>CM064483.1:31391322-31991322 GCA_032716605.1 Paralithodes platypus | reverse complement strand
AGGAACAAGAGAAGAAGGAAAGGAGCAAGAGGAGAGTGTGGGTGTGGCCATATCTGCAACGAAGGCTTGAACATGGCCATTATGAGAACCTGATGCAAGAGTTGGCCAGAGAATGTCCAGAACTATACAGGAACTTCACCCGGGTAGACAAAAAACTTTTTGATGAGATAGTGGAACGTGTCGCCCCCCTCATTCAGAGGGACGGCAGGGCAGGTGAAGCGTGCAGAGGGTGGCAGGGTGGTAGGGTGGCAGGGTTGGCTGGAGGTGGTGGTGGTTGCTTAGAACATAAGAAAATGGGAGTCTGCAAAAAGCCGATCGGCCCATACAAGCCAGATCTCTGTCACACTCAACCGCAATTACAAGGCCCAATTATAGGCCCAACTCACTAATACCTAGAGTACTGACCCCACCAAAGCAGTCAGAGATTAACACAAGATAACGGGGGTCTGCTGAGCGCCGATTGGCCCACACCTGGTAGATCCCCCTCACACCCAATATTATTGTGGCCTTTATCTCTATCTTTCCCGGGATTGGAACCTGGGATACCACTTCCAGATCTTAACAACTAACCATTACCCCACCAAGACAGTTTACATTTGTATTAGAACAATGCCTTAGATTTTATTTAGTGTGTTGTCGTTTCTAGTTTTATTTTGATGAATTAGTTTATTTCATCAGTAACATTTGAGTTAGTTTTCTAGTTTAAAATTCCCTTCACCGCTTCTTGCGGTGTGGTGAGAGGTGTGACGGCAATGCGTCCCGCCGGTCCTTATATACCCCCCCGTACAACGTTGCCGCGTCTTCCCGCCAACCCGCAGTGCAGCTCTGTTGCCAGATGCGCCCGGACGAACATAAACTTTCCCGTTTGACGGGAATTTTTTACGATTGACGGGAGCCGCTTACGCCTGACGGCAGAGCGTTTTACGTCTGACGGGGCTTCTCCCGTCTGACGGCCGTGATGGCCCGGACGGTCGTAAAATTTCCCGACTTTTGACATACGGGAGCGCGAGCCACGACCGTGATTTGAATTTCAAAGGATACGGCGCGGCCTAGCCCGCGCCCAGCACCTCCCCGACCTGCATGGCTACTCCCGTCATGCGTACTAACCCCCCAGACTGTACACAATTTCACTTACGTTTTGCGTAATATGCCCTTACGTTTTACGTAATCGGTTGCCAACTATCAATAAACCTTCGTACGGGAGCAGTCGGGAGCATATACAGGAATGTGTGACCCCCGCATTACCACACCAATCGAAATATAAAATTAATAAACATAAATAAAAATAAAGTCTGAGATCGCCTACCTTATGGCATGAACTATGGTAGCCTATCTCTCAGGATGCCCTAACTAAACATTGTATCAATGGCCATGTATATCAATGACTTAGCTATACTAGGGTCCTGATGTAGTTTCGAGGATTCCGGCTTCGGTAGACCAGGGTTAAAGGGTCAGGACTCCGGGCCTGGCACGGGGATTGTGGTGGAGGAGATCACGGGACACGTCTCTACCGTTCAAAAGTTTACTAGTGTCTGATCGGAACTTCAATTTCCGACTCTTAAATAACCTATATTTTAATTCGTTACCTAGGGTTCATTCCCTCTTCACGAAATCATATAAATAATTATCAGCATTTAAATTATATAATTATAAAGGTAAATATCGTTTCACAAAGATTTAGTGAACATAATATCAAGTTATTAACGACCCTAAAGCAAACGGTGGATTGCGTATGCGGTCGCGGGAATATTTAAACTGATCCTCTTTACAGTTCTTCTAAACTTATTTCTACAAGGTTTTATAACTAAATTAACTTAATCAAGGTAATCTTATACAGTACTAAATTACCTAACATTAATTAATCTCTACAATATATACAATCACCGGGTTCTGGTAGGAAATTGTTCACTCTAGTGAGGTTACCCTATCGGAAGGTTGTTGCCAACATTCCCCAGATAGGCCTACCGGTGTAGTCAATTTATTTCTCACAATCATAAACAAATAGACGCGAAAATATTATACGTTATTTATGAATATGGGTGATTTAAAAATATATATAACAACAGTATGCATAGACCAAAGTATGTGTTCGCTACAGACATTTTGACTAACTGCTTATAATAAAGAATTTTTGAAAGAGAGGGAGGGTGGATAAGTCCGCTATGTAACCAATTTCCCACAATGAACTGCGGTAAACATTGCGTTCAGCGCCTCTATCGGCCACTGTAGGCATTTACTGGTAGGGAGAATTGTATTTATGTCTAATTATAAGATTAAATAACTCCTTAATTCCCCAAATATATTTAAGTATTTAAGCTTCGGTCAGGTGAATTAAGGAGTTACTTCCTCTTATAATTAGAATTATATATAATATTGAAATAGGGGAGACGTGCAAGACTTAAGGGCATGGATGTAAATGCCATAATTATAAGAGAACCAGGTGCAAAAAGGTGGCTCCTTACAATGCCAGATTATACCCAGATCACCATAGAGATGGAAACGTTAAGTAGTTGTGAGCAGCAGAACAAGAACAATCAAATGATACCAAGTGCAAAGATACTGTGTTCTATATTTGAGTATCTTGAGAGCCATGATCCCTTTGCAGAAAGTGAACATCTGTTTGGTATCTCAACTGGTATTGCTTCAAGTGATTCCAATGCATACATGGCAACAGATGTAGGCAAATCATTGTTAGCATGGAAGGTGAGAACATTAAAATTAATGTTATGTTTTCAAGAAAAAGAACCAGGTCAAGTTGATGGGAACAACGATTGTTTCAGATGGAGAGGAATTAGTTGTGGATACCCAGCTGCTGTTTGAGAGACTTTAAATAATAATAAACAACTCCAATTTAAATCTAAATGATTTATTCAAATATGAGCTTTCAGTTTATCGACCATCACTCTTTACAAAATATGGTCTACTGAATATTGCAGCAAAGCCACAACTTGCAGATGTTATTGCAAAACTCTGCAATGACACCCCAGACACAACAATTCCAGAAGCTAAATGTAAACTGTTAGATAGTGGATCATTGCTACAGCAATTACCATGGACAAAAGGAGAGACTTTCAGACAAATTTTACATAGTATGTAAGCATGATACTAAACGTCTAACACATCATAGGACCTTGCAAACTATTGAAAACAAAGCCCTAAAAACTATCACTGGCTGCACAGCTACTACACCTACAGATCACCTACATCAAGAAACCAAAGTCTTCAAAGTCAAAGACAAAGTGGACATGAGAGGCACTCAATGCCTGGCTGCAGCCTCCACAAACCAAGGCCACCCACTACACTACATGGCAACACACCCACAGACACCAAGGAATATCAAAACAACACCCAGCACACAATATCACACACACATACTGTCATCTATCCCTCCCTGCCCACCCCAAACCAGCTTCCAGAAGCACATCCATACTCATATCTCTCGCTGTTCCATGCAATAGACAACACACAGCTGCAGGCACGACCTCCCGAAATATATCCTTCTGAATCCTCCCTTCCTCGCGAGAACAGAGCCCACCTGGACAGGCTGAGATGTGGGCACCATCCATCTCTTCTGAGCTACCAGAAGAGACTGGATATCTCCGTCGTCGACACCTGCCCAGGATGCAACACGGCACCCCATACTATTAAACACATCATACAAGACTGCATTCTACATAATCATTTACGCCAACAACATTATCTACACTCTTTGAGAACCCTGTGGAAAAGCCTGATTGTGGCCGTGGCCTTCCTTAGGAACTCGGGAATGTTCGGCCAGGAAGCTTAGGGAACGACAACAACAACTATGTACATTGTACACCCAATAGTAGCATATGATGGGTACTCACAAGAATCAACTACCAAGATAGTGACACACCAAAAACGTGGAGGATATCAAGCTTCAGCTTGGGTCAAAATACCATTGATGATGAAAAATAAGTAATTCTTGAGCAATAAATCAAACAAGCAAGATTTCATTAAAATTCTGTCTGATGAGATGAGGACAAGAGATATAGCCACGCTTCACACAGAAGATGATGCTGATCTGTTGATTGTCCAGATAATACCATAAATCAGGTACTAGTTTGTACATGAAGTCAGAGAAGAGCACAATAAAGAGACCACTGTGGAACATAGAGACAACTTTTACTACATTAGAGAAGAGATTATGTGCAAACCTGCACAGAAGAGATTATGTGCAAACCTGCACATGCTCTGTGTGGCTGTGACACCACATCTGGCCTCCATGGGATCGGTAAAGGTTGTGTGTTAAGTTATAAATCTGGGGCAAGAGCACTGGTATGCGTGTACGGTAGAGAGGAGGTAGCTTTGGACATTTACGCAGAAAGAAGTTTGGCAACAAGGTGTAGACATTCAAAGACTACCACCTACTGAAGATGCTGATAAACATCATTTATACAGAGTCTACTTACAGACTCATGTATGGATGGGGAACACAGAATTAACACCTGAAGATTGGGGATGGAAGGTCCAGTGTGGATGTTTACATTGTTTAGTGCCAAAGACAATGGACAGCAAGCCAGTCCCTGAGATGTTGTCAACAATTATACAGTGTAAGTGCA
This sequence comes from Paralithodes platypus, assembly GCA_032716605.1. Classification (NCBI taxonomy): domain Eukaryota; kingdom Metazoa; phylum Arthropoda; class Malacostraca; order Decapoda; family Lithodidae; genus Paralithodes; species Paralithodes platypus. The sequence continues at coordinate 31,986,739 of CM064483.1, read as the reverse complement.
AGGCATATTGTGACACAAAGATCTGTTCATGTAAGAAAAAGGGGTTGCTTTGCACCGACTGCCGTGGACTATGTACAAACATTCCATTAGATGAGTTTGAGTACTGAAAACCTATGCAGTATCCATCAAATATTGATATTACATACATAGATAATAAATTGATAGACATAAATAAATACAACTGTCTGAATATCTTAATTATAATTAATTTTACTCTAATTGTTTGTCATTGTACTACATGGCAATTGTTATATAATTAATATGTGTCAATTTATACTATAATTTTCTATGCTGACCTTTTACCCAGCTGTGCAGAGAGGTCAATTCTCTATCTATTTATCTATTGCCGGACGCCTTAATCCCTTTAATGAGGGTGGCCATACACAGAAGGCCCCCAAGTGGACCTATCCCCTGTAAGAGGGACAACCCTTGCCAGTTAACTGAAGGACTTACAGGATTGCTCACTCAATTTAGGAACCGTCCGACTTCGAGGCCCTCTATGTATCTTTTTAGCACAATTTTTCTACAGTGGTGTTCGGCTAGTCCATCCACTAACCTGCTTAAGCCTTATGTATGCAGTCCGGATTTGTATCAGGTTTCCACCCCTAGACAGGTTGCAACCGAGGTTGACGATTCCCATCCACCCAGATTTTTATAAGGTTGTCTCCCCTAGATGGGTTGCCGACCAAGGCTAACGAGTCCCATCCAATTGAACTTCAGACTATGATATTTAGATTCCTCAGGTAATGTTTGTTTACTCCTAATATAGTTATAGGGCTGAGAATACTTTGAGAGATAATTAAACTCAAAATTCGAACTTAACCACCATTACGTAATACTATATGCAAATTACGCAACTTCTGGGTCGAAACTCTTTTCCCATTTTGGATATGTCATTCAGTACTATCTGATAAACAAGAATCAGCAATAAAACAAACTTTTGCAATTTGTTTGACTGACAAGTCTAAATCTGCTCAACTAAAAGTTATCCTAGGAACTTTATATCGTATACCCTACCAAACCTAGAATATAAATAAACTATGTTAAAATTAATAAAGTTATATATCTAACTGAAATTTGAAACATACATTAACCCCTTCTGTACCGGCGTGGTTTCTTTATTATATTCTAGCTAAATTTAGACATTTTTGTGCAGTTTAAGAAGGATTTGTGGTAGTAAATTTGGTTAAGTGAGATGGTTGGATGCCTGTTAGCGGCTGGAGGTCCTTTATAAACTGAATAAAATCGCCTTAATAGTAGCCAGAATAAAGTTGAAAGGACAGCACTGGTAATGAAGGGGTTAATTGTTAGGTATGGCTAACGTAGAACCTCATAACGTATCTCTCTTTTCAGCTATGGGTGTTACTAGTAGTTGTAACCTTACTGATGGGACCCCTTGTGTACTGGGTCAGTTGGGGTCACAATCACTCTCTTCCTCAGTGGCTCACAGATGGCGCTACAGTCTCCTCACACTCGTATCAGGTACTTAACTCTTCCTGTACCAGCGATGTCTGTTATGATTTATTCTAGTTATATAAAGGGAATCCCTTCTTCCATGGTGCATATCCTATCTGCTCACCAAATCTTGTGAACATCGGTTCATAACTTTTTGAGATATCTTGTTTACAGACAAGCAAACAGACAAACGGATCCAAAAATATAACTTCTGTTCAACTTTGTTGGTGAAGGTAATTAACCCTCTGACTTTCAAAATTCCTTCCTAATTTGAATACAATCTTCTACTGATAGCTGAACTAAAAGAAAGAAATGCGTCCTCGAATACTGAAAGGCTTAACGTGTTTTGTGTTTCAGGGAAATAAAGACCAAGTGGCTAGTGTGGATGTGGCGTGTTTCAACGTGTTCCGGAGTGTGGTCATCCAGGGTAACCTCCTCACTGCCCGCTCATGGCCACTCAGAATAACTCTCTTCTCTTGGTACACCTTCTGCATCATTGTCTACGGTGAGTTAATTAAAAATTAAAGCCTTTGATAATGTATGACCCTTATTGAGATAAATAATATGCGTGATGGGAAATTTGGTAGCAAAGTACTAAATGGCATCTCTCCATACCACCACCTTGCTCTCCTAACCCTCCCTCTATCTCACTGCCTCCCTCCCTCCACGACCTCCTTCATCCCTGTATCACCATCCTTCCTTCACACACTGTGCGAGTGATTCGAGAGAGACCGTCAGTTAGCCTTGAGGCAGCAGTCAGAGCGTGTGTGTGTGTCGCTGCTCACGGGAGATCAGCCAGCCTCTCCTTTGGCAAACAACTAGTTTGTATAATGGAATGTACACTCGGAGACCATAGTCTCTAGCCCACTCTTACGAAATCGGGGACCACATACGTTTCTATTTATGCAATTATATCTATCTGGATTGATTTTTGGATAGAACTTGCTTATCAAAAAATAGTATATATAGTTTTGTAATTGATTTATAGAAAATTATATTGATAAGTTGGTTTTCAGAGATATACTTCCATAGTTAGAAATAGGTGAAATCTACGAATGTTTATGAGTGGGCTAGAGACTATGGTATCCGAGTGTACATAGTGTGGTTGTTCATTCTTCACATATGGCTCGTCTGTGAAGACTATACACATGTGGGGGGCAATAATACCGTCTTGGTGGTGTAATGGTTAAGGTGTCTAAAAATCTGTGTGTGATAACCCAGGTTCGAATCCCGGTGGATCCCATATATGCTTTCATTAATTTCATTGGAGGTGTTTGGTGGTGTGGTGAAATTAATAAAAAAATAGATTTACATTGTAAATATAACTATTAAATTATAATCGTACCTCTCTACGGCCCCAAACATGCTGCATAGCACACCAAAGCCTGCCATAGCCCTCACATTTTTTGTGGGTAAATACGATGCAGAGACAGAGTAGTTTCATAGTTTTCTAGTAAGTATCGAAAGATCAGCTGCTATGGGAATTAATTTACTGTCAAGTGAAAAGAAACAGACTATAGTACAGGTCTCCCTCACTACCCGATGACCCGATTTACGATATTATTATAGGTTTTCAGGTGTTTGGGTTTGGGTTTTGGCTGATCCGAGAACGCATTCGCATTTACCCCATTTATTTTAGGGTTTGCTATATGATTTTTCTATTTAAGATCGGGTTTTCAGGAACGTAGCCCAATCGTATATTGAGGGAGACATGTAGCCTAAGTGATTGGAAATCTCGGTCCTAAACTTCCACCTCAAACTATAACTCCCCCCTCCCTCTCCTATAACTTAAGGGGAGGCAGACCGTTTTTCTGGATCCCCTTCTCCCTCATATTTAGCCCCACTAGTTTGGCGATTTTAACACCTTTCGCCCCATTTTGTTGTCAATTTTAAGACCTTTCAAGCCATTTAGGTGTCGATTTTTTCCTGGCGAGCGATGGCGAGCCTGCAATTTTAAGAGGAATCGGCCTTCGGCTGGGACATTTTTCTACTGAAAAATGTATACATTTATCTTAAAGGGGGGTCTAATGGGTGTTTTTCTAAGCTTGATGGAGGTCTAAGAAGGACACTAAAAAAATATATAAATAAATGAATTAATAGGCCAAACAAACGGTCAGTCTCCCCTTAACATGGGTAAAGTTGAAACCTGAGCTCATTGTAATCATCTCACTACAGCCTTGTATGCTGGAACCCTAACAGCCTACCTGACGCGCCCCTCCTACGAGCAGCCCATAGACTCACTGGAGGACCTTGTGCGGGCCAGTGTCAACGGCTTCTTCCCGGCAGTACAGGACAGGACTAGTACACAACAGATTATGAGAGTCAGTTTATATTATTACTGTACATTCGGATACCATAGTTTCTATCCCACTCATAAATATTCGTGGACTTCACCTATTTCTAAGTATGGAAGTATATCTCTGGAAACCAACTTATCAATATAATTTTCTATAAATCAACTACAAAACTATATATACTCTTTATTGAAAAGAAAGTTCTATCCAAAAGTCAATCCAGATAGTTATAATTGCAAAAAGAAAAACATACGGTATGTGGTCTCCGAATTCTTATGAGTGGGCTAGAGACTATGGTATCCGAGTGTACATATATACAGTTTTCCCTTTTATACTTCTCATTTCACTTCTTACAATTCATATTACATTTTTTTTACTTCTCATCTACACTAACGAAGTTAGGAGTTTATATTTTTGCTTCCATTTATCTCTTAACAAGATTCCTTGCAAAGTTATACACCGATTCTGACGAAATTTGGTGGGCAAATACGGTATGAGCCAAAGAGGAAGTGATTCAATTTAGGAGGCGATCCGAACCATATCCTGGTATATCTATCTATCTATCTATCTACATGATCAGGACCAATCCCCACTTTTCCTATTTTTTTTTTATTTATTTATTTATTTTTTTTTTTATTTTTTTCCCCCTGGTACCCAGATACACAAGACCAGCATAGGCAGCGGTAATCACTCTACCAATTGCCCCTCTAGTTAACCCCTTCTGTACCGCAACGTCTTTTGAACTTTATTCTGGCTACTATTAGACGATTTTTTGCAACTTAGGAAGGACATCTACACATTAAAATGCTACAGACTATCTCACTTAACCCTTTTTACTACCCAAATCCTACTTAAACTGCACAAAATTGTCTAAATATAGCTATAATAACATTTGAAGAAGGGGTAAATTTTGCTTTTCACTTTTTGTCACTATTTCACTTCACCTTTCACTTAATTTTCACTATAAATATAATTTAATTTAAGGGAGCCCACCTCGCTTTTTTTCTCTTTCTCTCCCTCTCTCTTTGGGTTGTATCCATTCGGCCCCATTCAGCCTACTGTTTTAAGACGTTTACACTCATTCCAGGTGTCAATATTTTCCTGGCGAGCGGTAGCGAGCCAGCATATATATATTTTTGTTTTGACAGCAAGCTAAATTTGTACATTTTTCGATAGAAAAATTTCTCCGGCGAAGACGGATTTCTCCATACAATGCTGGCTCGCTACCGCTCGCCAGGAAGAAATCAACACCTGGATGGGGATATACAGTTGGCTGAATGGATACAAGCCAGGGAAAGAGAGAAAAGGAGAAAAGATAAAAAAAGCCGGTGACCCCCCTTAAATATTTGTTTCTGTTTTGATTGTACTCCACTCCACTTATTTGTTCACCCTTACATCACTGTCTTATCATCACTACGAGACGGCCATAGATCCTCTGGAGGATTTTCTTCGGGCCAATGTCAATGTCTTCGTCCCAATTGACCACTTGCGAGTTTCGGTCTATAAGGAAGTTGGAGCTGTGGCCGTCAATATTTAGCAGAATTATCAGCTAAAATACGGTCATAATACATATATAAATACATAAAAAAACAAATTGATCATACATTATATCCATTAGAAACCCACATTATTATTGAATTTCTCTTAAATATCGATGTTCACAGCTCCAACTTCCTTATAGCCTGAAACTCACAAGTGGTTAATTGCACAGCCTGGCACCAGCACCTCATTCCACTTTGACATATCATTAAACTTTCAACTTCACCTTTACGCAGGGACGCACCCCATGCGCGTACACGGCACTACGGTATATGAATTGTGATCGTGTATTCGACCTTTAACTGTGTTGATGGTGTGATGGTTTGGATGCTTGTGTTCTGGGTGTGGTGTCCCGAGTTAGAATCCCGGGAGGACCATATGCTTTCATTGGTTTATTCAGGTGCATTGGGGTTTGTAATTGATGATTAATGTTAAGAACGGGGTGTTACTTATCATATTCTGGCGATTACTAGACGATTTTATTCAGCTTAGGAAGGACCTCTAGCAATAATAAGGCTTCACACTATCTCCACCCAACCCTTTTACCCTCCACAGATCCTTCCCAAACTTCCTGGAGCGCTACCAATAGGTTCGGGCCCCTATACTGTTGGGCGGAGAGTGCCAGTCTGGGGAAACACTGTGCACTTCCTGGAGCGCTACCAACAGGTTCGGGCCCCTATACTGTTGGGCGGAGAGTGCCAGTCTGGGGAAACACTGTGCACTTCCTGGAGCGCTACCAACAGGTTCGGGCCCCTATACTGTTGGGCGGAGAGTGCCAGTCTGGGGAAACACTGTGCACTTCCTGGAGCGCTACCAACAGGTTCGGGCCCCTATACTGTTGGGCGGAGAGTGCCAGTCTGGGGAAACACTGTGCACTTCCTGGAGCGCTACCAACAGGTTCGGGCCCCTATACTGTTGGGCGGAGAGTGCCAGTCTGGGGAAACACTGTGCACTTCCTGGAGCGCTACCAACAGGTTCGGGCCCCTATACTGTTGGGCGGAGAGTGCCAGTCTGGGGAAACACTGTGCACTTTACCATCTGAATCGTTTCGGCTGGGTTAACCTTAAAGCGCCAGATCAGGGTTTAAGGGGGGATGGTTCACTTTATGCCCGATTTTTGCATGTATTAATTATTTTTCTAGTTTCCTCCCTAGACCTCAATCAAATTAAAAATAACACTCCCTAGACCCCCTTTCAAGATAAATGTGTAAATTTTTCGGTAGAAAAATTTCCCGGCCGAAGGCCGGTTCCTATTAAATTACAGGCTCGCTATTGCTCGCCAGGACAAAATCGACACCTAAATGGCACGAAAGGTCTTAAAATTGACAGAAATGGGGCGAAAGTTCTATATAAATTGGGTGAACTTTTTAAAATCTCAAAATCAATGGGGCTAAACATGAGGGAGAAAGGGGTCCAGAAAAAAAAATCTCAAGTGGAAATCTCCCCTTAACCTCAAAGCGCCAGATCAGGGTTTAATAATGGACGTATAGGCCTTCCGAGATACATTGTCTTGGTGTCGAATTCAATAACAATATGGTGGGACGACTTAAGGGGAGACTGACCGTTTGTTTGGTCTATTAATGAATTTATTCATATTTTGTTTTTTTTAGTTTCCTCCCTAGACCTCCATCAAGCTTAGAAAAATACCCCCTAGATAAATCTGTAAATTTTTCAGTAGAAAAATGTCCCGGCCGAAGGCCGGTTCCTCTTAAAATTTATGGCTCGCTATCGCTCGCCAGGAAATAATCGACATCTAAATGGCACAAAAGGTTCTAAAATTGACAACGAAATGGGGCGAAAGGTGTTAAAATCGCTAAATTAGTGGGACGAACGTCTTATAATCTGAAAACTTGTGAGGCTAAACATTAGGGAGAAGGGGGTCCAGAAAAATTGTCTACCTCCCATTAATATCAATAGGCGAGACAATAAATGTATACCATTAATGTTTTGCAATTACCTTTATTGCCATTTAACTCCATATATACTATTCTTCTCCGTAAAAATTGAAGACCCCAACTGATTTGACCACTTGCAAGTTTCATTTTATAAGGAAGTTGGAGCTGTAGACATCGATATTTAGCAGAATAACCAGCTATAATACGGTTTTAGTAATTCTATAAATGTGTAAAACCCAATTCCACATACTTTCTATTCATCAAAAACTAACATTATTATTGTATATCTGTTTAATATCGATGTTTAAAGCTCCAACTTCCTTATAGCCTGAAACTCGCAAGTAGTCAATTGATCTTATTTTGTTATTCTTTACCTAGTATATGAATTTCGGGGGTTCATTTGAGCAGTTTGAAATATTAGAAAGGGACAGCATTTCTTTCCTAGAGTGTACAACTTAATTAAGGGTACATCACACAGTCAGGAGTGCGAGCTAGTGGGAGTCTAACAGGAGTCACTAGGAGTCGCTAGAATCACTAGGAGTCATCGATTTTCACCGCGAGAGAGTGGGAATCTAACAGAAGTCGCTAGGAGTTGCTAGAGTCACTACGAGTCATCGATTTTCACCGCGAATAGGCCCGCGAGTCCGAATTGTCCCCTACTCCTAGTGACTCTAGCTGGCACTCCTGACTGTGTGATGTACCCTTAAAGCCTAGTTCACACATTCAGGAGTGTGAGGCCGAGTTTCCAAGAGTCCACAGTCTCGGAAACTCGTGTAATGACTCTTGGAAGATTGCATGCACCCATGGGCACTTTGGGTCACTCCCTGATACTCCTGGAAAATCCACTCGAGCAGCCCAAATTTATAACATTATAGCCTAGTTCACACATTCAGGAGTGTGAGGCAGTGTTTCCAAGAGTCCACAGTCCTGGAAATCACGTAATGACTCTTGGAAGATCGGATGCACCCATGGGCACTCTGGGTCACTCCCTGATACTCCTGGGAACTCCGCTCGGGCAGCCCAATTTTCAAACCCATTTTTATTTGTATTTTCTATTTTCTATTATTTTATTATTTTTTTGGAAAAATGTTGACGATCGCAAATTGACGATAAAAGCTCGTATGATGCCCCCTTTACAGTATATGTCTTTTCATACAATTTCAGGAAGCTGACTCTGGAATCTTCAAGGCCGTGTGGGACATCACCGACCCCAGCAGGAGTTTTACGAAGAACGGCAATGAGGCCATGACCAGGGTGAGTCACAGACTTTGATACAAAGAATACAAAGGAAGACAAAAAAAACTATTATAAATACATACAATGGCTTGAAGGGAGATGGGCCATTTTTTTGGTATATTTATTCATTTATTCATATATTTTCTGTTACGACCGGGACTCGTATAAAACAAGGGCTCTTAATCATTGGACTAGAATGGCACACAGCCACAACGGTAACACTAGATCCAACCCTCGAACTTATAATGCCGGCGCACAAAAACACCTATACCCTCCAGAGTTAAATCTGCGATAGCGGGGTATCCTATAACTCTGTATAAATGCACTACTACTACAGGCTGATGATCTCTGATACAGCCTGATCACAACAACATACAATTACGTTAATAATGTATACAAGGAAAAATATAGAGAGCTTAATTAAATCACTGGAATGATTTAATGCAAACAAGAAGAAGGTATAATTTAAAGTTACTCTAAACAATAATAAACTGTCACTCCTATATTAAAGAAAGTGAATGAAAGTCCTAAAGCATCGAACAGGAATCTTCTGAAGAAAGTCTGATGCTGCTTAAGATGATTGAATCGGATTTTGAACTGTTATATAATGCAGGAACAAGATATGACAAGTGTAGGGACATACAGTGTTAACTGGCACGGGAATAATGATAAATGCACAATAGTATTATCTCCAACAACAAAAGAAGTACTTCCTCAGGCAACGCAAAAGCCTGCTCGGGTTGTGCAACTCAACAACAACCAAGGCTTACAATCAACGTGAATAAAAATGCTGCATACATAACATAAGAGTTTATAATCCTAATCGGGTGTCTGCTAGGCGAATAAAGTCTAGCTGGGATGTCGTAGGCTAGGAAACAATGGCTGAGCAAGCGGCTCGTAGCCTAGTGAGGTCCTTAAGACTGTACGGCCAAATTACGATAAATGACGGGGTGCTCTCTTGAGAGATCCAGATCGCTAGTATCTGGTTCTCTCCTGGCGACCCTCTCAAAGTCAAAGCAAAACGAATTAGCACAGTGTTGGGTGGCAGAGGCAAAAGCCCTCACTCGCAACACAGTGCTAAACTCACAAGGTACACAGTCAGAAAGACAACCTAGGCTTCCCACGTATCCGTTGCGATTGTACAAGTTCAACAAAACCTGGTACACATCGGAAATCACAACATTAACACCTTACGAGCGGCCTATGCGGTTTATTTATGTGTACCGCACAGCGGGGTGTTTTTAGCCAAAATAGGGCTGTTTACGTGATCATTTTCATGCCTAAATAAGACCCAGAACGTAAAACAAGTACCTATCCCTGAAAGGGCATAAACAGAGCTTTCGAATGACACCATAACGATCCTTGTATGATGGATAGTTTTCTTGCAATAACCGTGCAACGCGAGTGCAAAAAGCAGGTAATTCGGTACTTTCAGTACATAATTGAGTATGTAGCGAGTGAGAGAGGGAGGAGGGAGCTGAGATTTGTGTCAGTACGTTCGCCGCGGTGGTCTGGAGCAGTCATACGCTCGCTAGTCTCCTGCCACCACTTGTCTCTCTCTCTCAGCCACATTACGTGCTGAAATTGCCACTCGAGTTATGTCGAGCGCCGCCACATAGTCCAGCTTTATTTAACTCGACTTATGTTGCTCGCCGCTAAATAAGGGTTAATAGCCTTACCCCAGTCTAGCATTAAATAGCCCAGCAGACAACCAAGAAATAGGTAGGGAGACACCGCGAGTGTGTCGAACCTCTACAGACAAAATGTTAACCCCTCCAAAATGTCTAACTAAACATGGAATATCTGAGAGCTTCAGCATATAATACGATGGCCGATGTATGAAATCGTGCAGAACGAAAGGGTAGTTATGATGTTAAATAGATTGGAAGAATGAGAGGTAAGAAGTAGAGAGAGAGAGATAGTGTTCTATAGGTAGAAGTCGGGGACAGGTGGCAAGGGAGGTGTGAAGGGTATGCTGGTCAGGCAAGCTCTGAGCAAGGAAGACACAAAGGCAGCAGGGAGTGCGGGGGGACCACTTCCTGACGCGGCAGGAGGGCGGTAAGGCGGCCAGCCACTCAGAGGGCCCGGCCGTGGCATGACGTCACCGAGACAACGTGTAACACTACGCGTTCTACCCTCTGCCTCCTGCACTTACTCACTCACACTCTCTAGCTGTATCATTCAGTCTTATACATTAAACTTATAACTGATGATATAAAATATAATGCATTGTCACAGACAAAAATAAAGACCACTTCTATACTGCCTGTGACATGACGATTCACAAGAAAGAAAGTACAACATTGTAGATAGACTGTAGCTCATTTCAATGCCCTGGCGAGCGCTAGTGGCTACCGGGAGGCGATTCTGCCAACGCTGGCAGGCGTCACACCCCGCCCAAGATATAGGACGCTCAACATTAGGCGAGCACGATATCTGACAAGGCAGAATGCCGACAAGACCCGTCACACATAGCCACTCCACCAGAAATTAAATGCAAAGCTCAAGTCTAACATAAAACAACATATCAACATAAAGAAAATCTTATAACCCCTCCCAAACATAATAGTATAATTTAGCCTACTACCCTCCCAGAGCGAGCTTCACAGAGCTCAGCCTCCTAAGTGAAGACAGGTTCAACTTAGGACTTTAGCTATAACATAGGCAACTTATAATTAACTATCAAAAAGTAAGAGTTTTTATGTGATTTTTTATTTAATTTTAATGTTGTTTTTGGCAGCTGCTCTACAGGGGCAAGCCTAGTTTTTCTCCACTCTCAACACACACTGACTGAACGGCGAGGGTTCTCCTACGAACAAACCCTCCCGTGACAAACAATCAGCCAAAACATTATCAGTGCCCTTAGCATGCCACACATCCAACTTGTGTTCCGGCAGCACAACAACACCTGACACTGATAAACTGCCCAGTTCATCACAAGACTGGCACTTCTCTTCACTCTTTCCGGCAACGGGACCTGCCAATAACCTTTCACTAGTTCTACCTTCGTGACGAGCGAGGCAGCCCCGATGCGGTCTATGGTATCGTCAACTCTAGGTAATGGATAGGCGTCTGTCAGGGATAATTCACATCCACTCCTGCAATCAACACACACACTGATCTTGCCACTTAGCACAGGTTGTAAAGTTACAGGCAACGACCACTCACGATATCTCTTATCCCTCAGACCCTTCGTCAACACGTAATCCAGCTCTGCTTGCACCACAGGCTGTCGAGCAGGATTTATACGGTAGGGAATTAAACTGAGCCTTGCACTATCTCCAGCCTGCATGTCGGATTCTACCCCGTACATCAGGCCTGGAGAAGCAACAAACATGCGGATGCACTGCCACAGCCTAGTAAACAACTTATCTCGCAGAACAACATGCCTAGTGCCCTCCCACAACCCAGCCGAGACTGCAGCTTCTAACCTGTAGTCTCCCTCCTTCTCCACCTTCGTCCCTAGAACAGCCAGGTCATGAGAGGGACAATCAGTACCACCTGTGCAGTCACTCCCATAGTTCATTATTGCTAAGGCTTCCCCGCCGATACCGTACATGCGCACCCCCGCATTCCTTACGACTACATCTGCCTGCGCAGCTTCACCGCTTTTTGCGACATGGCCAGATACAGTCGGTCTATGGTAGGGCTGTTGCATTCGACTAGAGCAGCATTGGGAGGCTATGCGACGACCGGGCACATCCACTCCACAGCCAACCTCACCAATCTGCTCAATGTCCTCCTTCTGACCACCACCCTTGGCAGCCATGGGTCGACCCTGACCTGGCAACCATGCCAAAGCCTCGTCGCCCACCTTGAACCACCGAAACAACGAGGCCAACGGTCTGTAAACATTCAAGTGACCTGCCCACGGCACAACTTGCACCGCCTGAGTTGTGAGGCTCGGGTGCTCGGCTCGACCAGTGGGGTATGAACCGAGCTGGTGCTGGAGCGCTGCACACTGCTGCTCAGGCAGGTGCTCTAGCGCTTCCACAGCCACCAGACTTGTGTCCCCCGCCCACTGCTCCGCCGAGACATGACAATCCCTACTCTCCTCCACCTGTGCCCTACTGCCCCCCTCTCCTTCTCCACCTTGGCCGCTGCAGACCAACGCAGGGACAGTAGGCTGCTCAGGTGGTTGCCTCACAAACTCCTCCAACAGGTTCACTTGACATGTTTCCCCGTCCTCGTGTTTGATAGCCCCGTTCCCACAACTCTCCTCCAACTGGGAACTACTAAGTCGCGGAGTGCCATCACGCCCAACCATGTCACTAGGGGTGACAGGTTCTGGGGCCACTCCGGAGCTCACCTCTGAGTCAAGTACTAAGCCGCTAAGAAGAGCCGCTGGAGCAAAACTCACAAAACTCCCAACTTTAGCTTGCTCCTTCCGACCGTTCCTCCGCTGGTCTAGAGACTGAGGAATAGGCTGTGACACTTTGGATGCAAGAGATCTTGTAACAACGCACGCCATAGGTTGTACTTGACACTTCTCTACCCACTCCTGTTCCTCCCTACTCACGTCGGCCGGCTTCTCGGCAACGACTAAGGGTGAAACCTCAGAAGTAGGCACCGCAAAGTCGTTGCCGAGAAGGAGGTCGACGCCCCCAACAGGCAAGTTCTCCACAATTCCAACATCCAACTCTCGTGTCACACCATCTACCTCCAGTTCCATCCTGACCAACGGGTATGACCTGATAGCATTGATACCTTGCACCACAACCACCCGTGCCGCGTTTATTGGTCTACCAGTAAAGTTCTTCATCAAAGTCTGAGAGGCACCCGTGTCTCGCAACAGCTCAACTCCATGCTTCTTACCAGCCCACTTCACGCAGCCACGCCCTCGATGGTCGCAAAAGACATCGCGGACAGGGTTCGAGCCTTCTGGATTCTTCTCCACTGGCTGTGTCCCAGCCTCTGACGTTATACCCCGGGCAAACTCAGACGACTTCGGGGACACCCCAATGTTGCGAGCCTAAGACACAACTGCATTAGGTAGCTTGCTTGGACAGGCTCTTGCAAAATGCCCCTTCTCATGACAATGAAAACACTCTAACTCTCCCTTGGGCTTCCCTTGAGGTGGGAAAGGGCCCTGACCCTTCTTAAACGGGACGGTATTAGGTTTATGGTCAGAATTAATATCATTGCTCTTGTAGTTATTGTTATATGGTGTATCACTGACTCGGGGGGGTGGAGTATTGCGCCCCTTGTTACATGCATCGTTCCGTTGTGCAGACCCGCACCCACGAATCAGCGATAGCCTATGGTCAGCCATCTCAGCTGCCTCCTGAAGAGTTTTCGGGTTCTTTTCTTTAAGATTCAACGTCAGATCGCCGCCCGTACACTTGAAAAATTGTTCTAGAAGCATCAGCTGTTTTAACTCCTCAAACGTCGATGCCTTCTCAGAACGCAGCCAGTTTCTAAATGCATCGGACAGATCCCGGGCATGCTCAAGAAAGGTGCACTCACGACCCTTCGTTACACCCCGGAAATTCAATCTGTACGTCTCTGGTTGCAACTCATATGCCCGCAGGACAGCCTCCTTCAATACCTCATAATCGACGCAAGACTCCAAGGGCAACCCATCATATGCCTTGAGTCCTTTGCCAACAAACCTAGAGGAAACAAGGGCTGCCCACTTAACCTCGGGCCATTGGTGCTCCCGGCACTTCTTCTCAAAACGCATGAAAAATTCGGTGACACCTGACTCGTCAAATACAGGGACTAATTTAATAAGGTGCGATAAAGACTGCTCAAGACCTCGATTCCCAGAACCGAGACGCTGCCCTGTCGACTCCACCCTAGAGTTCTCAAGATCTTTCTCTCCTCAGACTCAACCTCTCGCTGCCGTTGCTGGATCTTAGCCATCTCAATCTCAGATTCATGCTTTCGTTGCTCAATCTTAGCCAACCCAAGCTGGAAGATCATATCTGCAGTTAAACCTTGAGGAGGAGGAGATGCAACAATTGGAGACTCACCCAAGTGCAAACCAAGCTGCCAGTGACTATCGGCCTGCGGGAATGTACCCGGCTCCGGAGCCCGAGGGGGCGCCATGGTAGGAGTCGAGTGGAACGGGGGCTGGGCCGAAGGTGCCCCAGCTCCCGCTCCACCCGAAACCCCACACACCCCGCCGAGCACCCAGGCCACCAGGTCACCTCTCGTCATGCTGCTAGTGCTTACATGACCCATGACCGTGGCCAAACACTGGAGACCATACCGATCAATCCCCGACACCCGGTCAACAGTAACAGGCATCTCCAGAAACTTCTTTGCATCCTCCTCACTAGTTATTACTCTAATGTCTTCTAACAAACCCCGCTGCTGCACCTCAGAGCCTGCTTCCCGTACTGTGTCCTCACTGTACACTGATCCGTCGTCCGACATAGTGTCCACCGAAAATTCTCAACGTTTATAAAAAAAAAAAAGTACCTAACTCTCATGTAGCACTATTCACTCAAAAATGCTTGAAGACTCTTAAGTGTTATACTACTTGCCAAAAAAAATTCCGTGTCCACTATATTCCTTCAAACAAAAACAAATGACCACAACACTCCTGCAATATTTCTCTAAGTTCACAAAATCCTGAGCAAGGTCGCCATTTGTTACGACCGGGACTCGTATAAAACAAGGGCTCTTAATCATTGGACTAGAATGGCACACAGCCACAACGGTAACACTAGATCCAACCCTCGAACTTATAATGCCGGCGCACAAAAACACCTATACCCTCCAGAGTTAAATCTGCGATAGCGGGGTATCCTATAACTCGGTATATATGCACTACTACTACCGGCTGATGATCTCTGATACAGCCTGATCACAACAACATACAATTACGTTAATAATGTATTCAAGGAAAAAGATAGAGAGCTTAATTATAACAATAATAATAGTTCTTAAAGCTAGCGCATGCTAAGCTAGCTAAGGATAGGTCAATAAGGCCGATTAGGCGTATTTCCATTGGGGTCCTGTACTACTACCCCATCCCTTTGCTCATGAGGGATGGTAACGACTCAGTGCTTGTGAAAAATCTTTAATGCGCCGAGCGTGGGTGCGAACCCGGGCCTCCTGGGTGGAAGTCCGAGACGCTAGTCACTACACCAAGCGAGCCGCTAAATTAAATCACTGGAATGATATAATGCAAACAAGAAGAAGGTATAATTTAAAGTTACTCTAAACAATAATAAACTGTCACTCCTATATTAAAGAAAGTGAATGAAAGTCCTAAAGCATCGAACAGGAATCTTCTGAAGAAAGTCTGATGCTGCTTAAGATGATCGAATCGGATTTTGAACTGTTATATAACGCAGGAACAAGATATGACAAGTGTAGGTACATACAGTGTTAACTGGCACGGGAATAATGATAAATGCACAATAGTATTATCTCCAACAACAAAAGAAGTACTTCCTCAGGCAACGCAAAAGCCTGCTCGGGTTGTGCAACTCAACAACAACCAAGGCTTACAATCAACGTGAATAAAAATGCTGCATACATAACATAAGAGTTTATAATCCTAATCGGGTGTCTGCTAGGCGAATAAAGTCTAGCTGGGATGTCGTAGGCTAGGAAACAATGGCTGATCAAGCGGCTCGTAGCCTAGCGAGGTCCTTAACCCTTAATTAGCGGCTCACCACATAAGTCGAGTTAAATAAAGCTGGACTATGTGGCGGCGCTCGACATAGGTCGAGTGGCAATTTCAGCACGTAATGTTGCTGAGAGAGAGAGACAAGTGGTGGCAGGAGACTAGCGAGCGTATGACTGCTCCAGACCACCGCGGCGAACCTACTGACACGAATCTCAGCTCCCTCCTCCCTCTCTCACTCGCTACATACTGAATTATATGGGGAAAGTACCGAATTACATGCTTTTTGCACTCGCGTTGCACGGTTATTGCAAGAAAATTAGCCATCATAAAAGGATCGTTATGGTGTCATTCGAAAGCTCTGTTTATGCCCTTTCAGGGATAGGTACTTGTTTTACGTTCTGGGTCTTATTTAGGCATGAAAATGATCACGTAAACAGCCCTATTTTGGCTAAAAACACCCCGCTGGGCGGTACATATAAATAAACCGCATAGGCCGCTCGTAAGGTGTTAAGACTGTACGGCCAAATAACGTTAAATGACGGGGTGCTCTCTTGAGAGATCCAGATCGCTAGTATCTGGTTCTCTCCTGGCGACGCTCTCAAAGTCAAAGCAAAACGAGTTAGCACAGTGTTGGGTGGCAGAGGCAAAAGCCCTCACTCGCAACACAGTGCTAAACTCACAAGGTACACAGTCAGAAAGACAACCTAGGCTTCCCACGTATCCGTTGCGATTGTACAAGTTCAACAAAACCTGGTACACATCGGAAATCACAACATCAATAGCCTTACCCCAGTCTAGCATTAAATAGCCCAGCAGACAACCAAGAAATAGGTAGGGAGACACCGCGAGTGTGTCGAACCTCTACAGGCAAAATGTTAACCCCTCCAAAATGTCTAACTAAACATGGAATATCTGAGAGCTTCAGCGTATAATACGATGGCCGATGTATGAAATCGTGCAGAACCAAAGGGGAGTTATGATGTTAAATAGATTGGAAGAATGATAGGTAAGAAGTTGAGAGAGAGAGAAAGTGTTCTATAGGTAGAAGTCGGGGACAGGTGGCAAGGGAGGTGTGAAGGGTATGCTGGTCAGGCAAGCTCTGAGCAAGGAAGACACAAAGGCAGCAGGGAGTGCGGGGGGACCACTTCCTGACGCGGCAGGAGGGCCGTAAGGCGGCCAGCCACTCAGAGGGCCCGGCCGTGGCATGATGTCACCGAGACAATGTGTAACACTACGCGTTCTACCCTCTGCCTCCTGCACTTACTCACTCACACTCTCTAGCTGTATCATTAAGTCTTATACATTAAACTTATAACTGATGATATAAAATATAATGCATTGTCACAGACAAAAATAAAGACCACTTCTATACTGCCTGTGACATGACGATTCACAAGAAAGAAAGTACAACATTGTAGATAGACTGTAGCCCATTTCACTGCCCTGGCGAGCGCTAGTGGCTACCGGGAGGCAATTCTGCCAACGCTGGCAGGCATCACATTTCTAGTTATCTCCCTAGACCTCCATCAAATTAAAAAAAAAAAACATCTACTAGATTAATTTATACATTTTTCGATAGAAAATTCTTCCAACATTACAGGCTCACTATCGTTCGCCAGGGAAAAATCAACACCTAAATAGCACGAAAGGTCTAAATATTGACGAAGAAATGGGGCGAAAGGTCTTAAAATCGACTATCTAATGGGGCAAACAGCTTAACATCTGAAAACTAATGGGGCTAAACATGAAAGAGAAAGTGGTCCAGAAAACCGGCCCATGTCCCCTTAAAGATTTAAATTGTTCTCCCAACAGGTGCTGCAAGAGAAGATGGCGTACAGTCGCGCTAATAAGTGATGACTCGGCACCAATTGTGTTTTGATAAAAAAAATTTTTTTTAATAAAGACTTCCGTCTACGTATTGTGAGAAACCTGTTTTCCTCCGGCAAATTATAGGGTTGAGTGAGTGAAGGGGGGGACAGTGAATGAAGGAGGATACATGTTTTTCATAATACGTGTTGCTAGCCCCAAACGCGCGAGCAACTGTGGCTTTTAGCCGTCCGACACATCCCCTTTTATTTATGTGCATCACACATGTTAAATACAAATAAAGTTTATTTTTTTTTACCCTACTGTGGAGAGACTACGGATACACCACTCCTGCCCGGGCCTCACACAGTGGCATGACCCAGTCCAGTCGTACTGAGCTCATGACGCTGGTGGCATTGCCCCGGAGGATAGCCATCCCTAGTCTTTGCTTGAGCCAGAGGGTTTCCCGGGGTTCTCCTGAAACTTCTCTGATTTTACGGCCTATTTCATTCACCATCTTAAGGGTGATAGGGCCGAAGACTCCTGAAGTTTCGAATGCCAGGGGCTCGAACTGATGATTTCTGGCGATGGCTTGATATTTTTCTCGCTTTTTATTTTCTGCTATCCGGGCGGCTTCACCTGCTTCGTCGGCGTTTCTGGCGATGTTGGTTGTGGAGAAAGTGTCAACACATGTGGCATCCCACACGAGGCACCGGCCATTCTTGTAAGGGAAAGTGGTCATCCCATCTAGCCGTTTGCCGTCTTCTCTGTGAAGTCCATCTGGTTCGAGGATTGATGCACGGTTAGCACTCTGCAGGGCCCGTTTTATGACATCATTTAGTGCAGAGTGTCTTGGCAGGCGGACTGCGTTGTAATTACATGACAAGGCATGGTGAGCTTGAGCATCCATCCCCCACCACACTTTCAAGTGTGTGGGTGACAAACTGCCGCACCCACTCTGAGCGCGATGGCAACCCGGAGCGCTTCAGCATCCAAGTGAGTTCCAAGAGGTGGGATGGGGATGGCGTGTAACCACAAGCCACTCTCCAAACGGACGGCTGCCTGGAGGCGTGCTTTTGCAACCTGGTCTGCATTGGTTAGGAGATTTTCTTGAGTTTTCTTCACCGAGATGGTATCCCACGCTTTCTGCTTGCTCCTGGAGGTACCCTGAGGCTCCTCCTGTACTTTCCTTCCAGGTGTTAATCGCTACTGCTACGTCCCTATTAAGTGTCATTCTGGGTTGAGAAGAAAGGATGGACACTACAAGGTCGTTGGTCGCGATGAGGGAAGAGATAAAGGCTGGGGAGGCAATATCCGAGGCTCTCCGTATGCCCAAGCCCCCGAGGCGGACAGGAAGAGTGGCTTGTGTCCAGGTCCGTTCTTGAAATTTCACGTTGGTGATGCTGGTCACTGCTTCTCGGATTATGCTGTCTAATTCTTGGAGGCCACCATTGTTCATGTAAGTCATCGATGTGCGCAAGAGGTATTGGAGTTTTGGGATGGAGAAACAATTCTTGAGAAGGGCCAGAGCTGAGTGGGCATCGATGTGTATCAGGCGACTCACGAGACATTGAAGCTCCTCCTTTATACCTTGAAGTGCTGGTGGGATTGCTGCCAGAGTTAGTGGGGAACCTAATAGGGTTTGCTGGTGCTCCTGAAGGATCTTTACATCTGGTAATATGCCTTGAAACAGGGCCTGAGTCGCTTCTCTTTCTTCACGTGTGTGGTTGAGGACAAGTTCACATTTGGTGTCATTTATCACTAGCCCAGCCTGGCCGAGGTCAGTTACGATGTTATTTAGGTCGGTTAGAACGTTCTCTACAGACCCACCCAAGGTTGCATCGTCCAGGTATCATACATTCAGTTCTGACCTTACTTTATTAGCTGCTGCGTCCACCCCTATTGAGAAAAGAGCAGAACCACCTGGATCCGCAATATTTACACATGATTTATTCTTTTTGAGTGAAATATACAACCATGTTCCTTCACTTTCCCACCCTATTCAACATCTGACAGACATTAATACAGCACAGAGCAAGCCAAACATAACAACAGCTTGGACATGACTTATTAGCGCGACTGTATATGACGACCACAGTGAACGGGGAGACCCGCGCCAGACTGCGGAGCCGCCAACGCTTGCACCTCGCTTTTTTTTCTCTTTCTCTCCCTCTCTTTTTTACTTGTATATATTCGGCCCCATTCAGCCTACTGTTTTAAGACGTTTACCCTCATCCAAGTCTCAATATTTTCGTGGCGAGCGGTAGCGAGCCAGCATATATATATATTTTTTTTTGACAGCAAGCTAAATTTGTAAATTTTTCGATAGAAAAATGTCTCCGGCGAAGCCGGATTTCTCCATACAATGCTGGCTCGCTATGGATACAAACCAGGGAAAGAGAGAAAAGGAGAGAAAGATAAAAAAAAAACGGTGACCCCCCTTAAGTGTGCGTGATGATCACAATAAACAGAGAGATATTGATGCGTTGTTTCCACATAGCGATTTTGATTATAGTCAGTTTTATTTCAGCTGATGGTAAACTGAATCCCTTAGCGACTGAGTGTTCGATACTTAATGGAAAAATATGAATCTAGTATGTCTCTACGTCATACTAATGCCAAGTTCTCATAATTAACAACACATTTCACTACAGAATCTACGTGATAGCTGAGTAACCAAGACAGTAACATAGCAATTTATCATCAGCTGGAAAAAAAATAGACTATAGTTGTTTTGTCTTTTTACTGTGTTCGTCTAAGTTTTGGTTTGTTTATTTTGCAAGTTTTACATTATAATTGGTGCTAAAGATTTATATTGTTCTGCCAACAGGTGCTGCAAGAGAAGATGGTGTACATAACGTCCACAGTGAACGGAGAGGTCCGCGCCAGACAGCGGGGCCGCCAACGCTACCACCTGTCCAGCTCCACCTTCCTACCCCAACAGGAGGGCATCGTCTGCAGAACTGGCTCCCCGCTCAAGACCGTCTTTGATATTATGTTAGTAAATTATAATGTAAAACTTGCAAAGTAAACAAACCAAAACTGGGACAACGCAAGATAAACGCAAAGGAACTAATCAAAATCGCTATGTGGAAACAACGCTTAATAAAAATAACATTTGAAATAAAAGAACACAAGATAATATATATATATATATATATATATCTCTCTCTCTCTCTCTATATATATATATATATATATATATATATATATATATATATATACTGTATATGATTCATAAATTTAAATACCGAGTGTGTGGAGTTCTCGGTCTTTAAATTTACGTATGTTTGTTTTTCCCACAACTTTGTTCTGCATCTCTGGTCTGGCAACTTCTGAAATAGAGTTATACAAGATTGCCATCCTCTATAATAGTAATCTTTCTGTCTAGTCGCCAGCACCATAGAAACAAAATATGAAAATGTTGCCAGATATGATATGCCAATGGATTGTTAAGAAATTATAATATTATATTATGGGCATCACAGTTAATTAATTATACAGTATTGAAATAAGGAAGTTATTATAATATTATATTATGGGCATCACAGTTAATTAATTATACAGTACTGAAATAAGGAATTATATTTAATACTCAGAATGGGTATACAAATAAAACATGCTCATATAATGCTATCTGTTTAAAAAATATTATTCGTACCTTATAAAGTGTGTCTAATGTAATGGATTTTTCATGGTAATTGCAATTAACCAAATGCCATTTTAAGCCCTTCTGTACCGGCGACGTATTTTGTATATAATTTCAGCTACATTTTGACGATTTTATGTTTTGGAAGGATATATGGTAGCAAAAAGGATTAATGGAGATAGTCTGTAGCTTTTTACTAGTAGAAATCCTTTCTAAGCTGAATATAATCGTTGAATAGTTGCCAGAGTGTAATGAAAAGGATGTCACAGGTACTGAATGGGTAATGGGGTGTAATGGTTGTTGTGGTGATATTAACATACTGGAAGTGCAGTGATATGGGTTAGAATGACTCCCTTAAAATACTGTTGGTTTTCCGAGTATCTATCCTCCCATAGATCCGATTTATATGTTGTTTTCTTTGTTGGGGAGGCTATTAAATCACCACAAAGACTCTTAGTAAGAATGCACTGCTTATAAAACTGATTCTTCACAAAATAATCTTCAAGGGCGTGCTTTGCTGATGCATCTCTAACAAAGCCAACTGGAACCACCTCAATAAGCCTGGTGCATTCCCAGTGGTCAAGGGAGTTAATGTGATCAATTTATGTAGGCCTATGTAGTAGTTAACATTTAGAAAAGCTATTATATATGCAAATATTATAATCCACTTGATGCAGAATCGGGCAAATAGTACAAAATGGTCTGATATCAAGTGGGAGAGTGATGAACTGATTGATGCCCTAAACTCCAATTACCCACCATGATGTAAAGCCACCACACCTAAACAGACCTTACACTAACCTAGAATCCAATGCAAATAACACTAATATTGTCCATCAACTTTCCCTTCAAAATTGTTAAGGGGCACAGGGCCTTGGGTGGGGCTTCAGAGTCCCGGGCGTTTCTGCACCCTCCTCAGCTCCTCGCCTGGGAGCGGCTTCGGTCACCTGGGCATTCTTAGTGGTAAAACAGGGAGGGTTCTGTGGGGGCACTCAGTTGTGGCCTTGGCCTCGCTCGTGACCAGCTTGTGGCTGGTCGGTCAGACAGCCTGGGGAACAACAACAACAACAACAACACTAATAAAGCTTCTCTCTTCAGGATCGGACGAATGGTGCAGAGCGGGTTGATCTCCAAATGGGTGAAGGATGAACTGGACGTGTTGCGTGGAATGGTGCAGACCCAGAGTAAACAAAAGGAGAGTGATGGTGGTGGTGGTGGTGGTGGTGGGCAGACTGAAGCCGGACTTCTCTCATTGGACCACTTGCAGGTAGGGTTGGGTCGTGGGACATTCAGCAACATTTGTGCGTATAAATGTGTGCGTGTGTGTGTGAATGAATGTATTTATGTAGTATATATACTGTATGTGTCAGTAGTTGTGACTGTGTGTGTGCAGGTAAAAATTGGCCATATATATTCTCTTTTAAGATTCAACACTTTATTCCTCAGGCTCTGTTCAATATGGGATAGAGCATGTGCATCCCATATATTGAACCATTCTTTTATTCAGCTTAGTAAGAACCAGTCAAGCTAAACATATTACCCAATTTAGTATTTTTATTTGGCAGTTTTTATTTCTAAACGTCACTCCTAAACTTAAATGTATATGTTACCGTTAGGTAACATATACATTTACAGCTGGTGAACAAGTTTTGTTACCTAGGAGATACCATCTCTGCCGGTGGTGGGGCTGAGGCTGCCACTGTTGCTAGAATTAGGTGTGGCTGGGGGAAGTTCAGAGAATTGATGCCAATCCTGACCATGAAAATAATGCCTCTCCCCCTGAAGGGAAAGGTGTATGCCTCATGTGTTAGAAGTGCAATGACGTATGCCTCAGAAACATGGGCCGTTAAAGTAGAGGATGTCAACAGAATGGAGCGTAATGAGATGAGAATGGTGAGATGGATGTGTGGGGCCAGGCTACAGGATAGAATAACAAATGTTGAGCTGAGGAGACGTTTAGGTATAAAGAGTATTAGCGAGGTGATGCGTACAAGTAGACTGGGATGGTATGGACATGTGGAGAGAATGGATGAACAAAATTGGTTGAAAAAATGCAGGTCTGTGATTGTGGAGGGAGCTGCACCAAGGGGTGGACCGAGGAAGACCTGGGATCGGACTATACGCGCCGATCTCAAATCCAAGAACTTGACAAGTGAAGCAGCCCTTAACAGGGTTGCCTGGAATGCCGCCATTAGGACAAGAGACTGAAACTGCACTTATGTGTGGAACACTCAGTCTTAAAATTTTATGTATGTATGTGTATGTAGGTAGAATAAAATGATAATTGACACCGTTGTAATGAAATGAGTGTTAATGCCTTCAGTACCGGTGACGTCGTTTTCGTTATATTCTGGCAACTATTGAACTATTGTGTTCAGCTTAGGAAGGACCTCTTGCAATAATTAGTAGGCTACAGACTATCTCATTTAACCCCTTTTAGCTACCACAGATCCATCCTAAGCAGAAAATAATCGTCTAATAGTAGCCAGAATATGATGAAAAAGATGTGACCGGTACTAAAGGGGTTATGAGTACAGTAAGGTCATAATCCATATGTAGGCCTATAGTATGTGTTTGTGTGTGTTCCAGGGCACGTTCTATGTCCTGGGTGCCGGCGTCCTTCTCTCGGCCATCATCCTTGGCATAGAGGTTCTCACGTATGCCTTCATCAAATCATAGTTATCCACTCACTAAAACATTACGCTTTCCATAATGCAGTTGGGTCGAGTACATGGTTATATTGATATCCAAAATTCGAAAATGGATATTAATCGTGATCGTTTATTCAACCTTTAACTGTGTTGGTGGTGTAATGGTTTAAGTGCTTATGTTCTGGGTGTAGTATCCCCAGTTCGAATCCCAGGAGAACCATATGCTTTCATTAGTTAATTCAAGTACATTTGGGTTTGTAATTGATGATTAATGTTATCTCACAAATAAAATATGTGCAAAAACACAGTAATATTTTATTACCATATTCCAATCTACTTCATGATCTATTATTAAATCTATCATTAAGATGTCAACTTCTCCTTTTTTTATTCTTATGAAAAATTATATTATTATACTGCACATCTGTTTACTCTAAGTACTTAACCCCTTCTGTACCGGAGATTTTTTTTGTTTTTATTCTAGCTGCTACGAATCGGTTGTATTCAGGTTCAGAAGGATCTCTATCAATTATAAGGCTTCGAACTATCTCAATCAACCCTTTTAACCATCACAGATCCTGCTTAAACTGCACAAAATCGTCTGAATATAGCTACAATAACATTCCCAAGACGTTGCCGGTAGAGAAAGGGTTTAGCACAGGGTTAATTTAAAAGGGACTGAGGAACAAGGGAATCATTCAATCTTGACCAAAACGTTAGCCAGCTGTGCGAAGGGACCAAATGAGTATACTAACCAAGTTTTGCTATAATCCGTACCTAGGTTTTGAGAATTGACCAATACAACAGAGTACATAGAGTACATACGCATGGATAGGCGTGCCCACTTAGCCTATCCTACCAATTTAAGGCGTCCTCCAGTTTTTTCCAGTCATAAGGATTTTGTGGTATAATATGTTTGTTATTCTCCATCAACTGCTCAACAAAACGATTTAAATTAAAGGGTTCCTTGTTAATTGTTGTAGTGGTGGTGGTGGTAGTTGTTGGCGGTGTAGTTGTAGTTGTGGTGGATGTTGGTTCAGTAATCGTGGTGGATGTTGGGTGAGTAGTTAATAATAATAATAATAATTAAAGTTGCAAGCAACGTTGTGCAGGGTTCGAGCGGGGTTGCATGCAGGGTATTGTGTTGGATACAAGGGCTGTGCCACATGTATCAAAATATCATGTATCTTATCGGGCATGGAGAAAGTACAAAAGGAATATAGTGTAGCCATTTTGGCTATGGCCACTTAGACCATTAAGGAGTGTGACCATTTTGGTTAAAGCTATTTATCCTGTACGAGTTGTTGTTGTTGTTGTTGTTGTTCCCTAAGCTGCCTGGCCGAACAGCCCCGAGTCCCTGAGGAAGGCCATGGCCACGATCGGGCTTTCCCACAGAGCTCTCATTGAGTATAGATTGTGTTGTTGGCGTAAGTGGTTGTGTGAAATGCAGTCTTCTATGATGTGTTTAATGGTATGGGGTGCTGTGTTACATCCCGGGCAGGCGTCGACAACGGAGTCATCCAGTCTCTTCTGATAGCTCAGGAGAGCTGGATGGTATCCGCATCTCAGCCTGGCCAGGTGGACTCTGTCCTCGCGAGGAAGGGAGGATTCGGAAGGATGGATTTTGGGAGGTCGTGCTTGCAGCTGCGTGTTGTCTGTGAGTGAGTGGATGGATCGGCGAGAGATATGAGTATGGATGTGCTTCTGGAAGTTGGTTCGGGGTGGGCAGGGAGGGAGAGAGGACAGTAATTGTGTGTGATACCGTGTGCTGGGTGTTGTTTTGATATTTCTTGGTGTCTGTGGGTGTGTTGCCATGTAGTTTAGTGGGTGGTCTTGGTTCGTGGAGGCTGCTGCCAGGAATTGAGTGCCTCTCATATCCAGATGGTCTTTGACTTTGAGATTTTGGTTTCTTGATGTAGGTGATCTGTGGGTGCAGTAGCTGTGCAGCCTGTAATGATCTTCAGGGCTTTGTTTTGAATAGTCTGTAAGGTCTTATGATGTGTTTCAGCTAGGTTAGAAGCCCAGGCTGGGCTTGCATATTCCATCACTGATCTTATGTATTGTTTATATACTGTGGTAGTAGTTTCTTTGTTGTGTCCAAATTTTGTGTGAGCAAGCGACCTGAGGGCGTTAAGTCTGGGTGTCAGTTTCTTTTTAATGTTTGTGGTGTGCTGTTTGAATGTCATATGAGTATCATATGTTACTCCTAGGATTTTGGGTGTGTGTGTATGTGTTAGGGGTGTGTTGTTTATGGTGAGTTGAGGGATGTATTTGTGTTCTCCTGTCCAGCTTGTGAGCAGGGTTGCGGTGGATTTGGCTGGGGCTAGATTAAGTCTGTTTGTAGTGCACCAGCCATGTAGTGTGTTGAGATAGGGTTGAAGGAGATCTGTTGCTCTTTTTGGGTCATGGTGTGTGCATGTGAGTGTTATGTCATCTGCATTGGAGGCTAAGTTTATTTGGGGCGTATTGGGTGTAGTTATATCGTGCATGTACAGATTGAAGAGTGCGGGCGATAGGACGGATCCTTGTGGGACTCCGTTTGGAAAGTTTCTGATTTTAGATGACTGACCGGCAAAAGATACGTGTGCACATCTGCCTGCTAGGAAGTTGGCCAGCCACCTTTTTGTGTTGTTGTGCATGTTTGTGTTGTAGATTTTGTTTGTTAGGTTGTGGCGGGGGATGGCATCGAAGGCTTTACTAATGTCGAGTGTGGCTAAAAGTGATCTGTGTGGTGGTCTAGCTGAGTTGATGCCGTCAAAAGCTCTTTGTGTAAGGTCTGTGAGAAGAGCGTTTGTGGAGTGCAGTGGCCTAAAGCCATGTTGTGTTGGAGCTAGGGGTAGGTCGGGTGTAATTAGTTGTAATACTAGGCGTTCCATGACTTTGGAGGGGAAGCAAAGGAGTGTGATGGGGCGGTGCGAGGAGGGTAGCGTGGGGTGTTTGTTGGGTTTGGGGAATGTGGTGATGAGACCATGCTTCCAAATGTCTGGTATTGTGTTGTGTGAATAACTGTAGTTTGATATGTTAGTGAGTGCTTGTATGCCTTGTGGTCCCAGGTGTCTGAGGTGTATGTTGCTTATATTGTCTAGGCCACAAGCGGGTGAGTGCTTGAGATTGTTGATGATATACTTTGTCTGGTGATTGGTGAAGGGTGTATAGTCAGGGTCTGTGGGGAATTGTCTCTTACGTCGGATGACACGTCGGTCGTCTTTGTGAGTTTTTAGGTGGCTGACATGTGAGAAGTGATTGATGAGAGTGTTTGCTTGTTGTTTACATGAAGGAGTAGAGTCTGTTGATGTGATTGCAGCATGTGATTGTGTTGTGTTGCTGTTGGAAAGTGTGATGCTGTTTAGTGTTTTGTAGAGTTTTTTGGAGTTTGTTTTGTGATCAAGTGTTTGTAGGAAGTTATTCCAATTTAGTTTTTGTTGTTCTTGTATTTTGTTGTTAGTTTGGGTGTTGAGTGCTTGGATTTGTTGTGTGATGTCTTGTGTGTGGGGTGCTGGGGAGTGTTTCAGTATGTCGCGTTGTCTGATGAGGTTTCGAATTTCTGGTGTGAAGTTGGGGTTGTCTTTTTCTGTTACCTCTTGGAATGTGTTTCTTGTCAGCGTTTTGGATAGTTTTATGGAGTATGTGTACAACATTGTTGATGTTAGTGATGGGTGTACTGTTTAGAGTTGTGAAGTGTTGTTCTGTCTCATTTGTGAATGCTTCCCAGTTAGCTCTTTTATAATTGGTGTATGTGTGTTTGTGGCTAGCTGGGGTGAGTCTGGGTTTGGTGGTGATAATGATCGGGAGGTGGTCAGAGCCTAAGGTTCTGACTACCCTCCAGGATGTTGTGGGGGCGAGTTCTGGGGAGCAAAAGGTGATGTCTGGAGATGGTGGGTTATAGAGGGCTTGGTGAGGAATATGGGTATGTTGATGGATGTCGTTAAGGATGATGAGGTTATCAGTTTGGTTTTGTAGTACCAGTCCTCTGTCTGTGTCGGGGTTGTCGACAAACCAGGCCGACGTCTTGGCGTTGAAGTCACCACCCAGGATGATGTGTGGGGTGTTTGTGATGTGTTGTAAGTGTGATCTGTATTCATTTGGTACTGTAGGGGATGTATGTGTTTATGATGGTTATGTTGGAGTTGTTGCCAGTGCGTATTTTAATTGATTGTATTTCTGTTGTGTTATCATTTGGGGGGAGGAGGGATTTGGTTTGTACACTGGTAACTATGTATGATATTTCTTTGTGTACCAGGGTGACGAGTCCACCGCCTCCGCCGACAGCCCGGTCTTGTCTGATGGTGGTGAAATCATGAAATGTGGGTGTTTTTTGTGTTGTGCAGAGTTTTGTTTCTTGTAAGATGGCAATGTGTATGTTGTGTTGTTTGATGAAGTGTGAGAGTTCGTGTTTCTTTGTGTTGATGCCATCTATGTTCAATTGGAGAATGTTGTTATGTGCACGATGTATGTTGGGTGCTGCTGCACGAGGATGGGGTGGGGGTGAGGGAGGGGGTGGGGGTTGAGGAAGGTGCTGGGGTTTGGTATGGGTGAGGTGGGGGTGTGGATTGGGGAGCAGGAGATGGGGGTTGGAATGGATTAGGATGGGGTATGGTGTGTTGAGTTGAGGATGTGGATGGTATGGGAAGGTTAGGGAGGAGAGGTGGATGGGTTTTAGGGGGGGGGGGGGAGTGGATGATATGGGAAGGTTAGGTGGGTTGGGGAGGAGAGGTGGACGGGTTTTAGGCGAGGGATTTGACTGGGAGAGGGATGGGCATGAGGAACAGGTCCAGGTGTTCGTGTAGTGTTTCTTGGAGGCAAGTGTTGTGCAGGTGAAGTGGGTCCAGTTCCTGCATGAATTGCAGAGAACTGAACCCTTAGTGTGGCGACTCGAAGTGATGGGTTTTGAGCAAGTTGGACATATGTATGTGTAGGTGGGTCCAGGGTTGCTCTCAATGTCTCCGGCTAGAAGAAGTCTTCGAGAAATGACAGCCGGAGAGTCATTTCTCGGTGTAGGAAAAACTGTGTGATGTGTGTGTGTGGTGTGAGAGGTGTGGAAATTCCCGGCGCGACCGAAGCCGCTCCAAGGACTCCTGTACGAGTAGGCATAATTGCCCGAAATTGCCTTCATTCCCTGCTCATTTTCATGCATAAGCAAAAGCCAGAGCGTAATACAATTATGTATTCGTGAAAGTACGGTAATAGCTTTCAAATTACTCCTGAATCATCCCTGTACGACGTCTGATTTTCTTGTAAGGATCTTGCAAACGAAGGGCAAAATTGCTAAAAATTACCAAATCCGATAGGCGAAATCGCTAAAAATTACCAATTATTTTCTGTTTTCGCTATGTGTGACGCTGCACATAAGTGAGCTCTCTCTCACACGAACCTCAGTGTCGTGGCGGGGCCTGTAGGCTCCGGCTGACGTCCATCCGTGCTGCTTGCAAAAGCTGGCCTGTCTCACAGGCTACAAAATAGCCGGAAAATCGTCTCCGTCATATGAGGGGCCCCGCGGGAATTGGGTTAAGAAGTGTGGTTGTTTTGATTATTTGATAGGGTCACCATAAGGGTAATGGTGTGGCATTTGTTCTGTACAGAAGCTTGGCCTTTTTTGGTTGGGGCTTCTTAGGAATGTGACCTTTTTCGTTAGCCATGGAGAAACTGCAGAGGTACAAATTATTATAAGCAACCTCATGAATTGAGTGGAAGCTACCTATACTGCTGTTTGCGGATGATACAGTTCTGATGAGTGATAATGAATGGGAGTTGCAGGGTCTGGCAAATGAGTTTGGAACAGTGTGCGAAAAACGGAATTTGAAGGTAAATACGGGGAAGAGCAAGGTTATGGTCTTCGAAAGGGGTGAAGTCACAGAGTGTGAGGTGAAGCTGAACGGTCAGGCTATGGAGATCGTCAACTCTTTTAAGTATCTGGGCAGTGTGATGAGTAAAGATGGGACTATGGATGAAGAGGTGCGGGAGAGGGTACAACAGGGGAAGAGGGTTGTAGGAACGCTAAAAGCAGTAACAAGAAATAGGGTGGTCGGTATAGAAGTGAAGAAGTCCTTGCATGACAGTGTGGTAATCCCGACACTGACTTACGGAAGCGAAGCATGGACGTTGGTTGAGAGACTCAGACCAAGAGTGAGAGCAGTGGAAATGAATTACTTAAGGAGTGCGTGCGGAGTTACATGGAGGGATAGACAGACTAATGAGTAAGAAGGAGGTGTGGTGTGGAGGTAGATGTGCTGGAAAGTGTGAAAAGGAACAACTTGATGGTTCGGCCATATGGAACGTATGGAAAGAGAGACTGACTAAGAGGGTGTAAGAGAGCGAGGTGGAGGGACAGAGGGAGACCGAATATGAGGTGGAAGGATGGAGTGAGGAACTACATGAACGAAGGCGGTGCTGGTTGGGGGGAGGGGCATCGACTGACTGGGGACAGAGGTGCATGGGGGCGGTTCGTTTGTGGCCACCCCTTCGGGGATCACGGCGTCAGGCAATAGATAGATAGATAGATGTTAAAAATATCTTTTATATTTTTGTTTAGCTTTACTTGGCATTCCTCTTCCTCTATGTATCTAGCAATTTAACCCCCTCAAACTCCTTATGACGCGATGGTGTGGTAATTACCCCGGGTCAAAAAGCCCTAAAAGACGATCGAGTGATAACTCAAGCGAGCTTGAAATACGCAGGCGTTTCGTTCATGGTCACCCCTTCGGGGATCAAGGTGTCCGGCAATATATACCGGTAGGCTATAGATAAATTCATTTTTGGTCTATTTCTTCCATTTTATTTATCCTGTTAATTAAAGTGCTTGATTGATTTTTGAGCTAATGTAGTTAGTATTTGGTGTAATTTTACATATTTCAGCTAAATCTGAAGAGCACATGCAATTTAGTTGTGCATGTTCAGTAAGTATTGCTGGGGAAAGGGTTAACGTATTCATCTTTTGGGGTATTTATTCTATGTTTTTATCCTGTTTCTGTGATTGATTGAGTTTTGTGCTAATGTAGTTGGTATTTGGTATAATTTTACATATTTTAGATAAATCAGAAGAGCACATGTAATATATTTGGGCATTTTCAGTCAGTATTGCTGGGGAAACGGTTAACATACAGTATTCATCATAGGAAGGGAAGAGGATGTGTAGCTCAGATCTTTGCCCTGATATATGTTGTGGAGAAATATCTTGAGAAGGGACAAAAGTTGTATGCTGCCTTCATGGACTTGGAGAAGGCCTATGACAGAGTTGATAGAGAAGGTACCGGTATGTAGAAAGTACTTGGAATATACGGAGCAGATAGCAGGTTGCTGAAAGCAGTGAAAAGCATGTATGAGGGTGCAAAGGTGTCAGTATGTGTTGAGAATGAACAGAGCGAGTTCTTTGATCTGAATTTTGGGTTAAAGAAAGGGTGTGTAATGTCCCCGTGGTTGTTCAATATATACTGAACTGTATATGGATGGAGTCATAAAAGAAATGCAAGGATGAGCAGTGGATGTTGGTGTCCCACTAATAAGGGAAGGCAACGAGTGGAATGACAGAGTTGATAGAGAAGGTATGTGGAAAGTACTGAGAATATATGGAGTAAATGGCAAGTTGCTGAAAGCAGTGAAGAGTATGTATGAGAGTGCAAAGGTATCAGTACGTGTGAAGAATGAACAGAGGGAGTTCTTTGATCTGAATGTTTGGTAAAGCAAGGATGTGTGATGTCCCGATGGTTGTTCTATATATACAGTATATGGATGGAATCATAAAAGAAATACAAGGAAGAGCAGTGGATGTTTGTGTACTGCTGTTTGCTGACGATATGAATGGGAGTTGCAGGGTTTGGTAAATATGTTTGGAACAGTGTGCAAAAAATGGAATCTGAAGGTAAATGCGGGGAAGAGCAAGGTTATGGTCTTCGAAATGGGTGAAGCCACAGAGTGTGAGGTGAAGTTGAACGGTCAGGCTATGGAGATTGTCAGCTCATTTAAGTATCTTGGCAGTGTACAGAGTAAAGATGGGAGTATGGATGAAGAAGTGTGGGAGAGGGTGCAACAGGGGAAGAGGGTTGTAGGAATGCTGAAAGCAGTAACATGAAATAGGGTGGTCAGTATGGAACTGAAGAAGTCATTGCATGACAGTGTGGTAATCCCGACATTGACTTACGGAAGCGAAGCATGGACGTTGTTGGAGAGATTCAAACCAAGAGTGAAAGGAATGGAAATGAGTTACTTGAGAAGTGTGTGCAGAGTTATATGGAGGGATAGACATACGAATGAGGAAGTACGAGAGAGGTGTGGTGTGAATGTACTGGAAAGTGCGAAAAAGAACACCTTGAGATGGTTCGGCCATGTGGAACGTATGGGAAGCGAGAGAATGACTAAGAGCGTGTACGAGTGAGGTGGAAGAACAGAGGGAGAAATAAACCGAGAGAGGTGGAAGGATGGAGTTAAGAAGTATATGCGTGAAAGCAGTGCTGGATGGGAGGAGGGCCGTCGACTGACTGGGGACAGAGGTGCATAGGGGTGTTTCGTTCGTGGCCAATCCTTCGGGGATCAAGGCGTCCGTCAATAGATAGATAGATAAATTCATCTTTAGGGCTATTTCTTACATTTTCTTTATCCTGTTAGTGTACTTTATTAAATTTGTTGGTAATGTAGTTGGTAATTGGTGTAATTTTACATATTTCAGATAAAGGATGTCAACAGAATAACAAATGATGAGCTGAGGAGACGTTTAGGTATAAAGAGTATTAGCGAGGAGATGCGTACAAGTAAACTGGGATGGTATGGACATGTGGAGAGAATGGATGAACAAAATTCGGTGAAAAGATGCAGGTCTGCGATTGTGGAGGGAGCTGCACCAAGGGGTGGACCGAGTAAGACCTGGGATCGGACTATACGAGCCGATCTCAAATCCAAAATCTTGACAAGAAAAGCATCCCTTAACAGGGTTGCCTGGAACGCCGCCATTAGGAAAAGAGACTGAAACTGCACATCTGTGTGGAGCACTCAGTCTTAAAATGTTATGTACGTATGTATGTATAAATCTGAAGAGCACATGCAATCTATTTAGGCATTTTCAGTCAGTATTGCTGGGTAAAGGGTTAACATATTAATCTTTTGGAGTATTTCTTCCATTTATTTATCCTGTTAGTGAGTTTTATTGATTTCAGTGCTACTGTAGTGGTATTTGGTGTAATTTTACATATTTTAGATAAATCTGAAGGGAACATGCAATATATTTGGGCATTTTCAGTCAGTATTGCTGGGGAAACGGTTAGCATACCTGTAGTCATCTTAGGAAGGGAAGAGGATGTGTAGCTCAGATTTTTGCCCGGAAATGTGTTGTGGAGAAATATCTGGAGAAGCGACAAAAGTTGTATGCTGCATTTATGGAGTTGGAGAAGGCCTATGACATAATTGATAGGGAAGGTATGTGGAAAGTACCGGTACTGAGAATATACGGAGTAGATGGCAAGTTGCTGAAAGCAATGAAGAGCATGTATGAGGGTGCAAAGGTGTCAGTATGTGTGGATAATTAACAGAGCGAGTTCTTTAATCTGAATGTTGGGTTAAAGCAAGGGTGTGTGTGATGTCCCCATGGTTGTTCAATATATACCGGTACAGTATATGGATGGAGTCATGAAAGAAATACAAGGAAGAGCAGCGGATGTTGGTGTACCGCTGATAAGGGACGGAAACGAGTGAAAGTTGCCTCAACAGTACAGTACCGGTACTACTGTTGCTGACAACACAGTTCTGATGAGCGATAGTGAATGGGAGTTGCAGGGTCAGGTAAATATGTTTGGAACAGTGTGTGAAAAACGGAATCTAGAGGTAAATGCTAGGAAGAGCAATATTATGGTCATTGAAAGGGGTGCAACCATAGAGTGTGAAGTGAGGTTGAACGGCTATGAAGAATGTCAGCTCATTTAAGTATTTGGGCGGTGTGTAGAGTAAAGATGTGAGTAGGCCTATGGATGAAGAAGTGTGGGAGAAAGTGTAACAGGGGAAGAGCGTTGAACTCTGAAAGCAGTAAGAAGAAATAGGGTGGTCAGCATGGAAGTAAAGAAGTCCTTGCATGACAGTGTGGTAATCCCGACATTGACTTATGGGAGGGAAGCATGGATGTTTCTGACTGGGATTGATCATTGATAATCATCGGTTATGCTAGTTGGAAAATTAGTGGGGTAGAATGTAGAGTTCGGGTGTACCGCCAGCCTTGTTTACACTACGCGGAGAGGCGGCGGACGCTGGCCATCATGTTCCCGTCTATTTGACTGCTTTTGGATACAATAATAGGTTGAGGGGGGTCACCTCCCCATGACATATTGTCATCATCATATATATTGCCAGCAGGAGGCAAATAACCGAAAAAAACGCCTTCAAAATAGACGCGAACTAAAGGCTGGTTTACACATAGCCGAGTCGGTGCGCGAGTCCAACACGAGTGATGAAATTTTGCTATTCAGCAATGACTCGTTGATACTCCTCAACACTCGTATAGACTCGTGCTACGCTAGTGTATACTCTTTGTTTACTCGACACACTCGTGGGTACTCGCCACGGGGTCCAAAAATTTCATGCATGCATGACATTTTTGGGTCCCGTGGCGAGTACCCACGAGTGTGGCCTAAATACGTGTAGACTCGTGTACATATGTGTTAACTCGTGTTTGACTCTGAATAACTCTTCGTTATTCGTGTTAACTCGTGTTGACTCGTGTAAACCCGTGTAACACTCTTTGGTGATTCGTCGCTTTTCGTCATCATTTCGACATTGACGAAGCAACACTTGTCTACACGCAACAACACGTATGTAACACACATGCAACACGTATCAACAAGAGTAGAAAGCACGAATGTGAGTGCCAAAATTTGGTGCCCCCATGATGCCAGAGTTTACACGATTCAAACACGAGTGAAAACACGATTAAACAAGAGTAAATACGATCCACTGAGAAAAAAACACGAGTGTAACACGAAAAAGCAAGTGTCATTTGAAATACCGTTATTTCAAAAATGTAGGACGAATCAACGAGTTTACACAAGTTTACACGGATGTAACATGAGTCAACACGTGTGCAACAGAGATCCAACGAGAGTCAACGCGTTGTCTTTCGTGTTGATCCGTATAACAATCGTGTTGATCCGTGTAACAATCGCGTTGACTCGTGTTAGACTCATCTATACTCTTTGTTTATGTGCCCTGGAATGTGGCCATTATTTTTCAATTTTTTTAAGTCTAGGCTTAATAGATTTTTCCAAAGAATCAAACTTAAATTAAAAGGAAGTAGCCTAGCCTACAGTTTATAGGAAGGCTATTCCAACATGCATTCCAGAACTTAGGCTAGCCTAGGCCTAGGCTATATAAAAATTTGTGGGTGGTCTGCCAAAAAAGAATCACTAGGCCTATTAGGCTATGGCCTAGTATGGGGTGCATTTTGCAAATCTTCTGAACTCTTAGGCCTAGGCTAGGCTAAATTAAAACTCACAAAATCTGAGTAAAACCAGCACTAGAATTTTGTCTTGTCTTGTCTTGGGGGTTAAGGGCAACCTCAGGCGAATACTCGCCTGCTCCGGCCCTACCGTAGTCGCGGAGATCCTATGTCACAATTAAATTAGTTTATAGTTAAGGTTAAAATTCACCACCGTGTCACTTTCACTCTAGGTCATTCGTAGAACCGTAACACTGTAAAGGCAACAACCCAATAGCAGGTCATCAGGTGGCGAACCAGAGACCTACAAACCGCGGTACTAGGGCCAGAGCAATGTCTTGAAGCGAGGTGCCCTTATCAACCAACCCCAGACAATCCAGTAGGAGCTGTCGGAAGGAATCCATCTTTGAAGCCAGAAAGGGACGCCCATCCACATGCTCAGTGATGGGACGAGGCGAGGCTTAGGAGGCATATGTAGGACGACCAGATGTAGGATGTGGAGGGGAAGAGGTACCGTACGACGATACATGGGATGTGGAGACTGCGGAGGGAAGAGCTCGTCAAAGTCATATGGTTCCTCAGGACCTCAACAATAACCGGGGGACGGCCGGTGCGGGCAATGGTCGATCGCCATAGTTAATATAAGTTCGCGTCTATTTTGACGGCGATTTTTGTGGTAGTTAGGCTAGGCCTAGGCTATTTGCCCCCTGCTGGCAATATATATGATGATGACAATATGTCATGGGGGGCGATTGATCCCCTCAGCATATTATTGTATCCAACGATCTCTAACTTGCCGCAAAGCCCTTCCCTCAACATATTATTGTATCCAATGGCAGTCAAAATAGACGGGAACATGATCGCAAGCGTCCACCGCCGCCGCCGCCGTCATGTTTACATGGTCGATCGCCGCAGTTTGGTTAGGCCTATTTGCCCCATGCTGGCAAATTATATGATGATGACAATATGTCATGGGGGTGTTTGCCCCCCTCAACATTGTATCCAACGTCATTCAAAATGGACGGGAACATGATGGCAAGCTTTCGTCGCCGCTCTGCGTAGTGTAAACATTGGTGGTGGTACGCCCGAACTCTACATTCTGCCCGGCTAGGCCTATATTATAGGCTACAATAAATGAATAGGCTAAGCTATTTTATCTATAGGCTAGACCTAGTCTAATATTACAATTTAAGGTAGCATTCAAGGAGACTACAGCAGGACTTACCTTTGACCGGGTATAGGCTATCCTAGTGTTTACTAGGCCTATACCCCTTTGAAAGGACATTAGCCTAGCCTAACCTAACAACCTTACCTAACCTATCATAGTAGGCTATTATGGGTGGGGGCTGCCGCTCCCACACTCAATTTTTGGTGTATTTGTCTATTTTGCCCCCTGCTGGCACTCTCAACATATTATTGTATTCATTGGCATTCAAAATAGACGGGAACATGATTGCAGACGTCCGCCGCCTCCGTCATGTTTACATTTGTCGATCGGCGTTGTTAACCCGTGGAGCCCCGGCTAGTTTTGTAATGTTTGCGCACCAGAACCCGGCCGGTTTTCAAAAAATGGTTTTATTCCAGAAACAATAGCGAATGGGTTAGGAATGAAGGAAAAACCACGAAAAACCGCTCAAAAAGCTTAAAAAATGGTCCTACAGAACCCCCGAAAATGGATTTTACAAGAGTAAAAAATTGAAGGCAATTATCCCAAAAACCAGGTTATTGCGCGCTCGCGCGCACGCACGTGGACTTTGAGAGTTTTCAACCATCGGCACGGTTGCGTGGGATACGTACACAGTTCCCATACAAATCTGAGCCCTCTTGAGTGGCTACACCTGAGGTTACGGTCGGCGCAATTAGGGTGACGCGCCAGGCGCGTCTCTGGGGCTGTGCGTTACATACATCGCCGACGCGTCAGGTGCGTCGCTGGGGCTATACGGGTTAAGTTCGTGTCTATTTTGACGGAGATTTATTTTGGTTATTTGCCCCCTGCTCGAAATATATATTATGATGACAATATGTCATGGGTGGGTGAAGGGGGGCAAAGCCCAACCTCAACATATTATTGTATCCAAAGGCAGTCTAAATAGACAGGAAAAGGATGGCAAGCGTCCGACGCCACTACGCGTACGCGTAGTGTAAACAAGGCTTGCGATACACCCGGTAACTTCATCCTACCCGGCTAATGTCCTTTCAAAGGGGTAGCCTATAAATTAGTAAACACTAGGATAGCCTATACAACGCAACTCTTGCCGATAGGCCTAGCCTAAAGGCTAACCTATTCATAAAGGTGTCTATTTTGACGGCAATTTTTATGGTTATTTGCCCCCTGCTGGCAATATATATGATGGTGAAAATATGTCATGGGGGGGGGGGGGCAAAGCCCCCCTCAACATATTATTGTATCCAATGGCATTCAAAATAGACAAGAACTTTATTGCAAACGTCCGACACCTCCCCCGCCACCGCCATGTTTACATGTGTCGATCGCCGTGGTTAAGTTCGCGTCTATTTTGACGGCGATTTTTTTCGGTTATTTGCCCCTTGCCCCATATTAAAGATATAAGATCAGACATACGGTTCTTAGTAGCTTATGTAATTTGTGTGACAGAAACTTGGCTTACTAAGAATGACTCTCAAGGAAAGCCAGAGCTGAATGGATTTACCTTTTTTCATACAACAAGAGAGGAATGTTACAACTCATCAGACAAAGCTTGTGCTCATTTAAAACTAGAATCTCATGGAGGTGTTGGTGTATATTACCGTAAAGATTTTAAGTGTGATATAATAAATTTTTCAGTGGCTAACTTAGAATATCTGGCCTGTTTTTCTGTTGAATGGAATATAATAACTGTTGTAATATACAGACCAGTTTCATATAGACTTAATTATTTTAGAGAAAATTTAAGTAAATTGCTAAATGAACTAGACAAATACACAATTGGTTGCATTGTGATGGGGGACTTCAATGAAAACATCCAAACTAACTCTTCTATTGTAAAGTTAATGGAAAAGCGTGGATACACTCAACATGTAACACAACCAACAACTGAAAATGGCACGCTAATTGATCATGTATATGCCAAGAGGTTAGGACATATGAAGGTGAAAGTTATTCCCACATATTACAGCTATCATGAGGGAATTTCCATTGAAATTTGAATTGACCCTCCTGTAATTTTTAATCTAATCCCTATTAAATCATAATATATACAGTAGGCTATTGTAAATATTGCAATGTTTTTGGTTACCGGTACCCGTTATCTTTATATGTAGTGCATTATTGAGCATTCTGATTTCTTCTTTAGCCTTTGTGGTGTTGTCCTTGTATAATAAGGTGATTACTTGAGCAATACTAAATATATATACCATACTGTACTATATTTTATGTTTTGAGCATTAATTGTTTACTAATCTAGATTATTGTAATACCGTGTACTTTATGTAAGAATTCCCCCCTAATATTATGCTCCCTAAAGCAGTTGGGGGGGGGGGGGGGGCTGGCGACTGGAGATTGATGGGGGAGGGTTATGCTTATTTTACTCCCTCTCCCCTTCAGCTTTCGTC
This sequence comes from Paralithodes platypus, assembly GCA_032716605.1. Lineage (NCBI taxonomy): Eukaryota > Metazoa > Arthropoda > Malacostraca > Decapoda > Lithodidae > Paralithodes > Paralithodes platypus. The sequence goes on along the minus strand of CM064483.1, from coordinate 31,947,653 downwards.
GTCGGCTTGACTAAATTTTCGTAGTTTTTCATTCCTCTTTCTATGTTTTTCCCCTTCTGTTCTTATTCTGTCTCATTCGGTTGTCCTCCGGACGGCCTATATCATATGCCACCCTGGCCTGGCTAGGTTATTAGCTCCTGACCTGATTTGTGTCGGTCGCTGATGCGGTCGAGCTGACTCGATTTCCCTCGGTGTGTGTATTTTTTGTGCATTTCGGTGCGATATATTTTTTCCATAGACCTGATCTCTCATTCTTCGCTTTTGATCACTTCTTAATTGGTGCTGTGCTGCAGTGTAGCAGTTCTTGCCTCATCTTTCAGCTCTGATAGTAAACACACAAGAAGACACGGGCCGACTGCAGGAAGACATGAATGTAGTGTTCCAGTGGACCAGGGAAAACAACATGCAATTCAATGAAGACAAAATTCCAATTAATACGGTACGGAGATAATAATGGTGTTAAAGAAATTACAAATTACTTAACAGAATCTAACCACATAATAGAACGGAAAGACAGTGTGAAAGACCTTGGGGTATTAAGTCTGAAAATATGGGTTTCAAAGTACATAACCAGGTCAATGTGGCGGCTGCGAAACGTCTAACAGGTTGGATTCTGCGTACTTTTAAAACACGCGGTGAATTACCAATGATAACGCTCTTCAAAATCTAGTGCTACCGCGGCTTGAATACTGTAGCGTATTAACATCCCCATACAAAGCAGGTGAAATAAATGACGTAGAAAGTGTACAAAGAAATTTCACTTCGCATATAAGTTCGATAAAACATCTACACTATTGGGAGCGTTTAAGAGCACTGAATCTGTACTCGCTGGAACGTAGAAGAGAACGTTACCTAATAATATACACGTGGAAAATCGCAGAGGGTTTAGTACCAAACCTACATACTCCGATAGTCATGAAATTCAGTGATAGGAGAGGCTGGGAATGCGAAATCCCCCGGATGAATAACAGGGGTGCTATGGGCTCTCTGAGAGAGGGCTGGTTATCACACAGAGACCCACGTCTCTTCAACAAACTCCCACGGCGAGTAAGAGACATGAGGGACGTCTCGTTAGACAGCTTCACGAGAGCCCTGGATGTCGAACTGCATAAGGTGCCAGACGAGCCCATCCTCGCAAGGGAGCGAGCTGTCGCTTCAAACAGTCTACTGCACCAAATCACCACCCATAACGAGGGGCGTCGCGCTCCTTGGTGCCGCTAGAAGAGTGGCGAACACATCACAAGGTATCACAAGGTACCCTATAAGAGTTCTGCTGTGGAACTCATGTGGTGTGGCTGAATTGGTGAAATGGCGAGAAATGTCTGCGTATCTTCACCGTCCTTGATTTGTTCACCTGCCCTTCCCTACCTATCATGTCTTGATTGGTTGTCCATCTTGATCTAATTCTTCAGGCCAGCCCTATTAGAGTATTTTGGGGGAACTCAGTGGTGTGGTTAAACTATTTTTAATATATATTTGTTTAAATATGTAAGATATGCAATAAATTATGTAAAATATATTGTTTTTACTTTATACCTATACATATAATTGTCATTATTAAGGAAATTCCATTGACTATTTACATCGCTAGGCCTAGCTTCCTTATTTCTATTAATTTCCTCCAGTTCACAATGAAACCTATTGCTAACTTCCTTGTTCTTGAGCAGCCGCGGCGGTGTCGGCGTTGGACGCTTGGGATAATGTTCCCGTCTATTTTGAATGCCATTGGATACAATAATATGTTGAAAGCCCCCCCTCACCCCCCTCCATGACATGTTATCATCATCATATATTATATTGCCAGTAGGGGGCAAACAACCAAAAAAATTGCCGCAAAGCCCTTCCCTCAACATATTATTGTATCCAATGGCAGTCAAAATAGACGGGAACATGATCGCAAGCGTCCACCGCCGCCGCCGCCGTCATGTTTACATGGTCGATCGCCGCAGTTTGGTTAGGCCTATTTGCCCCCTGCTGGCAAATTATATGATGATGACAATATGTCATGGGGGTGTTTGCCCCCCTCAACATATTATTGTATCCAACGTCATTCAAAATGGACGGGAACATGATGGCAAGCTTTCGTCGCCGCTCTGCATAGTGTTGTTGTTGTTGTTGTTGTTCCCCAAGCTGCCTGGCCGAACAGCCCCAAGGCCCCGAGCAAGGCCAAGGCCATAGCCGAGCGCCCCCATAGAACCCTCCCTGCCGACCATAATAAAGCCTGGGTGACCGAAGCCACTCCATGGCGGGGAGCTGAGGAGGGTGCGGAAACGCCCGGGAAACCAAAGCCCCACCCAGGGCCCTGTGCCCCTCAGCAATTATGAAGAGAAAGTTGAGGGGCAAAGGAAAAATGTGACGCTTTGGCTTCCAATATTGGTAGTGACGAGACGCCGTCACTTGAGATCTAGAAAATATATAAGTAAAAGGAACAGTCAGAGTAAGCTATGGGTATGGCAGAGATCGCTCAGGTCTCACTCTGATAGAGTAGTGTAAACATTGGTGGTGGTACGCCCGAACTCTACATTCTGCCCGGCTAGGCCTATATTATAGGCTAAAATAAATGAATAGGCTAAGCTATTTTATCTATAGGCTAGACCTAGTCTAATATTACAATTTAAGGTAGCATTCAAGGAGACTACAGCAGGACTTACCTTTGACCGGGTATAGGCTATCCTAGTGTTTACTAGGCCTATACCCCTTTGAAAGGACATTAGCCTAGCCTAACTAAAATGCCCCAGAACGAGAAGCCCACCACAGAAGCCACGAGCTAACACCACACAGAAACACCCGAAAGAAAGGTCCACAGAACGAAAGGACCAGCTGACCGAGCCAGCCAATTCAGACAGGCCCAAGCCCGCAGGGCTAAGCAGCTCCAGGCCGCACCTACCTACCCCTTCTAAACTGACCATTTTCCACACCTCACGTACACTACCCCCTCGTGTCCTACACTTCTAACTACAATGATGAACAGGAATATACATTCATATTAAAAACACCCATGCCCTGTCCCTAGGTTGAGCCAAAGCCAACAAATCAGACAGCCATATATCTATGTATGTTCTTACATCCGAGAAGTAGATGTTATATATCTTAGAAGTTAAAACACCCACGCCTGTCCCTAGACCTCGTATATCATTTCCCATGACGAGTATAGATATATGTAACCCGTGCTCAGTCGCCCCCTTGCATTGTTCCTCTAGTAACTAAGTGTCTCTATAATATTAACTGCCACCAGTATTGATACGACATAGCGGCACTGTCCTTGTGTCGTATTGTGCCAAGTGCAGATCAACCAGGTTTCATCACCTTATTAGGACGACGACTATAATGTCGTCGTTCATCGATGTATTCAATCCTTAGGTTACGTATTAATATTAACATTCCCTAACATATCTTGTCTTGCCAGACTAAGTTTTTGAAGACCTATCGCCCCCATAAATCTATGTATTCAATCCTTAGTTTAAGTATTAATATTAACATTCCCTAACATATCTTGTCTTGCCAGAAAGTTTATGAAGACTCATCGCCCATAAAATCTATGTATTCAATCCTTAGGTTAAGTATCTTTATCTGCCATTGTGTTCACCTTTTTCCATTTACTTTTCCACAATTGTCATACGTCTTCCACTTACCTCCTTCGTATCCACAGTCCACACTACGCCATTACTTCATGTCCTACACCTCTTACCCGCCCGAATCTACCTACACGATGACGAATAAATACACCTTTAAGTTAATACACCCATGCTCTGTCCCTAAGTTTAAGATATAAATATCAACATACCCTAGCATACCTTGTCTTGCCAGACTAAGTTATGAAGACCAATCGCCCCCATAAATCTATGTATTCAATCCATAGGTTAAGTATTAATACCAACATACCCTAAAATACCTTGTCTTGCCAGACTCAGTTTCTGAAGACCAATCGCCCTCATAAATCTATGTATTCAATCCTTAGGTTAAGTATTAATATCAACATACCCTAAAATACCTTGTCTTGCCAGACTCAGTTTCTGAAGACCAATCGCCCCCATAAATCTATGTATTCAATCCTTAGGTTAAGTATTAATATCAACATACCCTAAAATACCTTGTCTTGCCAGACTAAGTTTCTGAAGACAATCGCCCCATAAATCTATGTATTCAATCCTTAGGTTAATTATCTTTATCCGCCATTGTGTTCATCTTTTCCATTTACTTTTCCACAATTGTTATACGTCTTCCACTCACCCCCTTCGTATCCACAGTCCACACTACGCCAATTTGCTTCGTGTCCTACACCTCTTACCCCAACCAGAGATTGTATAGATAACCTTGTTACCAGTATCTGTCATAAGTACCTCGAAACAATAACTAAGTACCCCTACGAACTGCCGCTTTTCTTGGTATATATTTCATAGAAAACGCAGTTCCCAGGGACAACTAGACGTGCAAAAGCTCGTGCCAACTAATAGTATCCATAACCCCTCGTACTGATGAAGAATAATACACCATGTTTTTCCACATTTTACCCACAGTCAAGCACACACCTACAGTTCACCTCCTTCACCCCCCCAGCCCCACAGTCCACTTAATTCTATCTTTTCCAGACTCATATACCACCCCCATAGTTGCATTCCCCGGTAGCATTTGGCTAACGTACTTTCACTGCCTTTTCAAACTCCAATATCAACTGCAGCCTAATGCCACCCACACGCCCAGAGACCGTAGGGTCAAATTTCCCTATAGCCCCCCCTGAACTCCTCCCCTCTCATTAAAATACCCCGCGCTTCTCGACTCTTGTCCGACCTAGCCTCTCTCTCATACCTCTTGAAGATCCTTGATTTTTCCGTTGCTAACGCTCTCCAACCTTTTATATATATACTCCTATCCAGCCTGCCTTCCCTTAATAGGCCAGAACAACATTAGAACTTTACTAACCCCTTGCATGCCATCTATTCTCTTACAACCTATTCACAACCCTGCACCCAATGGTCGTCGGTGCGAGGCTAGCCGCCTCACCAGTAACTAACTTCTATTGCCATGCTTCCAGATAAATGTGGCAGAGTTAGCAACCAGTCTCCACCACATCCAGCAAACCATACGATTAACAACCAACCGATTAAAACCAGCTAGCCAAGGCACCTTCGGTTTGGTTATTAAGAAGACCCACATCTGTCTCATAAACAGAGGGTTATTACAAACACTGGTGATATGGCAAGCCCCTAGCCACAGCCGCCGGACGACCATCCCAGAGAGAGAGCGCCCGGCTACCCCTTTTTTACCCACCCGAGGAGGGAGACCCCCACCCCCGCGGAGGTATACCTGACCCCTGTTTTGACTTCTGGGTCATTGCCAGGTAGCACAGGAATTCTTCGTATCGATGAACTAACCATGCATGACTAACACCTTTACTAACCTCTATTAACTCACAATAAACCATTTACCTTTCTTGCATACTCTGATCACTAAATTAGCACCTAAGCTATACCATAGAATGAAGATTGAACAATCTAAGAGAGATGCTCCTATCACAGCTGTCCCCATCCTCCTCGCAAAGTAGATCCAGTCTCTCTCCCCTAAATACTTCCAGTATAGCCAAAATAGTACCTCTTACTAAGGCTCAGTTATATCATATTATGAAGGCTTCCTATAGCCATGTGCCACAACAGTAATCACCACCTTACCTAGTCCCCGTATCTATTGAGAACTCAAATAAGTCCATAAGACTCGAGATCCCTATGGCCTACAGGGCCCAAAACCGAGCCTATAAACCCAGCTCCAGCCCCCAGTAAAATCAGTTGAAAGATAGACACCAACCCAGGTTGGTCACCAGAGTTAGCCTTGAGCTCTATCCTTGCTAGTTGCTGAGAAGTGAGTTCCAGAGCTGGCAGACTCCGTGGCATATTTGGATAGAAGGACCTGTCCACGTATTTGAGAACTTCCTACATATGGACACCCTGGACGGCCGCGGAACCAGTCGCTAGCCCCCAACATCATGGACGAAAGATAACCAGGACCAGACCCATCAGATACTACCCAAGATTCACTCTATCAGTACTACATGTTACAGTGCTATTTAGAGATTCACTTATTAATATTTCTACGAAGTGGCTATTTGCCCAGTGTAATTCATATATAACCATTCCAGTTGGGAAGTGCTAAGCGTATCAGTGTTTATTAATTAACAGGCGACATTAACTCTCGTAATTACCTTTATCCAGATATTATTGCATAGGAGTAAAACCCTAGGATATCTAACGTTCGCCCACTGATTTGTGTTCTACGTATTTCTGCCATAAGAATATAAAACTTAGATCAGTACCCCCCTGAGGTTACTAGAATTCCCGTGCTCTAAAATACGCGTGTCTAATCTAGTCTGTGAACTATTACTTGTGCACCAGAGCTACCAGTGATAAATCTAACAGTGAATATGAATCTATAAGTAATATTGATGGTCTCTAGTATAAACCTGTTAAATAAGCCAGTGATCAGAAGATTAATACCTGAACGTTGGAAGTGGGAGACTAGGCTCCATCCAGATCCACTTATGCTAGTGTTGTTCATTTCTATCATATTGTCTTGCACGAGTATTCAGCAGTGGTATATTAATAAACGTGATCGTGTGTCTTGTTACCGTGTGTTTCTTTTGTGTTCTCTATTCCTCATACCTTGTATTGTGCATGCAGCCTTATATACCCAGTCAGTTAGAACTCACATTACCCAAGTTAAACCTGTAGAAAAACAGGGCATAACATTGGCGGCAGCGGTGGTTCTTGATTCGGATAAAAGGTTGCATTACACTGCAAGTTTGGAACAGTAGAAGCATGGCAACATCGCAAAAATGGCAGCCCGCTATGATACTCCCACACATTCCCGAGTATGATGTAAACACGTATGATATCGCCACTTACTTAGACATAATAAAGCCACTGTACGATGTGGCATTTCAAAATGACCGCGACAAAATCGCCGTTGCATCATTGCACATTATGCAATTGGGAAAAGCCGTTTCCCAAATTGTTGATAAGCTTACCTGGAGCTATTCTTTTTGCCAAATTGCTGAACAGGTAAAGCAAAAGCTTACCTGGAACCAGTTTCGATCCCTCGTGATCCGGACCTTAGGGCCACTTTTGGGTTCCCTCGTCGCCCCCAAAATAATAAAAGTCGACGAGATCAAGTATGAAGGGGATATAAATGTGACCCTCATACAACTCTACAGATACGTGAGGACCACGTATAGCTCTGAAGATGACGAGCAACAAAATGAACTCTTATTCACCGCATTATTAAACATCCTCCCACCCCCACATCACCGCCCATCTCGACCCGTACAGCTCATTCGAAGAACATATGCTCTCCATCAGAGAAGAATGCCTACTCAGTTCGATGAATCCCCTATCCAACCCTTCAGCCCCTATCCAAGAAAGTAAACGTATTCCTCCACTGAACACTATCATTGATAGTGTTCATTGATAGTGTCCATCCCACTAAAGAAAACTCTGTGCACCCTTCCAAAATGACTTCCGGTGAAAGTCCAGTGCACTCTTCCTTGCCTCTATCCTCTCTGATCATCCCTAAATTTTCCCCTACCCAGCCATCCACCAACGATAATCTTCCACCAATTGTGTTACCCCATAAACCCCATCCTTTTTCTATGCCTGCCAACAATTTCAACAAACCACAGCACGCAGAAATGGCCACCCCCACAGTAACCAATTCTTTTTCAATTTCACCCCTAAAAAATGCTGGTCAGAAAATGAGCCCCCCCTCCACTCTCTCACATGCCCCTGTCACCCAAGACCAACCTTCACCCCCGTCAATCCCTCAACAACCTGTCACGCCTCTCACTTCCTCATATTCAACACCTATCCCCCCCTCAAAACTGTCAACCTCACACCCCCACCATCATCTCCCCACCTGCCCAACCTCGGTGAACCCCTTCAAACACCCGCATCAACCAAGAATGCTATAGCTCCGCCTACCTCCTATTCCCCCCTCCCTTGTCACCCTCTCCAACATTACCCGAACCGCTCTTGAATCCACCTCCAGTAACACCCCCGCTCACCAACCTACCTCTGCCCCATAATCCAGCACCAGAACCAAAATCTCCATCAATGCCTCCTTCATCCATCCTACCAAATTCCATTATTTTCCGAGACAAATCTCTTCCACAACAATCTCTCCAAACTGACCTACTCACCCCATCCCCACAATTTACCTGTCAATCACCCAGACCCCCATCTGTCCAGTATAAATCCCCCCATGTTTTCAGGACAGACTCTGATATATGTAAACATGCTAACAAATATTTATGTGCACGTGTTTCCAGGGAAAATGCCGACCTATGTACCAAAAAAAAAAAATCCCCATGCCCCCAGAAATGTTCAGCTATTCCACAAACAACAAAATTCCCCTTGTGACAGTTTTCCGTCAGTAGCTCCCTTCCACCCCCACACAATTCACACCCCTAGAAAACTTCAAAACCCCACACTTGACTCGCCCTCTCATGTCAAACAAACTCACCAGTCCCAGATAACCTCTAACCAGACCGTGACTGCCACCAAGAAAATTCCCCAAAGTCGTCCTGTTAACAACCCCAAATCAGTACATCAGTCCTCCCCCAATAACCCATGTCCTATGCCTAACTCTGCTCCCACCAATCCTCCCCAGTCCCACATAACCTTTAACCAGACCGAGACTGACACCAAGAAAATTCCCCAAATTCGTCCTGTTAACAACCCCAAATCAATACATCAGTCCTCTACCAATAACCCCTGTTCTACACCTAACTCTTCCCCCACCAACCCTCCGCAGTCCCCCCAACAAATCCCGTTTTCTAACTCGCTCACCTCTCACCACCCTGACCCTCCCACACGCGCCGTTAATCCTCCCCTCACGCGTGACGACCTAGGGACCCACCCATGTTCCCCCCCTGCCCCCAGAAATGCTCAGCTATTCCCCCACCAACAAAATTTCCCTTGTGACAGTTTTCCGTCAGTAGCTCCCTTCCACCCCCCCACAATTCACACCCCTAATAAACTTCAAAACCCCACACTTGACTCACCCCCTCATGACAGACAAACCCACCAATCCCATATAACCTCTAAACAAACCGTCACTGCCACCGACACACCTCACCACTCTGATCCTCCCACACGCGCCGTTAATCCCCCCCTCACGCGTGACCCCCACCAAAGTGATTTCCCCCCCCTCATGCGTACCGAACACCTGCTCACCAGTCGGTCCCCCACCATCATTAGCCCAGCTAAACTTTCAACCTCCACCAATTCCCACCCTGCCAGCCTAACCTCTCACTACCACATTCAGAACGAAAAATCACCCCCGTACATAACCCCTATCTCCTATTTCCCCCCTATCTTACCCCCCTCATCACCGTTACCCCATCCGCCCCAAATTCCACCCCCAAAGATCCCGCTCGACAAAATACCACGCCCATCCCAATCCAACCACAAAACTTTTTCCACCTTGGCTAAACCCCAAAATACTACTCTCTCTCTCGCCCCAAACAACATAATCAACCTCTCAACTTCAACCACTCCTCGAAATCCCATCCATGTCTCTCCCGAAAATAAAATCAGTCCAAATTCAACCCCTCTCAAACCACAGACCCCCCCCACCATCTCCCTATCAAATCCCCACACCCCAAACCTCCAAACCACCCGATCATAGTAAACTCTCAACCTTCAGCCTTACTCACCCTTCCCCAAACCCCACTCACGACCACAACTCTCTACACAATTCAACCCCTCCCCAGCACCAACCTCTTCCGCAACAACAACCCCGACTCGACCTGCCCGTTTTACCTTTAAACCCCCCCTATCACTACCCCCGACCGAAACCATTTAAACCCCCCTCCAAAACTGGCTCCGGGCCAGCTCGCACCCAGACCCACATTCCTAACGACAGACCTAACTGTATATCCATCCCTCCCTTCCAAAGTGAAAGTGAACCCCCAAGGTCAAAGCCACAACCACCACCACCACCCCTAAAAACCCCCCTTGATGAGGATGTATTGTACTGTAAATTTTCCATGGAATGTTGTTTTGATTGTTTTCAATTCCTAAGCGATTGGGCATGATTCTACAAATTTACATGTTTTCCATATACTGTATATATATTTTTTCCCTTAGTCATACTACTTTTCTTGTTAACCTACACTTCTCTGACTATCTTTTAAATTTGTTTATACATTGTTAAACACTTTACCTCTTCTTAATTTTCCTGTGTTCTTAATTATCTGTTCTTTCTTAAATTTACATGTTTTCCATATATATTTTTTCCCTTAGTCATACTACTTTTCTTGTTAACCTACACTTCTCTGACTATCTTTTAAATTTGTTTTATACCTTGTTAAACACTTTAGCTCTTCTTAATTTTCCTGTGTTCTAAATTATCTGTCCTTTCGTCAAGTACTTTTATCATATTTTCTCTCCTTTTCCAACATCTATGTATTTTCTTCCCTCGTTTTTTTTCTTGAATAATAACTCTCCTATTAGTTTCCAGTGTCTTAGATATATGGCCTGAGTAATTTTTTTTCCTAATTTCATTATATTATTCACATTCCAGGATAAAATGTTTTACGTTTTTGTCTCTCTTTTCTGAACAGTCTGTTGCTAGTCGGGATGACAGCAATCTTCGTCCTCACCGACAGGCTGCCATTTCCCTCCAACTTAAATCTACACTCCCTACCCACCCGTCTAGCCCCCCCACATCCACCCCCTTCCCCTCCACTATCCCTGCAACCCCACCCACACATCAACCAACCTCCTCATCTCATCGAACACCCAACCAACCCCCTAAAAAAAAAAAAAAAAAAAAAAAAAAAAAAAAAAAAAAATCCAAAAAAAAAAAAACCCTAAGTCACCCCTGAGAGAACCCCCATACATACCCCCACCAAATCCTCTTCCATTCCGCCTACCACCCTCACCCAGCAAAATTCTCCACACGCATCTACCTCTCAAATAACCCCCGACCTCGCCCCCAATAGATGCCCTTCACCTGTAAAACGTTCTTCCCCTCAATATAAAACATCGTCGAGCGACTCAAGTCCCACGACAACCATCTACCTTCCCACCAGGACTGCCAGAGGTAGAATAATCAACAGACCCATCAGATTTAAAGACAGTTATACAAAAATAACCCCGTTCTGACACTAAAGACCCAATCCACACAACACACACCCCCTCCTTCTCACACACCTCCTTCACCCACCTTACCTAAACCGATCTTGCGCATTGCCTCACTATATTTTCCCAGCCTACAACACCGCCCAAGACAACCCCAAAAAACCCTAGACTCATATACCCCTTCATCCCCAGCTCCGTTTTCGTGTGGTAATCCCTCCCCTTCGGTTAGTAACCCCTTCACCACACTAAACAGACCTCCTGTCAATCCCACACACCTCACTCCGACCCCCACGGGGGAAAACTACAAACCATTCATACGAAAGGTTAAAGTAAAAACCCCCACTGGACACTTACGTCTACAACGCCCACATCAAGCCCGGGCAACCGCCCGTCACAACACAGAGGACACATTCTTACAGGTATACATTGACCTACAAAAGAAACCTGACCGTCGCTCTCTTGCTTGGTGGAACCTTCTAAACACCCTCAAAATGACCCACCATAACTATGCTTCTTTTTACTTCACCCTTGAGGCTCGGGGACGAGCCTATAATGAAGGAGAGGGAAGTAAAATGCCCCAGAACGAGAAGCCCACCACAGAAGCCACGAGCGAACACCACACATAAACACCCGAAAGAAAGGTCCACAGAACGAAAGGACCAGCTGACCGAGCCAGCCATTTCAGACAGGCCCAAGCCCGCAGGGCTAAGCAGCTCCAGGCCGCACCTACCTACCCCTTCTAAACTGACCATTTTCCACACCTCACGTACAGTACCCCCTCGTGTCCTACACTTCTAACTACAATGATGATGAACAGGAATATACATTCATATTAAAAACACCCATGCCCTGTCCCTAGGTTGAGCCAAAGCCAACAAATCAGACAGCCATATATCTATGTATGTTCTTACATCCGAGAAGTAGATGTTATATATCTTAGAAGATAAAACACCCACGCCTGTCCCTAGACCTCGTATATCATTTCCCATGACGAGTATAGATATATGTAACCCGTGCTCAGTCGCCCCCTTGCATTGTTCCTCTAGTAACTAAGTGTCTCTATAATATTAACTGCCACCAGTATTGATACGACATAGCGGCACTGTCCTTGTGTCGTATTGTGCCAAGTGCAGATCAACCAGGTTTCGCCACCTTATTAGGACGACGACTATAATGTCGTCGTTCATCGATGTATTCAATCCTTAGGTTACGTATTAATATTAACATTTCCTAACATAATCTTGTCTTGATAGACTAAGTTTCTGAAGACCTATTGCCCCCATAAATCTATGTATTCAATCCTTAGTTTAAGTATTAATATTAACATTCCCTAACATATCTTGTCTTGCCAGACTAAGTGTCTGAAGACTCATCGCCCATAAAATCTATGTATTCAATCCTTAGGTTAAGTATCTTTATCTGCCATTGTGTTCACCTTTTTCCATTTACTTTTCCACAATTGTCATACGTCTTCCACTTACCTCCTTCGTAACCACAGTCCACACTACGCCATTACTTCGTGTCCTACACCTCTTACCCGCCCGAATCTACCTACACGATGACGAATAAATACACCTTTAAGTTAATACACCCATGCTCTGTCCCTAAGTTTAAGATATAAATATCAACATACCCTAGCATACCTTGTCTTGCCAGACTAAGTTCTGAAGACCAATCGCCCCCATAAATCTATGTATTCAATCCTTAGGTTAAGTATTAATACCAACATACCCTAAAATACCTTGTCTTGCCAGACTCAGTTTCTGAAGACCAATCGCCCTCATAAATCTATGTATTCAATCCTTAGGTTAAGTAATATCAACATACCCTAAAATACCTTGTCTTGCCAGACTAAGTTTCTGAAGACAATCGCCCCATAAATCTATGTATTCAATCCTTAGGTTAAGTATTAATATCAACATACCCTAAAATACCTTGTCTTGCCAGACTAAGTTTCTGAAGACAATCGCCCCATAAATCTATGTATTCAATCCTTTGGTTAAGTATTAATATCAACATACCCTAAAATACCTTGTCTTGCCAGACTCAGTTTCTGAAGACCAATCGCCCCCATAAATCTATGTATTCAATCCTTAGGTTAAGTATTAATATCAACATACCCTAAAATACCTTGTCTTGCCAGACTAAGTTTCTGAAGACAATCGCCCCATAAATCTATGTATTCAATCCTTAGGTTAATTATCTTTATCCGCCATTGTGTTCATCTTTTCCATTTACTTTTCCACAATTGTTATACGTCTTCCACTCACCCCCTTCGTATCCACAGTCCACACTACGCCAATTTGCTTCGTGTCCTACACCTCTTACCCCAACCAGAGATTGTATAGATAACCTTGTTACCAGTATCTGTCATAAGTACCTCGAAACAATAACTAAGTACCCCTACGAACTGCCGCTTTTCTTGGTATATATTTCATAGAAAACGCAGTTCCCAGGGACAACTAGACGTGCAAAAGCTTGTGCCAACTAATAGTATCCATAACCCCTCGTACTGACGAAGAATAATACACCATGTTTTTCCCCATTTTATCCACAGTCAAGCACACACCTACAGTTCACCTCCTTCACCCCCCCAGCCCCACAGTCCACATAATTCTATCTTTTCCAGACTCATATACCACCCCCATAGTTGCATTCCCCGGTAGCATTTGGCTAACCTACTTTCACTGCCTTTTCAAACTCCAATATCAACTGCAGCCTAATGCCACCCCCACGCCCAGAGACCGTAGGGTCAAATTTCCCTATAGCCCCCCCTGAACTCCTCCCCTCTCATTAAAATACCCCGCGCTTCTCGACTCTTGTCCGACCTAGCCTCTCTCTCATACCTCTTGAAGATCCTTGATTTTTCCGTTGCTAACGCTCTCCAACCTTTTATATATATACTCCTATCCAGCCTGCCTTCCCTTAATAGGCCAGAACAACATTAGAACTTTACTAACCCCTTGCATGCCATCTATTCTCTTACAACCTATTCACAACCCTGCACCCAATGGTCGTCGGTGCGAGGCTAGCCGCCTCACCAGTAACTAACTTCTAATGCCATGCTTCCAGATAAATGTGGCAGAGTTAGCAACCAGTCTCCACCACATCCAGCAAACCATACGATTAACAACCAACCGATTAAAACCAGCTAGCCAAGGCACCTTCGGTTTGGATATTAAGAAGACCCACATCTGTCTCATAAACAGAGGGTTATTACAAACACTGGTGATATGGCAAGCCCCTAGCCACAGCCGCCGGACGACCATCCCAGAGAGAGAGCGCCCGGCTACCCCTTTTTTACCCACCCGAGGAGGGAGACCCCCACCCCCGCGGAGGTATACCTGACCCCTGTTTTGACTTCTGGGTCATTGCCAGGTAGCACAGGAATTCTTCGTATCGATGAACTAACCATGCATGACTAACACCTTTACTAACCTCTATTAACTCACAATAAACCATTTACCTTTCTTGCATACTCTGATCACTAAATTAGCACCTCAGCTATACCATAGAATGAAGATTGAATAATCTAAGAGAGACGCTCCTATCACAGCTGTCCCCATCCTCCTCGCAAAGTAGATCCAGTCTCTCTACCCTAAATACTTCCAGTATAGCTAAAATAGTACCTCTTACTAAGGCTCAGTTATATCATATTATGAAGGCTTCCTATAGCCATGTGCCACAACAGTAATCACCACCTTACCTAGTCCCCGTATCTATTGAGAACTCAAATAAGTCCATAAGACTCGAGATCCCTATGGCCTACAGGGCCCAAAACCGAGCCTATAAACCCAGCTCCAGCCCCCAGTAAAATCAGTTGAAAGATAGACACCAACCCAGGTTGGTCACCAGAGTTAGCCTTGAGCTCTATCCTTGCTAGTTGCTGAGAAGTGAGTTCCAGAGCTGGCAGACTCCGTGGCAGATTTGGATAGAAGGACCTGTCCACGTATTTGAGAACTTCATACATATGGACACCCTGGACGGCCGCGGAACCAGTCGCTAGCCCCCAACATCATGGACGCAAGATAACCAGGACCAGACCCATCAGATACTACCCAAGATTCACTCTATCAGTACTACATGTTACAGTGCTATTTAGAGATTCACTTATTAATATTTCTACGAAGTGGCTATTTGCCCAGTGTAATTCATATATAACCATTCCAGTTGGGAAGTGTTAAGCGTATCAGTGTTTATTAATTAACAGGCAACGTTAACTCTCGTAATTACCTTTATCCAGATATTATTACATAGGAGTAAAACCCTAGGATATCTAACGTTCGCCCTCTGATTTGTGTTCTACGTATTTCTGCCATAAGAATATAAAACTTAGATCAGTACCCCCCTGAGGTTACTAGAATTCCCGTGCTCTAAAATACGCGTGTCTAATCTAGTCTGTGAACTATTACTTGTGCACCAGAGCTACCAGTGATAAATCTAACAGTGAATATGAATCTATAAGTAATATTGATGGTCTCTAGTATAAACCTGTTAAATAAGCCAGTGATCAGAAGATTAATACCTGAACGTTGGAAGTGGGAGACTAGGCTCCATCCAGATCCACTTATGCTAGTGTTGTTCATTTCTATCATATTGTCTTGCACGAGTATTCAGCAGTGGTATATTAATAAACGTGATCGTGTGTCTTGTTACCGTGTGTTAATTTTGTGTTCTCTATTCCTCATACCTTGTATTGTGCATGCAGCCTTATATACCCAGTCAGTTAGAACTCACATTACCCAAGTTAAACCTGTAGAAAAACAGGGCCTAACACTAACCTAACAACCTTACCTAACCTATCATAGTAGGCTATTATGGGTGGGGGGCTGCCGCCCCCACACCCAATTTTTGGTGTATTTGTCTATTTTGCCCCCTGCTGGCACCCTCAACATATTATTGTATCCATTGGCATTCAAAATAGACGGGAACATGATTGCAGACGTCCGCCGCCTCCGTCATGTTTACATTTGTCGATCGGCGTTGTTAAGTTCGTGTCTATTTTGACGGAGATTTATTTTGGTTATTTGCCCCCTGCTGGAAATATATATTATGATGACAATATGTCATGGGTGGGTGAAAGGGGGCAAAGCCCAACCTCAACATATTATTGTATCCAAAGGCAGTCTAAATAGACAGGAAAAGGATGGCATGCGTCCGACGCCACTACGTGTACGCGTAGTGTAAACAAGGCTGGCAATACACCCGGTAACTACATCCTACCCGGCTAATGTCCTTTCAAAGGGGTAGCCTATATATTAGTAAACACTAGGATAGCCTATACAACGCAACTCTTGCCGATAGGCCTAGCCTAAAGGCTAACCTATTCATAAAGGTGTCTATTTTGACGGCAATTTTTTAGGTTATTTGCCCCTTGCTGGCAATATATATGATGGCGAAAATATGTCATGGGGGGGGGGGGCAAAGCCCCTCAACATATTATTGTATCCAATGGCATTCAAAATAGACAGGAACTTTATTGCAAACGTCCGACACCTCCCCCGCCACCGCCATATTTACATGTGTCGATCGCCGTGGTTAAGTTCGCGTCTATTTTGACGGTGATTTTTTTCGGTTACTTGCCCCTTGCCCCATATTAAAGATATAAGATCAGACATACGGTTCTTAGTAGCTAATGTAATTTGTGTGACAGAAACTTGGCTTACTAAGAATGACTCTCAAGGAAAGCCAGAGCTGAATGGATTTACCTTTTTTCATAAAACAAGAGAGGAATGTTACAACTCATCAGACAAAGCTTGTGCTCATTTAAAACTAGAATCTCATGGAGGTGTTGGTGTATATTACCGTAAAGATTTTAAGTGTGGTATAATACATTTTTCAGTGGCTAACTTAGAATATATGGCCTGTTTTTCTGTTGAATGGAATATAATAACTGTTGTAATATACAGACCAGTTTCATATTGACTTAATTATTTTAGAGAAAATTTAAGTAAATTGCTAAATGAACTAGACAAATACACAATTGGTTGCATTGTGATGGGGGACTTCAATAAAAACATCCAAACTAACTCTTCTATTGTAAAGTTAATGGAAAAGCGTGGATACACTCAACATGTAACACAACCAACAACTGAAAATGGCACGCTAATTGATCATGTATATGCTAAGAGGTTAGGAAATATGAAGGTGAAAGTTATTCCCACATATTACAGCTATTTCCATTGATATTTGAATTGACCCCCCTGTAATTTTTAATCTAATCCCTATAAAATCATAATATATACAGTAGGCTATTGTAAATATTGCAATGTTTTTGGTTACCGGTACCCGTTATCTTTATATGTAGTGCATTATTGAGCATTCTGATTTCTTCTTTAGCCTTTGTGGTGTTGTCCTTGTATAATAAGGTGATTACTTGAGCAATACTAAATACTATATATACCATACTGTACTATATTTTATGTTTTGAGCATTAATTGTTTACTAATCTAGATATTGTAATACTGTGTACTTTATGTAAGAAATCCCCCCTAATATTATGCTCCCTAAAGCAGTTGGGGGGGGGGGGGGGGGGTTTGGGGGCTGGCAACTGGAGATTGATGGGGGAGGGTTATGCTTATTTTACTCCCTCTCCCCTTCAGCTTTCGTAGTCTGCTTGACTAAATTTTCGTAGTTTTTCATTCCTCTTTCTATGTTTTTCCCCTTCTGTTCTTATTCTGTCTCATTCGGTTGTCCTCCGGACGGCCTATATCATATGCCACCCTGGCCTGGCTAGGTTATTAGCTCCTGACCTGATTTGTGTCGGTCGCTGATGCAGTCGAGCTGACTCGATTTCCCTCGGTGTGTGCATTTTTTGTGCATTTCGGTGCGATATATTTTTTCCATAGACCTGATCTCTCATTCTTCGCTTTTGATCACTTCTTAATTGGTGCTGTGCTGCAGTGTAGCAGTTCTTGCCTCATCTTTCGGCTCTACCCTATAAGAGTTCTGCTGTGGAACTCATGTGGTGCGGCTGAATTGGTGAAATGTCGAGAAATGTCTGCGTATCTTCACCGTCCTAGATTTGTTCACCTGCCCTTCGCTACCTATCATGTCTTGATTGGTTGTCCATCTTGATCTAATTCTTCAGGCCAGCCCCTATTAGAGTATTTTGGGGGAACTGAGTGGTGTGGTTAAACTATTTTTAATATATATTTGTTTAAATATGTAAGATATGCAATAAATTATGTAAAATATATTGTTTTTACTTTATACCTATACATATAATTGTCATTATTAACCCGTCCAGCCCCGGCTAGTTTTGTAATGTTTGTTCACCAGAACCCGGCCGGTTTTCAAAAATTGTTTTATTCCAGAAACAATAGCGAATGGGTTAGGAATGAAGGAAAAACCATGAAAAACCGCTCAAAAAGCTTAAAGAATGGTCCTACAGAGCCCCCGAAAACGTATTTTACAGGAGTAAAAAATTTAAGGCAATTACCACAAAAAAACAGGTTATTGCGCGCTCACGCGCATGCACATGGACTTTGAGAGTTTTCAACCATCAGCACGGTTGCATGGGATACGTACACAGTTCCCATACAAATCTGAGCCCTCTTGAGTGGCTACACCTGAGGTTACGGTCGGCGCAATTAGGGTGATGCGCCAGGCGCGTCTCTGGGGCTGTGCGTTACATACATCGCCGACGCGTCAGGCGCGTCGCTGGGGCTGTACGGGTTAAGGAAATTCCATTGACTATTTACATCGCTAGGCCTAGCTTCCTTATTTCTATTAATTTCCTCCAGTTCACAATGAAGCCTATTGCTAACTTCCTTGTTCTTCAGCAGCCGCGGCGGTGTCGGCGTTGGACGCTTGGGATAATGTTCCCATCTATTTTGAATGCCATTGGATACAATAATATGTTGAAAGCCCCCCCTCACCCCCCCCCCATGACATGTTATCATCATCATATATTATATTGCCAGTAGGGGGCAAACAACCAAAAAAATTGTCGCAAAGCCCTTCCCTCAACATATTATTGTATCCAATGGCAGTCAAAATAGACGGGAACATGATCGCAAGCGTCCACCGCCGCCGCCGCCGTCATGTTTACATGGTCGATCGCCGCAGTTTGGTTAGGCCTATTTGCCCCCTGCTGGCAAATTATATGATGATGACAATATGTCATGGGGGTGTTTGCCCCCCTCAACATATTATTGTATCCAACGTCATT
The DNA here is from genome assembly GCA_032716605.1 of Paralithodes platypus. Classification (NCBI taxonomy): domain Eukaryota; kingdom Metazoa; phylum Arthropoda; class Malacostraca; order Decapoda; family Lithodidae; genus Paralithodes; species Paralithodes platypus. The sequence goes on along the minus strand of CM064483.1, from coordinate 31,928,351 downwards.
CAATATGGACGGGAACATGATGGCAAGCTTTCGTCGCCGCTCTGCGTAGTGTAAACATTGGTGGTGGTACGCCCGAACTCTACATTCTGCCCGGCTAGGCCTATATTATTTTGACGGCGATTTTTTTCGGTTATTTGCCCCCTGCTGGCAATATATAAGATGATAACAATATGTCATGAGGGGGGGGGGGGGGGGGGGCCTCAACAATGACCTCTAACCTCTGTATCTCAAATAGGGCTAGAGCAAATTGGCTGCAAATTTCCACATCTAGGCTATTCCTTGACTGACTCTTCCCAAATGGTAGACATATTAGCTTGATCACTCTAGGCCTAGTTGATTTTTAGTTACAGAGATTATAGCCTAGGTCATGATTTCTTGCCTACTTACAGCGAATAGACTAGGCCTATTGTAGATTGGTAAAATATTTGGTCAATATTTACGAGTCACACCACAGCTGGAATCTCATTTCTAAGGGTAGTTTTGGGTTCCTATCATTCTATGTTTCATTGCTATATACTTTTTATCCACCGGAAAATATTATTTTTTCTGTTTTTTTTTTATTTTTATTTTTATTTTTATTTATTTTTAGCATTAACCTAACCTAAAAACCTAACCTAACCTAACCTAAATGTATTTGGGGGCTATTAGGTTAGGTTAGGTTAGGTTAGGTTAGGTTAGGTTAGGTTAGGTTAGGTTAGGTTTTTTGGTTAGGTTAATGCTAAAAAAAAAAAAAAAAACCCCAAGAAAAAAACATATTTTCCGGTGGATAAAAAGTATATAGCAATGAAGCATAGAATGATAGGAACCCAAAACTACCGTTAAAAATGAGATCCCAGCTGTGGTGTGACTCGTAAATATTGACCAAATATTTGCATAATAGGCCTAGGCCTAGGCTATGTTGGCTGTGCAATTGTCTCGATTTGACTATTTTTACCTAATTAGGCCTAAAGCAGCCTCAGTCTATTCCAAACCCCAAACAGTATCCCATGTTAAGCCCTAGGCTAGGCCTAGGCCTAATCCCACTCTCAATCAAAATTCGAACTGATAAATTCGTACCTACCGGTAGCGCTGCCTAGGCTAGGCCTATATTTTTCGTGAATAGATATAGAAAATGGTTTAAAGGAAAGAGCATCCTATATTATGTTCAAATAATATGTAACAGCACTGTGTATGGTTGTATTAAATTTAAATAGTGATAAATGTGTATATTAATGGGATAAATACTCCGAAGTTCGCATACGTTCAGAAAATTAGTGTGCAACACTGTTGCCAGCTACTAATCAATGCCATTATCATTATATCATAATGGATTTTACTCATTTGCATAATTTCAAATACCTAGGACATTAATATAATATTTTCCTATCTTTTTTGTAGTGATATTTGTCTGATTTAGTGGTATATTGGTGTCTGTCTAGGGTTATAATGCATTGTGAAAGTTACCTCTGCATCTCTGACTTGGTATAACAGTTCGGTATGGGCCGGCTTAAGTACCCCTGCTTTCTTTGAGTACTACACAGCAAGAGAAGCTTTCGGTTCTGTCACAGACTGTCATTACTGTTCAAGGTAAACAGCAACTGCTAAATTCGACATCATGTTCAAATAATATGTAATAGTATTATCTATGGTTGTATTAGACAACAATCGTGATAGGTTTCTATTTTATGTGGATAAATAGTATTAAGCTGAATAAACTAAATACCGAAAGTTCACTAGAGTGGTTGTTGATATATTACATTTGGTATATGAGGGAGGAGGGAGGTAGGATGGAAGGGCTAGGCAGTGTTGCCAGTTGTATCGCTACATATTACCGCTAGATGTAGAGCTATTTACTTCAATTTAGAAGCCATTTTTTCATATCTAGAGAGATTTACTAGGGATAATTTAAAAATTTCAGACATTCTAGTCATATTACATTGTAAAATTTGCAAAACAAACAAACCAAAACTCTTTAGAAATTGCAGCATTATTCTAACATTGTTTGACTATGTAGCAACATGCTAGCGACTTTTGAGAAAGGATCTAGCGGTATTTTGTGGAGACATACTGGGAGGGTGGGACGGAGGTGGTGTATGCAGAGTTGCCAGTTGTAAAGCTACATATTACCGCTAAATGTAGAGCTATTTACTTCAATCTAGCAGCCATTTTTTTTATATCTAGAGACATTTACTAGGGATAATTTGAAAATTTCAGACATTTTAGTCATACTACATTGTAAAATTTGCAAAACAAACAAACCAAAACTCTTTAGAAATTGCAGCATTATCCTAACATTGTTTGGCTATGTAGCAACGTGCTAGCGACTTTTGAGAAAGGATCTAGCGGTATTTCGTGGTAACACTTTAGGAGGGTTAAAATACGAGTCACACGGGGAATTGCCAAAACTTTAAAGGTCCATATCATTGTTATTAAACTAAGCATTTGGCAAAGGGAGGAATTGTTATAAACCTTAGCCAATACTCTGTCATTCACCAATAATAAATTTGAATTTATCATTATTATTGGTAGGGTAGGTATGTATAGGTAGGTTGGCTAAATAATTGCTGGAATTCGTAGGGACTCGAACTGTTTTGAGAGAGTTAAATAACAAAAAAATTATAGATCTGAATAATAAAGAGATTATGTTATTAAGCAAAACTGGGGGATGCGTGGAAGCCTATAGACTGTAGAAGGTAAACTTTGTGTGGGTAGCAAATTCGGTTTTAAAGTAATTTAAGAATAGACAGTTTTCAATGCTGCGGCCAAACTATTCCACCCATTTTTATTTTGTTGGTATCGAAACGTTCGGAATCGCGAGCCTCACCCAACTACGCAAGCATGGCTTTGATCATCGGTGTAGTTTTCAAGATGTGGAATTTTAAGTGGAATTCGAGGTTTTTTCAAGATTGCCGGAAAAAACCCCACGTGCAAAAGCAAAACCTTCTCTATAAAATTTGCGGAGCATTAGTAGGGGAGTGCGTATGCCAAAGCCCAGTCGTTTCCTGTGAGTGGGAGAGACGGTATTTAGGCGTCAAGTTTTTCGGGAAATCGGTTGCCACGGACCTGTTTGGCCACCATGCCGGATGTTTAACATATCAAAAGTTGCCCAATACAAAAACGCACCTCATGTGAAAGTTTGATCCCGATCCAAAAAGCGGTTCTGGAGTTATTGCGTCGAAACCGGCGCGTAAGAAGAATTTGGATGAAATCCCAGGTTTAATGATTACAATAGGGGTTCCCCATAGGGGACGAACCCCTAATAATATTTATTCAGTTAGCATTTTACAGTGATGGTACCACATAATATGTTACAAATATGACATGTACCAGCCTTGCATAATTCCAACTAAGGATAGCCCAATAAGGCCGTTAGGCGTATTTCCATTGGGGTCCTTGTGGGATTAGGTTAGCTGGGGAAAGAGGGGAGGATAAAAGAAGTAGATACTTTAGAGAAAGTATTTCTTGGGGGTTATTTTAAGATACCTTACATCCATCATTCATCAGTAATCTGTAATCAGTAATAATTTCAGTTTGTTTTGCCTGTCTCTTATGTCGTATTTAGTAGTAGACATAAGCTTGCTGCTCCCTTCTCGCAGCTGTCCGGTTCAGGTGCTCCTTCAGACGTAAGGACTGACTGGGGTAGGTCATTCCAGTCTTTGATGGCAGTGAAGAAGAATGTTAGCTTCCCCTGTCCTTGGATTCTCGGGACCGTAAAATTAAACATCCTATTGCTTGTATTATGTCCACTCCTCTCATTTGCTTTAACAAAATTACTCTTTAGATACTCTGGAGCTGTCATAGAATATCTTGAAGGCATTAGTGAGCCTGATTTGTTTGGCCCTGTCAGAGACATTGAGCATACCTAGTGACTGAAGTTGTTCCTGGCCAACATGCGATCTGGGTCCTAGGTTCAGCATGAACCTAACCATTTTATTTTGAGTGACCTGAAGTTTGTGCTGTGCCGATTTAGATGATGCAGAGTGCCAGGATGACACAGAATATTCAAAATGACATTGAACAAGCGCTTGGCATAGGGTCTTTTTGGTCGCCGCTGGCAAGCATCCCACCTGTCTATACAAGTATTTTATACGTGCTCTACATTTACTCAGGATAGATTCCAAAATTGTTTCACCTGACAGAGTCGAGTCCAGTTTTAGTCCGAGATATTTAACTTGTGACACTGTTGTTATAGGAATATCATTACAGTTGACCGAGAAGCCCACAATGTCTTTCAGTTTGCGTTTTGTTCCACATAAGATGGCTTCCGTCTTGCCCAGGTGAAGAGATAGTCTGTTGTCCACTAGCCAATCACTACACGATTCTAGTTCTTTGGAAAGTGAAGCGGCAATACTTATTGGGTCTTTTCCTGAAACCAGAAGCACGCTGTCGTCAGCATACAGTAATAATTTACAAAAGATGCTCAGTTCCATGTCGTTCACATAACAGAGAAAGAGTAAGGGACCAAGGATGCTTCCCTGCGGGACCCCACAGTTAATTGGCATAGGATCAGATATATTATCATCAATTTTGACTTTGTGTTCTACCGCTAAGATAAGATTTAAACCAGTTCACTGACCAATGCCCATGGCTTGTAGTTTATTACAGAGGATATCATGGTCTACTGTATCAAATGCTTTTTGTAGATCAAGAAGAACCATACCTGTGTAGTTACCTTTAGACATTTCTTTACGAATGTGATCTGTTAAGTGGATGAGACAGGAGTCTGTCGAGTACATGCATCTGAAACCTGATTGAAACTTATAGAATAGATAATTTTCTTTGAGGTAGTGTTCAATTTGGGTGTATACAGCTCTTTCAAGGATTTTAGATACAATACATAATATGCTAACTGGTCTGTAGTTGCCAACATCTAGTTTATTTCCTTTCTTGAATAGAGGGATTACAATAGCTTCCTTCAGTTCAGCAGGTACAGTGTTTGTGTTAATTGACAGGTTGATGATGTGGGTTAGGGGACCTGCTATACCAATGGCTCCATCTCATAGAAATTTGATCTGGTCCTGTGCTTTTATGTACATTCAGGTTAGAAAGCTCGTCAATTGTGTAGTTTGGTGTACCATTTTGCAATCCAAATGTCTTCGGGTGTATGCCTTTATCCCAGTAGAAATTTCGAAAGGTGGCCGTTGTTGTCGTGTATTTATTGAGAGGTTGCAGTAGGTTCTGTGCAAGTGAGTTTGCTATGGAGGTGAAGAAGGAGTTGAAGTAGGTTGAAATTTGTCGTTTATCATGGCAAACCTGATCATTAATGTTGAGAGCAATATTAGTGTTAGACGAATCCCTTGCCTTGTTGCTGTAGCCTGTTGTTTTTAAGTGCCTCCATAGTTTTTTTTGGGTTATTCTGATATTCCTCTGCCTTACTGTGGAAATAATTAGATTTCGCTGATTTAATTTTCCTACATAGTTTATTCCTAGCCCTGTTGAACTCATGTTTCAGACATTGATCCTGTGTATGTTTCACTAGCCTTTTTAACAGATTGTCTCTATGTTCCAGATGGTGTAGTATGTCATTGTTGATCCATGGGTCTGACCTTGCCTTAATTCGTATGTCTTTCAGAGGAGCTATTTCGTCTAGGATGTTTGTGATGATGGTTCTGAAGCCAACCCATGCGTTATTAACGTTTGTATTTCCGAACACTGGAGACCAACCTGTATTCTATAAAATGTCCAGAAATGTTTCTTTGTTGTAGTTTCTGAGTGACCTTGTTTTGATGACCTTGTGATTCTCTAGGGTAATTTTTGTGGTTTTCCGTGTGCAATATGTGAGTAAGTGATCACTTATCCCAGTCTGTATAACCCTGATTGTGATATTTTGTCTTCTCTGTTACAATTTATATGGTCTAATATTGTAGCAGTGTTCTCAGAGATACGTGTGGGGGTTGTGATGAGTTGTTTATGATTGTGCATTGTCAGTATGTGCCTATATATTCTCGTACAAGCCTATTATTTCGTTGTTTGTAGCACAAGGTAAAATCCCCTAGTATAATGGATTCATTCCGGGGGTCTAGTGATGACAAAGTTCGTTCAAATTTGGTCAAGAATTGTGTGTCGTCTGGTGGCCTATAGCACACCCCAATTGTGATGGGCTTTGTCCTAGGCAGGTGTAAGTCGATCCACAGAGCTTCGTGATTTTCTACATGGAGGTCGGTCCTAGTTGTGTGTGTGAGGTTGTTTTTTACATACATACATACTCCTCCCCCTTGTCTATTGCGATCACTACGAATCATATTGAAACCTTGAATGTTTATTTCACCATCGTTTATACTCGAGTCCAGCCAGGTTTCTGTAATTGCAATTATTGAAGCTTTGGCCTTATTAGCTAACATGTTTATTTCTAACAATTTATGGTACATTAATCTGGGTTAATGTGGATAAGAGCCCTTTGTTGGTGAACACTCTGTATTCATCTTTGAATTTGTCCTGGCTGGATTCTGAGTTGTTAATACTTGGTTCATTTACATTAACATTCGGTAATAAATGTAAGGCACACTTATTGTATAGGAATTCCCGTTCTTCACTGTTGGTCTTCTTATGCCCCTTTCCCACTGGTGAGACAAGTCACGATTTTCGTCGCCGATGCCTTCGTTTTGTCAAATTTGCAAGAATACGTGCGACCTTCACGATTTCGACCGTTACAAACAGATGACAAATTATACTGGGCGAAGATGTCGCCGATGTCGGCGACGCAATCGCCGACATCGGCGATGTTATCGAGGAAGTGAGCGATGTTTCGCTGATGAACCTCTGCGAGGTATGTCACATTTTCAAAAATCTCTTGCGAGATCATGCGAGGATGAAAGAATACTCGCCGTATGTTCTGCGACGTCTTCGGCTCGGCGATCCAAGCGATGGTTCGGCGTTTACTTCGGCGAGGTGATAAGAGTATTTTTTTAAGGCACAAATTCTTGCGATTCATCGTCGATCATCGGCGTTGGCATCGCACATACGTCGGCGCGGCGAGGTGTGCGCAGCTGAGCGAATGTAACGTGAATGTGCTAATTGCAGAGTGGAATTAGCATATCACGCCAAACTAATGGGCCGAACGTCATAAAATATGAAAACTAATGGGGTTAACCATGAGGAAGAAAGGGGACCAGAAAAACGACCCATCTCCCTTTAATTCGGAGGTTGGCAATGCTTCGCCGGAGACATTTTTCAATCAAATAATGTAAAAATTTAGCTTGCTCTCAAAACAAAAAATATATATGTTGGCTTGCTACCGCTCACCAGGAAAATATTGAAACCTGGATGGGGATTAACGTCTTAAAACAGTAGGCTGAACGGGGCCGAACGGATACAAGGCAAAGAGAGAGGGAGAGAAATAGAAAAACAAAACAAAAACGAGGAGAGAGAGGGAGAGAAAGAGTAAACTAAAAAAAGCGAGGTGGGCTCAATTGTTAAGCCTTAACGCAAACATTAAGTCCACCTGCTGTTTGTTGTTTTCTCTTTCTCTCTCTCTCTCCTCGTTTTTTTTTTTTTTTCTATTTCTCTCCCTCTCTATTTGCCTTGTATCCGTTCGGCCCCGTTCAGCCTACTGTTTTAAGACGTTTATCCCCATCCTGGTGTCGATTTCTTCCTGGCGAGGGATAGGGAGCCAGCATTGTAAGGAGAAATCCTGCTTCGCCGGAGACATTTTTCTTTCGAAAAATGTACAAATTTAGCTTACTCTCAAAACAAATATATATATATATATGTCCGCTGAACTTGATGGCGGTGTTTAGATTATTCTATCATCATTATTGGATTTTATAGAAATAAATCTATAACGATAGTTTTTCGCTCTTATAGAATCCATTCCGCAGCAATATATTAACTCTGTCTGTTTTCACCAATAATAAGTGCTTTTTATATATTTTTGTTTTCATGAACGGCAAGAGGAAAGGTTATTCTATAAGATTTCATCAACAACAACAACAAAAATAACAATATATGGAATTTTACCGTAGGTGAACGCATATCATCAGTCCGCCCGTAAATGCCCTAACTCTGTCGGTTTGCACCCACAATATTTGTTTTTTATATTGTTTTGTTTTCATGAACGGCAAGAAGAAAGGTTATTCTATAAGATTTCATCAACAACAACAACAAAAATAACAATATGTGGAATTTCACCGTAGGTGAACGCATATCATCAGTCCGCCCGTATTTGCCCTAACTCTGTCGGTTTTCACCCATAATATTTGTTTTTTATATTGTTTTGTTTTCATGAACGTCAAGAGGAAAGGTTTTTCTATAAGATTTCATCAACAACAACAACAAATATAACAATATGTGGAATTTCACCGTAGGTGAAAGATATCTCACTATAGGCCTAATCATTTTTTTTTACCCACCTCTCCGAAGTTGCTCTTTGGCCTCGGCAGGTGTGTCTTGAGCATTCCGCGACGTCGCAAGGCAGTTCGCATGCCTCGTGCGGAGCATACCCCTGGCGGGTGTACTCTCTGCGAGTACTCGTGCGTACGTCGACGACTAATTGACTAGGAAATCGCCGATGATCGTCGATATTCTCGGAACATCCGAGAGCATCGGCGATCCGTCGTGCAACGTTTTGGAACATTTCAACAATTTTCTTCGTGCGACAAACTCCACGATGTCTCGCCGATGTCGCAGATGATCGCAGAAACCCTTCGGCGATGCTCGACGATGCTTGCGAGGGTAACCAATCATCGTGAGTCCTCGTCCAAAATTTTGAACTGTGCGAACATTATGCGACGACCCGCGAGGGCCCTTGCGAGGCCTTTTTTTCATGAGATTTTTCATGAGAGGTGTTGAGACATGTCACGAATGTGCCAATTTATTGGTTTCGGCGACGAAAATCGTGACTTGTCTCACCAGTGGGAAAGGGGCATTAGAGATGCACTTCATGTGAGCTACAGTTTTACACTTAACACAGTTTAGGATCCTTTGTTTTCTTGTTGTGAATGATTCACATATTTCACAAATGATTTTGGGACCTTTAATAGCTACTTCCCTACATTTATCGCATTCCACTTCTTTTCTGCTAGTAACGTAAGTACTTCGATCGTGTACTGTTTCATTACAACTACTACATTGTGAAGTTGTACTCCTTTTGTTGAATCCAATATCGCACACTATACATATTTTCCTGTTACTGTTCATCGTACGTCTGGCGGTGTGGTGATCAGCTGAGCGCCGTGAGCAGCTGGGGTGTGAGCGCGTGAGATGGGGACAGGTTGTGGTTCCCCCTTGCCTCCCTCCCACCCCTACCTGTATTTGTTTTTCGATGTTGTCCTTGTTCTTGGCCGTTGTTGCTGCATTATTGTTGATGTTGTTGCGACTGATCCCTTCTTTTTTAGCTGTTCTGGTTGCATGTTGAGCTACCTGGGTCGCCGATAGTGTTGGGTTGTGTTGTAGTAGGTTTGGTTGTTTTGTTGTACAGCGGCGTCGTCTTGTGGCGGGTGGGTGGTTTCTCTTGTTGTCTTTCTTGTTCGTTGCTGTTACTTCATTGTCGATGTGTTTGCTAGATCTTCCTGCTTTTTTGGGTGTTCTGGTTGCATGTTGTGTTACTTGGGTCACCGATATCTGTGGTAGTGATGATACGGTTGAGGGTAATGTTGAGTAGGTAGAGTGTTGGCACTGTGTTGGCGGTTGCCCAGCGGTCTTGGTTGTGAGTTGGAGCATGACGGGAGACTGGGGTGCCTGCTGGCCCAGTTTGTTATAACAAATTTTACTGCTAGGGACTGTTGAAATGTCGGTGTCTGCCTTACTTGTTTGGTGGTGAGGTTTCTTCAACGTTGAACTAGGGCCGGGGTTGGTCTCTACATCTCCGCAGCTAATTAGAGTGTAGCACAATAGGTGTTGTAGCGAGGTTGTGCCAGAGTACTTGCCAAGCCGCGGCGTCTTCCCGATATATGAAATAGACCAGGCAGGAATGGTGACAGAAATTTCACTTGTGTGTGATTTCTGTGTGACGAGGTTCCTCAACACTTGTTTAGTGTTGACTTGGTACACTATCGGTCCCCTCTGCACCTGTATATCAGCACAGCCCCTCTGGATGTTGAGAAGGATGATACATAGAGAGAGGGCTACGCCCGCACCCTTCATTAACCTGACAAGCGCGATATAGACCTAGGTGCTAGGGTAGTTATTTGTGCATTTCTAGCCCTGGATTCTGACAGAATTCGTTATATTTACAATATAAAGCATTATTTGTTTTCGGTATGCTTTTATTTTACATATATGATGTATATATGAACCTTCAAGAGTGCTAAAATAAGTGGGAAAAGCATTTGGGTGGTGAAAAACGAAGATATTGGCCACCCGGTCATAATCTCAGGCGAGAGAGAGCCACAGGCAGCCCTCCCCTCTCGCTGCCTGGGAGTCAACTGAGACGAGCGGGGCGGTGTGTGCCGGTGTCTGGGTGTTGCATAACGATCTTTTATGCAACCCACTTGTGCTACATTATCGCGGGAGAGAAAAATAACCGATAAATGATGATAATAAGAGGATAAATAGGTGATAATTGAGGAGGGGGGGGAGGGGGGAATAAGGTGGGGAAGGAGGGGAGGGGGAGGGGTGAGAAACACATGGATGAGTACTAGAGGGAAATTATCTCACCTAGAGACAAAATCCTTTGTTTTGATAGGCCCTTTTTTTTTTTGGAAGGATTTTTTTATGGTCTTGCTTCCGTGAGGCCAATCGCGTTCCCTATAGGAAGCCTTCCGTGAGGCCTATCGCGCTTGCCGGGTTAACAGCACCCACTCCACCAGGCCTACCAGCCGAGTCCTTTTGATCCATGTTCCCCGGAGCGATGTATCCCGTGATCCAGTCGAGGTAGGAGGCGACCCGGACATAGAACCCCAACTCGCCGCACCAACCATTAATATGACCTATGCCGAAGCTGACCAGGCCGAACAGGGTGTGCTCACAGACGCTGCCCTCCCGCGGTACTTGCTTTGAGAGAGGTCCGCCGCTGTCACCCTTTAAAGTTAAGTCAGTCAGTCAGTAGCCACCCCTTACTCCCACAAAGGGTAGGGAGGATCCGCAAGAGACACAAGAAAGGAACAAGAGGCGATAGGAGACATAAAACAGTTCACCCGCAAAAAGAAAGCACAGAAGCATTCAGAAAAATACTCAAGCATTCAGAAAACCCCACAAGCATTGAAGATAATGTAAACAAAATTATATAAATGAATATTAGTTCATGAGCCATAAGGATCCTTTCTGATTTGCTGACATACCTGGCAAGAGTCCCTATCTCTCTCCCCGGCACACAGTAGGTCCTGGGTGATGCCCCGGGGTATGTTGTCCAGATACATGAGGGCGCGGGAACACACTAAGGGCTCCACCACGGGCACCACCACCTTCTGTAGTCGAGGGGACATTGACTGACCACCTGCAGGAGGACCAACGGAAAATATACATGAGAGAGAGAGAGAGAGTGAGAGTGAGTGAGAGAGAGAGAGAGAGATTTACATAGATACACTGGCCACACAATTCCTTACGATCCAAAAGAGGTGGTCAGGACTTAATTCTAGTAGAGATGGCATATTCGATAGAAAAGGAAAGTTGGAGGAAAGGATAGAAAAGAGAGAGAGAGTGAGTATGTGCGAGTGAATGAGAGAGAGAGAGAGAGTGACAGAGAATGAGAGTGAGAGTAAGGTACTGTACATATACTGCAAGCTGCCGTTATTTTCTATTCACCCTTAACCCTTGTCTAGCGGGGGTGGACTTAAGTCGGGCTAGAGAACCAAGGACTATGTGGCGGGGCCCGACTTAAGTCTGTGTGCAATTTTTGAGCAATAATGGCTCTGAGAGAGAGACGGGCGATGGGAGGAGCGTAGGTCGGCTCATGACCGCTCGGCACGGGTCCCGCGCGACTACTGACATCTACGCCACACACACCCACACTTACAACCTCGCTACACAGGGAATTATGTAAGGAAATTACCGTATTTTAGGGATTTTCCCTTCGTCTTGCACGATCGTTGCAAGCGAACGCGTGGTCGTAGAAGGATGGTTCTGGTGTCATTCGTAAGCTCAATTAACGCATTTCAGGGATACATAATTGTATTACGCTCTGGCTCTTGTTTATGCATGAAAAAGAGCACGGAAACAAGGTCGTTTAAGGTAAAACCACCCGCTTGGCGGGTAGTAAAAGTTACTGACGGGCCCGCTCGTAAGGCGTTAAGTACCAGCTCTAATACTGCTAAAGGAGTGTGTATGTGTGAGTGTAAGTGTTATACCATTTTTCTAAATAGGTAATTCAGAAACCGTGAGCACTAACCTCTGTAACTCAAAAGGCCTAGAGCAAATGGGCAGTAATTTTCCAGACCTATTCTCTGACTGACCCTTCCCAGATGGTAGAAACGTTACCTCGATTACTCAAAAGGTTTAGAGCAAATGGGCTGTAAATTTCCCAAGCTATTCCCTGACTGACCTTTCCCAGATGGTAGTAACGTTAGCTGGATTACTCTAGTCGTTTGTTAGTTATAGATGTTAACCCGTTCAGTACCAGTTACATCCTTTTAATTATATTCTGGCAATGATTAGACGATTTTATTCAGCTTAGGAAGGACCTCTAGCAAATAATGAGGCTTCAAACTACCTCAGCCAACCCTTTTAACTACCACAGATCCTTCTTAAGTTACATGATATCGTCTAAAAATAGCTAGAAAATAATATAACACATATCGCTGGTACTCAAAGGGTTAATGGTCAAGAGTATTGGCCTACTTACTTGGAATAGGGTATAGTTTATGTGTAGCTGTAAAATAATCATAGAGCCACACAAGGGCCGCAGCCTTCGAGTGGAGAGCACGCTCACGTGTGAATCTGCTTGACCTGGGTTCGATCCCAGCCGTGGCGGACATTTAGTGGGTGTGGTAGTACGTCCTAGCATGTATATCATGTTTGCACCCAGTCGAGGGATACCTCAATGACGTATACAGACTATTAACACACATACCAAAGCCATTCCAACAGCTTGTTCTATCTACAGCACCCCTTCTCTGCTATCTACACTCTCTCAGCCATATGGTCCTAGTGTACTGACTGAGGGCGTTAATGGGTTTCCAAATGTAAGACATAAACAAGTACAATGATTGTGCTTGAGAGTTCAGAGTGTTATCGTGTGTGTATATAATGCCTCAGATCAACCCTTTGCACACTCCACTCAAATGCCAAAATGTAAACAATGAAGCGGCGTCCGTTAAGGGGAGGTTTGTACTTATTTGTATTCATTTGTTCATATATATAATTAATGTTAATTAATTTTATTTTCCTACCAAGACCTCCATCAAGATTTAAAAAATACTCCCAAGATAAATTTGTACATTTTTCGGCCAAAGGCCGATTCCTCCTAAATTACAGACTCGCTATCGCTTGCTAGGAAAAAATCGACACCTAAAAGCCACTTCAACAGCTTCCTCTCTCTCCTCCACCCCTGCTCCCTTCTCAACACTCTCGAAAATTAGATATGAGGTGCTGTTGTAAAGGCAAATCCCTCAAAACCTGATCATGGCGCAAAAGATCTTCAAATCGCCAAACTAATGGGGTTAAACATGAGGGAGCAGGGGGTCCAGAAAACCAAACCTCCCGTTAAGGGGGGATGGTTCACTTTTTGGTAGATTTTTAATTTATTTATTATTTTCTTTAGTTTCCTCCCTAGACCTCCATAAAACTTAAAAAAACATCCATCAGATCCCCCTTCTAGATTTAATTTATACATTTTTCGGTAAAAAAAAAAATCCCGGCCAAAGGCCGGTTACTTTCAAGATTACAGGTTCGCTATCGCTCGCCAGGAAAAATCGACACATAAATGGCACGAAAGGTCTTAAAATTGACAACGAAATGGGGCAAAAGGTATTAAAATCGCCAAACTAATGGGCCGAACGTCATCAAATCTGAAAACTATTGGGGGTAAGCATGAGGAAGAAGGGTGACCAGAAAAACAGCCCATGTCCCCTTAAACTTACTAGAGGTGCGTCCCCAACCAGCCACCGTGAGCCGCGTTCCCTGGTGGTCCTCCTGGGGGTTCTCCGGCAGACACGCGGGCAGCACTCTCTTAGTTAATTGGACCTATAATGAAATACGGGCAATCAGTTATGAGTTACTTATAAGATCGGGCATAGTTGGTTTTGTTGCCGCTGACTGTCATTTAAGTCCCCTGGCAACTGATTTCTCGATACTTTATGGGATGATATGAAACTACTCTGTTTTTCTGTTGTTGTTGTTGTTGTTCCCTAAGCTGCCTGGCCGAACAGCCCCGAGTCCCTGAGGAAGGCCATGGCCATGATCAGGCTTTCCTACAGAGCTCTCATTGAGTGTAGATTGTGTTGTTGGCGTAAGTGGTTGTGTGAAATGCAGTCTTCTATGATGTGTTTAATGGTATGGGGTGTTGTTGTTGTTGTTGTTGTTCCCCAAGCTGCCTGGCCGAACAGCCCCAAGGCTCCGAGCACGGCCAAGGCCATATCCGAGCGCCCCCACAGAACCCTCCCTGCCGACCACAATAAAGCTGGGTGACCGAAGCCACTCCAAGGCGGGGAGCCGAGGAGGGTGCGGAAACGCCCGGGAAACCAACCACCCAGGGCCCTGTGCCCCTCAGCAATTATGAAGAGAAAGTTGAAGGGCAAGGGAAAAATGTGACGCTTTGGCTTCCAATCTTGGTAGATTGGGAGGTCAATCCACGGAAGAGACGCCGTCACTCGAGATCTAGAAAATATATAAGTAAAAGGAACAGTCAGAGTAAGCTATGGGTATGGCAGAGATCGCTCAGTTCTCACTCTGATAGACCAGCCCATCACCAGATGGGCATGGGTATGGGGTGTTGTGTTACATCCCGGGCAGGTGTCGACGACTGAGTCATCCAGTCTCTTCTGATAGCTCAGGAGAGCTGGATGGTGTCCGCATCTCAGCCTGGCCAGGTGAACTCTGTCCTCGTGAGGAAGGGAGGATTCGGAAGGATGGATTTCGGGAGGTCGTGCTTGCAGCTGCGTGTTGTCTATGAGTGAGTGGATGGATCGGCGAGAGATATGGATATGGATGTGCTTCTGGAAGCTGGTTCGGGGTGGGCAGGGAGGGAGAGAGGACAGTATTTGTGTGTGATACCGTGTGCTGAGTGTTGTTTTGATATTTCTTGGTGTCTGTGGGTGTGTTGCCATGTAGTTTAGTGGGTGGTCCTGGTTCGTGGAGGCTGCTGCCAGGAATTGAGTGCCTCTCATGTCCAGATGGTCTTTGACTTTGAAGATTTTGGTTTCTTGATGTAGGTGATCTGTGGGTGCAGTAGCTGTGCAGCCTGTAATGATCTTTAGGGCTTTGTTTTGAATAGTCTGTAAGGTCTTATGATGTGTTTCAGCTAGGTTAGAAGCCCAGGCTGGGCTTGCGTATTCCATCACTGATCTTATGTATTGTTTATACACTGTGGTGGTGGTTTCTTTGTTGTGTCCAAATTTTGTGTGAGCAAGTGACCTGAGGGCGTTAAGTCTGGGTGTCAGTTTCTTTTTAATGATTGTGGTGTGCTGTTTGAATGTCATATGAGTATCATATGTTACTCCTAGGATTTTGTGTGTGTGTGTATGTGTTAGTTGTGTGTTGTTTATGGTGAGTTGAGGGATGTATTCGTGTTCTGTCCAGTTTGTATGCAGGGTTGCGGTGGATTTGGCTGGGGCTAGATTAAGTTTGTTTGTAGTGCACCAGCCATGTAGTGTGTTGAGATAGGGTTGAAGGAGATCTGTTGCTCTTTTTGTGTCATGGTGTGTGCATGTGAGTGTTATGTCATCTGCATAGGAGGCTAAGTTTATTTGGGGCGTATTGGGTGTAGTTATATCGTGCATGTACAGATTGAAGAGTGCGGGCGATAGGACGGATCCTTGTGGGACTCCGTTTGGAAAGTTTCTGATTTTAGATGACTGACCGACAAAAGATACGTGTGCACATCTGCCTGCTAGGAAGTTGGCTAGCCACCTTTTTGTGTTGTTGTGCATGTTTGTGTTGTAGATTTTGTTTGTTAGGTTGTGGCGGGGGATGGCATCGTAAGCTTTACTAATGTCGAGTGTGGCTAGTAGTGATCTGTGTGGTGGTCTAGCTGAGTTGATGCCGTCAAAGCTCTCTGTGTAAGGTCTGTGAGAAGAGTGTTTGTGGAGTGCAGTGGCCTAAAGCCATGTTGTGTTGGAGCTAGGGGTAGGTCGGGTGTAATTAGTTGTAATTACAACTAAGGGGAGGTGTGGTGGAGTGGTCATGCCACTGGATTGGTAATCCAATGGACCCGGGTTCAAATCCCGATATGTCAATGGGAAGATATTATTGGGATTGAATTTGTGCTGTACCTAGTATCAGTGCATTACCACAAAGCCCACCGAAATGCCAAAAAAATACCCTCATTGTTCCCTGATTAAATAACACTGTATGAATATTCCCATATTCAAAATATGTTACGGGGGACAATGCCTAGTGAGTTCACTGCTCAATAGGTGGCGTTCTGAGAGTGAGGGTCTGAGTCTGGAGGGTGAGACTGTGAAGCACTTGAGCGAAGCAACCGGCCGCTTCAGAGATGGAGCTGCTTCGAGCCATGATGGTTGCTTCACATGTCTCACTCCCCAGACTGGAACAAGACCTCACGGGCTTCACCGTGTTGAGCGGTGGAATGTACAGGCTCTCAGCCTATGCCCGAGAGGGAGTAGTTGGAATATAGAAAAAAAAAAAAAAAAAAAAAAAAAAAATACTAGGCATTCCATGACTTTAGATGGGGTGCAAAGGAGTGTGATGGGGCGGTGCGAGGAGGGTAGCGTGGGGTCTTTGTTGGGTTTGGGGAATGTGGTGATGATACCATGCTTCCAAATGTCTGGTATTGTGTTGTGTGAATAACTGTAGTTTGATATGTTAGTGAGTGCTTGTATGCCTTGTGGTCCCAGGTGTCTGAGGTATATGTTGCTTATGTTGTCTAGGCCACAGGCGGGTGAGTGCTTGAGATTGTTGATGATATGCTTTGTCTGGTAATTGGTGAAGGGTGTATAGTCAGGGTCTGTGGGGAATTGTCTCTTACGTCAGATGACACGTCGGTTGTCTTTGTGAGGTTTTAGGTGGCTGACATGTGAGAAGTGATTGATGAGAGTGTTAGCTTGTTGTTTACATGAAGGAGTAGAGTCTGTTGTGATTGCAGCATGTGATTGTGTTGTGTTGCTGTTGGAAAGTGTGATGCTGTTTAGTGTTTTGTAGAGTTTTTTGGGGTTTGTTTTGTGATCAAGTGTTTGTAGGAAGTTATTCCAATTTAGTTTTTGTTGTTCTTGTATTTTGTTGTTAGTCTGGGTGTTGAGTGCTTGGATTTATTGTGTGATGTCTTGTGTGTGGGGTGCTGGGGAGTGTTTCAGTATGACACGTTGTCTGATGAGGTTTTGAATTTCTGGTGTGAAGTTGGAGTTGTGCCTTTTTCTGTTACCTCTTGGAATGTGTTTCTTGTCAGCGTTTTGGATAGTTTTATTGAGTATGTGTACATTGTTGATGTTAGTGATGGGTGCACTGTTTAGAGTTGTGAAATGTTGTTCTGTCTCATTTGTGAATGCTTCCCAGTTAGCTCTTTTGTAATTGGTGTATGTGTGTTTGTGGCTAGCTGGGGTGAGTCTGGTTTTGGTGGTGATAATGATCGGGAGGTGGTCAGAGCCTAAGGTTCTGACCACCCTCCAGGATGTTGTGGGGGCGAGTTCTGGGGAGCAGAAGGTGATGTCTGGAGATGATGGGTTATAGAGGGCATGGTGGGGAATATGGGTATGTTGATGGATGTCGTTAAGGATGATGAGGTTATCAGTTTGGTTTTGTAGTACCAGCCCTCTGTCTGTGTCGGGGTTGTCGACAAACCAGGCCGACGTCTTTGCGTTGAAGTCACCACCCAGGACGATGTGTGGGGTGTTTGTGATCTGTTGTAAATATTGTCTGTATTCATTTGGTACTGTAGGGGATGTTTGGGGAGGGATGTATGTGTTTATGATGGTTATGATGGAGTTGTTGCCAGTGCGTATTTTAATTGATTGAATTTCTGTTGTGTTATCATTTGGAAGGAGGAGGGATTTGGTATGTACACTGGTGACTATGTATGATATATCTTTGTGTACCAGGGTGATGAGTCCATCGCCGCCGCCGACGGCCCGGTCTTGTCTGATGGTGGTGAAATCATGAAATGTAGGCGTTTTTTGTGTTGTGCAGAGTTTTGTTTCTTGTAAGATGGCAATGTGTATGTTGTGTTGTTTGATGAAGTGTGAGAGTTCGTGTTTCTTTGTGTTGATGCCATCTATGTTTAATTGGAAAATGTTAATGTTATGTGCACGGGTGCTGCTGCACGAGGATGGGGTGGGGGTGAGGGAGGGGGTGAGGGTTGGGATGGGTGAGGGTTGGGATGGATGAGGTGGTGGTGGGGTGGGAATTGGGGTGCAGGAGATGGGGGTTGGAATCGATTAGGATGGGGTGTGGTGTGTTGAGTTGAAGATGTGGATGGTATGGGAAGGTTAGGTGGGTTAGGGAGGAGAGGTGGACGGGTTTTAGGGGGGGAGTGGATGGATGGGAAGGTTAGGTGGGTTGGGGAGGAGAGGTGGACGGGTTTTATGGGAGGGATTTGACTGGGAGAGGGAGGGGCATGAGGAACAGGTCCAGGTGTACGTGTTGTTGTTCTTTGGAGGCAAGTGTTGTGCAGGTGAAGTAGGTCCAGTTCCTGCATGAATTGCAGAAAACTGAACCCTTAGTGTGGCGACTCGAAGTGATAGGTTTTGAGCAAGTTGGACATATGTATGTGTAGGTGGGTCCTGGCTTGCTCTCAATGTCTCCGGCTAGAAGTCTTCGAGAAATGACAGCCGGAGAGTCATTTCTCGGTGTAGGAAAAACTGTGTAATGTGTGTGTGTGGTGTGAGAGGTGTGGAAATTCCCGGCGCGACCGAAGCCGCTCCAAGGACCCGTGCCCCCAGGGAGGGGGCAGAGGATGGTTGTGACGGTTTGGCTCCCGAAGACTGCTCCCCGCGGCCAGCATCCGGTTGTCCTCCACCGGTCGTTGATCTTGTCTCCGGCCGTGGAGGGTCAGCAGCCATCCGCGATTGGCAGCTCCGGGAGGTGGTCCCACGGCGTAGACACCACCGCATCAGGACCTGTTTTTCTGTTATATTAAACCCTTCTGTACCGGTGATGTATTTTGCATTTTATTTGAGCTACATTTATACGATTTTATGAAACTTAGGAAAGATATATGATAGCAAAAAGGATGAATTGAAATTATTTGTAGCCTGTTAATGGGTAAACGTCGTTCCTAAGCTTAATAAAATCGTTTAATAGTAGCCAGACTATAAAGGAAAAGACGTTGCCGGTACAGAAGGGGTTAATGCTAGGTTTTCATAATTTACAACATATTTCGTACTTAATCTTCGTAAGAGCTGAGTAATCAAGATGAAGCCATGACAATTTACCGTCAGCTAGAATAAAACAGACTCTAGTAACTAACAGAAGATACTGTGTTATGATTTATTTCAAGGACATTATTTTTCCATTATTTCAGCTTGTTTTTTAGTTATTCATCAGATGACTGACAGACACTTGTTAAATTACCAATAAAGCAAAATATTAATATCAGTATTAATGTATAAAATATATGATATTGGAATACATAGACAATATAATTATGAGCCTCTTATAAATGTTTACGACATGAAATCCGAGTCCCACAGGCACTATTAGCAGTAAGTGTATCAAAGTCACAAAAACAAATTGAAAAATACACTGAAGTGAAGCTTAATACTCAACAATGTTTTCCACCATGATGAAGAAATGTAAAATATCAAGTCCAAATAAAATCGAGAATGAATAACACATGATAATTCTTAGTGGATTATTATGTTTTTTCCACCAACCAACTTCACTTCTAAACTCAATCAATGCAATCAACAAATACATGTGGCATTCCAAGGACTCGAACCTAGGATACTCACACCGAAATTCAGCGTACTATCAAACCAGTTAAAGAAATATGCACAAGCCTACGATTTATTATGCAGCTTCGAATCCTGCATATTAATCTGAGCATGTACATAATATTCCAACTGCAGACTTTGATAGAATCTACCACTAAAGGTCCTTGTGTGACATAGACTCACTCCACCGGTGTCTTGAGCTTGAGCAGCGCGATGTCATGGTAGTTGAAGCGCCAGTGGTACTCTGGATGGATGTGTACTGATTCTACTTCCAACACCTGCTCTACTGGGCTCATGTCACGTGGTTGAGACGCTGAATCATGGGCTAGATGGCCAGGGTCATGGAACTGTGAGGCTGAGCTTCGGCTAGGAGGACTTGGAATGTGGACAGACGAATTGATATCATGTCTGGGGGATCCTGTATTACCTTGATACGTACTTGAACCAGGTCCAATATGAAAACTAGAGCTGTGGTTGAGATATGGGTTATTATTTTGCACAGATAAATCAAGAGGTATTGAGCTAGAACCATCATTATGAAATGCCGGGTTCTGTTGTACGGATGCAGATCTGTAATTGGTGGTTCGATGACGAGTTGCAGGATCTGGAAATAATATCAGATTCCGCCGATTTCTTGCTTTTGAGGGCTGACTGGCATGTAAGCGGCTCAAGTCTACATCTGAAAATGCAACAGAAGAATCACTGGAGCCTTGTGGGGAAGGTTGTAAGTTTGAAGTCTGGGGTGGAAGGGCAGGATTCAAGAACGGATGGCTCGGGTCTAAGGCCGAAAGATTAGGGTTTGACGGGAGATGACCAGGATTTGAAGGACCTGGATTAGGAGGATTTGGGAGATTGGGGCTTGGATTGGATTGATATTTTGGAAGGTCCTGGAGAAAGGCCAAGTCAGGCGGTAACGGCCCACGTAGAACTGGGGTGAGATAGTCTGAAGCGTTGTATCCTTGGTCGTGCTCTCCCAGCTTCACAAAGTTTTTCATGCCCTCCCTGAAGACGAAATACAGGTTTGGTTAGTAGAGGCAATCTTAATTCTTTCAATCTTTTTGACCACCTTATATTTTATTCCCCTTTTATATTATTGCTAAGCAGATTTTACTTTTACTTTCCATTGATTTTATTTCTAGGGAACCCTTAACCCCTTCTATACCGGCGATGTCTTTTGCACTATATTTTGACTACTATTAGACGATTTTATTCAATGTTAATAGGGCCTCCAGCAATTAACAGGCTTCGAAATATCTCACTTGACCTTTTTTACTACCACATATCCTTTTCAAACTTCACAAAATCATCTAAATATAGCTAGAATAAAACAAAAAGGACATGACCGGTACAGAATGGGTTAATGACTTACAGTAATTGCACTTTAAGCTATATTAAGGGAGCCCACCTCGTTTTTTTATCTTTCTCTCCCTCTCTCCTTGGCTTGTATTCATTCGGCCCCATTCAGCCTACTGTTTAAGACGTTTACCCCATCCAGGTGTCAATATTTTCCTGGCGAGCGGGAGCGAGCCAGCACATATATATTTTTGTTTTGACAGCAAGCTAAATTTGTACATTTTTCGATAGAAAAATGTCTCCGGTGAAGCCGGATTTCTCCATAAAATGCTGGCTCGCTATCGCTCGCCAGGAAGAAATCGACACCTGGATGAGGATAAGTGTCTTAAAACAGTTGGCTGAATGGGGCCGAATGGATACAATCGAGAGAGAGAGGGAGAAAAAAAGAGACGGGCTCCCTTAATGACTTACAGTGATTGTATATCAAAATAAGGTAACTAGAGCACTGATGAAGGCGTTTGTTACCTGTACCCGAGGAAGCAGTGAGCGGCTGTGAGGATGTAATGTGGAGAGACCAAGGTGCCTCCACAAATGTACTTAATGGGTTGGCCGGGAACCTGTCTGGCGACCATTGCCTGTAAGGGTAGCAAGTGTGTGGATATTACTTCCAGGACATTACAAGTTCATCGGTGAATGTCTTGTTTGTGATGTAAACCACATTTTATATAAGTTACAGACATATTTTCTCAAAATAGTCAATAATTTGAATTCTGATAATCTCTATTCCCCTTTAATTGAACCACTCACTCCAAAGCTGGCCAATGAAATACGGCATAAATTTTAAGGAAACAACATCATTAACATTCTTCCACAGCTCTGCATCAGCTCAACTGATGATCACTTCAACCCAATATTCTCATCTAGTCTAACCTATTTTTTTATTATCTCAACCAAAGTTACCCAACGTATCCCAACCTAGCATATCCTAATACACTACTTACTGTAACCTTGCAGAGTAACATAATAAACACAATTTATGAAACACACACTTAACCCATACTGTACCGGTGACGTCTTTTTAATTATATTACAGCTATATTTAGACAATTGTGTGCAGTTTATGAAGGGTGTGTGGTAGTTAAAAGGGTTAAGTGAGATAGTTGGACGCCTGTTACTTCATTGAGGCCCGTTTTTAACTGAATAAGATAGTCTAAACATAGCTAGACTGTAAATAAAAAGACGTCGCCGGTACATGAGGGGTTAATACTTAAATTGCTTCAAACTCCGTGTGTCCAGACATTTTGGCTCGAACATTCCTTGATCTTGGCTCTGTCATTCTTTCAACTCTGAGGGAGGCACTCGTCACAGGCAGTTTTGCCTTCTGTCTCTCTCAGCCATATAGCAAAAAACAAAACACAACAACAACAACAACGACACACTCGCACATGATGGTACAATAAGTAACACCCCGTTCTTAACATTAATCATCAATTACAAACCCCAATGCACTTGAACGAATTAATGAAAGCATATGGTCCTCCCAGGATTCGAACTCGGGACACCACACCCAGAACACAAGCACCTAAACCATTACACCACCAACACAGTTAAAGGTTGAGTACACGATCAGGACTTACTATATAAGGAAACTCTCCAATGTTTGCCTCTTGTCCGCCCACAATGAGAGGCTGGTCTACTGCACACCTTCCGTCCGGTCCTCGCCAGTACCATGACCAGGCATCACACACTGGAACAATGTTTTTTATATAAGCTTATAGACAAACAAACAATGCACGCAATGAATACCTCCGACGCCTGCCCCTTTCCACACAGGCCACTCATAATCCCCTCATTCCTCTATACCTTCCTTTACCACCTTTCCTAGCTTTGTGGTATGTGGTATCTTCATTAGTCCCCCCCCCCCCCCCCCTCCCTCTCTCAGCCCCCTTCTCTGGGATCTCCAAATCCTTGGCCCTCTCCATGTGGCATCTGTCAGCTATATTTGTCATCCAATAAACAACTTGTCATGCTTTGGGCAGCCGGATTTCGATTAAATACATGTCTGCCCCCCCATCAGAGTCGAGTTGGGAAGGAATACTGGTAGAAATATCAAATTCCTTCTTTTACTCTCGTGATGGTGTAGGTGGCTGGACCTCCTGCCTATATGGTTCGAATCCTAGCCCTGTCATCTATATTTGTCATCCAATAAACAACTTGTCATGCTTAGGGCAGCCGGATTTCGATTAAATACATGTCCCCTCCCATCAGAGTCGAGTTGGGAAGGAATACTGGTAGAAGTATCAAATTCCTTCTTTTACTCTCGTGATGGTGTAGGTGGCTGGACCTCCTGCCTATATGGTTCGAATCCTAGCCCTGTCAGCTATATATATATATATATATATATATATATATATAATTACATTTATGATCACATTGAATCTTAACCATTGGAATATTTGTCTATAATAAGGTCAGCGTAACACTATTTTGTAGCATTTTGAATATGGTATAATTCAAATTTAAAATATTTATATAAGAAAGAAATAGCGACCATAATCTGTGACCTTCACCATTAACCTTGACCTTTGAATAACAAAAACACAAAATTTTATCAAGTGTTGCATTGACCAACCGAATTTGCCAGCAAAATTTGGTGACCCGTTCAGTACAGTTCTGTCGGTTTCATTTCATACTGGATATAAAGATGATTTGATCTAGTTTATGAAGGGCTTCCATAAAATTTGCAGGCTTTCAACTATCTTAATTAACACTTTTTACTAACACAGATCCTTCATAAGCTCCACAAAATCGTCTTATTATAGCTAGAATACAATAAAAAAGACGTCACCGCCACACAAAGGGTTAAGCAGTCTAGGAAGAGTTTAACCCGTCCAGCCCCGGCTAGTTTTGTAATGTTTTTTCACCAGAACCCGGCCGGTTTTCAATTTTTTTTTTTATTCCAGAAACAATAGCGAATGGGTTAGGAATGAAGGAAAAACCACGAAAAACGCTCAAAAAGCTTAAAGAATGGTCCTACAGAGCCCCCGAAAACGTATTTTACAAGAGTAAAAAATTGAAGGCAATTACCCCAAAAAACCAGGTTATTGCGTGCTCACGCGCACGCACGTGAACTTTGAGAGTTTTCAACCATCGGCACGGTTGCGTGGGATACGTACACAGTTCCCATACAAATCTGAGCCCTCTTGAGTGGCTACACCTGAGGTTACGGTCGGCGCAATTAGGGTGACGCGCCAGGCGCGTCTCTGGGGCTGTGGGTTACATACATCGCCGACGCGTCAGGCGCGTCGCTGGGGCTGTACGGGTTAAAGAAAATTATTAACACTCTTCTCTTGTTCTTTGACTTTGACCTTTAACCTCAAGTATTATAATATATATATAATTATATATATACAATATATATATATATATATATATATATATATATATATATATATATATATATATATATATATATATATATATATATATATATATATATATATATATATATATGAAATATATGTTATCTAAGTCAAATGCAACTAAAAGTCATCAGCTTATCAAAAATTTAGTATTTTTTATGATGAAGGTTAACTTTTGACCTTGGCCTATGACCTTGACCTTTATGTAGGATTATATTTTTGTTTGCTTTAATGTAAACTTAGAAAATAAATTAAATGTGTCAAATTTCATTAAAGAGCATCAGTTAGTTTCAGAGGTATTAAAAGAATAGTTGACCTTCTTCTTGACCTTCATGATATCTGAAAATTTAAAATTTCAATTTTCCCTTAAAGCACAACTGTCTCAATGAATTGTGTGAAATTTACATGAATAGTAAAGAAATGAGCATATTGACCTTATAATTGACTTTGACCTGTAACCTTGACCTATCAAATGGAATTATGTTTATTCTTGTATGACCTGGGTCTAGGCATTCCGAATATGCATGATGTGCCTAATGAGAATCTTATATTAAATAGGAAATACTAGTAAAAATCATATTTCAATCTTCGACCATGACCTTCGACCTTTCTTATCAAGGATGTAGTTAGCTTAACAGCAATGTTCATATTAACTAGCATTTTGACTATGGTGTAATTCGTATAAAAACTTATTTATTACAAATAGTGATCATATACTGTGACCTTGACCTTTGACCTTTGACTTAAAATAAAATACATATATTTGGATGGTCGTCGCACTGACCAACTGAATTTGCCTGTATAATTTGGTGACAATACATTAAACAGTCTAGGAGGAGTTTAGAGAAAATGACAAATACTCTTGTTTTGACCTTGACCTCTGACCTTAGCTATTACAATATTTATGTGAATTATGATATATATAATATTTAAGTAATAACGCAGCCAGTTTTCCAAAATTTGAGTACTCTTGTTCAATTAATAATAAAAGTTGACCTGTGATCTTGACCTGTGACCTTGACCTTTATGTAAGAGTACATTTTTTTTGCATTTACATTGCCCATGAAAATCAAATAAGCATGTGTAATTTCATTAAAACCCATTAGTTAGTTTCATAATATATTAAGTTTCATATATATTATATATCAATAGAGTAGTTGACCTTGACCTTTGACCTTTATCTTGACCTTTGTATGTCTCGATTTTTTTTGCTTTTTTGCTTTTTTCTTACAATTTAGGTAAAAAAAGGTTGCAAACTATAGCACTACTACGACCCATTCTACTCCTACAGAAATCCCTATATCACATGTTGTATGTGATCAAACAACTCCCAATAGGTGTGTCTGTAGTTGCTATCAAGTACATTTTATATATTTTGTGTATTTTTGGATTTAGGTGATTATGAATTAAGGTGAAATTATTTTGTAGAATTTTACGACTGTGACAACATGCTGCAACCAAACAAAGTTGGCTAGAGCAAATTGGCTTCATAGGACTTGTAGTGTTTTTAATTACCTTTCCAATGGTATATACACCATTCCTATAGGCCCAATACAAATTTTAGAGTAACATCCGAAAGTGCGACAATATAGGTTCTGAGAAAACATGTGAAAGTCTAAGGTAATTAGGTGAACATTTTTACTTTTGTTTTTTAGATTTACAATATTTTACGCAGGAACATGGCAAAGTAGAAGATAAAGCGTATGGGAGGTTGTAGAGTAGCTTACGCTCTTTCTATGTATATAGATATGCTCCTCGTACGACCAGTAGTTACTGAGCATGTTAATTTCAAAGTTCGCTATAAAACGTTTTTAGAATTACAGGAAATGTTTGGAAAACATAAAAAAAAACTATTTCCAATGGGTTTTCACTAATAAAATTTCACTGGCTTATGAAGGGATGTTGACTCTTGTTGAGTAAACACCTATTGGTATTTTCAGGATTTCGATTTGTTTAAGCCTAAATTAACCGGTCGGTCCCCTTAAAGTACAACTATCTCACAAAATGTTGTGAAGTTTGCATGAAAAGTAAAGAAAATAGCATATTGACCTTTATTTGACTTTGACCTGTGACCTTGAACTTTCATATGGAATTGTATAGTTTATTGCATGACCTTGGGCTAGGTATTCCGAATATACATGGTAAGCCTAGTGGGAATCTAACAGTTAGTATAAGAAATACTAGTAGAAAACCTAATTTGACATTTGACCTTGATCTTTGACCTTACCCTTTAAATGATTTATCTAAAATTTGGGCAATACAATATCAAGGTTACCAGTAACTTGTATAGTGAAAATGAAGACATTTGAGTAAAAAGTAAAATAAATAGTAAAAGTTGACCTGTGATCTTGACCTTTATGTAAGACTACATTTCTTTTTATTGACATTGCCCTGGAAAATCAAATAAGCATGCCTAATTTCATTAAAACCCATCAGTTAGTTTCATATATATTTTTTTTTTTTTTTTTTTTTTTAAGAGACAATGAATGGAGGAAGGAAAAACACAGATAAAACAAAAAGGTCCATGTGCCTAAAGGCATCCTCCATTCATAAAATGTTTGTAACAACTGGATTTAAACATTTGTAGATTGTAAGTTTGTGGAAAGCAATTCGAGGGAAGTGAATTCCAAAGAGTAGTAGCTCTGGGGATAAATGAATTCTGATAAGCAGAAGTTCTGCATTGTGGAGGAGAAAGTGTAAATTCATGGGCGCTCTCAGCTGCCCTAGTTCTACGGGGAAAGATGTGGAGAGGCGGCACAATTGAAGCAAGTTCCTCGGAACAATTGCTGTGAAAATATCTGTAGAATAATGCAAGGGATGCAACGTTTCTTCGTGTGGCTAATGTAGGAAGGTCCTGTGTGATTGCAGGGTTATTGATTAATCTAATAGCTTTATTTTGAATTTTGTCCAACTGCCTCAATGCAACCACTCTACTTCCCCCCCACAGAGGTGAACAGTAATCCATCTGAGAGCGCACATGACTTTTATATATTACGGCCAACTGCTCGTCAGTGAAGAATTCTCGAACTCTGTACAGGAGTCCCAGTTTTTTAGAGGCATTCTTAGCAATGCTTCTAACATAATGTGTCCAGCTCAAGTTAGTAGTTAATGTTACACCGAGAATGTCAATACTAGGGGAAGTGGGAATATTTACATCATTAACAAATATATGGGAGTCAGTGAGATTCTGTCGGTTAGAAAATTGAATGTACTTGGTTTTCTGTGCATTAAAGGAAACTAGATTCTCTTGTCCCCATTCATTAATTCTAGAAAGGTCCTGGTTCAGAGAAATTGCAGTGTTTATTTTTGAATTTATAAGATCGGGTTGGGTGAAAGAATTGGTAAATGTGAAGGAACTGTGGAGTGTTGAGTCATCTGCGTAGGAATGTATTGGATTATGAGTGGTAGATATGAGATCATTGATATGAATGAGGAACAGAGTTGGGGCCAAAACTGATCCCTGGGGAACACCAGCATTTATTGAGTGAAATTGAGAATAAAGGCCATCTACCATTACACGTATTTTTCTGTTATGAAGATAAGAAGAAATTAGTGGAACTAATGATGCAAGGCCGTAGTGTGACATCTTCGACAATAAGGATTGATGCCAGACTCTATCAAATGCCTTTGATATATCCAGTGCTATTGTATGCGTTTCACCATGTTGGTCTGTAGCTTGGTTGATTTGATGCGTAAGAAGGCAAAGAATGTCTGCAGTTGATCGACATCGTCTAAAACCATATTGCCTATCACTGATTAATTTATTATTCTCCAGATGCTTAATTATGTGATTATTTAATATAATTTCAAAAACTTTGCCAAGAGTGGAAGTTATAGCTATTGGTCTGTAGTTTGATGGATCTGAAGAGGCATTAATAGAATAGTTGACCTTGACCTTTATCTTGACCTTTATGATATGTGTCCCAATGTATTATTTTCCTTTTCATTTAAAGTGCAACTATCTCACAACATTTTGTGAAGTTTGCATGAAAAGTAAAGAAAATAGCATATTGACTTTTTATTTGACCTTGACCTGTGACCTTGACCTTTCTTATGGAATTGTATAGTTTCTTGTATGACCTTGGCCTAGATATTCCGAATATACATGGTAAGCCTAGTGAGAATCTAACAGTTAGTATAAGAAATACTAGTGAAAAACATATTTTGACCTTTGACCTTACCCTTAAGAATATTTAGCTAACATTTGGTCAATACGATATATAGGTTACCAGTAACTTGTATAGTGAAAATGAAGACATATAAGTATGAACTAAAAAATATGAAATCTTGACCTTATTTTTAACCTTGACCTTTGACCTTAACCTTTAAGTTAAATGGAATATTTCTTTTTGACTGACCATTGCATTGACCAAATTAATATACCTGGGAAATTTGGTGAAAATCCATCGAACGGTCTAGGAGTTTCCGGACAGACAGACGGACGACGACGACGACGACGACGACGACGGACGACGACGACGACGGATGACGACGACAACAGACAAGCTGTCTGGTGGTGCACAGTATACGGTTGGGATCTGTGTGCGCGATACCACTCTGCTTCGCAGAGTTGATAATAATAATAGTAATAAAAATTAAAGTTGCAAGCAACGTTGTCCGGGGTTCGAGCGGTTTTGCAAGCAGGGTATTGTGTTGGGTACAAATGCTGTGTCACAGATATCAAAAGATCATTTAACTTATCGGGCTTTGAGAAACTACAGAAGGAGCAGATTGTGCAAACAAACAAGAGCGAGAGAGGGAGAGATTGGCTGTATAAGGGATCTGCCTCTATCCGTTTAGTAACAGAGTTGTAGATATGTGGAATAGGGTACCGAGTGCTATAATGGGATCAAGAACAATAGAGCTTCAACTTGAAATTAGATAGAATGAGATGGGTTGGGTGTGAAAGGGATCTGCCATGTGTAGGACAATCGGCTCTGGAGACTCCCATTTTCTTATTTTATTTATGTTCTCATATGTGAGGGAGAGAGAGAGAGTATGGCAAGAGAGAATAGGATGTCGTAAACGTAAGGAAGATAGCGATAAATATGAGAGAGGGAGAGAGAGCGTGGGACAGGTTGGGTGTGAAAGGGATCTGACATGTGTGGGCCAATCGGCTCTCTGCAGACTCCAGTTTCCTTATGTTCTCATTTGTGAGAAAGAGAGAGAGACTAGGATGTCATAAATGTAAGGGAGACAGAGATAAATGGGAGAGAGTTTTTATGAGATTGGTTGGGTGTGAAAAGGATCTGTCTTGTGTGGGCCAATTGGCCCTCTACAGACTCCCATTTTCTTATGTTCCTATTTCTTACAAATGTGTTTTGGTTGCAGGTATATGATAATAGGGGTGTATAGTAAATAGTGTAAATAACAGGTAATATTTATGAGATGGGTTGAGTGTGAAAGGGATCTGCCTTATGTGGGCCACTTGGCTCTCTGCAGAACCCATTTTCATCTTGGTTGCATGTGTAAGGGATCTGCCTCATTTGTACCGGAGTGCAAACAAACAAGAGCGAGAGAGAAAGAGATTGGCTGTGTAAGGGATCTGCCTCTATTCGCTTGGTAAAAGAGTTGTAGATATGTGGAATAGGCTACCGAGTGCTATAGTGGGATCAATAACAATAGAGCTTCAACATAAAATTTGATAGGACGAGATGGGTTGGGTGTGAAAGGTTCTCTCTGCAGGCTCCCATTTTCATCTTGGTTGCATGTGTATGGGATCTTCCTCATTTGTACCAGTGTGCAAACAAACATGAGCGAGAGAGAGATTGGCTGTGTAGGGGATTTGCCTCTATTTGTTTGGTAACAGAGTTGTAGATATGTGGAATAGGCTACCGAGTGGGATCAATAACAATAAAGTGGTTAATTAGGGTTGGGTGGTTGATTTGAGTTGGGTGGTTGATATGGGTTGAGTGGTTGATTTGGGTTGAGTGGTTGATTTTGACTAAGTGGTTGATTTTGATTGAATGGTTGATTTTACTTGGGTTGATTGGTTTATTTGGGATGAGTGGTTGATTTGGGTTGAGTGGTAGATTTGTGTTGATAATTTGATTTGGGTTGATTGGTTAATTTGGGTTGTGTGGTTGATTTTTGGCTGAGAGGTTGATTGGTTGATTTAACCCGTACAGCCCCAGCGACGCGCCTGACGCGTCGGCGATGTATGTAACGCACAGCCCCAGAGACGCGCCTGGCGCGTCACCCTAATTGCGCCGACCGTAACCTCAGGTGTAGCCACTCAAGAGGGCTCAGATTTGTATGGGAACTGTGTACGTATCCCACGCAACCGTGCCGATGGTTGAAAACTCTCAAAGTCCACGTGCGTGTGCGCGAGCGCGCAATAACCTGTTTTTTTGGGATAATTGCCTTCAATTTTTTACTCTTATAAAATCCGTTTTCGGGGTCTCTGTAGGACCATTTTTTAAGCTTTTTGAGCGGTTTTTCGTGGTTTTTCCTTCATTCCTAACCCATTCGCTATTGTTTCTGGAATAAAACAATTTTTTGAAAACCGGCCGTGTTCTGGTGCGCAAACATTACAAAACTAGCCGGGGCTCCACGGGTTAACACCTTACGAGCGGCCTATGCGGTTTATTTATATGTACCGCCCAGCGGGGTGTTTTTAGCCAAAATAGGGCTGTTTACGTGATCATTTTCATGCCTAAATAAGACCCAGAACGTAAAACAAGTACCTATCCCTGAAAGGGCATAAACAGAGCTTTCGAATGGCACCATAACGATCCTTTTATGATGGCTAGTTTTCTTGCAATAACCGTGCAACGCGAGTGCAAAAAGCATGTAATTAGCCACTTTCCCTATACAATTCCTTATATAGCGAGTGAGAGAGGGAGGAGGGAGCTGGGATTCGTGTCAGTATGTTCGCCGCGGTGGTCTGGAGCAGTCATACGCTCGCTACTCTCCTGCCACCACTTGTCTCTCTCTCTCAGCAACATTACGTGCTGAAATTGCCACTCGACCTATGTCGAGCGCCGCCACATAGTCCAGCTTTATTAAATACGACTTATGTGGTGAGCCGCTAATTAAGGGTTAAGTTAATTTGTTGTTGAATTAGGTTGAAAGGTTGAATTTTTGTTGATTGGTTGATTTTGGTTGATTGGTTGATTTGGGTAGAGTTGTTGATTTGGACTGGCCTTAAGGAGAGTGGTGTTTTTGGTAGTGGCCGTTTATGAGTTTGGATGTTTTTGTTGTGGCCGTCATGAAGTGTTCCCTTTGTATTTCAACCTTGTACTACAAGCCCCAACACTACTTGGAATGTTGTTTTTGAAGGTATAATTGCCTATCTGTACATCCCCCACTACTCTAGTACAGTATATATGTTGTTGCTGTAACTATAATTGTTTACTTGATTATAATACAAACCCCAACATACCATTGGATGTTGTTGCTGCAAGTAAAATGGCGAAAGTGAAATACGGTGTCATACAATACTGGACAAGAGAGAGAGAGAGAGAGAGTAGAAGGTCCCACCCCTTTCCCATTCTTAAGTAAGCCATTTTAGATTTACAGAAGAGTGACCATTACTTGCATTACTGCATGTCCACAAACATTTCAGTAATGTAAGCATGTTTCCTTTTTTTTTTTTTTTTTTTTTTTTTTTTTTTTTTTTTTTAAGGTGACAGTTACAAAGTGGTGTACAATCTATCTTATTCTAGTTACATTGTAGTTTATCTTATTGTACCAGTACCTCCCTACAATCAACCTAGTTGTTCCCCAATTCGTCCCTCCACCTCGACCATTTCAAAGTCCAAGTCTCTCACTCTTGTCCTCTGTAGCGGGGAGGACCTTGTACCCCTGAGACATAGGAGTGAAGACCTGAGAAGAGAGAAAGAGAGCCGGCATCTCATCCAAGTTATGACTTGGCTTCTATGCTGGCGCTTTTTCTCCGATATTTGTTCAGCTAATCTGGCATAGAAGACACTTGCAGAAGGTCCCATACCTCCCGACGATGAGAAGACCAGAGGAGTAAAGCTTCCTTGATCCCTGTTCAAAATTCTTTCTTCATAAGCGCGTTTTTTCTCACTTTCGTTTCTCAAGTATGCCGCCTTGTGTCCTCGCTCACGATATGTTTGTGCTCTTGGGTTGAAGATTCTGATGTCGAAAAAAGCCCGTTGTCCCCTCGTCCAAAAACCTCGAGCACTTACGTCCACTCTTGCTTCATTTGAAGTATCCCATCTGACACACACACACAAACACACCATCCACACCCGTCACTATCTAAGTTTGACGTCTATGGGGAGATATCGGCCATCTCTTCTTATTACACACCATTTTAGTTCCCTCCACTCAATATTTTGCCCGTTAGGGCGAGTTATAAATAGCGCAAATATTTACATTAGGCCCAGAGAGAGAGAGAGAGTGAGTGAGAGCATGGAGATAGAGAGGGGAGGGGAGGGAATGGAGAGAGAGAGAGAGGAGGGAAGGATATAGTGACATATGTAGGCAACGAAAAGGAATTCTCTCTTTCTGTCTCTCTCTTCAGCACAGAGCAAATAGTTATACCTACCATTTGTGCAAACATTATATTTCAGCTTTCCGAAGGCAAATAACTACTTCCGATAAATATTCAGCCTTGTATTCAAATAATGAATCCTGTTAAATGTCATTACTTAATAGAGACACGTGGAAGGCTTACAATTATACACAGGATAAGATAAGGAAATACAAACTTCAGACCATAATTATTGGGCGATGAGAGGGAGGGAAGTGGGTCCTGTCTTGAGGGGAGGAGGAGGCTTTACAGTGCTGCCAGTTTTAACATCGCTACATTTTCGCTAGATGTGGAGGTATTGACTTCAGTCTAGCAGCCATTTTTTCATATCTAGAGACATTTACTAGGGATAATTTGAAAATTTCAGACATTCTAGTCATATTACATTCTAAAATTTGCAAAACAAACAAACCAAAACTCTTTAGAAATTGCAGCATTATTCTAACATTGTTTGACTAATGACTATGTAGCAACATGCTAGCGACTTTTGAGAAAGGATCTAGCGGTATTTTGTGGTGACATTCTGGGGAGGGTGGGAGGGGGGAGGGGATGTACGCAGCCGGATACCTTACCCTCTACGCATGCGCGAAAATGTAAGCCTCCCTTGGCCCCACCCCCGTTCCCCGCGTTTAACTCCTTCAGACATATTATGTTCCAGTAAGTCTACGGAGGCGGGAGCCCGGTATCCTTGCCACCGCCTCGCACTACACTCACAACAACACTGCGGCCGTTAGAATTATCGGAGGTGGCTGAGGTTGCCACCAACGGTTTTATCGTAAGCTAACTTATCGGACTTACTGAGCTCCATATGACGCTAGAGCGTCATATAACTTATTAGAGAGCCATGAAGATAAGTCCATATGACGCACTAGCGTCATATGAGTTTTTGGCGCACTCGGCCATATGACGCGGTAGCGTCATATACTGTATGTCTGAAGGAGTTAAATAAACCCTTCAAACTGTTCCTGCCAGCTCGCTCTGTAGTACAGTTACTAGAGCTCCCGCCTGGCATTCAGATATCCAGTGTTCGATCCCACTCGAAGTTTAGTATATTTTATATTTTTATTTTGTTATTTGTGTTATGTTATATTATATTATATTATATTAGGGTTAGGTTAGGTTAGGTTAGGTTAGGTTAGGTTAGGTTAGGTTAATCTAATCTAATAAAATATAATATTTGTACATTTTCGGCAATGGGCGGGGCCTGGGGTAAGGTATCCGGCTGCGTACAGATCCTCCCGTGGGAGGGAGGTGGTGGTTGCAGTGTTGCCAGTTGTAACGCTACATAGTACCGCTAAATGTAGAGCTATTTACTTCAATCTAGCAGCCATTTCTTTTATATCTAGAGACATTTACTAGGGATAATTTGAAAGTTTCAGACATTCTAGTCATACCACATTGTAAAATTTGCAAAACAAACAAACCAAAACTCTTTAGAAATTGCAGCATTATTCTAACATTGTTTGACTATGTAGCAACATGCTAGCGACTTTTGAGAAAGGATCTAGCGGTATTTTGTGGTAACACTTAGGGTTAAAGGAGGAGGGTTAAATTACGAGTCACAAGGGCAATTGCCAAAACTTTAAAGGCCCATATCATTGTTATTAACCCTTAAAGATCGGGGGCGGACTTAAGTCCGCCTCCAATTTGCAGCAAGTTAGGAGCATTATTAAGGCTTTTAAAGAGTTAAAATCGAGTGCAAATGGCCGGGAGCGCAGCGGGCCAGACAGCCGACTCCCAGGGCTTACCGCCGCCCATTAACTCATGTTCCCTGTGTTCTCGAGAGGCCGGCAGTGTAGCCAGTAGTGAGCATAGCTGGGAAAAATATGCCGCTATACGCTAAACTCCCATGTTACTGGTACCACTATATGAGAACCACGAGTGCTACTTAGCTCGTTCTGGTCTCATTTTGAAACTTTTAGCGTCTAGTTTTTTGCTGAATACATTTCTTTTCATGCAGATACTTGATTTATCATTCAGAAGGGCCTGAATATGCCCAAATAAGCCCAAAAAACCCCGCTAGACAAGGGTTAAACTAAGCATTTGGCAAAGGGAGGAATTGTTAAAAACCTTAGCCAATACTCTGCTATTCACCAAAAATAAATTTGAATTATCATTATTATTTGGTAGGGTAGGTATGTATAGGTAGGTTGGCTAAATAATTGGTGGGATTCGTAGGGACTCGAACTGTTTGAGAGAGTTAATTAAAAAAAAATAATAGATCTGAATAATAAATCGACTATGTTATTAAGCAAAACTGGGGGATGCGTGGAAGCCTATAGACTGTAGGCGGTAAACTTTGTGTGGGTAGCGAATACGGTTTTAAAGTAATTTAAGAATAGACAGTTTTCAATGCTGCGGCCAAACTATTCCACCCATTTATATTCTGTTGGTATCAAAACGTTCGGAATCGCGAGCCTCACCCAACTACACAAACATGGCTTTGATCATCGGCATAGTTTTCAAGATGTGGAATTTTAAGTGGAATTCGATTTGTTTTCAAGATTGAAACCCACGTGCAAAAGCAAAACCTTCTCTATAACATTTGCGGAGCATTAGTAGTGGAGTCCATATGCCAAAGCCCAATAATTTCCTATCAGTGGGAGAGACGGTATTTAGGCGTCAAATTTTTCGGGAAATCGACTGCCACGGACCTGTTTGGCCGCCGTGCTGGATGTTTAGCATATCAAAAGTTGGCCAATACAAAAACGCACCTCTTGTGAAAGTTTGATCCCGATCCAAAAATCAGTTCTGGAGTTATTGCGTCAAAACTGGCGTGTAAGAATAATTTGGATGAATAAGCGGGTTTAATGATTACAATAGGGGTTCCCCGTAGGGGTCGAACCCCTAATAATAATAATACTCACACTGTTTGGTGATGACCTGAGGCCTTCTGCAACAGACGTATGTGTGTGGTGGACTAGGTTGGCAGAGGGTAACCTGACCTGACCCTCTGATCACGCCCCCACTCTTGACACATGAACCCACCTCCTCACACACGCCCACCACGCCCCCGCCCATCTCACACGCATCGCCGGGGTTACCATTGCCGGATACTGCTAAAGTAATGCTGGTTAGTGAAAGGATTTTTTTTTTTTTTTTTGTGCTCCCTAGATCTCTATCAGGCTTTCATTATACACCCCCAAGACCCCCCTACGATATAAATTTTTACATTTTTCGGTAGAAAAATGGCCCGGCGGAAAGCCGGTTCCTCCCATATTACAGGCTCGCTATCGCTCGCCAGGAAAATATCGCTAGCTCAAGGGCACGAAAGGTCCTAAAATTGAAAGAAATGGGGCGGAAGGTCTTACAATCACTCAATTAGTGGGGAGAAAGTCATAAAACCTCAAAAGTTAATGGGGCTAAACATGAGGGAGAAGGGACACACATGACCTGCCCTATATATATATATATTATAGGTTTGATTCCCGGAGGGAAGTAGAGAAAACCTAATATTTAGTAGGGCCCCGTAATCATTGACGATATTGCTTATTAGCATAATAGTCTCCATTCAACACCCCGCGACAGCATTTGAATCTCCCGCCGCGGAAGGGTCTTGGAGTACTCTTCATAAGTGCACGCTAAATTCCCTTATGATTGGGTACCCTACAGAAAAAACTCCGTAAAAAAGAAAAAAGAAAAATTAACTTAACATCTGTTATATTATGGCTTACCATATGTGGGTTTCTTGTATTTTGCTACTCCAACGCCAGGCCTCCTAGCGGCCATCTCGTATTTCACTGATATACCAAGATACAACTATAGAAATCAACGAATGGGAAGGTCATTATATCGTCAATGATTACGGGGCCCTACTAAATATTAGGTTTTCTCTACTTCCCTCCGGGAATCAAGCCTATAATTAAATAGTGGCCCCTCTATCATTGACGATATTGCCTGAGTACCAAGACTGGAGGGGGACATTCGTGACAATATCCTAACCTCAGGGAACAAAATAATCCATATAACACTTTTAAAGTTATATTGTATGCAAACAATGGTATGAAAAATATAAAAGAGTACAAGCAGTGCGTGACTTCAAAGAAAGTCTGCTTGCTCATGACCAGATCTTTACCTTAAGATCTATGCATGACACTTTGGGTATACGCATGTGTTCCCTAAATAGAACTATAACTGTAGAATCTTGTTCTAACCTTAATACTATTTGTACAGTATAATATCTGTTTGTACATTCTGGTAATACTACATAGTTACAACTATGATAGATTTCTTTCTTAAAATTAACATAAATATAAAAAATATGAACTGTACAACCAGTTCGATCACAGCTCGTGATTTATCACAATATCCAGCAGAAGGGGGTTTAGTGAGGCTATGGACTAGTCAGCACCCCCCCCCCCCTGCCTTTTTCAACTCAATCTTACATAATAGAACATAGCCTACTGGACCCGTTGTCGTAAAGCTATACAGGTACGCTTTGGTTTATCTAGAGCGACCGACTGGTATCGTGTTAGGAAAGTATGATTGGACGCCCACAATTGAGTAGTAGCAATGTCCTCTATAGAGACGTTTTGTAAAAATCGAAGAGAGACAGCCCATTTCCTGATGTCGTGAGCCCTGCCCACCACGCCGGGATTACTTTCTTTAATGACGTCTACTAACAGAGAAGCTAACTTTCTTCTCGTAACACGATTACCTGCCTGGTTCACCCATAGAGCACCTGGTTGGCGAGTTTGTGCAGCCCTCATAAACTTAGTTAAGGCCTGCACTGGGCATAAAATATGATGTGTGTGTCCGCGTTTCAATGCCGGAACAGAAAATTCAGAAAAAACATGCTCAGAATGCTTATTCTTAGCTATAAATGTGGGAGACGGCGCGATTTGTATATTATCGTGCAGCCTCCCAAACCTAAAGCAATTAGGTTCGTTGCTCATCGCCGCCAGCTCAGACACCCTATTTCCTGTGGCCAAAGCCATCAGGAATACAGCCTTCTTTAATAGTGATTCACAATCCGGCGCGTTATTATATTTACGCGATTGAAGCAATGATAAGGCTTTGTCAAGTGACCAGGTGGGCATGAGCTGAAGTGGTGGTGGGCGTAGCTTGAAACGCGCCCTCATAAACCCTTTCTCCTCCGCCTGCGGTATGGAAAGAGCAGTGAGGTCAAAAAAGGGAGTTCTGCTGGCAGATAAGTGATTTTTTAAAGTGACAACTGAAAATGGCTTTTGCTCAAATAAATAATCTAGGTATTTGAAAATCAAGGCTTCTGAGGCATCCGTTTGCCCTGACTCTACAATCCAGGTTGTGAAAGTATTCCAATGTGATTGATATTGCCTCCTGGTAGACATGGTATACTGGTTCATAAATTTATTAGTGACACTTTCCCCATATTGAGCTAGCCACTTTGCATTGTAAATGTCCAGAAAAACTGAGCGAGGTCTGAAGGTTGCCAATTGTCTCTAAGTGGAATGCAGAGACCGGGAGCGACACCGGGTTCCTGCACCATTCTTGCAACTGATGGTACCACACCTGAGCCGGCCATAACGGCACGATCATCGAGACTAAGCCCCGATAACCTCTTAGTTTGTGAATTTTCCTGCGCATTAGCACAGAATCTGGTGGAGGAAAAAGATAAATTGAAGTTCACCTGTTCCAGTCCTCCAATAATGCATCTTGTCCCCCCGCCGGGGTCACCCCCTGGCGGGTTAGGAAGAGAGGGAGTCTGTGATTCTCCCCGGATGAGAACAGGTCCACTTGTGGACGGTAGGGCTTTGCAATCATCTTGTCAAAGACGGTTTGTTTGATAGCCCATTCTACTAGGGTGCTCTGCCTCCGGGACAGAGCGTCTGCCCAGACGTTTGACACGCCTGGGAGATATGATGCATGCAGATGAATGCTCAGCGATTCGGCCAGGGCAAAAATCTGTTCTGACACTGTTAGCAACTCTCGAGACCTCACTGAACCTTGCTTCTGAATGCAATGGACTGCAGTTTGGTTGTCCATATGGAACGCTATTGACTTCCCTTGCAAAGACGTGCCGTGATCTTGTAGAAAAGAGAGAGGAACTAAAAGCTCTTGCTTGTTGATGTAAAAATCTTCGTCCTGGGCCCAAGTGTCCTGCCCTTGATGGCCTAGATTTGACTGATACCCCCAACCTAGTGCTCCTGAAGCGTCTGTGTCTACCCATACCGAAGGAGGGGGAGAAACCCATGTTGTTATAGAGTATAGCATTTCTGGCTTGGCCCAGACCGATAGTAAGCTGTGGATTAATGGAGGAATTGGCCATAATTTCTTCTCCGGCGAGAGAGGAAAAACTTTGTTGCCTTCCAAGATTAATCTTTTTACTTTCAACCGGCCCAACTTCACAGTTAATTGGATCCAGTTTAGAGAGCCGATCAGAGACTCCCACGTTTTCCTGGTCATATTCAGACTGTGGAGAAAACAAAACAGTTTCTTGCGAAATCTGTTTCGATTGTCCACACTCTGAGTAAGAGTTAGATTGGTTGTGTCCCAGACCAGCCCTATCAACTGAATATTCCTTGTGGGAACAAGGAGAGACTTCGCCAAGTTCACCTTGAACCCTTGGGTTTTCACATGATTGAGTACTTGATTGACATGATAGTGACATACCTCTTCTGACTCCACCACCACTAGCCAGTCGTCTAGATACCACAACACCTTTATGCCCTGGACCAACAATGGCAGAAGGGCTTGCCGGACTAATTTTGTGAAAATTCTCGGTGCCAGGTTCAACCCAAACGGCATTCTCCGAAAGACACAAGTCTCTTGCCTGATCCTCAGGGCGAGGAATTTTTGGAACCTTTTGTTGATAGGGACATGCCAATAGGCGTCTTTGAGGTCTACTGAGCACATCCAACCTTGCGGCGGAAGAGTGAGCCTGATTTGATTGACTGAAAGCATCCTGAAGGGTGAATTCTCGATAAACGAGTTCAGACGCGAGAGATCTACTACTGGTCGCATCTGCACACTGTCCCTTTTTGGCACTAAGAAAAATCTGGAGGTGAATACTGGGCAAGTTGGGTCTTCCGTTACAATGACCTCCTTGGAGATCATCTCTTGGACCAGGGCCTCCACCTCCTGTGAAACATTGTTGTGTTCTAGCGCCTGACGCAGTCGAGGTCCCCGGAGCCACCGTCAGGTGATTCCTTTGCTCACTACTTTCCTGGCCCAAGTTTGCCTGGGCCAGGCTCTGCGGAATACCTGGAACGACCCAGTTTGCAAACTGGGTCTGTTCGGTAGGGCAACTCTCAAATCCGACACGCCTAAGCACGGCTCTGGGAGACAGAGAGTTTGGGTGGCTAGTTTTTTGGAGGGGGTGGTGGGTTGGTATCAGATGGCTGGCTAGTTTTGGCTGACGTCTGTCCCTGATTTGGTTTTGGGTGTTGCTTACCTCTATAACCTGAGTATTTACCTTGTTTAGGTTTGTGCTGATTACCTCCTTGCTGTGGAGGAGGAATGGGCTCTCGAAAGGACTGTTTAGCATGCGGTTGGTGTGGCTTACCGCCGCTTTTGGGCTTATGAAAAGGTTTCTTAAATGGTTCTCTCTTAGCTTGGGAGGTAATCTGCTGCCACCCGTCTACCATATTGAAGACTACACTCCACGTTTCTGAGTTAAGAAGGTAGGCAGTTAATACCGGGGAAAGAGTTACCCGGCGACCAATATCATCCGGTAACTTCTTTACCAGGTGCACCCTCAGATCCTGGCGGGCTCGAACCGCTTCCATGATTGCTATTCTGATGTCACCCAAGGTTTGAATAGAGTTTTGCAGCAAAATCCTACATGACAAGTTTGTTGCTGTCTCCCTTACTAGAACTATCTCGGCCATTGCTGACCAACATGTTAGAAAACATGTTGGTCAGCAATGGCCGAGATAGTTCTAGTAAGGGAGACAGCAATTTGTCGACTGACTAGGTATTGGGAGAACATCCGGAAGGCTTTGTTTCTTAACTTAAAGTCTCTTTCCAGGTGAGCTGAGGGAGGAGTGCAAAAGGGTTCATCTAAAGGGTGGAGAGCCAATTTGGGTGCCGCTAAGAAGGCGAACAAAGCTGGTGACGGGGTGTCACCAGCCTTATTAACAGGTAATGAGAAATAATTATGAGTTTCCTGCGGAACCTGATGAGAGGATTTAGATGTAATGGTTGATGCAAATACCTGAGCCTCTAACTCCCAATCTACCCAAGGGCCCACTCCTATCCGCCCCATCTGCAGAACTGGTGCATGCGACTGATCTAGTATCGGAACTGTATCCAGCTCCGGCGTGAGAGCATTCAAAGCCTTGACATCATTAACGCCATCGGCTTCCGACCAGTCTGCAAAGAGTCGTGCAGAGGAGGCGGACGGAACTGCCGGGGCAGCTGGATATACAAAGAAATCAGCGTTATATGAACTAGGTATGGCCTTAATAGAGACATCCAGTAACCTCCCTGCCTTATCTTTAGCTCTGAGCTTTCTGTTCTTGTTAATCTCAATTTTCCACTCACTAGGAACCGGTAGGCCTCCTGAAATGGTGGATTGTGCTAAATGTGGATTAAGTGGCTGTGCCGGAACCCACGAGCAGTCTGGCCCGTAGAGGAGAGGAATAGGACCTTTCCTCTGTGGTACCTTATCTAATGGGGGAGGAGTGATATCGGAGATTACTCTAACATTGGTGGTAGTAAGCGAGGCTGGCACTGTAGTGCCAGTAGCCGTGGTTACTGCCGGAGGCATGGTAATTGTAGGTAAAGAGGCCTGAGGGGTAGGAAAACCTGAAGGTTCTAAAGGTCTTATTGTAGAATTACTCGGGGGAACTACCGTCTGGCTAGGGTGAGGGTCAGAAGAGGCAGGGAGATTGTACTGTTGCATAACTCTATGTAAAATATCACTGATCTCAACTGAGGTAACACACTTACTGTGGGATCCCCTGGAAGATTGGGAGCTAACTTCAGACTCCTCACCTGTTGTACCCGGTTGAGCCGAGGATAAGTGCACCTCCTCCGGCTCCGTACTTAACTCAAATTCCTCAGGTATGTCATGTTGCAATTCCGGCACTTGATCCGCCTGTGGCCAAACCAAATCAGGGACTGACGACGGTAACATCTCTATATTACCCTCATTTACTGGTTCCTGACTTACTCTAACACTGTTATGAGATGGTTCTGACTGGCGCCAGCGCCCCCGGTCGCGTGCCGCGGGTGGCTGTGAGTCCTGTATTATTTGAGAGCTTTCAAAAGACTGTGAACCTGCAGGTAAACCCCTATATTGCTCCGCTAAGACTCGGCTAGGCCCGACCGAGGGGTTTCTACGTGGCACATAATTAAGTTTAGGAATTGCAAACGTGAACTCCGGCGGTACACTCAAAGATTGTTCACGACCTTGAAGGGACTCCATGTCCTCTGCCCCCACCTCTGAGTCGCCAGATTCGACGTTAGGCGTGTTGGAGGTAGGGGTAGAGGGCGGTGGCTGTGGAGTATCCTTCCGGCCACTACTTCGTACTGTACTGGCCGGTGAAGTAGGGTCCTCCTTCCGGCGTTTAGTAGATTGGGACGACTCCGCCGAAGAGTGCCGGAACTGTTCTCGGGGAGATCTCGACCGCGACCTTGATATATGCTTTGGGGAAGGTGACCGTCTCCTCTTGGGGCGGTCGGGGGGGTGAACCTCAGTAATCTCACTGTCAGTGCCACTACTGCTACTCACTACCTCTTTCGAAAGAGTTTTAGATTTCACTTTAGGCTTAGTTGATTTACTCGGGGCTGATTTGACCAGAGGTGATTTTATAACTAAATGGTCCCACAGGGTCTCATCATCGCAGTAAAGGGCCTTATGGGCTGTGTATTTGGCGTAAGTGTTAAAAGTGTTCTTGATCTCTTTCAAGGCTGCCAAGCACGACAAGTCTTTCTTATTGAACAACGCCGTTTTCAATTCAGCACAAACGGAACAGCGTTTAGACACCCACAAACCCCTAGAGCAGTCTAGGCACTTAACACATTTGATACAGAGTTGATGAGCAAATATTGGTAACAGTGAACAGGTAGGAGTAGCGCACAGCTCAAACTGAGGCATGATGGATTTAGGGGCCCTTCTCCGCCGGAATCAGCACCCACCAACCGTCGGCCCTGTTGTCACTGAAGTGCCGGGTATTCTGGAAATAGAAAATTTCCAGGAATCAATGCTCATAAGGATAACCTGCGAGGTGTTAATACATCCTACCTCCGGAAAATTAGCTATAGTCACTACTACTCTAACCTTCCGCTGGACTCGCCCCTGAAAAACCTGGGGTTTTTCGTCTAAGCTGATTAAAACTGCTTGCCTGTGACAAATGTCACTGGCCCTATTGACTTTTTTGTGTTTGACTATCCATAACTATTGCATGAGAAAGATAGGGAACGTGTTCGAATGACGTACCATAACACTTGCACACTTGACTGTGGCGCCGCAGGGTGAGGAAGTCTTTCCGCGTGACAATTGAGGTCAGGGCGAGTTTACTCGGCTGGCCGAGTTTTAAGCTCCCGTAGGAATTAGCATTTTCCGCCGGAAGGATTATGGTTCAGCGTACCACGCCGGGACATTTGGTTGTTCCCTACCTGTCTTGGAGATGGGTAACCTGGGCCTTGCTGCAAGGGGCCGCCGGAGAAAACAACCAAAATTTTAGAGAGGGGAGACTTATATGGACAAGCTCCCTTCTCCAGAACCCACACATATACAGTACAGGGATATCTCCCAGACCCCTTAGAAACATGCAACACACACATGTAACATACCCAGGGGCATACATAGGCTTAATCATAAATACAGAGAATTCAGAAACCTAAATTACCTGTAGCCTACACTGGAGACCCCTAACGAGGCTGGTCACGAAGCCCGACGAAACATCACAGGTTGAAGAGACGCTCCGATGGCCCAGTAACAGCAGCCAGAAGAGGAGAGGCCCACGAGAGGGGCCCGAGAGCAAATACGGACTCTAGAAGGCGCAGCACCACGTGCCGCCACCCTTGAACTAGAGCATTTGCTAAATAACAAAAATATAATATGCAACTGCCTCAAAGTGATGGCCTGAAGCATAATCTTGTAGAATAGTAGCCTCTTAGCTATATTATCAAAAGTTAAAGGTTCAAAAACAACAC
The DNA here is from genome assembly GCA_032716605.1 of Paralithodes platypus. Classification (NCBI taxonomy): domain Eukaryota; kingdom Metazoa; phylum Arthropoda; class Malacostraca; order Decapoda; family Lithodidae; genus Paralithodes; species Paralithodes platypus. The sequence goes on along the minus strand of CM064483.1, from coordinate 31,884,156 downwards.
AATAAAAACACACGTGGCGCGAAGATCCTGGGATACGAAAGCACCTTGTTACAATAGTACCCTAATTTACACACTTCCTGCGGACATACCAATGGGGAAGCCGGTGCTAGCTAATCTAAACTCTGTTCACCACAATCAATGCAGGTGTATACAAATGAGTAAGGACTCACTAGAAGCAAAGAAACGACGAATAAAGCTGGAGCCACCAAGGGACTCGCCCGCTCAGTATGTGCACGGAAGGGAGAAGGACAAGATGGCCGCTAGGGGGCCTGGCGTTGGGGTAGGAAAACACAAGAAATCCACATATGGTAAGCCATAATATAACCGATATTAAGTTAATTTTTTATTTTTTATTTTTTACGGAGTTTTTTCTGTAGGGTACCCAATCATAAGACGATCCCATAAGGGAATTTAGCGTGCACTTATGAAGAGTACTCCAAGACCCTTCCGCGGCGGGAGATTCAAATGCTGTTGCGGGGTGTTGAATGGAGACTATTATGCTAATAGGCAATATCGTCAATGATGGAGGGGCCACTATTAAATATATATATATCTATCTATCTATATGCTCAGGCCCAATCCCCATTTTGGGGGTAGCCGACTCAAGACAGAGAAAGAACAGGGAAAACACAAAAACAACATAAAACAAAAAATAAACACAGATAAAAAACACAAACTCACACACATCCAGGTCACCCAGGAGAAGACCCAGAGACCAGGGTTACCAAGGTCGCTCCAGCACTCCCCCGGCCCCTGACCACCCGGAGAGGTTCCGATCTCGGCAGGCAGACATGCAGCGGAGCCAAAGCCACAAGCCCTCCCACCACACTTCCAGGCACACCCTTCATATTAATCGTCCCCCCGGGCCAGGCGCCTGATGGACTATTATCTAGTCGAACTTGCGCCCGACCCCTTACTCCAAATGACCACGTGTTCACTCAACTATTCACAAGCATTCTCCATTCACTCCTGTCCACCACCACTTCCCCTGCCTGATCTATAGTCATTCCTCTATCATCCAAAGCCTTTCTTACACAGTCTCTCCATCTCAATGGGGGTCTTCCTGCCCATCTATCTCCCCTTGTACCTGACTCACATATTCTCTTTGTAAGCCTTTCATCTCCCATTCGTTCAACATGACCATACCAGCTCAGCACCCTTCTGTCCACTCTGGCTGACAAATGTTCCTGCTGCCCCACTCTCCTACGTATCTCTTCATTCCTCAATCTGTCTCTACGAGTAACTCCACACATACTCCTCAAGCAGCTCATCTCCATCACATCCAGCCCTCTTTTCTCCTTTTTCTTCAGAGCCCATGTCTCAGCCCCATACATCACTGTTGGCACAACAATTCCTTGATACAGTGCACTTTTTACTTTCACTCCGAGATTTCTCGTCTTCCACATACTTCCCATTGCTCCGAAAACCTTCCTTCCTTCACACACTCTCTGTTTTACCTCCACTTCCATACCTCCACTCCTGCTTATCGTTCCTCCTAGATATTTAAAACACTCTACTTGTTCCAATATTTCCCCATCCAGCCTCACATCTAGATTCACCCTATGCTCTCCCCTATTACACACCATTACTTTACTTTTATTGACGTTCACCTTCAGTTTCCTCCTTCCACAAACCACACCAAACTCTTTGACTACCCGCTGCAGTTTCTCATCAGAATCCGCCACCAATGCTGTCATCAGCGAACAGCAACTGATTCAACTCCCAATCTCTACCATTCTTTCCTACTAAACCCAATCCTCTTCCCATAGTTCTCCTTTTCACCTCCCTCACCACACCATCCATAAACATATTAAACAGCCATGGTGACATTACACAACCCTGTCGCAAACCTACCTTTACCTCAAACCATTCACTCAACTCACCATTTCCTACTCTCACACATGCTCTGCTCCCTTCATAAAAACTCTTAACTGCTTCTAACAAATTTCCTCCTATTTCATAAATCCTTAACACCTTCCACATTGCTTCACGGTCCACACGATCATACGCTTTTTCCAAGTCCATAAAAGCCCAAAATATCTCCTTATGCTTTTCTAAATACTTCTTGCATAACTGTCTTACTGCAAACATCTGATCCACGCACCCTCTTCCCCTCCTAAAACCGCACTGTTCTTCTCCTATTGCAACTTCCGTACACTTTATTATCCTCTCTATCAACACCCTGCCATACAGCTTTCCAACCACTGACAATAAACTAATACCTCTATAACTTGAACACTCTTGCCGATCTCCCTTCCCCTTGTACAACGGCACAATTCATGCACTCTTCCAGTCAATTGGTACCATTGACACAACAAAGCACACATTGAAAAGTCTCACCAACCAATCTATTATCACATCTCCACCCTTCTTTATACACTCCACAGCAATACCATCCAAACCTTCTGCTTTTCCTGCTCTCATTTGTTTCACTGCTTCTTTCACCTCATTTTCCTCAATCCTTTCATTCATTCCCTGCCACCTGGGTGGCCTGGGTAACCTATCTCCATCCACCTCTGCTTCAATCACTGCTTCTCTTCCATCTCTTGTATTTAACAAAGATTCAAAATACTCGGCTTATCTTTTCCTCACTTCAACTGGTTCCACTAGTAATTCTCCATTTTCATCTTTCACTGACTCTTCCCTCTTTTGTCCTCCTTTCCTTACTTTATTTACCTCCTTCCAGAACATCTTCTTTCGTTCTTCAAAATTCTCACTCAGCCTTTGGCCCCACCTTTCGTTTGCATCTTTTTTCGCTTCTCAAATTTTCCGTTTTGCCTCTCTCCTTTTCTCTTTGTACCTCTCCCATACCTCAACACTACCATCCTGTAAAACCCTCTCAAAACACTGTCTCTTCTCCTCAACAGCCTTTCTCACCGTATCTAAAATGCCCCAGAACAAGAAGCCCACCACAGAAGCCACGAGCGAACACCACACAGAAACACCCGGAAGAAAGGTCCACAGAACGAAAGGACCAGCTGACCGAGCCCGCCATTCCAGACAGGCCCAAGCCCGCAGGGCTAAACAGCTCCAGGACACACCCATTTACCTTTTCTAAACTGACCCTTTTCCACACCTCACGTACACTAACCCCCTCGTGTCCTACACTCCTAACTACAAAGATGATGAACAGGAATATACATTCATATTAAAAACACCCATGCCTGTCCCGACGTTGAGCCAATGCCAACACATCAGACAGCCATAATTATATCTATGTATGTTCTTGCATCCGAGAAGTAGATGTTATATATCTTAGAAGTTAAAACACCCACGCTGTCCCTAGACCTCGTATATCATTTTCCATGACGAGTATAGATATTTGTAACCCGTGCTCAGTCGCCCCTTGCATTGTTCCTCTAGTAACTAAGTCTATAATATTAACTGCCACCAGCATTGATACGACATAGCGGCACTGTCCTTGCTACAAAGATGATGAACAGGAATATACATTCATATTAAAAACACCAATGCCTGTCCCGACGTTGAGCCAATGCCAACACATCAGACAGCAATAATTATATCTATGTATGTTCTTGCATCCGAGAAGTAGATGTTATATATCTTAGAAGTTCAAACACCCACGCTTGTCCCTAGACCTCTTATATCATTTTCCATGACGAGTATAGATATGTGTAACCCGTGCTCAGTCGCCCCTTGCATTGTTCCTCTAGTAACTAAGTCTATAATATTAACTGCCACCAGCATTGATGCGACATAGCGGCAGTGTCCTTGTGTCGTATTGTGCCAAGTACAGATCAACCAGGTTTCATCACCTTATTAGGACGACGACTATAATGTCATCGTTCATCGATGTATGCAATCCTTTAGGTTAAGTATTTTATCCGCCATTGTGTTCACCTTTTTCCATTTACTTTCCACAATTGTCATACGTCTTCCCCTTCGTATCCACAGTCCACACTACGCCAATTTACTTCGTGTCTTACACCTCTTACCCCAACCAGAGATTATATAAGATAACCTGGTTATCAGTATCTGTCATAAGTACCCCGAAACAATAACTAAGTACCCCTACGAACTGCCGCTGTTGTTGATATTTATATTTAATAGAAAACGCAGTTTCCAGGGCCAACTAATAGTATCCATAACCCTCGGACTGATCACATAACTCTATCTTTTCCAGACTCCTATACCACCCCATAGTTGCATTCCCCGGTAGCATTTGGCTAACGTATTCTACTGCCTTTTCAAACTTCCATATCAATTGTAGCCTAATGCCACCCCCACGCCCAGGGACCTTAGGGGCAAAATTTCCCTGTAGCCCTTGAACTCTCCCCCCCCCCTCTCATTAAGACACCCGCGCTTCTCGACTCTTGTCCGACCTAGCCTCTCTCTCATACCTCTTGAAGATCCTTGAATTGTCCGTTACTAACGCTCTCCATCCTTTTATATATATACTCTTATCCAGCCTACCTTCACTTAGTAGGCCAGAACAACATTAGAACTTTACTAGCCCCTTGCATGCCATCTATTCTCTTACAACACATTCACAACCCTGCACCCAATGGTCGTCGGTGCGAGGCTAGCCGCCCCGCCAGTAACTAACTTCTATTGCCATACTTCCAGATAAATGTGGCAGAGTTAGCAACCTAGTCTCCACCATATCCAGCAAACCCTACAATTAACAACCAGCCGAGTAAAACCAGCTAGCTAAGGCACCTTCGGTTTTGGTATTAAAGACACCCACATCTGTCTCATACACAGAGGGTTATTACAAACACTGGTGATATGGCAAGCCCCTAGCCACAGCCGCCGGACGACTATCACAGAAGAGAGGGCGCCCAGCTCCCCCTTTTTGCCCACCCGAGGAGGGAGACCCCCACCCCCGCGGAGGTATACCTGGCCCCTGTTTTGACTTTCGAGTCATTGCCAGGTAGCACAGGAATTCTTCCTATCAATGAACTAACCATGAATGACTAACACCTTTACTAACCTCTATTACCTCACAATAAACCATTTACCTTTCTTGCATGCTCTGATCACTAAATTAGCACCTCAGCTATACCATAGAATGAAGATTGAACAATCTAGAGGGACGCTCCTATCACAGCTGTCCCCATCCTCCTCGCAAAGTAGATCCAGTCTCTCTCCCCTAAATACGTCCAGTATAGCCAAAATAGTACCTCTTACTAAGGCTCAGTTATATGAAAATATAAAGGCTTCCTATCGCCCTGTGCCACAACAGTAAATACCATCTTACCTAGTCCCCATATCTATTGAGAGCTCAATTAAGTCCATAAGACTCGAGATCCCTACTGTCTACAGGGTCCAGAACCGAGCCTATATATCTAACTCCCGCCCCCAGTCAAATCAGTTGAAAGCTAGACACCAACCAGTGGTCACTACCCTGCAGTTTACCTCTAGCTCTGCCCTTGTGTTGTTCCGGAGTTGAGAGATTCCAGATCCGGCAGACTCCGTGGCAGAGAAGACTGATAGAAGCATCTGTCCATGTACAAGTCCTAACGTGCACCTTATAACCTTCACACAAATTCGTGGGTATATAAGTGTGTAGCCAGCAACGATCATCAAGAGATCCGACTTGTGAACTTCCTACATTTTGGACCATCTGGACGGCCGAGGAACCAGTCGTTAGCCCCAAACATCACCGGAAGCAAGATAACCAGGACCAGATCTACCCATACTATTCAAGATTCATGTTGCTAGTACTAAGTGTTATAGTACTAGCTTGATGCTCACTCATTAACTTTCTATAAAGTGGCTAAGACCTTGCCCAGTGTAATTCATATTTAACCATTCCATTTGGGACGTACTAAGCGATCAGTGCTCTTTAATTAACAGGCGACCTTGACTCTCGTAATTACCTTATCCAGATATTAAAACTCTAGTGATATCTAACGTTCGCCCACTGATTTGTGTTCTACGTATTTCTGCCTTAAGAATATCAAACTTAGTTCAGTACCCCCATGAGGTTTCTAGAGATTTCCGTGTTCTACAATATACGCGTGTCTAATCCTAACTGTGAGCTGCTACTTGGGCACGCGACCAGCCAGCAAGAGGTAAAATCAGTGACATTGAATTATACGAATATATTGGGGTCTTCCAGTAAAATAAAAACTTGCTAATTAAACCCGTGATCAGAAGAATATACCTGAACGTTGGAAGTGGGAGACTAGGCTCCATCCAGATCCGCTAATGCTAGCAGTTCCCTTCTATCATTTGTTTTGTGCGAATATAACTATCTTTCTATGCTCTTTATTTCTTGATTTCAATAAACGTGAACTTGTGTCGTGTTACCGTGTGTTTATTTTGTGTTCTCTATTCCTCATACCTTGTATTGTGCATGCAGCCTTCTATACCCAGTCATTCAGAACTCACATTACCCAAGTTAAACCTGTAGAAAAACAGGGCATAACATTGGCGGCAGCGGTGGTTCTTGATTCGGATAAAAGGTTGCATTACATTGCAAGTTTGGAACAGCTAGAACACGAGAACATCATGGCGCAACCTACCCCCACTTCCATCCCAAATTATGATGAAACAAATTATGGGATCGAAGTATTCATGGACGTAGTGAAACTCTTACTTGACGTTACTTATACCACGGACGCACACAAAATAGCCGTAACATTACCACACCTGGGAAAAGCCGTTTCCCTGGTGGCCCATCAAGTGCACTCTGACCTCACCTGGAACGATTTTCGCACAATAGTGATAGAAGCCATTAAACCTTCGTTGGGCGTTTTCGTGGCCCACACCCGTATCTTAGACACGAAATTCGAAGGCGATCTAGATACCACAGTGAGTAAGCTTGCCCAACACATAAAAAATTCTTTCCCCACGTTGACCAAAATCCAACAAGAACAGCAAATTCTGGTCAACCTTGTGTCGATATTGCCCTCAGCAGTAAAAAAACCATTTCCGGGTGCACGATTTCGTCGGATATAAAAAAGACCTCATCACGATCCGACGTATTTTGGCCGTGCGCACAGAAGCGCCCACCCAAATCGCTGCAATCAAGAGGTTTCCCACGCACCCGCAGCAAACCAACCACCAAAACCCCAACAATGCCTACCCAGCCTCATCTTTCAACAACAGACCCACCTACCCTTCCGGCAAGCCCCAACCCAGTAGACCCCGGTTCCAACCGTCCCAGCCACGCAGAATCTTCAACCAGAACAGCAACTACAACACCTACCAAAGTAAAAACCCTACCTTAGTCATTATCAACCCCTATGATTTCCCTGCCTGTAATGCTCAGTGTGCCCTCCACCAAATTCGTGACTCTGCCAAACCTCGCCCCTCTACTCCTCGCATTTCTGTAAATGAAGAGGAGTGGGGACAAGAGGAAGAAATTGCCCCCCATACCATGACCTCAGACGATACCGAGGAAATCCTGGAAGAGGTAGATACCGACCCCCAGGATTTTTAAAGTATCCCCCGCCCACGATGGGCTCGGCGGGGGACGCCATAACTAGTCGCACTGCCCCCGTTTATTACATGGCCAAAATCAAGGACATTCCTGTCCGCTTGCTAATCGACACGGGAGCTGCCAAGTCATGTTTGTTCAAATCTTACTATGAAAAACATCCCCGACGATTTGGCCCTTTGTTAAACACCAAAACAGAACTCATCTCAGCTGCTGATACTTACTTAAATCTCCTAGGAGACACTTTACCCCTATCAGTAACCACTCCTGGCCCCCATGCTCGTTGTTATCACACATTTACATTATTTTCCTCCAACTGTAAACATTATGATGGTTTCCTTGGACTTGACCTCCTTCAAAAACTAGAGGCCCAGATTGACTGCGGCCAAAGGCTGATCTCATTAAAAAAAAAACTCCAGCCCAAAGCCTCTGACAAACCAATCACGCAGAAACCCATTCCCAAAAAGAAAAAACAACCTCCCCCTCAACAAAACCTGATTCAGGGTTACCAAGTTGCAGCTAGCACTAAGGTGACTCCTAAAACCTCCCCTTGCCCCGAGATCTCTCAAAACCTCACTCAATTCAGTAAAAAAATGCCTCAACAAACGAAAGAAGACAAGTCCAAGTAACTCCCCCTCGGTAATCCCCTTAATTCTCGTAACTCTGTCCAGAATAAATCCTCCCATGTTTTCAGGACAGACTCTGATATATGTAACCCTAATTCTATCCAATGTTTATGTACACATGTTTCCAGAGAAAATGCCGACCGATGTACCCAACAATGTTTCCCCCATGCCCCCAGAAATGTTAACAACCCCAAATCAATACACCAGTCCTACACCAATAACCCATGTTCTACACCTAACTTTTTCCCCACCAACCCTCCGCAGTTCCCCCAGCAAATCCCGTTTTCTAACTCGCTCACCTCGCACCCTTCTGAACCGCCCGCACGCGCCGTTAATCCCCCCCTCACGCGTGCCGACCGAGGGACACAACCATGTTCCCACCATGCCCCCAGAAATGCCCAGCTATTCCACCACCCCCCCAATCCCCCTTGTGACAGTTTTTCGTCAGTAGCTCCTTTCCACCCTCCCACAATTCACACCCCTAATAAACTTCAAAACCCCACACTTGACTCACCCCCTCATGACAGACAAACCCACCAACCCCAGATAACCTCTAAACAAACCGTTACTGCCACCGACAACGCTCCCCCCACCAACCCTCCGCAGTCCCTCCAACAAATCCCGTTTTCTAACCCCCTCACACCGCGCCCCACTGATCCTCTCACACGCGCCGTTAATCCCCCCCTCACGCGTGACCCCCACCAAAGTGACCTTGCCCCCCTTATAAGTACCAAGCACCTGCTCGCCAGTCAATCCCCCACCATCATTAGCCCAGTGGTAGTTCAGGATAAATGCCAAATTCCCCCCCACCATCAAAAATGGGTGAACCTGCGGCCCATACCCCAAACTCACATGGTATTTTCCCCCACTAACACATCCCCCAACCCCCATCGCTGCCTCTTACAACCCGCCATAATTCCCGCTCGTATCAACCACATTCTCGTTGCTAATATCTCAGAGGAACCCCTGACATTACCGAAAGGTCTCATTATAGGAGACCTCGAAACTTTCGATGACCTCCCCATACATTGTAACGACACCCCTACCAGCCTCCAATTGCCCCCTCTTCCTGAGACACTATCTGACCACCAAAAGAACGGCATGTAAGACCTACTGCTGGAATTCAGTGACGTCTTTGCCCAACAACCCACCGAAATCGGACAGACGGATGTAGAACAACACATCATTAACACCACAGGCCCCCCCATACGACAACCATCCCGTAGAAAGAACCCCATACAACGTCAGGAAGAGGAACGCCAAGTCCAGGAAATGTTAGAGGCCGGGATTGCCACCCCGTCCATTAGCCCCTGGTCTTCCCCTGTTGTCTTAGTCAAAAAGAAAGATGGGACAACCCGTTTTTGCGTCGATTACAGGAGGTTAAATGACATTTACCATTAAAGACGCTACGCCCTTACCCCGAATAGACGATTCCCTTGACTCCCTATACGGATCCAAATGGTTCACTACCCTCGACTTGCAAGCAGGGTATTGGCAAGTGCCTATCAAGGCCGAGGACCAAAAGAAAACAGCATTTTCCACTAGTGGTGGCCATCACTATGAATTTAACGTCCTACCTTTTGGCCTCTGTAACGGACCCGCCACTTTCTCCCGTTTGATGGAAACGGTATTGCATGGCCTAACCTGGGAAACCTGCCTTGCCTATCTGGACGATATTATTGTGTACTCTCCAACCTGGGAAGAACACCTCCTCAGGTTGAGACAAGTCCTGCAAATAATCCGAGCCGCCGGGTTGAAATTAAAACCCTCAAAGTGCGTGATTGCCCAGAATAAGGTAGATTTTCTCGGACACGTGATATCTGAACATGGTATTGCGCCAGACCCAAAGAAACTTCAAGCCATACAAAACCAAACCCCACCCACCACGGTTAAAGGAATACGTTCGTTTCTAGGTTTAGCCACGTACTACAGACGTTTCGTCCCCCACTTTGCCACCATAGCCAGACCCCTCCACCAACTTACCCACAAAGACACCCCATTCGCCTGGACACCTGAAAGAGACCTCGCGTTTAACACTTTGAAGCAAAAGCTAATCCAAGCCCCTATTGTCGTTTTCCCTGACTACCAGAAACCTTTCCGTCTTTATACCGACGTATCTCTGTACGCCATAGGTGCAGTATTAGCTCAATTCAGAGATGGAAAGGAACATGTGATAGCGTATGCCAGCTACACACTCACCCCACCCCAACAGAATTACGCAGCCACCAAGAGAGAGTACTTAGGGATCATTTGGGCACTCAGCCACTTCCGGTCATTTGTGTTAGGCGCAAAACTCGAAATAATTACCGACCATCAATCTTTACAATGGCTGCGTAGGTGCGAAACCAACTCAGCCATTTTGGTACGTTGGAGAGAGACACTAGAGGACTACGACTTTACAATACAATATCGTCCCGGCAAACTCCATACTAATGCAGACGCCCTGTCACGTTTGCCAGTACCAAAAGACCCCCCCACCAACCTAGCCGCCTTACAAAACACTCAATTGGTATCTACCCCCACCTCCCGACAGAATGCCCCCCCAGCCCCCTCCCTAATTCAATCTTGGGAAGCACGAATCAGACCCCCCTGGATACCGTTAAACGTCTTCAGGAGACTGACTCGCTGGGGAGATCAACTTGCCACAGACACTGGTCACATAATCTTGGACCCCACCATAGCCCACGACTACATGATTGCCATCCACGAGGGAAACGGCATACACCTTGGACAAAAGAAAATGTTAAAGATCTTCACAGACCAATACTGGACCCCCAACCCCTCCAAAATTGCACAACGAGTGACAGAATCCTGCAAACCGTGTTTATTGGGAAAGGATAGATCACGCACCCCAGGCCCAGCTGGTACCATTTCTGCCAACAAACCGTTCCAAGTCCTATCCCTCGACATCATGGGCCCGTTCCCTTCTTACGCTGGCAACCGCTATATCGTCACATTTGTAGACGTATATTCAAAATTTCTAATAGCCTGCCCAGTTAAAGACCACACAGCCACCACAGTCGCCACACTGCTTGCCACCGAAGTGTTCCCTATATTCGGCCTTCCCCTTGCTCTTCTATCGGACAATGCCCCCGAGTTTAGTGGACACGTTTGGCAACAATTCACCCAACAATGCGGTATCAAGATTAAACACTCATCCCCGTACTGGCCTCAAGGAAATGCTATCTGCGAACGCAGCCATCGCACCATCAACAACCAGTTACGTACAAGAATGATTGCTCTTAATACCTCAGACTGGCCATCACAACTAAAGATGATACAGTGGGGTATGAACACCTGTCCTCGGGAAGACGGTATTTCCCCTCATGAACGTGTTTACGGTGTACCCCCCCTGTTACTGCCATTCCACCACCACGCTCACCTTCCCTCCACCACCTCCACAATTGACCTATTGCAACATCTGCAAAACACCCTCCATACCGCCCAGATCTGTCAAGACACCAAAACTGATAACATCGATGAAAAAAACCCTTTCGCCATCCATGACACCGTAATGGTAGCCAACTTCCCTATCACCAACAAGTTAGGCCCTCGCTATGTCGGACCCTACACCGTAATACAAGTCCCAAATGCCTTTCAAGTCACCATCGACTATCACGGCGTAACTCGCACGCTCCAAACTAGATTCGTCCGAGCGTTTAAACCTCTAAAGCCACAAGACATTACCCCACCCCACACGTCCGACCCTAAATTAAACACCCCTACTCACCCCCTCACTCAGGCTACGAATATTCCCATATATCGTATAAATACGATAGACTATGACTCTTTTGTGATCTTGTATGTCTCTGTGACGTCACGATCTCTCCTACAGCACGATGTAGGACGAGTAGATCGTATATTATAAGATTGTAAATAAGTTAAGTTATAAAAGGCCTAATATGCTATTAAGCAATATTGCCATGGTCTTATGTAGTATATATGAATTTATCGTATATATTAATATAATTTATCGTATAGAGCAACCTAAAAGCGGTATGATAATTTGGGCTCCTGGCGGTTTGCCAAGGCAGCAAGGTGTGCTTTTGAGGTACGACAGAGCCTTCACGAACACCAACCAGTTAACATCTAAGTTTCCGCCCTCAGTTGATCGTGCTTTTGTGCCTCTAATCACAATACACATACAGCAATACACACAGCTACACCATCACGACGCTCTCATCGACATCATGACTGACTGATAGATAAGCATAATATTCATGTCCATTCCCATGTAATCATTTATTCTTTCTTTAACTTGACTCGTGTCTCGGGACCGAAGTCTCGTTCCCCATTGTCCACCACCATATTGGGTAAAACGTTCTCCCTTGCCTCATTGCCACGTGGAACTATTGGTGAGTTAATTCCTGGCTAATATTAACCCTTATAACCTTACCCTATAATTATATACATTTATTATGTGAGACCTTTGGATATAAATTAGCTTGTTTCAGATTGAATTCAATTTAGATATAGAGTATTCATTTAGATTGATTTGATTTGATTCATTATAGCTTAGTAATATTTAACTTCCATTGATAGTTTACCACATTGGTGCCCAGACCCGGGAATTAGCTACCAGTAAAGGATTTTAAGGCAATAAACAAGGGGACATATAACAGGATGCAGGAACAACTCTATGATAAACTGGCAAGGCTAGCCAAGCGATGGTTAGAGCCGGAATGCAGGGTCACATCGTTGCACCTGCCCAAGTTCTGCATCCCACCCATCGTCTTTCCCCAATAATTTTCTTTTCTTCCTGTGACATATGACCTGACCTAACATTTTTTCTTGTTCAATATGATCCATTAGTAGGTATTGCTATTTAGTGTACTATTTGTTCTCCATAACATAGAAGTCCGCAGGTTGGCGTCTCTTAATTAGACTATTGATTTGCCGTTGTCCTTGTAACGTAACATTTAGATACATAGCCTATAGGCTCACATGCAAAATGGATAAAGACCATAAAGAGACACCGTCTAGTGGGGTGCTAAGCAAAGCCCCTAAAAATCAAAGGGCGGGACTTCGGGGAGTGTTAAATAGGCTAATTGTGGACTTAAACACTTTCATCACTACTGCTGATCTAGAGGAATTGGAGGCTAGATTAGATAACGTCCAGGCTACCCACGGTCGTATTACGGCTCTGAGTGAGGTGATTGTGGCTGACATGATAGAGGAGGAAGAGATAGTTACAGAGTGTGATAATCGCGCCCTCTATGACGAACCTGTCTTTAGAGCGAAGCGCCTATTACAGCGTGCTGTCGCAAGTAAGAAGGGAGGCGATAATGAGGCCCATAGAAGGGCTGACCCAAAACATACTGTACACCTCCCAAAGCTCAATCTTCCTACATTTGGGGGCAAGTTGACCGAGTGGTTAGCTTTCTGGGACGTATTTCGATCTACGGTCCATGAATCCTCTTTGGATAATGTCCGCAAGTTTCACTATCTGAAGGGACAAATGGAAGGAGAGGCCTTACATTTAATAGAGGGTTTTGCAGTAGTAGGTGGTAGTTATCTTGAAGCGGTACACTTATTAGAGTCCACATACGGGGATAGAGAGCAGTTGAAGATGGCCCATGTCGTTGCCTTGTTGGGGCTCGCAGAACCACAGTATAAGGTTGATGAGTTGACAAACTTCAGGGCAAATATGGAGTGCCATACTCGATCGCTAGATACCCTAGGGCTTACCACGCAGGAAATGATAGTCATTATCTTGCGTCAGAAGCTTCCTATGGCAATACTTGATAAGGTAAGATCATTTGAGCTGGGGGAATTCAAAACTCAGTTCAGTAAGGAGATCAATAATCTACAGTTGAACAAAGGGAGAATGTATGTGTCGGGAGGGAGTGAGAATGTGGAGAAGAGGGGAACAGTAAGCATGACAGTGGGGACTAAAGTAAAGAAAGAGGGTGTGTATAAGAAACCTGCTCAGATTCTATGTAAGCTATGTAACAACAAACATAAATGGAGTTTCTGTGTAAAATACCCGACAAATGAGACAAAACTAGCACAGGCGAGAAGATTGAAGCTATGTGTAGGTTGTCTAAGTGGGGAACATGATAAGCAGGGACAATGTACTGCTACATACTTAAGGCCCTGTCGGCACTGCAAAGGACATCACTTTGATAAGTTGTGTCCTACTGCAGATAAAGTCAAAGACGTCAATAATGAGGGTACTACAACTGTGGCACTAGGTAGCACGCAAGACACCACTATATTGCCCACAATACAGATTCCCATGGAAGGTAATGACAGTAACAAAGTTTGTCGGGTACTTCTAGATCAAGGGTCTCAACGTTCCTTTATAAAGAGGTCCGTACTAGTGGGACTGAAGCACCGAATCGTAGGGGCTGAGACTCTTCGATTACAGGGCTTCACAGGGGTTACTGATAAACAAGACTACGAGATAGCGGAGATTTCATATTTCTATCGTAAAAACCGGTACTTTATGACTTGTATCGTAGTAGACACCCTACCAGAATATGTATCTGTGGGTGTGAAGAAGGTGGAACACGCATTACGTAGCAAAGGGGTTAACTTGTCAGATCCCATGGGAAATCAGAGTGAGGTGCATGTTCTACTTGGTGTGGATCATTATTATGAAGTAGTATACCCTGGATTTAAAAAGATGTGTGGTGTAATTTTAATCCCCACTAAATTTGGATACTGCATGAGCGGAAAGGTGCATACTACACAGTCAAAGGTCCTGGTCGACACGGTCTCGATATATAGAGTCAATGTAACCGCGGCAGAGGAGTTGGGAAGGGAGGATTCCCAACCTAGTGACCCTAAGATGGCTGCCGAGTTCGACCTGGAACGACTGTGGAGATTGGATCACATAGGCATTAATCCTATGGAGACTGATTATGACTCGGAAGTTGCGCTACAAAGGTTTGACGAGTCTGTGTGCTACTGTGCCTCAGACAAGCAATATAAAGTTAGTTTACCCTGGAAGAACAGTGAGATAAGCCTGCCTACCAACTATGGTTTGGCATTAGGTCGCTTGCGCGCATTGCAGCGGAAATTGTCTAACGAACCGAGCACGCGCCAGGCGTATGACGATGTATTTCGGAGTTATGAGGATAGGGGTTTTATTGAGAGAGTCGATGTCAAGGAACCGTGTAAGAAGGGTAGGGTTCACTATCTGGCCCATCATGGGGTAAAGAAAGACAGCGTCACCACACCAATACGGGTGGTGTATGACTGTTCTGCCCACCAAGGTCAACAACCCAGTCTGAATGACTGCCTGTTGACAGGTCCGTCCATGGTGTCGGACCTGTCCCAACATCTATTGCGGTTTAGGCTGGGGAAGTACGCCTATACCAGTGACATCGAGAAAGCATTCTTGATGGTCAAGCTCAAGGAGGAAGATAGAGATGTTACCCGCTTTCTTTGGTTCAGCGACATTAGCGACTCTGAAAGTCCCATCATAATATACCGTTTTCGGGTTGTACTCTTTGGGGCCACTTGCTCGCAGTTTTTGTTAAATGCCATAATCAGAAAACATCTAGCTGACACTCATGAGGACACAAGTAAACTATCTCGCGGATTATACATTGACAATTTGCAGGGTACTAGCGATAGTCAAGATGATTTGTTGTATGCATACTGGCAAGCACGCAGATTGTTTGCGGATGCACATCTATTTCTCCGCGAGTGGGTTACTAATAGTGAAGATCTTCAGAGTTTAATACAGGTGGATGGTACGGCATCTCTTAACCAGGAAAAGTCCAGAAATTTGGGGATGATCTGGCAACCTAAACATGACATACTAACTTTTCAAACAAGGTCTTTTGCTCAGCAGACAGGAGCGCACACAAAAAGAAGTCTGTTGAGCAAAGTTGCGCAATTTTTTGATCCTTTGGGTCTAGCATTACCTGTTACCATAAGAGCTAGGATTCTAATGCAGGAAGTTTGGAGACGTAAAATAGGATGGGATGACAGTTTGTTGAATGAATATGCCATCCTATGTACTAAACCTATACCTCGTAAAGTGGCGGCGTTCGGTGACGTTACGTTACACACGTTTTGCGATGCTAGCGCCACGGCATACGGGGTAGCCATATATGTTGTTACTTCATTTGGGGCACATTTAGTTACAGCCCGGGCCAAAGTAGCCCCGGTTAGGAAGGTAACTATCCCTAAAATGGAATTGACTGCCATGCTGCTATTAGCACGTCTGGTGCAACATGTACGCGCAGCATACGAGAGCGAATTAAATATTGAAATCGTTCACGTATGGTGCGATAGTCAGGTCGCACTCAACTGGATACATAGCAAGAAGTCTCTGCCAGTTTATGTGCGGAATAGGGTAGATGAGATTAGAGCCCTTTTGCCAGACGTTGCTTATCATTATGTAAATACAAAGGAAAACCCTAGTGATCTCATAACTAGGGGTATAACGGCTAGCCAGTTAATGAAGTCCGAATTGTGGTGGCATGGTCCAAAGTGGTTGCTCCATGAAAGTGAATGGACGATATGGCATGCTGTTGGTGAGGGACTTCTGCCACTGGAAACAGTGGCAGTTACAGCCCAACCAAATGAGCCACCGGGTCCTATCATAAAGTGGGCAAGATTCGGTGACTATAATAAACTAGTCAGAGTTGTAGCTTGGGTGTTGCGATATGTATCCAATCTTAAGCTTAAAGTAACGGGCCAACTCTGCAACAGGGGTCACAACATTGATGCTCGTGAATTTAAAGCAGCTGAAGTAACTTTGATCAAATGGGTTCAAGTAGAAACCTTTTCCAATGAATTAGAATCCTTGAAAGGCTCGAATAAGACATTAATGCCTAATATAGTGCGTCAACTAAGGTTGCACCTAGACAATGGCCTCATCAGGTGTGAGGGTCGCCTGAAGTGGTCGGGTGTACCAGACGGCACAAACCGACCTATACTTATGCCAACAAGACATCACGTTACTGATCTATTGATCATACGTGCACATAGGGAAGTAAAACACTACGGGGTATGTCATATTATATCAAATTTACGTCTCATATGGTGGATACCCAGAGTTCGACAAGTAGCTCGACGCGTAGTGAGAAAGTGTGTAATATGCCAGAGACTAAAGGGTAAACCATATGCAACTGGACCAGCTCCACCTCTACCTGAATGCCGTGTAAAGCACGTAGAACCTTTCCAAGCGGTAGGATTAGATTACACAGGGGCATTGAAGACGAGGGAGCATGAGAAGGTTTATATATTATTGTTTACCTGTGCGACGTCTCGAGCGGTACACCTAGAACTATGTGATAATATGTCTAGCGAAGAATTTATGCTGGCGTTCAGACGGTTTTGTGCCCGTCGTTCATTCCCTCAACTCATTCTTAGCGACAATGCTCCCACTTATGTCCAAGCATCAAAATATCTAAAGGATATGAGTAGTGATCCTACTATCATCACTTTTTTGGGAGAGAAGAAGTGCGAATGGAGGTTCATTCCAGTTAAGGCACCTTGGTTTGGTGGAATGTGGGAACGGTGTGTCGGCATAGTAAAGTCAGGACTAAGAGCGGTTGTAGGACGTGCTCTATTAAAGAAGAGTGAGTTGACGACAGTCCTCACAGAGATAGAGGCAGTCGTGAATGATCGCCCGCTTACATATGTGTACACCGACCTGCAAGAACCACTACCATTAACGCCAGCTCACTTGCTATATGGAAAACCATTGACTGCGTTTCCATCTGATTTTCAGTCCATAGTAGAGTTAGAGGATCCCTCGTTGTACTCTGCGGTAGCGGTGTCTAAGAGATACCAGTATATATCCAGGATAATCGAGGATTTTAGGAAACGGTGGATTAGTGAATATCTGCTAGCATTGAGGGAAAGGAGTGTTACTCCCTCTGGTAGACCAACGGCCCCTACAGTTGGTGACGTTGTTTTAATTAAAGAAGATAGTCCTCGTTTATACTGGAAATTAGGCCGCGTATTGGAGGTATACAAGGGGGCAGACTCTGTAGAGCAGGTGGCGCTTTTAAAGACAGCCACTGGAACTACTGTTCGTCCTATCGCACGTTTGTACGCTTTGGAGCTAGATTCCGCATTGCAATCTGAGGCTCCACCTGTTATTGCTGGGTCCGAGGATTCTCGAAGGAACGACTCACCTCATACTGATGGTGATCATTCTCGGACCGGGACGCGTCCCAGACGCGCTGCTGCTGGCGCTGTCGACTTGTGGCGTCAGAAGATAGCCTCTGGGCAACTTTAGGTTTAAGGTGGGGTTCAGGTCTTTTTTGTGGGGGGAGTGTATCGTATAAATACGATAGACTATGACTCTTTTGTGATCTTGTATGTCTCTGTGACGTCACGATCTCTCCTACAGCACGATGTAGGACGAGTAGATCGTATATTATAAGATTGTAAATAAGTTAAGTTATAAAAGGCCTAATATGCTATTAAGCAATATTGCCATGGTCTTATGTAGTATATATGAATTTATCGTATATATTAATATAATTTATCGTATAGAGCAACCTAAAAGCGGTACGATAATTTGGGCTCCTGGCGGTTTGCCAAGGCAGCAAGGTGTGCTTTTGAGGTACGTCAGAGCCTTCACGAACACCAACCAGTTAACATCTAATTTTCCGCCCTCAGTTGATCGTGCTTTTGTGCCTCTAATCACAATACACATACAGCAATACACACAGCTACACCATCACGACGCTCTCATCGACATCATGACTGACTGATAGATAAGCATAATATTCATGTCCATTCCCATGTAATCATTTATTCTTTCTTTAACTTGACTCGTGTCTCGGGACCGAAGTCTCGTTCCCCATTGTCCACCACCATATTGGGTAAAACGTTCTCCCTTGCCTCATTGCCACGTGGAACTATTGGTGAGTTAATTCCTGGCTAATATTAACCCTTATAACCTTACCCTATAATTATATACATTTATTATGTGAGACCTTTGGATATAAATTAGCTTGTTTCAGATTGAATTCAATTTAGATATAGAGTATTCATTTAGATTGATTTGATTTGATTCATTATAGCTTAGTAATATTTAACTTCCATTGATAGTTTACCACACCATACAAACCCCTAAGGACCTAAGCCCTCCAGCACCGAACCGACTAATCTTTTCTCACCATACCCCCCCAACTAACCTCCACAAACCCCAAGCCCCCAATATCACACCCTCTTCCACCATGACACCTTCTTTCACTTCTGATAGTCAAGTTCCTCCCCAACTTATCCAAGTACAAAAACCTCCTCCCACAACCCCGACCACAACAGAAACCCTCCCGTCTAGCCCTGACATACCTCCACCAGGCACCACAGTGAGGAAACCACCACCGCCACCCCAAACCAAGTACACACCCAACCGCACCACACAATCTACCTCAGTAACCTCACGCTACAACTTACGCCCACGACAAACATCGTTTAAAACCTCCAGAAAACACACCCTACTAACCAAGTTCCGTAGGGCTGCCAGACCACTACCCTCCTCCTCCTCCTCCTCCTCTTCTTCTTCTTCGTCGAATTCTCCCCCACAAAGGGAAAGAAGACGAATAATCACCAGCAAATCACCAACCTCATCAAACAACACACGCCCCTACCCCCAACCCTCCAACTTAAATCTACACTCCTTACCCACCCGTCTAGCCCCCCCGCATCCGCCCCTTTCCCCTCCACGATCCCCACCACCCAACCCACACACCGACCAACCTCCTCATCTCACCGCTCCACCAACCACCCCTAAGAAACCCCCCCCCAAAGTCACCCCCGAGAAAACCCCCACATGTCATTTACCTATAAAACATGCTTCCCCTCACTATAAAACATCGTCGAGCGACTCAAGTCCCACGACAAACATCTACCTTCCCACCAGGACCGCCAGAGGTAGAATAATCAACAGACCCATCAGATTTAAAGACAGCGATACAAAAATAACACTCCGTTCTGACACTAAGGACCCAAGCCACACAACACACACACCCCCTCCTTCCCACACACCTCCTTCACCCACCTTACCTACACTGATTTTGCGCATTGCCTCACTATATATTCCCAACCTACAACACCGCCTAAGAAAACCAAATAAAACCCAGACTCACATTCCCCCTTCATCCCCAGCCCTGTTGTCACGCGCGAATCCCTTTCGGTTAGTAACCCATTCACCACACTAAACAGACTTCCTGTCAATCCCACACACCTCACTCCGACCCCCACGGGGGAAAGCTACAAACCATTCATACGAAAGGTTAAAGTAAAGACCCCCACTGGACACTTGGCCCGTGTACCCCACCCACACCAAGCCCGGGCAGCCGCCCGCCACAACACAGAGGACACATTCTTACAGGTATACATTGACCTGCAAAAGAAACCTGACCGTCGCTCTCGTGTTTGGTGGAACTTTCTAAATACCCTGAAAATTACCCACCATCACTATGCTTCTTTTGACTTCACCCTTGAGGCTCGAGGACGAGCCTATAATGAAGGAGAGGGAAGTAAAATGCCCCAGAACAAGAAGCCCACCACAGAAGCCACGAGCGAACACCACACAGAAACACCCGGAAGAAAGGTCCACAGAACGAAAGGACCAGCTGACCGAGCCCGCCATTCCAGACAGGCCCAAGCCCGCAGGGCTAAACAGCTCCAGGACACACCCATTTACCTTTTCTAAACTGACCCTTTTCCACACCTCACGTACACTAACCCCCTCGTGTCCTACACTCCTAACTACAAAGATGATGAACAGGAATATACATTCATATTAAAAACACCCATGCCTGTCCCGACGTTGAGCCAATGCCAACACATCAGACAGCCATAATTATATCTATGTATGTTCTTGCATCCGAGAAGTAGATGTTATATATCTTAGAAGTTCAAACACCCACGCTTGTCCCTAGACCTCTTATATCATTTTCCATGACGAGTATAGATATGTGTAACCCGTGCTCAGTCGCCCCTTGCATTGTTCCTCTAGTAACTAAGTCTATAATATTAACTGGCACCAGCATTGATGCGACATAGCGGCAGTGTCCTTGTGTCGTATTGTGCCAAGTACAGATCAACCAGGTTTCATCACCTTATTAGGACGACAACTATAATGTCATCGTTCATCGATGTATGCAATCCTTTAGGTTAAGTATTTTATCCGCCATTGTGTTCACCTTTTTCCATTTACTTTCCACAATTGTCATACGTCTTCCCCTTGCCTCCTTCGTATCCACAGTCCACACTACGCCAATTTACTTCGTGTCTTACACCTCTTACCCCAACCAGAGATTATATAAGATAACCTGGTTATCAGTATCTGTCATAAGTACCCTGAAACAATAACTAAGTACCCCTACGAACTGCCGCTGTTGTTGATATTATATTTAATAGAAAACGCAGTTCCCAGGGCCAATTAATAGTATCCATAACCCTCGGACTGATCACATAACTCTATCTTTTCCAGACTCCTATACCACCCCATAGTTGCATTCCCCGGTAGCATTTGGCTAACGTATTCTACTGCCTTTTCAAACTTCCATATCAATTGTAGCCTAATGCCACCCCCACGCCCAGGGACATTAGGGGCAAAATTTCCCTGTAGCCCTTGAACTCTTCCCCCCCTCTCATTAAGACACCCGCGCTTCTCGACTCTTGTCCGACCTAGCCTCTCTCTCATACCTCTTGAAGATCCTTGAATTGTCCATTACTAACGCTCTCCAACCTTTTATATATATACTCCTATCCAGCCTACCTTCACTTAGTAGGCCAGAACAACATTAGAACTTTACTAGCCCCTTGCATGCCATCTATTCTCTTACAACACATTCACAACCCTGCACCCAATGGTCGTCGGTGCGAGGCTAGCCGCCCCGCCAGTAACTAACTTCTATTGCCATACTTCCAGATAAATGTGGCAGAGTTAGCAACCTAGTCTCCACCATATCCAGCAAACCCTACAATTAACAACCAGCCGAGTAAAACCAGCTAGCTAAGGCACCTTCGGTTTTGGTATTAAAGACACCCACATCTGTCTCATACACAGAGGGTTATTACAAACACTGGTGATATGGCAAGCCCCTAGCCACAGCCGCCGGACGACTATCACAGAAGAGAGGGCGCCCAGCTCCCCCTTTTTGCCCACCCGAGGAGGGAGACCCCCACCCCCGCGGAGGTATACCTGGCCCCTGTTTTGACTTTCGAGTCATTGCCAGGTAGCACAGGAATTCTTCCTATCAATGAACTAACCATGAATGACTAACACCTTTACTAACCTCTATTACCTCACAATAAACCATTTACCTTTCTTGCATGCTCTGATCACTAAATTAGCACCTCAGCTATACCATAGAATGAAGATTGAACAATCTAGAGGGACGCTCCTATCACAGCTGTCCCCATCCTCCTCGCAAAGTAGATCCAGTCTCTCTCCCCTAAATACGTCCAGTATAGCCAAAATAGTACCTCTTACTAAGGCTCAGTTATATGAAAATATAAAGGCTTCCTATCGCCCTGTGCCACAACAGTAAATACCATCTTACCTAGTCCCCATATCTATTGAGAGCTCAATTAAGTCCATAAGACTCGAGATCCCTACTGTCTACAGGGTCCAGAACCGAGCCTATAAATCTAACTCCCGCCCCCAGTCAAATCAGTTGAAAGCTAGACACCAACCAGTGGTCACTACCCTGCAGTTTACCTCTAGCTCTGCCCTTGTGTTGTTCCGGAGTTGAGAGATTCCAGATCCGGCAGACTCCGTGGCAGAGAAGACTGATAGAAGCATCTGTCCATGTACAAGTCCTAACGTGCACCTTATAACCTTCACACAAATTCGTGGGTATATAAGTGTGTAGCCAGCAACGATCATCAAGAGATCCGACTTGAGAACTTCCTACATTTTGGACCATCTGGACGGCCGAGGAACCAGTCGTTAGCCCCCAACATCACCGGAAGCAAGATAACCAGGACCAGATCTACCCATACTATTCAAGATTCATGTTGCTAGTACTAAGTGTTATAGTACTAGCTTGATGCTCACTCATTAACTTTCTATAAAGTGGCTAATACCTTGCCCAGTGTAATTCATATTTAACCATTCCATTTGGGACGTACTAAGCGATCAGTGCTCTTTAATTAACAGGCGACCTTGACTCTCGTAATTACCTTATCCAGATATTAAAACTCTAGTAATATCTAACGTTCGCCCACTGATTTGTGTTCTACGTATATCTGCCTTAAGAATATCAAACTTAGTTCAGTACCCCCATGAGGTTTCTAGAGATTTCCGTGTTCTACAATATACGCGTGTCTAATCCTAACTGTGAGCTGCTACTTGGGCACGCGACCAGCCAGCAAGAGGTAAAATCAGTGACATTGAATTATACGAATATATTGGGGTCTTCCAGTAAAATAAAAACTTGCTAATTAAACCCGTGATCAGAAGAATATACCTGAACGTTGGAAGTGGGAGACTAGGCTCCATCCAGAGCCGCTAATGCTAGCAGTTCCCTTCTATCATTTGTTTTGTGCGAATATAACTATCTTTCTATGCTCTTTATTTCTTGATTTCAATAAACGTGAACTTGTGTCGTGTTACCGTGTGTTTATTTTGTGTTCTCTATTCCTCATACCTTGTATTGTGCATGCAGCCTTCTATACCCAGTCATTCAGAACTCACATTACCCAAGTTAAACCTGTAGAAAAACAGGGCATAACAGTATCATTCCACCACTCGCTTCCCTTCCTGATACCTCTGCCTCCTACTTTCCTTTTGCCGCATACTACCTCTGCACTTGCTTTCACTCCTTCCTTAAACTGTTGCCATTCAACCTCTACTTCTCTCTCTTCCATCTCTCTCATTTCCATCCACTTTTCATTTAGTCTTTCCTTGTACTCCCTCTCTTTTTCACTCTTCTCTAACTCACTAACTTTTATTACCTCTCTTACTTCACGCTTGTCTCTTATTCTCCTGTAACTCTTAACTCTTAGCTTTCCCTCCACCAGGTAATGATCTGACATACCCTCCGCCTCACCTCTCATCACATTCACATCCAGCAGTCTACACAATATTTCCCTTGTCACCAGCACATAATCCATCAATGCCCTCTCTACAATCTCTCCCCTCACAAGTCTATGCCAGGTGTACTTGTGTATACTTGTGTATATATATATATATATATATATATATATATATATATATACATATATATACTGTATATATATACAGTATATATATATATATATATATATATATATATATATATATATATATACATACTGTATATATCTATCTATCTATTGCCTGAATCCGTGATCCCCGAAGGGGTGGCCACGAACGAACCGCCCCCATGCACCTCTGTCCCCAGTCAGTCGACGCCCCTCCTCCCAACCAGCACCGCCTTCATTCATATGCTTCCTCACTCCATCCTTCCACCTCTCCTTCGGTGCACCTCTCCCTCTCCGTCCTTCCACCTCGCTCTCGTACACCCTCTTAGTCAATCTCTCGCTTTCCATACGTTCCATATGGCCGAACCATCTCAAGTTGTTCCTTTTCACACTTTCCAGCACATCTACCTCCACACCACACCACACCTCCTTCTTACTTCCTCATTCGTCTGTCTATCCCTCCATGTAACTCCGCACGCACTTCTCAAGTAACTCATTTCCACCGCTCTCACACTTGGTCTGAGTCTCTTCCCGAACGTCCATGCTTCGCTTCCGTAAGTTAGTGTCGGGATTACCACACTGTCATGCAAGGACTTCTTCACTTCCATACTGACCACCCTATTTCTTGTTACTGCTTTCAACATTCCTACAACCCTCTTCCCCTGTTGCACCCTCTCCCGCACCTCCTCATCCACAGTCCCATCTTTACTCAACACACTGCCCAGATACTTAAAAGAGCTGATGATCTCCATAGCCTGACCGTTCAACTTCACCTCACACTCTGTGACTTCACCCCTTTCGAAGACCATAACCTTGCTCTTCCCCGCATTTACCTTCAAATTCGCACACTGTTCCAAACTCATTTACCAAACCCTGCAGCTCCCATTCATTGTCGCTCATCAGAACTGTATCATCCACAAACAGCAGTATAGGCAGCTTCCACTCATTTCCCTCCCTTTTCAGCGATACACCAACATCCACTGCTCTTCAAAGTATTTCTTTCATGACTCCATCCATATACACAGTAAACAACCACTGGGACATCACACACCCCTGTTTCAACCCAACACTCAGGTCAAAGAACTCGCTCTCCTCGTTCTCCACACGTACTGCCACCTTTGCACCCTCATACATGCTCTTCACTGCTTTCAGCAACTTGCCATCTACTCTGTATATTCTAAGTACTTTCCACATGCCTTCTCTATCCACTCTGTCATAGGCCTTCTCCAAGTCCATAAAGGCAACATACACCTTATGTTGCTTCTCCAGATATTTCTGCACAACACAATTCAGGGTAAAAATCTGATCTACACATCCTCTTCCCTTCCTAAAACCTCCCTGCTCGTCGCCTATCCATTTCTCCGTTCTCACTCTCACTCTCTCAATCACTACCCTACTGTACACCTGACCTACTACGCTTAAAAGACATATTCCTCGGTGGTTACCACACACTCCTCTCTCCCCTTTGCCCTTACATAGGGTGACTATTATGCCAGTCTTCCAGTCATCGGGTGCATTCCCCTTCTCCCATGCTAGTTTGCACATTTTCAATACCCATTCGATCACTATCCCCCCACCATACCTCAACATTTCCCCACTCACTCCATCTGTTCCTGGTGCTTTCCCCAACTTCACTCTTTTCATTGCTTCCCACACTTCTGACCTCCTGATCCCCACCTCCTCCTCCACTACTTCTCCTATTCTCCCTTCCATACCACATCCAACTATGTTTGCTGGCTCTGAAGGGAAATAAAGAAAACCTCTCAATTAACCAGGTAGATCTTGGCCCAGCAGCCTGTCACATGACTGTAGGGCACAACTCTAGCAACGATAAACAAAATTGCCAACTGTGGCTTACTGATATTTCGGGACTGAACGTACTACAATACTAGCCACAATAAACTACCAAAACACGTCATAATGCTCAATTGTTTAACCAATATTACGAAAACAAAGGAAGACTGACAAACTCCCAGGGTATTTGGTCATGGTTGAAGCCACGTCAACAGTCTATACACCTTTATAACACCCCCTTAATCTATTTCACAATAGTGTATTGGGTATTTAACCCTTCAGTATACAATGACGCATTTCTTCACTTTACTCTAGCTTTCATTACATAATTGTATTTATTTTTTAACCCGGGAGCTGCGGGGAGACTCTTAAGAGTTCCCCCGGCGCACTGCGGGAAGACTCTTAAGAGTCAGAGAAAATAAAAATCAACTTTTGACATCGAAAAAAAAAAAAAATTTTATATTTTTTTTTTTTTTTATTTTTTTATTTTTTTTTGGCCCCTGGGCCATGCAAAATCTCAGTCCTCTACCTCCCCTCCTTCCCCACTTTCCTCCTCTCCTTCAGTTATCACCTATTTTCCCTGTTATTCCCTTATTCTGAGGTATATTTTCGTGCTAACATTAGAAATCCGATTGGAGGGTGTGGTCATCACTGATAGCAAGCGAGTGCAAGAGAGAGAGAGAGAGTATCGATCGACTGCGTCTCAGTGGCCTTGGGGGAAATTGGCGGGAAAGCAGATTGCCTCACCCATACATTATACAACTCGCGGGCTATATCTCCGATTTTGACCATCCAAACGCTGTTTTCACTCGTTTTATTGTTGTTTCAGGTTAATACCTTTATAATCAACCCATAATAGGCGCATATGGATAAATATTAATGCTATTAATGGCACAATGAATATTTTAGTGACGGAAACACCTCAAATACGTCAGCACAGGGGGACGTTTCCAATTACCCCCATGCGCACTTCAGAGGTTAATGGTTATTCCGTATCACGAGGCCATGCACATGTTTAAGGTATTTATTGTCCTGTCAAATATTCTAGGATTACAGCAAAAACGCTCAAGACTAACAAAGATAATTAAGACTAACCAAGATAACAAAAACATTTAAGAGGTTCTTCATACAAGCTCCCTGGGTATTTCGTCCTGTGTAAAACTCTGTAAACAAGCCTATACAACACCCCCTTTATACCGTTTCACAATGTCAATATAGCCTAGGGTTTTAAAGGTGGTGGTGCATGGGTTGGGATGAGCATGGAATGATAATCGTCAACCTGCACATAGTTGTCTTGCACAATGCAGTGTCACCGAAGTAATTATTGACAATGGTGTAAGGGATTTTGTGGATCGTCTACACCGGACCTGTGATGTCATAGTGACGTCACAGAGGTATCCCCCAGGGATCTGTATTAGGTCCTCTGTTGTTTGTTATATACATAAATTACCTTGATTTAGGTATAACTAGTAGGATAAGTAAATTTGCAGACGATACCAAAATGGGGAGAACAATTGATTCAGATAGAGATATAGAGTGCCTCCAAAGGGATTTAGATCCCTTACACAAATGGTCAGTAAAATGGTCAGTAAATTGGCAGATCAAGTTTAACATTGACAAATGCAAGGTATTTAGGGGAGGTGTGGTGGAGTGGTCATGCCACTGGATTGGTAATCCAATGGACCCGGGTTCAAATCCCGATATGTCAATGGGAAGATATTATTGGGATTGAATTTGTGCTGTACTTAGTATCAGTGCATTACCACAAAGCCCACCGAAATGCCAAAAAAATACCCTCATTGTTCCCTGATTAAATAACACTGTATGAATATTCCCATATTCAAAATATGTTACAGGGGGACAATGCCTAGTGAGTTCACTGCTCAATAGGTGGCGTTCTGAGAGTGAGGGTCTGAGTCTGGAGGGTGAGACGGTGAAGCACTTGAGCGAAGCAACCAGCCGCTTCAGAGATGGAGCTGCTTTGAGCCATGATGGATGCTTCACATGTCTCACTCCCCAGGCTGGAACAAGACCTCACTGGCTTCACCGTGTTGAGCGGTGGAATGTACAGGCTCTCAGCCTATGCCCGAGAGGGAGTAGTTGGAATATAGAAAAAAAAAAAAAAAAAAAAAAAAAAAATAAAGATAGGGAAGAAGCATACAAATGTTAAATATAAACTAGCTAATATGGAATTAGAAAACTCGAATTGTGAGAAAGATTTAGGTGTGTTTGTTAGCAATTTTGTTAGCAATGATTTGAAGCCTAGAAAACAGTGTATAAGCGTTCGAAACAAAGCAAACAGGATTATCGGGTTCATCTCTAGGAGTGTGAGTAACAGAACTGCTGATGTTATCCTAAAACTTTACTTGTCATTAGTGAGACCCCATATGGATTATGCTGTTCAATTTTGGTGTCCTTATTACAGAATGGACATAGATTCATTGGAGAGAGTACAACGAAGAATGACAAAAATGATCCATAATATTAGAAATCTTCCGGTATAAAGAAAGGTTGAAGAAATTAGGCTTACATTCGTTAGAGAGACGCAGAGTTAGAGGGGACATGATAGAGGTATTCAAGTGGGTTAGTGGGATTAATAAAGGGGACATGAAAAATGTACTAAAGCTCAGTGATAGCGAAAGAACTCGTACAAATGGTTTCAAATTAGATAAATTTCGTTTCAAGAAAGATATAGGCAAATATTGGTTTGGTAACAGAGTTGTAGATAAGTGGAATAGGCTACCAAGTGCTATAGTGGGATCAAGATCGATAGGGAGCTTTAAGATACAATTAGATAGGCATATGGACGAGATGGGTTGGGTGTGAGGGTGATCTGTCAGGTGTGGCCCAGGTGTGGGGATCTGCAGATCCCCGTTTTTCTGACCTCTGACCGTTTCGGTGAGGTAAGTCCTAATGGTGTTTTTAAGCTGGGCTTATAATTAGGGTTGGGTGTGACAGGGATCTGCCTTGTGTAGGCCAATCGGCTTTCTGCAGACTCCCATTTTCTTATGTTCTTATGTTCTTATGTTCTTATGTTCATTCCTTACATTTAGCAACTCGTTGAAGTATTCCCTCCATCTTTCGACTCTCTCTTGCTTTTCGGCTAGCATTCTCCCATTCTTATCTTTCACACCCTTACTGTTTCCCTTGCTACCTTCCCTAACTTTCTTGACTTCTTTCCAGAACAGTTTCTTACACTCCCTCCATTTTACACTCAAATTCCTTCCAAATTCCTCGTCTACTCTTCTCTTACTTTCCTTCACTACTCTCTTCACCACTCTCTTTCTCTCCCCGTACCTCGCTCGTTTCTGCCTCTCCAAATCTTCATTCCCTCTACTCCCCAACCACTCTCTATACGCTTCCTTCTTTTCTTCCACAGCTATTTTTACCTCTACTGTCCACCATGCTGTACCTTTCACTCCCCTCCCTCTTCTCCTCCACACACTCTCACATGCTGCACAGATCTCTTCCTTAAACACCTTGCTTATCTCCTCCACTTCCTCCATATCTTCCAGGTCGAACCCACCTAGTCATCTTTCTACTGCTCTCCTGTACTCTTCCCTGATTTCCTCCTCCTGTAGCCTCTCCACCCTCCTCACCATTCCACCTTCCTCTCGCCTCCCTCCAGCTCTCCTCACCCACTTATTTTGCATCCTAACCCTAGCTACTACTACATAATGATCAGACAGACCCCCTCCAATACCCCTATACACCCTAGCATCCATCACAGATTTCTTCATTCTTTTATCCACACATACAGTATATAATCAATCAGTGACTTTCGTACCACCACTGTCTTATCCTTCATCGTCCTCACCACTTTCCATGTGTACCTGTGTATCATTCTGTGTCGGAAGGTGTTGGCTATCCACAACCTCCTCCCCACACATATGTCTGTATATGTATATATATATATAGTAGTGGCAATAGATTCTCCTCGGGGGAAGCGGAGTCTTATAAGGGCAAGCAACACCAAGGTAAACACGAACATCTTTATTCTGGTACCGGTAACGTTTCGACATTAACATATGTCATCATCAGACCTAAAGCAATAAGAAATAAATGTATTAATACATTATGTTGACATTTAAAGCAAATATATTTTTAATAATGATGTCGGGAATAGGGTAATGATCCCGACAAGTTTTGGTCCAATAGGACATTTGAATTTGGCGGTATCGTATCGCTTGTACGATTTCGGCTGGTTCTTTGTGTATTGTAGTTTATTCTTAAGTTAGGTTAAATATTAACTGTAATGTGTAAATATCTACATCAGCTCTAGATGTATTATGAAACCAAGTTATGGGTTATAATTATTATGAGCCGGCAGCCATATGTAATTTCGCGAAGCGATCGGACGCCAGCCCTTTAGTCTCTCAATCAACACCATACAGTCAACAACTCCTCCCCCCGGCTCTGACTCAACCCACAGTTCACCATGTGCTACAAATATTAATCTATAACAATATTAACAACAGTCCTACATCACCAGTCCTCTAAGCTAAGTTCATTGTATCGATATTGTATTATGTGAACATTCCTACATGTCATGCAATTGAATTAGCCGTGTGTGGGGGACTGGATTACACCCATCAACGACTACGTCTTGGTAAATATATTATAACTATTTGTTGGGATATTTCATGTACCAGTGATATGTAAATTAACCTCTTTATCTAAATTCCCGATAAATAATGGTCCTTCGTGCCCTAAAGCTTCCGTACCGTAGTACCGTTTTGTTTGCTTCCTTGACGCTTGTGGGCTTACAAATGGCTGCCGCCTCGCACGTTGTTGGCCGACTGCCATTTCCCTAGTTTAGGCCCAGCTTCTTCCCTCGTGTTTTTTTACCATTTAGGCACCGTCCCTATCTTTTTGGGGACTAGTTTCCAGGGTTTTTTGGGCGTGTGATCCTTGGCGTTTTTTGGTGGGTTAACTGGGCTGGAGTTTGGGGTAGGGGTAGTTTCGTCGGTCGCCATTTCGCGCTCATCGGCTAGGCTAGGCAGTCTAGGCCTGCAGGTGTCTGTGGTGGCTTTTCATTTCGCTTTGGTGGTGTGCCTGTGGTGTTGCTTGTGTTTTGTCATTGTGGGACTCATTATTGATTTTGCTGGTGGGGAGGGTTCTCATGTGACCTTTTATATTTAAATTTGATAATAGCCTAGGCCTGGTTGCTTAAAGTGGCGGTCATGAGTGTCGGTCTTTGTTAATTCCTAAGCGATTGACGGTTAATAGTCAGACCTCATGATTGTAGCTTAACCAACTAGGCTTACCTATAAAGGGCTTACAATAATTAGTGCTTCACCTTACCCTTTCTTTTAATGGATTTAGTATTTAATTCTTTTGTCTAGTTAGATAATTTCCTTTCGATAGTTTATATTAAGGGGGATGTAAGTATTATGTAATTCTTTTTGAGTAAATTTCTTGATGTAATGGGAGTTTGCCGCTGTTGATTCCTAAGCGATTAACGGTTTGTAGTCTGACCTCATTGTAGTTTAAGTTGCTTAAAATTAGACCTTAACGATGACAGATTTGAAGAAACTTAAGATTCTTAAGGGAGGGATGAAGGGAAGTTTAAATAGATGTTTAAGAGATCTTGATGAATTTTTAATAAGTGCCACGGCTGATCAGATAAAAGGTAAATTTGCTACTGTTACTAAATCGCTAGCTACTTATAGTTATGCTCAGCAGGTATATGGTTTATTGACAGTTACTGACGATGTGGAAGAAGAAATGTCGGCAGATCTTGAGTACTTTGAGGACGTTAATACAGCCTTAGCCAGACTATCTTCCACCCAAGAATCAACCTCTGTTAAGGATACCGGTACACCAAAGGCGACTGGTTTTAACCTGCCGAAGCTTACTTTGCCTACCTTTTCCGGGGATTCGGCTACCTGGACTGGATTTTGGGATATTTTTGAGTGTTCCGTCCATCATAATAAAACACTCACATCCATCCAAAGGTTCACATATCTCCGTGGTCAATTGATTTGGGAGGCATTGAAGTTAGTCGATGGGTACAAGCTAGAAGCTCCCAGCTACGAGTCTGCAGTGGAGTTGCTGAAGAGAACTTACGGGAGAGTGGAAGTCATCAAGACCGCGTTAATTACTAAATTCTTCACGCTAGATCCTCCATCCTATGATGTGACGGCCCTAAAGGAGTACTATGCCTCCTTTGAGAGCCTCCTCCGATCTATGGAGACAATGGCCGTCACCAAGGAGGAGATATTTAGTGTGAATATCTTGAATAAAATACCCTCTCCCCTAAGGGAAATCTTAAGACGACAACTAAGCGACTCTCCACTAAACTTGGAAGCGTTGGTGCAGGTGTACCAGACTGAAGTCTTCAATATGGAGAGTACTGGACACTACCGACAAGTGGAGATGTCGCCATCGACTGCAGCTTTCCCGGTACAGACTTCTCCTAAACAGAAAAGGCCAATATCATTAGGTTGTAAGTTGTGCAGTGTCCACGGTCATCTGTGGTATCAGTGTCCTAAGTATCCTAAGGCTACACAGAAGATTAGCAAGGCTAAATCGCTTAAGTTATGTACCAGCTGTCTGGCAAGAGACCACTTCAACAGTACCTGCACCAATTCCTACATCAAACCTTGTAAGTATTGCAAGGGGAAACATTGGTTTTCCCTTTGCACCCAGTCTGATCGGCACGACGGCAAAGAAAAGGGGAGAACCCCCAAAGAGTCACATGAGAAAAGTAAGAGCGAGGGTGATAAAGTATCTGCCATGTCCATTGCTTCTCGAGAATGTCAATTGCTTCCTACTATGATGCTGCCAGTAGTGGGGAGTAATAATAATACTATAATGACGCGCACCTTACTTGACCAGTGCTCACAGAGGTCATTCGTTCTGCGGTCATCATTACCCCAGCTCAAGTGTACCAGCAAGGGTCAAGAGAATTTGCGTCTCCATGGTTTCACTGGTGAAATAGATTCCAGTGACTATGATATTGTGGAGATTTCATATGTTTATAGAAAAAAGGTATGTCCCATCAAGGCTGTTGTGGTCGACACACTACCCAGTTTCTATATAGCATCAGAGATTCAACCACATTTGAAATATCTCAGAAGCAAGGGGTATAAACTGGCTGATGATCATTACTACGACCTGGTTCACCCTGGATATCGGTGGGTAGATAAGCTAATAATGTTCCCCACGATCCCAGGTTATGCCATTTCTGGATCCTATGCCACTTCCTCTCAAGACACACAGGTGGAGGTGGTTACGGTCCTCAAGGTAGCAGTAAGCCCCATAGATAAATATATTAGGCCAAATGTGCCTGATAATACATGTACTGATATAGATAAGCTATGGGACTTGGACAATATTGGAATTGACCCACATGAACTTGATCGTGACTCCAAGCTAGCGTTAAGCTCGTATGAAGAGACTGTAACGTATGACTCTGGCAGAGGTCAGTATGTGGTAAGGCTCCCTTGGAATGATAACAAGAGTAAATTACCTACTAACTTCCATCTAGCACTTGGTAGGTTACGTGGCCTTCAGAAGCAGTTTGTCAAGGATCCAAATTATTGCGAGACTTATGCGGCAGTTTTAGCCGAGCAGGTACAACGTGGATTTGTGGAGAGAGTAGATCTCAGTGAGTATGGGGATAACATCCATTACCTTGCTCACCATGGGATTAAAAAGGACGGTTCCACCACTCCTGTTCGTATTGTGTATGACTGCTCTGCTAAATCCAGTGATCGCTCCTATAGCCTGAATGATGGTCTGTACACGGGTCCGTCCCTGGTCTCTGATCTAGCGCAAATTATGTTGCGCTTCAGATGTCATAAGTTTGCATGGGTCGCCGATATTGAGAAGGCCTTCCTGATGCTTCAACTCCATCGTGAAGACAGGGACTCGACAAGATTTTTATGGCCACGGGACCCAATGGATCTAGATTCAGAGTATCTGGTCTACAGGTTCAGAGTCGTCTTATTCGGGGCGACCTGTTCCCAGTTCCTTCTCAACGCTACTATCTTGCGTCATCTTGAGGAGGCTGGACTAGATCCTGACTTCAAGAATGAGATCAAGCAGGGGATCTATGTGGACAATCTTCAAGGCACCGGAGACAATGAAGATTTATTGCTCAAGAGATGCTGGGAGATCCGCGATATATTTGCCAAGGCTCATTTATACTTGAGAGAATGGGCCACTAATAGTGATCTTTTGAAAGATCAATTTGCTTCTGACGGTGTAGCTACTGAGAATAGTGAGGTGAAGTTTTTAGGCCACAAATGGGACACTACCACAGATTGTATATCCTTCTGTCACACCCCATGCGGCAGTGAGCTTATGACCAAGCGAAACTGCTTAAGCTTGTCAGCGAGGTTGTTTGATCCCCTAGGTTTTTTGCTGCCTGTAACAATCCGTGCTCGTATGTTTTTACAGCAACTGTGGCGGCTAAAACTAGATTGTGATACGCCCCTCCCGATTGAGTTACAAGATACTTGGCGGTTGATTCGGTCGGACCTTTCCACATGTTGCAAGGTCCAAATTCATCGTCAGGTTATTAGTGGTCAACAAGTGGATCTACATGCCTTTTCTGATGCTAGTAATAGTGCGTACGGTACTGCCATATACATATGCAATGGTAGTGAAGCGACGCTGGCTATAGCGAAGGCCAAAGTAGCCCCTATAAAGAAGATTACAGTTCCTAAATTAGAACTTACTGCATTGCTTCTGTCTGCTCGTCTAATAAAGTTTACACTGGATGCCTATGCAGACATACTACAGATTAATAACGTCTATGTCTGGAGCGACAGTCAAATAGCACTTTCATGGGTACACAGCCAGAAAGTGTTACCTGTTTATGTTTCTAATCGCACTGATGAGATTCATGACTTAGTTCCTACAGCTACATTTCGCTATGTGAGCACCAGGGATAACCCCAGTGACATAATTTCCCGGGGGATCTCGGCGCAGCAGTTTATGTCGTCCTCTATTTGGTGGCATGGACCTCCATGGCTTACATCTCCAACTGAGTGGCCTCAGGATTTCAGGGAATGCATATCTGATCCTTCAAGTCGGCCCCAAGATGATGTGTTAAGTAGTTCGAATGTGAGTACTACACATCAGGATAACAAGTTGGTAGAGTGGGAACGTTACGGCAGGGAAGTAATACGGGTATTTGCATGGATATACCGTTTCATTAACAACATGAGAAGTCGGGCTCACGGGTCTTTCCTTAGTGAAGATTCGAAGCATATCAGACTCCATGAATTGAGATCAGCAGAAGCGAAACTAATATGTTTAGTACAAAAGGAATCTTATCCTACTGAACATCAAATCCTGAGCAAGGAGTCAAAGGCCAAACCCTCAAACTTAATGAGGCAGCTAGGATTATATATGGAAGGAGGCATAATTAAGTGTAGAGGCAGGATACAAAAGGCGGACATTATTGATTCTGCAAAATATCCTGTCCTCCTTAGCTCCCCTCATTTGATTACCAAACTGTTGATTCGCCAATGCCATCGGACCTGCCTACATTTTGGCGTAAATTATGTTCTGGCGTATATGCGACAACGTTGGTGGATCCCTAAGATGCGACAAGCAATTAAAGGGATCCACAATAGCTGTACTATCTGTAAAAGATTACAGGGTAAGCCTTACTCCCCAGTTGATCTACCTCCCTTGCCTGAGTTCAGGGTACAAAGGACTGAACCATTTCAGGTAACCGGGGTAGACTACACCGGAGCGATTCATGTTAGAGAATCGCCCGGTAATATCATAAAGGTATATGCCGTCCTATTCACATGTGCGGTAACCAGAGCGATTCATATTGAATTGATTGATGCCCTATCCAGTGAGGGTTTTTTCATACTCTAAGACGCTTTGCAGTCCGCAATGGTTTCCCTCAAATTATTATGAGCGATAATGCGACTTGTTTTGTCGGGGCCTCTAAATATCTCCAGAGTTTAATGGATGACCCGCAGGTTGTGGCTACCCTCACTGGAAAGGGTTGTCAATGGAGATTTATACCAGCACGTGCACCATGGTTCGGGGCGATTTGGGAGAGAACAATCGGTATCGTCAAATCTGCCTTGAAGAAGGTATTAGGAAGGGCACTGGTGACCAGACGGGAGTTGCAAACCATCTTAATAGAAATTGAGATGTCAGTCAACGACAGGCCCTTGACCTATACCTCGGCAGATGTTGATGACCTCTTACCCATCTCGCCTTCCATGATGACACGTGGACGAACCCTTAATACCTTTCCTAGATCGTCCGTAAATGACGAAGATCTGCATGACCCTACGTTCGGCAATGCTGACGCCACACGTCGTCGCTTCCAGTATGTAAATAAGGTGATCTCTGACTTCGATGTCCTTTTTTTGTTCTCTGTATATAGCTCCTGTATATAATTTTTGGTGGCGGGCAATATGTCGGGAATAGGGTAATGATCCCGACAAGTTTTGGTCCAATAGGACATTTGAATTTGGCGGTATCGTATCGCTTGTACGATTTCGGCTGGTTCTTTGTGTATTGTAGTTTATTCTTAAGTTAGGTTAAATATTAACTGTAATGTGTAAATATCTACATCAGCTCTAGATGTATTATGAAACCAAGTTATGGGTTATAATTATTATGAGCTGGCAGCCATATGTAATTTCGCGAAGCGATCGGACGCCGGCCCTTTAGTCTCTCAATCAACACCATACAGTCAACATCTCCTCCCCCGGCTCT
This sequence comes from Paralithodes platypus, assembly GCA_032716605.1. NCBI lineage: Eukaryota > Metazoa > Arthropoda > Malacostraca > Decapoda > Lithodidae > Paralithodes > Paralithodes platypus. Next base: position 31,847,508 of record CM064483.1, on the reverse strand, counting down.
GACTCAACCCACAGTTCACCATGTGCTACAAATATTAATCTATAACAATATTAACAACAGTCCTACATCACCAGTCCTCTAAGCTAAGTTCATTGTATCGATATTGTATTATGTGAACATTCCTACATGTCATGCAATTGAATTAGCCGTGTGTGGGGGACTGGATTACAACCATCAACGACTACGTCGTTGGTAAATATATTATAACTATTTGTTGGGATATTTCATGTACCAGTGATATGTAAATTAACCTCTTTATCTAAATTCCCGATAAATGATTTAGAAAAACATAAAAAGTTAGAAATCGCGAAAACAGAGATGGAAACAAACACAAGCAACAGAAACAGCTAAACCATATGTGAACTACGTGTAGATATTGTAGGCTAAACTGTACACAATACCTTAGAAACATAATAGGTTGGAGGAGAATTCGTGGGTGCCCAAGGTGGGCTTAAGATGGTGAGTGAGGAGGGACTCTGCTATTAACCGGGTAGTGTCACCAGAACAGTAATTTCAGTAATTTTCAGTTGTTCTGGTGACACTACCCGGTTAATAGCAGAGTCCCTCCTCACTCACCATTTCCCTTCTCCCTAACATAAATAGGATAGAAGGCTGAGTGTCTTTTAGACTGCCGTGGTGTAATTGATTAAAGCGTCGGCTATCATCCTGATGGTCGATGGTTCGATCCCCACTGAGAGACTAGAAACATTTAGTGGCTCACGTGTATTTGTGATATATTCTCAATATTTGTAACTCTCATGCTATGTGGGTTAGAATTTAATGTAATCAATTTCTACCCGAGTTGCGTCGGGACACTCAAAAATCCGTGTATGGTATTCTGGAAATATGGATCCTACAACTAGGTTTGAATTGAAATATATTCGCCTAGTGGGTTTCCCTTCTCCCTAACATAAATAGGATAGAAGGCTGAGTGTCTTTTAGACTGCCGTGGTGTAATTGATTAAAGCGTCGGCTATCATCCTGATGGTCGATGGTTCGATCCCCACTGAGAGACTAGAAACATTTAGTGGCTCACGTGTATTTGTGATATATTCTCAATATTTGTAACTCTCATGCTTTGTGGGTTAGAATTAAATGAAATCAATTTCTACCCGAGTTGCGTCGGGACACTCAAAAATCCGTGTATGGTATTCTGGAAATATGGATCCTACAACTAGGTTTGAATTGAAAAATATTCGCCTAGTGGGTTTCCCTTCTCCCTAACATAAATAGGATAGAAGGCTGAGTGTCTTTTAGACTGCCGTGGTGTAATTGATTAAAGCGTCGGCTATCATCCTGATGGTCGATGGTTCGATCCCCACTGAGAGACTAGAAACATTTAGTGTCTCACGTGTATTTGTGATATATTCTCAATATTTGTAACTCTCATGCTTTGTGGGTTAGAATTAAATGAAATCAATTTCTACCCGAGTTGCGTCGGGACACTCAAAAATCCGTGTATAGTATTCTGGAAATATGGATCCTACAACTAGGTTTGAATTGAAATATATTCGCCTAGTGGGTTTCCCTTCTCCCTAACATAAATAGGATAGAAGGCTGAGTGTCTTTTAGACTGCCGTGGTGTAATTGATTAAAGCGTCGGCTATCATCCTGATGGTCGATGGTTCGATCCCCACTGAGAGACTAGAAACATTTAGTGGCTCACGTGTATTTGTGATATATTCTCAATATTTGTAACTCTCATGCTTTGTGGGTTAGAATTAAATGAAATCAATTTCTACCCGAGTTGCGTCGGGACACTCAAAAATCCGTGTATGGTATTCTGGAAATATGGATCCTACAACTAGGTTTGAATTGAAAAATATTCGCCTAGTGGGTTTCCCTTCTCCCTAACATAAATAGGATAGAAGGCTGAGTGTCTTTTAGACTGCCGTGGTGTAATTGATTAAAGCGTCGGCTATCATCCTGATGGTCGATGGTTCGATCCCCACTGAGAGACTAGAAACATTTAGTGTCTCACGTGTATTTGTGATATATTCTCAATATTTGTAACTCTCATGCTTTGTGGGTTAGAATTAAATGAAATCAATTTCTACCCGAGTTGCGTCGGGACACTCAAAAATCCGTGTATAGTATTCTGGAAATATGGATCCTACAACTAGGTTTGAATTGAAATATATTCGCCTAGTGGGTTTCCCTTCTCCCTAACATAAATAGGATAGAAGGCTGAGTGTCTTTTAGACTGCCGTGGTGTAATTGATTAAAGCGTCGGCTATCATCCTGATGGTCGATGGTTCGATCCCCACTGAGAGACTAGAAACATTTAGTGGCTCACGTGTATTTGTAATATATTCTCAATATTTGTAACTCTCATGCTATGTGGGTTAGAATTAAATGAAATCAATTTCTACCCGAGTTGCGTCGGGACACTCAAAAATCCGTGTATGGTATTCTGGAAATATGGATCCTACAACTAGGTTTGAATTGAAATATATTCGCCTAGTGGGTTTCCCTTCTCCCTAACATAAATAGGATAGAAGGCTGAGTGTCTTTTAGACTGCCGTGGTGTAATTGATTAAAGCGTCGGCTATCATCCTGTTGGTCGATGGTTCGATCCCCACTGAGAGACTAGAAACATTTAGTGGCTCACGTGTATTTGTGATATATTCTCAATATTTGTAACTCTCATGCTTTGTGGGTTAGAATTAAATTAAATCAATTTCTACCCGAGTTGCGTCGGGACACTCAAAAATCTGTGTATGGTATTCTGGAAATATGGATCCTACAACTAGGTTTGAATTGAAATATATTCGCCTAGTGGGTTTCCCTTCTCCCTAACATAAATAGGATAGAAGGCTGAGTGTCTTTTAGACTGCCGTGGTGTAATTGATTAAAGCGTCGGCTATCATCCTGATGGTCGATGGTTCGATCCCCACTGAGAGACTAGAAACATTTAGTGGCTCACGTGTATTTGTGATATATTCTCAATATTTGTAACTCTCATGCTTTGTGGGTTAGAATTAAATGAAATCAATTTCTACCCGAGTTGCGTCGGGACACTCAAAAATCCGTGTATGGTATTCTGGAAATATGGATCCTACAACTAGGTTTGAATTGAAATATATTCGCCTAGTGGGTTTCCCTTCTCCCTAACATAAATAGGATAGAAGGCTGAGTGTCTTTTAGACTGCCGTGGTGTAATTGATTAAAGCGTCGGCTATCATCCTGATGGTCGATGGTTCTATCCCCACTGAGAGACTAGAAACATTTAGTGGCTCACGTGTATTTGTGATATATTCGCAATATTTGTAACTCTCATGCTTTGTGGGTTAGAATTAAATGAAATCAATTTCTACCCGAGTTGCGTCGGGACACTCACAAATCCGTGTATGGTATTCTGGAAATATGGATCCTACAACTAGGTTTGAATTGAAATATATTCGCCTAGTGGGTTTCCCTTCTCCCTAACATAAATAGGATAGAAGGCTGAGTGTCTTTTAGACTGCCGTGGTGTAATTGATTAAAGCGTCGGCTATCATCCTGATGGTCGATGGTTCGATCCCCACTGAGAGACTAGAAACATTTAGTGGCTCACGTGTATTTGTGATATATTCTCAATATATATATATATATATATATATATATATATATATATATATATATATATATATATATATATATATATATATATATACAGTATATATATATATATGTGCACAGTATATATAGAGTATATATATATATATATATATATATTTTATAAATTATCTCCTTAACTGTACCTTAATTCCCATCCATTCATACGCAGACGACTCAACCTTACACTACTCCATTACTTTTTCAGAACGCCCCAGCCAGCAATCCCTGATCTAAATACTATTTCCAATTGGGGCAGAGAAAACCTTGTTAACTTTAATGCTTCCAAAACCCAATTTCTCCATCTATCTACCCGTCAGGATCTCCCAGCGGACTATCCCTTATTCTTCAACAATTCAAAAATCAACCCTTCATCTTCTCTCAATATTCTTGGTGTCTCTTTTTCTTCTGCTCTCATTTGGAAGGACCATATTACCAGTCTTGCTAAGGCAGCCTCCCAGAAGCTGGGTGTGCTCAACCGCCTTATGGGGTTCTTTTCCCCTGCACAGCTTCTTGCTCTGTACAGGGGCATAGTGCGCCCTTGTATTGAGTATTGTTCACATGTGTGGGGAGGTTCCTCTCACACCGCTCTCCTAGACAAGGTTGAAAGGAAGGCCTTTCGTATCATTAACTCCCGTCCACTTACCAACTCTCTGCAATCTCTCTCTCTCCGCCGCAGTGTTGCATCTCTCTCGCTATTCTATCGCTACTATAATAATCAGTGTTCCTCAGAGCTATCCCAGTGCATACCACCTCCTTTACGTAGGGCACGTGGTACCGGTCTTGCAACTCAATCCCACCCCTACTCTGTGCAACTCTCCAACCCAAGAGTGAAACGTTACTCTCAAACTTTCTTCTACTCAACAGCTGAGCTCTGGAACTCTCTCCCAGAATCAGTTTTTCCCGCTTCCTATGACTTAAATTGCTTCAAACTCCGTGTGTCCAGGCATTTTGCCTCGAACGTCCCTTGATTTTGGCCCTGTCACTCTTTCAACTATGGGGGAGGCACTCGCTATAGGCAGTTATGCCTTTTGCCTCCCTCAATCACATAGAAAAAAAAATAAAAAAATATATATATTGTATATATATATATATATATATACCGGTATATATACATATATATATATATATATATATATATATATATATATATATATATATATATATATATATATATATATATATATACAACAACTACTACTACTACTACTTCTCCAGAGGCATGAAGACCGTAGAGGGCCTTGTTTATATTATGGACATTAGTGGAATGTTTTATTTATTTACTTTTAAGATATTTCCATGAGTTTTATCAATTACCTGTATATATATTTTTTTGTTAAGGCAATTATTCTATACAATTTGATTTGTAAAATTGATAAAATTAGCTTAATATTTTGAATCATCTTTACATCACTCTTGTTGTATTGTTTTATTACAAACCATTCATATCTATATTACTTGCTATAACTATATTACTTTGTATTTGGTTTACGTTACCAGGCCAATAATCCACTTTGCATCTTGTGTTTTAATTACATTGTCTTAAATATTGTTTTAATATATTTTACTTACTTATTATTAAATCTTAAATAATGAATATAAGTTTTAAGCAGGCACCTTTTGTGCTTTTAAAATTATGCAATATTTTAATTCTACGTCTGCATTTTAAAGGAATATATTTACTCTTTTTCATAGTCTTCTATTCTGATTGAAAATATGCAGTGCTCCCTGATTTCATACTACTGTACTTTATTAACTTACATGTGGGGGTGATATGTAATATATGGTTATCTGTATATTATGAAATAAAGAATATTGATTGATTGATTGACTACTACTACTACTACTACTACTTCTGCTGCTACTACTACTACTACTACTACTTCTGCTACTACTACTAACACTACTACTACTACTACTACTACTACTACTATTTTTATTTATTTTATTTAATATTGTTCACACATTTGATTTCACAAGCATCAGACACTACTATTCTAGACCATGCAACTTCAATCCAGTCTCCTTCCTATGCGACCCTCTGCCACTGCTGCCTCGTAGTCCACTTCTGCCACCGTCACTGGTTGTGGTGCAGACCGTCTTGTTCCCCGCAGGCATAGTAGTGCTGGTCTGAGCAATGAGAAAATAGACGGCACCTCATCCAGGATACGACGTGGCTTCTAGGCTGTTGCTTCTTCTCTGCGATGATCTCTGCTAGCCTTGAATAGAAGCACTGGGACCTGGGTCCCATCCCTCCAGATGTGGTGAAGACTAGTGGGGTAAAGCTGCCCTGTTCGACATTTAAGTTCCTTTCCCCATATGCCCTGACCTTCTCTTGTTCATTCCTCTTGTGTGCAGCATCCAGAGACAGCTCGCTGTAGCTATGGGCCATTGGGTCAAATACTCTTATGTCAAAGAATGCTCACTGTGCATTTGTCCAAATGCCTCTTGCACTAACGTCCAATCTTGCTTCATTGGATGTGTTGGCCGTCCTGTGCTGCATGATCTCTCCACCCAAGGGAATGAGTGATGGTTCGCGCACCACATCTCTACACACCTCCCTGAGCATGTTTACCGTTACATCTCTTACTTCATCGTGCCTGATGCTGATGAATCCTCCTTTCTTACATATCATGGAGTGGTCTGCATCGTTGTTGGTTCCACAAACGCATCGATCGGGCAGTCCTTCAATCGGCCAATCATACCTCAGTGCAATAGCATCATTAAATTCTTGTTTGTTTAGATTGAAGTCTTTTGCCTTGATTGGTAGTGTTGTCAGCCAATTTGAAGCGCCCGTTTCTTGTGCTATTTGTAGTTTTCTTGTTTGTCTCGGGTAAAGTTGTCCCATCAATTGTGCCAGGTCATTTTTCTGTGAGTTTTGCCTCTCTGACGTGATGGTTTTTCTGATGTTGTAGATGTCCGCCTGGTCCACTTCACCATCAGAATCTTGTGCTACGATACGGTTAGTGAGAGGTCCTGTTATCTTTACTGAGTTCAGGTATTCCGTTGTCGCCCTCCTCACTGGGTTGATGATTCCCAGCCCTCCTAACCTAGACGGCAGTGCGAGCAGCTCCCTCTCTGTATCATTCGGGGTGTGCGACTTTACCCATGCTGGGATGAGTTTGTCTCTGATGGCATCTTCCAGCGGTTGAAGTAATGCGCTCACATTTGGAACGGTTCGCATCTAGTAGGTCCAGCGATGTTTGACCCCATATGTGAATGCCGAATACGCAGCCTGTGGTTCCGTCTTTGCAATATTGGTCAGTTTTTCAATTTCTTTTACCCATTCTCTGACCTTCTCCTCTATGTATTTGTTCTTGAACTCTTTCGTGCCTATCACTGCCCCAAGGTGACGCTGTCCGTCCTCTGTTACTACCACTTCACTACCTCTGAAAGCTTCTAACGCATTTTCATAATGTTCTGGTTTTACTATTAGTATTGACTTTCTGGCATTTGGATGGTACCCTATTTCTGGTCCTACATTTGATATTTGCTCCCACCAGTGCTTGAGATCGTTGACTTTTCCCACTCCAGTGAGATCGTCTGCATAGGCCACCTGCTTGACTTGCGTCACCCCATGGCTTGTTAAGGTTAGCAACACTGAGAGAAAAGCATACATTGCCATTGCTACTGGGTCACCTTGTGTGGTTCCTTCCATTGATTTCAGAGCTGATCCACGTCGTGTGTTCTGGTTGTTTACTATGAAGAGGTCCGCAGGCCTTTTATAGGTGTTCTCTACATAGGTGGCAAAGCTGGGGCATCTTACTTTGATGTTATGTATTGCCATCTTTCTGTTGATGGTGTTAAAGTCGTTTGTTGCATCCACTAGCAGCACAGCTTCACAGTCCACTTGCTCATATATTTTTCTTATGGCATGAATTGCTGCCTCTCCTTGGTGGCCTGCCTCTCCTCTGCTTGGTGGCCGGCACACACTTGGAGATTACCGGCCGCTGACCGCACATCGTCTTTCACCACTTCCATTATGCATTTTCCGATGATTCTTCTCAGCACTTCACCCACTCCTACTGGTGTGCACCTTGGATTCTTGTCTAATGGGATTAGGCGACAAGCTGTGTAAGCCTCCAAATGTTGACAATTTTGGGTGGCCATCTTTCTTGCAAGAGCTGCCAGAGCCCTACATACTGTAAGTCTGTTGCTGCTAGTCCGAAGATTGCTCTACTCAGGATTGTCCTCCAGCCATTTGCATCAAGCCCTGATGGGCCTACACTGCCTTGTGTCCCTAGAGCCTTTTTCCAAATCATTTCGCCTGTGATTTATTCGTATATGACGGTGTTCGGTGGTATATAATCCCCCTCTAGCCTCTGACTCTCGTGGATACTAGGTTTTGGATGTTTCTCATTCAGCCTTTGGATGATGTCTTCTGTGATAGGCAGCAACCCCCCAGCTGCCTCCCTTGTCAGGGACCGTATTGCAGGTCTCATCTGGTTGCCGAATCTCCTGGCCTCGTCTTCATTGTTTTCCTTTTTTTGCCGCCGCCTGCCTTGTCTCCCTTGTAATGCTCTGGCTTCATTGAGTAAGTCATCCATCTTGTTATCATTCCATAATTTCATTCTTCTTGTTAGCACACTCACATTTTCACCTTGATTAGATTTGTGGTGAGTTTTTTGCAAGAAGAGATGTGGAATGCTGAAAATTATCTTGAGAACATACGGGGCTAAAGGTCTGTCATAGACATAGTTATAAATGAGCTACTACTACTACTACTACTACTAATACAGACACTTCTGGTGGTCGAGCCTGGCATAATCTCGCTGCTTTTAACAATAGAAATAACCTAACCTGCTTTGATACAAATGAACTTTCTGACGACACTTTTACTTTCATCAGATATGGACACTCACAGAGTAGATGGCTGGATCACGTAATAGGAAGAAGTTATGAATGTATAAATGTACGAAACATAAATGTTTTAACCGATATCATAGGTTCTGATCATCTACCAATGGAATGCACAATTGTTTTTAACGCCTTACGAGCGGGCCCGTCAGTAACTTCTACTACCCGCCAAGCAGGTGGTTTTACCCTAAACGACCTTGTTTCCATGCTCTTTTTCATCCATAAACAAGAGCCAGAGCGTAATACAATTATGTATCCCTGAAAGGGCGATAATTGAGCTTTCCAATGACACCAGAACCATCCTTCTACGACCACGCGTTCTCTTGCAACGATCGTGCAAGACGAAGGAAAAAATCCCTAAAATACGGTAATTTCCTTACATAATTCCCTGTGTAGCGAGGCAGTGAGTGTGGGTGTGTGTGGAGGCGGGCCCAGTGCTGGCGCGGGAGCCGTGCCGAACGGTCAGAGCCGACCTACGCTCCTCCCACCGCTCGTCTCTCTCTCAGAGCCAAATATTGCTCAAAATTGCACACCGCCTGAAGTCGGTCCCCGCCACATAGTCCTTTCTTCTCTAGACCGACTTAAGTCCGGCGCCGCCAGACAAGGGTTAATTATATACTGGTACATCTAATCCATTCATATACGAAACCACAAAATACTGAAGACGATAAATCTTTCATCAACTGGAACAAGCTAAAAAACAATGATTTTTCATACATTAATGAGTTAGTAGACCGAGAACTTAAAAACTCATCTAGTCACATTCTTAATTGCAATTTGATAGGATGTCACAACAAAGAACAATAAAGATATATAGATAGAATATACGATGACATAGTAAAGGCATTTAATAAAGCGACCGAGAAATTTCGAAAAGGATTAATATAGGTAAATAAATATAAAATTATCCCAGAGTGGAACCGAGAAGTGAAACAGTTTCATTCAGTTGCTCGTGACTATTATCTGACCTGGGTGGCGGCCGGTAAACCAATTGGAACGATTGAACACACTCATATGATACACTCTAGAAAGGAATTCAAAACAGCCCTCAATAAATGTCAAAATAATGAAAATAAAGAAATATGTAAATCCATAGTAGAAAAGTTTTCTAACAAAGACAAAAGAAGTTTCTGGAAAGAGGTTAAACGGAAAAAAATGCAAGACAAAAAGTCCAAATGTTATCGACAGTGAAAATTACACGGTAAAGATCACAGACATATTTACAAAAAAATGTCTACTAACACACGACGAAAACTTAAATAATAGTGAACAAACATTCGTAGAGGAATTTAAAAGAAAGTGGAGTGAACGTCGCAAAATGTGTATCACAGTGTCAAGTGTCAGCTTATAGAAAATGATTACTCAACTTAACCCGGGTGTAGGTCATGATGGCTTACATGCCTTGCTTCTTAAAAATATATCCGAGACTGTCCTCATAAATTTAATGAATTTCCTAAACCATTGCTTTTCTCATTGTTACTTACCGTGTGATCTATTAAAGGGCAACATGACGCCCATTATCAAAGATAAAAAGGGTAATGTGTCTAAATCCGATAACTATAGAGCGGTTATGCAATCGTCTTGCTTGCTTAAATTATTCGAAATATCAATCTTAAATATATTGAGTGAAAAAATTCAATTGAATGAGAGACAGTTTGGGTTTTGGAGGGGAATGTCTACTACCGACTGTTGCTTTTTACTCAAGGAAATTATGCATAAAAACTCTAAACAAGGTCAAACTGGATTGGCAACCTTTATTGAGTTTTCGAAGGCCTTTGATCGAGTAGATCATTTTATCTTGGGCTCTAAACTATTAAAGATAGGAATACCATGTGATATAATTTATACTTTAATGCATTATTTACGTAACCAATTGGCAAAAGTTACATGGACAAATTACAGTGGACCATATCACTATTTAGAAAAAGGTATTAGACAAGGGGGCATTTTATCTCCTCTCCTTTTTAATCTATACATCAATGATATTATCAATGAAGTTGCTACCATGGATATTGGCTGTACGTTAGGTGTGGATAGGTGCAATATTCTAGCTTACCCCGATGACATAGCCCTTATTGCTGGTTCAAAAGAACAAATAAATGTATTTTATGCAAAATGTTGTAGTCTCGTTTATACTCATAAACTCCTTATAAATAAAGATAAAACAAAATGCTTCATATTCAGTAAGAAAAAGAATAATCTTCCAGTAGCTGCAATAACTCTAGATAATGACAACTTAGAAACGGTCAAGTCTTACAAGTATTTAGGACACTTAATAAGTAGCAATTTTGAAGATTTTGACGATGTCGAATATAAACTCAGAAACTTTTATGCTAGCTTTAATAGCGTCAAGAGGGATTTTTCGCAAGTTGACCTGACTACTTTAATCTTTTTATTTAACTCATACTGTAAACCCGACTTTGGACTACCACTGTGGAATAATTCTGTTATGCCGGGATTTAATACTTTTGTTCCCTTGATACAGTCCGTAAAACAATCCAATAATGGTTTGATGGACTTAAATATAATTGACAGGAACGTACCGAGTAGGCTCTATATGCAATAAAAATGGTATTCAATAGTTCAATGTAGTACTCAATAACAACACAAGGAAGAACATATATGAAGGTTTTATTTAATATGCATGAGATGAGAATAATAATAAGGATCATAAAGGAAGATCCAACAATAGTAACAAATATATATATTGTTCTTGCTTCAGAACAATGTTACTGATACTAGAGTAACTCAATAGTGAGAGTCTAGTATTAAATCATGTCAAATAGGAGAGTACACATAAAGATATAATACATGTAATCATGAATAAACCTTCAATACAATAATAAATGAGGGTCTAGTATCTTCCGTAATCAAGAAGAGACTTCAATGCACTTCAGGAAATGATCCTCAAGTTACAGCTGAGAAAATTTACGTTTATAAATATTGCCCCAGGGTTTGGGGGGAGTCACATGTACAGTTCCGGCTGAGTCTTAAAGGTGACCGCGTGAACTTGCCTTTAGGTCAGGTCACTAGGAAGGTCACTAGTTGGACTGGGATAGTGATAAATACTTTTTCTAGTTAGTGCAACTATTTTCTTAGTCGGAATGCGATGTTAATTTAAATTATAGAAATGGAAAGAGATTATTATTTGTAATTAACGGGCAGTATAAAATAACTCAAAAAGGGAATTAATATTTTATCACAGAATTACATTACTCGAACACATTATGCTATGATAACGACCCAAGCTTAGGAATTCGTATTTCCATATTTTTTCTTAGGTAATGCAAGGTACTAACGTTAATTTGACAAGAGTGAAAATAGAGTTTATTACTTCTACTTGACGGTATTAATTATGTCAAAGTGTAATCTTTAGTATTTATACATAAGACAGTACGTTAAGATAGACAAAATAACTAACTGAGTTCCACTAGACTCAGACTTGAATGAACACTATAAATTAATCTTAATAATTAGATCTGAACAGGTTAACAGATATCGATCGATAGATAGCAAATTGGCGCTAATGACGAAGTTCAGCTCATTGATATTTAAATCAATATCAGTATCGGTCTGAACGAGTTAACAGAGCGAGGCAAATACAATGTACAAGTATAGTTAGTACATGGGGCGTAAGCGACGAAGTCCTACTCATTGATACTTAAAACAGACAATATCAGTATCGGTTCTGAACGGGTTAACAGAGCGATGTGAATAAAATACACAAGTATAGTTAGTGTACAGTGTGGTGCATGAAAGTGAGATGAAACAATGAGGAAAGAATTCCTAAACACGGTATTCGAAATATCACAACATCAAGATTTACAAGCACATAAAAGCACATAATTATATAGAATATATTTCATATGCGATTAATTAGCGAAAGATTAAAGGAATTACACTATGCATTCGTTGGAAAATTGGGCGTAGGTTCTAGGTAAATGGCGAATATGTTAATTGATTGATTACGGAATACACTAAGACTTCAACTCACAAATAATAAATCAACATACACGTAGTCAGTAAATCTGCGAGCGTGTGGCCTGAATATATTCTAGTAACACTGGTATGCAACGTATGCGTAAGTTATGAATTAGCAAATTAGTCTTGAATAAGGATCAAGGTTTAAAGGGAAAATTAACACAGAATAACACAGGTTCAGAAGGATGAAGATATTATGCACGTACGTGATCTAGGGCACAGATTATAATTAAATCAGAGCACAACATGTTTCACTTATTTACATAATCAATACCTCACAACAATAACCAACAAAGAGAGACACATAAACACTTAAGTATTTGGGAGGGCAGGGGGACGAGAGTCTGGTCTGGCCGACGTAGAGGGTAGTGGACAGCACTGCAGGGCTGTTACGTCACTCGAGCAGGGGTCCTAGTTCCAGGGCGTCAGGTAGCAGGTGGCTACAGGTCCAGGGTGCCAGGTAGCAGGTGGCTACAGGTCCAGGGTGTCTGGCAGCAGGTCAGCAGCTCTCGAGGGGGGAAGGGGGCAGCATAGTAGACAAGTTACGTGAAGTCCGGACCCGCAGGCTGAAGACTCTGGTGCAGTGTGGTTTGCATACTTTCCTCAGGTTTTCCTGAGATCTTATGCTAAATTATTCTTGCTTCAGGTGTCGATGAACTCGGGGTTATAGGGCTATTGAGAAAAGAGGAAAAGTGGTTGTTGTGAGGCACGTATACATTCTAGCCTTGGAATTCAGGTATTATAACATGGACCTGGTTCCAAGGTATTATTACAATATTCATTGGGGCAACTGTAAGGTCCTGGGTTGCTGTGAAAAATATAAAACTCTTATTGCCTGTAGTGTAACAATTGTGTTGCAGGTCTTCTAATTATCTTATTATATATATATCTAGGTGATTGTGCTTGTATCATCGTGAATATAGGTTTGTCAGGCACTGTTCAGGTCCATTTGCCCCTGTAATATTCTGGGCGCTGGTGAGGGAGTGTTCCGTATACTCCAAATCTGGTGGAACAATACAGGGGGCGTCACTCCTGGTAGAGGCTACGTAGAAGGATGGTTCTAATTGGCTGTTCCAGGGCGGTTGTGGTTGGCTGAGGAACACGGCTTGTGACTGGCTGGGAGAGCACTCCATTCTCTTTGAGGGCTGCTGGCGTGAGTGAGAACTGCTGGGCGAACTGCTGGGCATGACCAACTTAGGTAAATGCAGGTGTGGTCGGAGGGAAGACTCAGGTAAATGTCCTCGTTGTCTTCTCTGGTGTTTAGATGTGGCCTGTGTGGTTATGCTGGCCATTCGATGCACCGTTGGTTTTGGCATACGTTCCAAGCCCGTCATCTCAAATTCAAACACCAAAAAATCGAGTATTTTTAAAACTTTGAATATAGCATACAGTAAAGCAATGAAAAATATGATAAATGTGCCTGTATATGCCAGTAACCATGAGTCCGCAGCTGCATGTGATTTACTACTACTTAATCATCATATCACACTATTGCAGTGCAGATATGCAAAAAGATTGGAGAGAACATCCAACTGCTTAATTAATAATAATATGCCATTTCTGAAAGAGGGTCTTTTTTATGGGTATTTATATAAATTAATGAAGGATACCTATAACATAGACATAACATTCGAAGATATGGATATAATTACATCAAGAATAAAATGGATTCAAAATCATGACGAGCGTAGAAATCCAGTGAACCCCATATGCATATAATATGTAAATATTTTGCGTGTGTGTATAGTTATGTATCTATGATGATGTATTGTATATATACCTATGTTTGTACATTAAGTCTTAGTCACATGAATGTGATGACATTTTTAATGACTGTCCTAATTTCTATACCAATGTAATATTATATTATGAAATAAATTTGATTGATTGATTGATTGACTACTACTACTAATAATACTTCTGCTACTACTACTACTACTACTATTTTTTATTTTTTTTAAACCACTCAGCCTGTGCATTTCCCTTTGGTCAGAACAGTCATCAAAGCGCCCGGATTGGTAGTCATTCAGCTACTTCCTATTCCGGGGTAAGCACTCAGACTCATCATCGTGGATTACTACTACTACTTTGATTTTTATTTAATATTGTGCGTACATTATATTTTACAAACATCAGATATTATTCTATTCCTACTATTCTACTATATCACTACTCTACACCATGCCACTTCAATCCAGTCGCCTCCCTATGCGACCCTCTGCCACCGCTGCCTCGTAGTCCACTTCTGCCACCATCGCTGGTTGTGGTGCAGACAGTCTTGTTCCTCGCAGGCATAGTAGTGCTGATCTGAGCAATGAGAAAGATAGACGGCACCTCATCCAGGCTACAACGTGGCTCCTGGGCTGTTTCTTCTTCTCTGCGATGATCTCTGCAAGCCTTGAATAGAAGCACTGGGCCATAGGTCCCATCCCTCCAGATGTGGTGAAGACTAGTGGGGTAAAGCTGCCATGTTCGATATTTAAGATCCACATATGCCCTGACCTTCTCTTGTTCATTCCTCTTGTGTGCAGCATCCAGAGACAGCCCGCTGTAGCTATGGGCCATTGGGTCAAATATTCTTACGTCAAAGAACGCTCGCTGTGCTGTTGTCCAAAAACTTCTTGCACTAACGTCCACTCGTGCTTCGTTGGATGTGTTGGCCGTCCTGTGCTGCAAGATCTCTCTCTCCAAGGGAATGAGTGATGGTTCGCGCACCACATCTCGACACACCTCCCTGAGCATGTTCGCCGTTACATCTCTTACTTCATCGTGCCTGATGCTGATGAATCCTCCCTTCTTACATATCATGCTGTGGTCTGCATCGTTGTTGATTCCTCAAACGCATCGATCGGGCAGTCCTTCAATCGGCCAATCATACCTCAGTGCAATAGCATCATTAAATTCTTGTTTGTTTAGATTGAAGCCTTTTGCCTTGATTGGTAGTGTTGTCAGCCAATTTGAAGCACCCGTTTCTTGTGCTATTTGTACTTTTCTTGTTAGTCTCAGGGAAAGTTGTCGCATCAATTGTGCCAGGTCATTTTTCTGTGAGTTTTGCCTCTCTGACGTGATGGTCTTTCTGATGTTGTAGATGTCCGCCTGGTCCACTTCACCGTCAGAATCTTGCGCTACGATGCGTTCAGTGAGAGATTCTGTTATCTTTACTGAGTTCTGGTGTTCCGTTGTCGCCCTCCTCACCGGATTGATGATTCCAAGCCCTCCTAACCTAGGAGAAAGTGCGAGCAACTCCCTCTATGTAGCATTTGGGGTGTGGGACTTCATCCAAACTGGGATGAGTTTGTCTCTGATGGCATCTTCTAGCGGTTGAAGTAGTGGTCTACTACTACTACTACTACTACTAGTACTACTTCTGCTGCTACTACTACTATTACTACTACTACTACTTCTGCTACTACTACTACTACTAACACTACTAGTACTACTACCACTACTACAACTACTAAACAATATATATATATATATATTGCTAACCCAATAAAGTTAACAAAATACAACTAACCTCCAGCTCTGCATAGGCTCACTCCCAGGGCTAGAAGAATTAGTGCAGGGAGGGGCATTCTTCGCCCACCCATATTAGATCTGCTAATAAATTTCACCCAAGTGTAAACAGAAAGTAATATCGACGTTTAGTTAAGGGGGGTCACCGGCTTTTTGTTTTTATCTTTCTCTCGTTTTCTCTATTTCCCTGGCTTGTATCCATTGGGCCCCATTCAGCCAACTGTTTTAAGACGTTTATCCCCATCCAGGTGTCGATTTCTTCCTGGCGAGCGATAGCGAGCCAGCATTGCATGGAGAAATCCGGCTTCGCCGGAGACATTTTTCTGCCGAAAAATGTACAAATTTAGCTTGCTTTAAAAAAAAAAAAAAAAAAGCATATGCTGGCTTGCTACCGCTCGCCAGGAAAATATTGACACCTGGATGGGGTAAACGTCTTAAAACAGTAGGCTGAATGGAGCCGAATGGATACAAGCCAAAGAGAGAGGGAGAGAAAGAGAAAAAAAGCGAGGTGGGCTCTCTTAACATTGTGACTGCTGTAATAATGGTTATTTATTTGGTAATATTGCCGCCTATCCTGTGATCGTAATAATAATGTAATAATGGGAACAGCGTATATGTGCACTGTCGGCTAGTTAGAGAGAGACTGGGTGTGATAATGCAGGGTTGCTCCATTATAACGACAAAACACCGCTACATCCGTCATCAAAAGTCGCTACAATGTCGCTAGATAGTAAATACTGCATAACCCCTTCTGTACCACGACATCCTTTTAACTTTATTCTGGCTACTGTTAGACGATTTCATTCAGCTTAAAAAGGGCCACCAGCAATAAACAGGCTTCGAACTATCTCCCTTAACCCTTTTTACTACCACAGATCCTTCTTAAACTGCACACAATAGTCTAAATATAACAAGAATAAAATGAAAACGACGTCGCCGGTAGTGTAGGGGATAATATTGTTACAAAAAAGAAAAGAAGTCTCTGGCACCTGACTATTTGTTTACTATAACAGTGAACTCCAGAATGTAACTAGAATTCAGGTCGCTAGATAATGTAGAATTCAGGTTGCTAGATATTAAGGGGAGACTGGCCGTTTGTTTGGTCTATTAATTCATTTATTCATATATTTTTTTAGTTTCCTCCCTAAACCTCCATCAAGCTTGGAAAAACCCCCCCTAAACCCACCTTCAAGATAAATTTGTACATTTTTCGGTAGAAAAATGTCCCAGCCGAAGGCCGGTTCCTCTTAAAATTGCAGGCTCGCTATCACTCACCAGGAAATAATCGACACCTAATTGGCACGAAAGGTCTTAAAATTGACAACAAAATGGGGCGGAAGGTGTTAAAATCGCCAAACTAATGAGCCGAACGGCATATAATCTCAAAACTAGTGGGGCTAAGCATTAGGGAGAAGGGGGTCCAGAATCACGGTCTGCCTCCCCTTAACTCTTTCAGTATCATTGTTTTGTCTATGTGAATGAGGGAGACAAAAGGCATGGTGTCCTTTATTTTTGTTCTGCTAACGCTAGTCGATTATATGTAGTCTTTACTGTCATACTTTTCCTTCTGGGGGCAGGGGGCTAGGAATCCTCCCTCCCTTGTAAAATTCACCTACTAGACAAGACAGAGTAAGTGGCAAGGGAACGCAAAAGTGGTCCTGGACTTTATATGTTGTTTCTGTTCGGGCTCTGTCTCCACCCGGCCACACCCAGCTATGGGGTATGTGCCTGAGTAAATATACCGTGTATATATATATATATATATATATATATATATATATATATATATATATATATATATATATATATATATATATATATATATATATATATATATATATATATATATATATAAATATATATATAATATATATATATATATATAATATATATATATATAATATATATAAATATATATACTGTATATATATATATATATATATATATAATATATATATATATATATATACCGGATATATATATATATATATTATATATATATATATATATTATATATATATATATATATATATATATATATATATATATATATATATATAATATATATAGTATATATTATACTGTATATATATATACTTTAATTTGCACAAACATACGTGCGTACATATAAAAAACTGTCGAAATCCATCTCCCTGATCAGGATTCGAACCTAGAGTATCAGGGTTGACGTCTCGGCTACAATAACCACTACACCATTAGGTCACAAAAGTGGCTCGCTTGGTGTAGTGACTAGCGTCTCGGACTTCCACCCAGAAGGCCCGGGATCGCGCCCACGCTCGCGCATTAAAGATTTTTCACAAGCACTGAGTCGTTACCATCCCTCATGAGCAAGGGGATGGGGTTAGTAGTACAGGACCCCAATGGAAATACGCCTAATCGGCCTTATTAGGCTATCCTTAGCTGGCTTAGCATGCGCTAGCTTTAAGAACTATTATTATTAAAGGGGCATTCACCCATTCAAGAGAGGTCAGGTGAAGGTATTGAGGGATAAGCCTTTGCAACGGCACCTCGTAGCTACTTTCTACTTTCCTATTTTCTGAAGAGTGTAGAGAGGAGAAGGGATGTTGAAGAGAGAGGAAGCTGTTGGAGTGGCTTTGGTATGTGCGTTATTAGTCTGTATACGCCTTCGAGGTGTCCCCCGACTGGATGCGAGCGTGTAAAACACGCTAGGACGTACTACCATACCCACTAAATGTCCGCCTTGGCTGGGATCGAACCCAGGTTAAGCAGATTCCCACATGGGCTTGCTCTCCACTCGACCGCCAATTGTTGCCAAGTAGACATTTGGTTCAATTGGCGACTTACGAGGTTCGTTCTATAAGGAAGCTGGAGCTGCAAACAACGATATTTAACATAATTTACAGCTAAAATACGGTCGTAGTACATATGGTTCCATGTCAGTTGAACCAGTGCCACTTCAACCAGTGCCACTTTAACCAGTGCTAACTCAACCAGTGGCCACTTCAACCAGTGACCATTTTAACCAGTAACCTAACCTAACCTAACCTACTGGTTAAAATGGTCACTGGTTGACCTGTCACCAGTACATATATAAATACATAAATCCCAATACAACATACCATTTATCCATCAGAAACGTTCATTATTATTGCATTTGTTTAATATCGATGTTCACGGCTCCAACTTCCTTATAGCCTGAAACTCGCAAGTGGTCAATTCAGTTAGCATATTTGTGAAGAGACCGCAATATTTCTACAAAGGTCTGGGACACTCATACGTAGTCCGCAACAGTCGAGTTGGTCAAGACGGTATCACACGAGAGCATTTATAATCAATATTCGATGATCAACATCTTTCTGGCAACATTTTTGGATTATTTTGCACTGGTATCGGAAACTAGATTGAAGATAGATGAACTTGGGTAGCAGAACAATTATATATGTTTACCTCGTAAGCTGCCAGACCAGTGTTGAGGATAAATGTTGAGTGAAAAAGCGCTCGTGTGATACCAGCCAGAGCCATATTTTCGAACATGGTGAAAAATATGACCCCGAATGGACACATTCGTATGACATTCGGTTGCATTCGTATGACATTATGCTACACTCTGTATCAATTGCCGACTTGCGAGTTTCATTCTATAAGGAAGCTGGAGCCGTGAACATCGATATTAAACAGAAATACAATAATAATTTAGGTTTCTGATGGATAAATAGTATGTTGAATTGGGTTTTATGTATTTATAAATGTACTACGACCGTATTTTAGCTGTACATTCTGTTAAATATCGTTGTCTACAGCTCCAACTTCCTTATAGAACGAAACTCGCAAGTCGGCAATTGGCAACATTCTTCTATATGTGTTGGTGGAGTTTAGGTGCTTATGTTCTGGGTGTGGTGTCCCGAGTTGGAATCCCGGGAGTGTAAAGTCAGTGAAAATAGGCTAGCCTAAACAGATCGGATGCGGAAATACCCTGAGCCGACCAGGCTAAGTGAGATATCTCTATTGGTCTAACTGGTAAGGTGTCTGCCCCACACCCAAGGGTCGAGAGTTCGTGCCCCCACCAGGGCTTGATATTTTCGTGAGGCTATTTCCGCATTTAACGAAGTTTAGGTGTGTTGGTAAAATTGTTCAGATGGTTGAGAGTAAGATCGGAGCTCCATAAATCCTCTTTCAGGTATGGTGTAAAATCCGATTCCTACATGAGGACCATATGCATTCATTAGTTTGTTCAAGTACATTGGGGTTTGAAATTGATGATTAAAGTTAAGGGAGCCCACCTCGTCTTTTTCCTCTTTCTCTCCCTCTCTCTTTGGCTTGTATCCATTCGGCCTCATTCAGCCTACTGTTCTAAGACGTTTACCCCCCTCCAGGTGTCAATATTTTCCTGGCGAGCAGTAGCGAGCCAGCATATATATATATTTTTGTTTTGACAGCAAGCTAAATTTGTAAATTTTTTGATAGAAAAATTTCTCCGGCGAAGCCGGATTTCTCCATACAATGCTGGCTCGCTATCGCTCGTCAGGAAGAAATCGACACCTGGATGGGGATAAACATCTTAAAACAGTTGGCTGAATGGGGCCGAATGGATACAGATTGTAGTGAAAGATGTTCTTAGGTAGCAAAAAGAGAGATGTAGTGTAGGGAATATAGGCTGTAGTGAGAGATGTTCTTCATTTCCTTTTTAAGCCCATAGTTTTTAAAGTGTAAGGAAAGTAAAAGTGCCTAGCGTTAGCCGAAGTATAATACAGCAGAACTGCCCTGTGCCCAAAATCAAAACGGCATACCCAACTCTGCGATGGATTATCAATGATAATCCATCGCAGAGTTGGGTAGTGATGATGATAATTTATCATCATCACTACTATTACCACCATCATCACTAGTACTGTCACCATCACCAATACTATCATCATCACTACTACTACTATTACACTCATCACTAGTTCTGTTACCATCACCATTACTACTACATCATCATCATCACTACTACTATCACCATCATCACTACTACTGCACCATCAACTACTACTATCATTATCATCAATACTAGTACTATTACAATCATCACTATCATCAACATCACTACTACTATCAAGATCATCACCAACACCACCACTATCACTACTATACTCAGACACACTATCATCACTAAAGATCGTCATCACCATGACAAATACTACCACTATCACCAACACCATCACTACTGCTACCATAATCACCACTACCACCAACTTTTGTGATGTATGTGCGCCTACGGGGCACACAAAAACACACACACTCAGAACGCCATCATAATTACTACCACAGAAGAAACACACACACAAACACGTAAAGTTTGGTGAAATTTCATCGGGCGGCCTAGGAGGAGGTTCCGGACAGACAGATGGACGACGGACATTTCGGCCAGCAGTGTACCAGTATAAGGGGGGATACCACTCTGCTTACGCAGAGTTTATTATAGATGTTGATCAGAAAACATCTCCAATATTCCAAATCGAAGGATGACACTTGACACTCCATTTTTTTTTTCTATGTGAATGGGAGAGACAAAAGGCAGAATATGCTGAGGTTACCCATTAAAATTTTTTTTTTTTAAACAAGATGATTGTAGACAATGAATATTACCAGTAACTTATCAACACAAATAAACTCCTGGTCTTAAATATTTATATTTATCCTAGAAACCACTGTTTTAAATATATAATCGTCTGTTTTAGCAACTCATATAATATTGCGTACCGGTATATATTTAGTAGCACCAACCTCATTATAATGCAACACAAATACAAGATTTACAACTAGATTAAATAGCCTTTTGGTGGCCCTACCAGGTGAGTAAACCAGGTGAGCTACACTTCACTCACTCCCAGAAAGTCACCAAAGCAGCATCTAAAATTACTTTGCAGTACATTTGACGGAGACGGGTACTGGTTCTGAGGTAAGCATTCCGCTTATGAAATTTACACGTGTATTTGGTAGATATTATTATAATTATCATAGCAATAAGTACTATGCATGTTTAAATGTATATAGTGACAATATATGTTTTTTGATAGGCTCAGGAATTTCTAAATCAATAATAACTTTGAAAATGTAATCAAATGTGAAATACCTAAGGAAGATATTATTCCCATTAATAACAACATTGAATTTACTGAACAAAATTAAAAAACTTATGAAAATGAAAGCCAATATTATAGGTTAGGTAATTTATATGGGGTCACTGTACAGAGTCCTGCTTCTACAACTAAACTTTCCGTAAATTATGTTGTAGCAACTGGAAAATCTTCAGTATTAGGTTGTGACTTTTTATATCAATTTAACTGTACAATAGTGTTATCTCAATCTTCCCCACGTCTAATTATTAGGAATGCTTTATCAAAACCATCTACAAAAATGCCTCTTCCTGTTCGGCAGCGATGGAGTGACAACTTTATAATAAATGGACAGTTAGTGAAGGATGTTCTGATAGATACGGGGGCTGTTCCCAGCATAATGAGTCGTAGCTTGGCAGAATCACTTAAATTAAATATCACACGAAAAGATTTACCATACAGCGCAAATTATACCTTCTTTAACAAAAGTTGTTTTTTTGAGCATGAAGCAAATGTTCCGGTTAAGGGATTATCATCAGGGATAAACACTTTTATGAAATTTGATATCCCAGACACTAATATTGGGCCAGATATTATCATTGGTCTAAAATCCCTTGAACACATGATTCGTAACGATGATGATGAGTGTCGCTATACTCCGTACCCGATCTCTGATCATTCCTCCGTAATCCAAACCATCAAACAGAGGATGACACGGGGCTACAGGAGAGTCACCAATGTCATGCGTCGGTGTTTCCGCCGGAAGCGCAATTAACCCCTTCTGTTCCAGCGACGTCTTTTCAGTTTTATTCTCACTATATCTAGACGATTTCCTGCAGTTTAACCCCTTCTGTACCGGCGATGTCTTTGTAACATTATTCTAGCTATATTTAGACGATTTTCTGCAGTTTAACAAGGATCTGTGGTAGTAAAAAGGGTTAAGTGAGATCGTTCGAAGCCTGTTAATGGTAGGAGGTCCTTTTTAAACTGAATAAGATCGTCTATTAGAAGCCAGACTAAAGTTAAAAGGATGGTACCAGTACTGAAAAGGTTAAGGGGGCTGGTTGATTTTTCTGGGCCCCCTTCTTCCTCATGTTTAGCCCCATTAGTTTTCAGATTTTAAGACGTCAGGCCCATTAGTTTGGTGATTTTATTCCCTATCGCCACATTTATTTGCCAATATAAAGAGTCTTCGTGTTATTTACTATGGGTTTCAGAGGCCATGTTACATCGTTTTTCGGGAATAACTTATTAGCAAACAGTTGGATCAGTATGATATTTTGCCACAACTTGTTTCACACCGTCCCCTAATTTTTGTTAATATTGTGCATTACCAAAAGTGGATAATTAAGCCACTTGCCCCTGTGTCAAGAGGTTAAAGTCACACCTCAATGACTAGGATACGGACAAGGCTACCTTGACGTACCTGTGATTATTGCTCCTCCACCAAACACGGCAGTTATCAGCCACCAACCAACCCTATTATCGTCTTTACATTCAAGTTATCTGTCACTATCAAATATAAATATATACAAAATATGTATTTTTGCACTTGCTACAGGCAGTTCTGCCCTTTGTCTCCCTCACTCACAATTAGAAAAAAACACACAACTACGGCTGAAAATTAGAGCTGAAGAAGTTTATCAGTAGTATTCATAAAAACTATTGTACAGTATGTTAATGGTATCTTCTACTTTTAACCCGTACAGCCCCAGCGACGCGTCTGACGCGTCGGCGATGTATGTAACGCACAGCCCCAGAGACGCGCCTGACGCGTCACCCTAATTGCGCCGACCGTAATCTCAGGTGTAGCCACTCAAGAGGGCTCAGATTTGTATGGGAACTGTGTACGTATCCCACGCAACCGTGCCGATGGTTGAAAACTCTCAGAGTCCACGTGCGTGCGCGCGAGCGCGCAATAACCTGTTTTTTTGGATAATTGCCTTCAATTTTTTACTCCTGTAAAATCCGTTTTCGGGGGTTCTGTAGGACCATTTTTTAAGCTTTTTGAGCGGTTTTTCGTGGTTTTTCCTTCATTCCTAACCAATTCGCTATTGTTTCTGGAATAAAACCATTTTTTTGAAAACCGGCCGGGTTCTGGTGCGCAAACATTACAAAACTAGCCGGGGCTCCACGGGTTAATAAACTTCCTTTAACCCTTAATTAGAGGCTCACCACATAAGTCGTATTTAATAAAGCTGGACTATGTGGCGGCGCTCGACATAGGTCGAGTGGCAATTTCAGCACGTAACGTTGCTGAGAGAGAGAGACAAGTGGTGGCAGGAGAGTAGCGAGCGTATGACTGCTCCAGACCACCGCGGCGAACATACTGACACGAATCCCAGCTCCCTCCTCCCTCTCTCACTCGCTATATAAGGAATTGTATCGGGAAAGTGGCTAATTACATGCTTTTTGCACTCGTGTTGCACGGTTATTGCAAGAAAACTAGCCATCATAAAAGGATCGTTATGGTGTCATTCGAAAGCTCTGTTTATGCCCTTTCAGGGATAGATACTTGTTTTACGTTCTGGGTCTTATTTAGGCATGAAAATGATCACGTAAACAGCCCTATTTTGGCTAAAAACACCCCCGCTGGGCGGTACATATAAATAAACCGCATAGGCCGCTCTTAAGGTGTTAAAAGTCATAAATATGTCTTAAAAGAGTCTCTCTCTCTCTGTGCCTGGTTGATCCTAGGGCGTGAAGTTGTCTATATATCCAACCACAAGAGATCCTTACCAGGCTGAAGTAATAATAATAATAATAATAATAATAATTAAAGTTGCAAGCAACGTTGTCCAGGGTTCGAGCGGTTTTGCAAGCAGGGTATTCTGTTGGATACAAAAGTTGTGTCACAGATATCAAAAGATCATTTAACTTATCGGGCATGGAGAAACTACAGAAGGAACAGATTGTGCAAACAATCATGAGCGAGAGAGAGAGAGATTGGCTGTATAAGGGATCTGCCTCTATTTGCTTAGTAACAGAGTTGTAGATATGTGGAATAGGCTACCGAGTGCTATAATGGGTCCAAGAACAATAGAACTTCAACTTGAAATTAGATAGAACGAGATGGGTTGGGTGAGAAAGGGATCTGCCATGTGTAGGTCAATTGGCTCTCTGCAGACTCCCGTTTCCTTATTTTGTTTATGTTCTCATTTGTGAAGGAGAGAGAGAGAGAGTATGGCAAGAGAGAATAGGATGTAGTAAACCTAAAGAAGATAGCGATAAATTAGAGAGAGAGCGCAGGATGGATTGGGTGTGAAAGGGATCTGACATGTGTGGGCCAATCGGCTCTCTGCAAACTCCGGTTTTCTTATGTTCTCATTTGTGAGAGAGAGAGAGACTAGGATGTCATAAATGTAAGGAAGACAGAGATAAATGAGAGAGTTTTTATGAGATGGGTTGGTCGTGAAAAGGATCTGTCTTGTGTGGGCCAATTGGCTCTCTACAGACTCCCATTTTCTTATGTTCCTATTTCTTAAAATTGTGTTTTGGTTGCAGGTATATGATAACATGGGTGTATAGTAAGTAGTGTAAATAACAGGTAATGTTTATGAGATGGGTTGAGTGTGAAAAGGATCTCCCTTATGTGGGCCACTTGGCTCTGCAGTCTCCCATTTTCATCTTGGTTGCATGTGTAAGGGATCTGCCTCATTTGTACCGGTGTGCAAACAAACAAGAGCGAGAGAGAAAGAAATTGGCTGTGTAAGGGATCTGCCTCTATTCGATTTGTATAAGAGTTGTAGATATGTGGAATAGGCTACCGAGTGCTATAGTAGGATCAATAATAATAGAGCTTCAACATAAAATTTGATAGAACGAGATGAGTTGGGTGTGAAAGGGATCTGCCGTGTGTGGGCCAATCGGCTCTCTGCAGACTCCCATTTTCATCTTGGTAGCATCAGGGATCTGCCTCATTTGTACAATTGTGCAAATAAGAGAGAGAGAGAGAGAGAGAGATTGTCTGTGTAAGGGATCTGCCTCTCTCGTAACAGAGTCGTAGATATTTGAAATAGGCTACCTAGTGCTATAGTGGGATCAAGAACAATAGAGAATTTCAAAATAAAATCAGATAGTCATATGGACGAAATGGGTTGGATGTGAAAGGGATCTACCTTTTGTGGGCCACTTGTCTCTCTGCAGATTCCCATGTTCATCTTAGTTGCATGTGTAAGGGATCTGCCTCATTTGTACCGGTGTGCAAGCAAACGAGCGACAGAGAGAGACTGGGTGTGTAAGGGATCTGCCTCTATTCGTTTAGTAACAGAGTTGTAGATATGTGGAATAAGCTACCGAGTCCTATAGTGGGATCAAGAACAATAGAGTTCAACATAAAATTAGATAGGACGAGATGGGTTGGGTGTGAAAGGCTGCCACGGGTGTGTCTGGCCACCATTTTGGATATCATATCAAAAGTTGCCCAATACAAAAATGCACCTTGTGTCAAAGTTTGGTTCCGATCCGACGAGCAGTTCCGGAGTTATTGCGTAAAAAACGGACTATATATATTTTTATGGAAGCGTGCAATACTACTTGAACCCCTGATAACGTTGCTTGCTGTTTGAGGGAGGAGGAAAGGTAAGTCACACCATACTGCTTCATCCATTCCACCATTAAAATCTCCGACTGGCAATCTTGTAAGTGACCCACGAGGTAAAGCTAACCTTCTTGCGGATATTTTCTCCACCAACTCAACCTTTGATGAAATAAATCAAGATGTCCCTGTACTTAATTTTAATTCGCCTGAAATTCCCTCACTTAAGATCCACACCAGACATGTCAAAACTATTTTGAAGAATCTCTCAGTAGATAAGGCTCCTGGTCCAGATGAAATTCCTCCAATAGTACTTAAGAATTGCTCCTTGGTGCTCGCTCCTGTATTGGCAAATATTTTCCGTCTGTGTACTCATACCTCATGCTTCCCAGTACCCTGGAAAGAAGCAAACATCCATCCAGTTCCTAAAAAAGGTGCCTCTTTAGATCCATCAAACTACAGACCAATAGCTATAACTTCCACTCTTGGTAAAGTCTTTGAAATTATATTAAATAATCACATAATTAAGGGGAGATCTCCACTTGAGGATTTTTTTCTTGACCCCTTTCTCCCTCATGTTTAGCCCCATTGCTTTTGATATTATAAAACGTTTGCCCCATTAGTTTAGCGATTTTAAGAACTTTCACCCCCTATTAAGACCTTTCGTGCAATTCAGGTGTCGATTTTATCCTGGCGAGCGATAGCGAGCCTGTATTTTAAGAGGAACCGGCCTTTAGCCGGGACATTTTTCTTGAAAGGGACTCAAAGGGGTGTCATTTTAAGCTTGATGGAGGTCTAGGGAACAAACTAAATACCTCCCCTTAAGCATCTTGAGAATAATAAATTAATCAGTGATAGGCAATATGGTTTTAGACGATGTCGATCAACTGCAGACAATCTTTGCCTTCTTACGCATCAAATCAACCAAGCTACAGATCAACATGGTGAAACACATACAATAGCACTGGATATATCAAAGGCATTTGATAGAGTCTGGTATCAATCCTTATTGTCGAATATGTCACACTACGGCCTTGCATCATTAGTTCCACTAATTTCTTCTTATCTTCATAACAGAAAAATATGTGTAATGGTAGATGACCTTTATTCTCAATTTCACTCAATAAATGCTGGTGTTCCCCAGGGATCAGTGTTGGCCCCAACTCTGTTCCTCATTCATATCAATGATCTCATATCTACCACTCATAATCCAATACATTCCTACGCAGATGACTCAACACTCCACAGTTCCTTCACATTTACCAATTCTTTCACCCAACCCGATCTTATAAATTCAAAAATAAATACTGCAATTTCTCTGAACCAGGACCTTTCTAGAATTGAGGAATGGGAACAAAAGAATCTAGTTTCCTTTAATGCACAGAAAACCAAGTACATTCAATTTTCTAACCGACAGAATCTCACTGACTCCCATATATTTGTTAATGATGTAAATATTCCCACTTCCCCTAGTATTGACATTCTCGGTGTAACATTAACTACTAACTTGAGCTGGACACATTATGTTAGAAGCATTGCTAAGAATGCCTCTAAAAAACTGGGACTCCTGTACAGAGTTCGAGAATTCTTCACTGACGAGCAGTTGGCCGTAATATATAAAAGTCATGTGCGTTCTCAGATGGATTACTGTTCACCTCTGTGGAGTGGAAGTGGAGTGGTTGCATTGAGGCAGTTGGACAAAATTCAAAATAAAACTATTAGATTAATCAATAACCCTGCAATCACACAGGACCTTCCTACATTATCCATACGAAGAAACGTTGCATCCCTTGCATTATTCTACAGATATTTTCACAGCAATTGTTCCGAGGAACTTGCTTCAATTGTGCCGCCTCTCCACATCTTTCCCCGTAGAACTAGGGCAGCTGAGAGCGCCCATGAATTTACACTTTCTCCTCCACGATGCAGAACTTCTGCTTATCAAAATTCATTTATCCCTAGAACTACTACTCTTTGGAATTCACTTCCCTCGAATTGCTTTCCACAAACTTACAATCTACAAATGATTAAATCCAGTTGCTACAAACATTTTATGAATGGAGGATGCCTTTAGGCACATGGATCTTTTTGTTTTATCTGTGTTTTTCCTTCCTCCGTTCATTGTCTCTTTAAAAAAAAAAAAAAAAAAAAAAAAAAAAAAAAAAAGTCAAAACGTTGAAGGTCTAGAACTTTGTTATTTAACCCTCGTGGCCCAGGCTGCCTTTCTAAATGATGGAGGTCGTATCCGGGCGATCTGGCTGAAAATCAACAAAAGTAAACTAAGGCTAATCTCGCTTAATATATTATCTACATTAATGAAAGATATATAATGATGTGCGCCTTACCTTGCCGCGTACAATGGCGTTGAGTAGAGCTCTCTAGCTCAACTGGTTCCGGAGTGATGGTGATGGAAGTGGAGGTAACTTTTTCCGCGTATTTACCTCGGCGTGTCCGAACACTCGACCGCAGTCCCGGCTACGACGCCCAGTTGCACTCGTCGCTCCACCCGCAATTATGCCGGGAAGCGATGTGATAGTGTTTTATTGTTTATTATGCCATTTATTATAGTTATTATGTTATTTTCACTCAATAAAGTTATTTTCATGAAGTTATTTGTGTCTCTGTCACTTATTACTTAGTTTTATTATTATTATTATGATTATAGTGTCACTTTCACTGGACTTTGATAGTTGATGGTGTCATTTTCATTTCTATGTATTGTTAGGTAAGCTAATAATATATATAGTGTCACTTTCACTTGTTCATATTGTTACGAAGGCACTTATCACTTATGTGTGTCTCTTTCACTTATACTTAGTTTTATTATTATTATAGTGTCACTTTCACTGGTCTATGATAATTGATAGTGTCATTTTCACTTATGTATTGTTAGGTAAGCTAATCATATATATAGTGTCACTTTCACTTGTTCATATTGTTACGAAGGCACTTATTATTACTTATGTGTCTCTCACTTATACTTAGTTTTATTATTATTATAGTGTCACTTTCACTGGACTATGATAATTGATTGTGTCACTTTCACTGTTATTGTCACGGGCACTTCAAAATTGTTGGAGAGTGTGAAAGTCATTGAAGCACCGTCCAGCACACAGTGTCACTTCACACTCGAGGCATTCCCATGTGGTTTTGCTCACTTTGCGGGGTCTGCGAGTTATGTGGCTGCACACATGGCACCTCTTCTGACTCCTAACTGTACTACCTGGTGCTTTGAAAGGAAGGGGGTGGAGCTGGTGCCTCCTGAAGAAGTCGGCACACCCCGTTCTGTCCAGCTGGCCTGGTCCTTGTAGTGGTCTCCCAGGTTCTGCATGCTTAGCCAGGAGCTCAAGTATCACCTGTTTGTGGAACTTCCGCAGGGACTTGTACTTCTTGGCTCCTGGAGTCCTCAGACGGTAGATGTTGTAGGCATTGAGGACCGACATATCTACCGTATGCAGGATAAACTTCTTGTACCATCTGCAAGATGTTCGCAGGCAGTCGATGAAGCCCATCTGCATGTCGGACTTGTCAACGAGGCGCATGTTGAGGTTGTAATCAAGGACAGCAGCTGGTTTCTGGACGGGGTTCTTGGTTCTTCGGTCCACCTTCCCTGTGGCGACCATCTCGGCCTTGTGGCATGTGCTGAGGAGGTTGACCTTCCGCTGGTCATGCCAGTGGATGGAGAGGATGGGGCCACTCTTCTTGTGGAAGATGTCCGTCTTCTTCGTCTTGGTTAGGTAGCCTGGCATGCCCTTCCTCTTGTCCTTGACTGTGCCGACAGTTCCGGTCTTGCGGTCATGGAGGTACTTGGTCAGGATAGGCGACGTGTAGTAGTTATCGGTGTAGAGGATGTGGTTCTTATGGAAGTGCCTCTCCATCATCTTCTTTACTACAGCGCTGCCAAAACAAATGTGGTGGTCAGTCTCAATTTCTCCACCCCTGCCACTGTAGACCACAAAGTCCAGCACATACCCCGTCAAACAGTCGCAGAGGACGAAGAGCTTGATGCCGAAGCGGTGTCTCTTGGACGGGATATACTGTCGGAAGTGCAGCCTACCACGGAACAGGACCAGAGACTCATCGAGGCACATCTTCTGGAAAGGAATCAGGTCGGTAGTGAACCGATGACGTATCATGTCATACAGCTTCCTGATCTTCCATAGTGTGTCGGTAAGGTGGACATGCATGTTGTTGGTCAGGTGGAGATAGGAGAGGATGTCAAAGTACCTGTCCCTGGACATATACTTGCCAAATGCTGGAGCCGTTATGAGGTCGCCAGTGATCCAGTAGTCTGCCAGAGCGTGCTTCCTGATATGTGTCATCAGCATTGTGAGCGCCAAGAACACATATAGTTCTGCCAAAGTGACAGCTCTACATGCCACCATCTTGGCACTGGTCTTCCTTCCAAGAAAGTTGGCACAGATGTCATGATGGTTGTTGGTTTCCTCGACGAGGTATTCCATGACTTCATTGTCATAGAAGCCACAGAAAAGTTCACTAGGGGTAGCATCTGGGCACAGGGATTTGTTGGTGACACTCCGGAACCCATCTGTACCTCGTCAAAGGCAGGACAATCTGGCTCAAAATCAGCCCCATCTGTCCACACAAACAGGTCGGATGCTGATGCTCGAGCACGTGCAGGTGCAGCAGGCACACGCCCTTGGCCACGCGGATGCCCTGCATGCCCACGCTCACGCCCACACCCAGGGGCAGCGGCGTCGGCAGACTGACCACGTCCACGACCTCGCCCTCTAACTCGTCTTGGCGGGACTTCCTCTTCCTCTTCCTGTTCCTGTTCCTCTTCCTCCTCAGGCTACGTCAAGTCATCTGGAGCAATGTTGGGGTCGTCAGTATCCTCTTCAGGAGACAATTCTGGTGAAGAAGTGACCGGGTGTAAGGCGGTGTGGGGCGCGGGAGGCTGCCGGAGGTTCAACAATGGGAGCCTCGGCCTCGGGAGTTGGGCTCCTTTTGCGGCGAGCCTAGGGCTTCTCCGCATCATATAATGCTCTGCGGTGTGTTGAGGGCTGTGGCACACTACTAATACCACTTGAAGAGGCCCTTTGCTCATCCTGAAGGAGAGATGAAGCCGAGGGCTGTGGGTGACCCACGCGGCATCCCGGGTCAAGGCGTCGGGACAAAGGAATGCGGGTGGTTGCTAGACCAGGGTCGGCGTCACTATCACTGTCTTCCGCTTCCCTAGCCTTTTCTGCGGCTGCCCTGCGTGCTTTTTTAGCTGCACTTTTCACCAAAGATTGTTTATAAAAATATTTGCCCACTTTCAAGGGCGTACGGGCAGGCAAAGGGGAAGGTCCTGGGCTAGGCCTAGGCTGACCTAGCAAAGATGGCGAGGGGGTAGGCCTAGGTTCTAGCACACTTGGAAGTTCAATAGCGACCTTCCTGAAACACTTCCACTTCAGGATCATCACTACTGTCTCCCCCCTCAAATAAATCTACATTATCGTCGTCTCCAAAGCCAACGAAATCGTCATCTTCGCTTGTACTTATAAATTGTTCTTTGCCCACCAAGCTTTCGCCACTGCTCTCTTCAAGATCAAAAAGTTCTCGCTGTATAGCACTATCACTCAACAAACGCTTCACTTTCTTTCGTTGAGCTTTCTTCTCGGTTGCAACAGGCGTCGAAGTTGCGAGCGGGGTAGCAGTGGGGCGCGCGGGAGGTTGCACCGAATCGGATGCGGCGGAATTCATTTTGTCACTATAACTCGCTATGGCGGCCATGTACGAACTGATAACGGTAGTAGTTGAGGCTTGGTGGCGCTGCGATCGCCCCTGCAAAGTAAAATTTGGCCGCGCGAATTTTGAAGCACGCTTTCAAGCACAGGGATTTTATAAGGACACACCGGGCTCCGGCCCATCTGCCGCACTGTCATTTTAAAATGCTGCCTGGGCTGGAAGGGTTAAACAAAGCATTTGGCAAAGGGAGGAATTGTTAAAAACCTTAGCCAATACTCTGTTATTCACCAAAAATAAATTTGAATTATCATTATTATTTGGTAGGGTAGGTATGTATAGGTAGGTTGGCTAAATAATTGGTGGAATTCATAGGGACTCGAACTGTTTTGAGAGAGTTAAATAACAAAAAAAATAATAGATCTGAATAATAAATCGACTATGTTATTAAGCAAAACTAGGGGATGCGTGGAAGCCTATAGACTGTAGACGGTAAACTTTGTGTGGGTAGCGAATACGGTTTTAAAGTAATTTAAGAATAGACGGTTTTCAATGCTGCGGCCAAACTATTCCACCCATTTATATTCTTTTGGTATCAAAACGTTCGGAATCGCAAGCCTCACCCAACTACGCAAACATGGCTTTGATCATCGGCGTAGTTTTCAAGATGTGGAATTTTAACTGGAATTCGAGGTTTTTTCAAGATTGCCGGAAAAAAACCCACGTGCAAAAGCAAAACCTTCTCCATAACATTTGCGGAGCATTAGTAGTGGAGTCCATATGCCAAAGCCCAATCATTTCCTATGAGTGGGAGAGACGGTATTTAGCGTCAAATTGTTCGGGAAATCGGCTGCCACGGACCCTGTTGGCCGCCATGACAGATGTTTAACATATCAAAAGTTGTCCAATACAAAAACGCACCTCTTGTGAAAGTTTGATCCCAATCCAAAAAGCGGTTCTGGAGTTATTGCTTCAAAACCGGCGTGTAAAAAGAATTTGGATGAATAAGTGGGTTTAATGATTACAATAGGGGTTCCCCGTAGGGATCGAACCCCTAATGATAATAATATTTATTCAGTTAGCATTATACAGAGTTGGTACCACATAATATGTTACAAATATGACATGTACCAGCCTTGCATAATTCCAACTAAGGATAGCCCAATAAGACCGTTAGGCGTATTTCCATTGGGGTCCTTGTGGGATTAGGTTAGCTGGGTAAAAAGGGGAGGATAAAAAAAAAAAAAATAGATACTTTAGAGAAAGTATTTCTAGGGGGTTATTTTAAGATACCTTACATCCTATAGTAAATATCAGTAATCCGTAATTAGTATTCAGTAATCATTTCAGTTTGTTTTGCCTATCTCTTATATCTTATCTCTTATATCTTACTGTGGGAACTTAGGCATGGAGTTGAAGAGTCGGCCTGTTTGGTGAAGGCAAGTAACAGGACTAAAGCATGGTTCACACATTCAAGAGTAGGTGCCAGAGTCAAGTACGTGTGAGGGAAGAGTGACGCTCTTCGTGGATCTTCGTGACTCTGGCAAGAACCAGCCCGAGTAAGGTCACTGTTCCCGTATCACCAAGAGTCAACAAGATTAATTACGTGTTCATCCAAGAGTCACGGAGAGTCAACAAGAGTCACGAAGAGTGTAACACGAACCCAACACGAGTTGAGGAAATTTGAAAAATAACGGTAAATTTTCCGGGCCAATAAACAGAGAGTCTGTACGAGTCAACACGAGTCAACACGATTCGAAACTTCAGGAGTCTTCGGCCCTACCACCCTTAAGATGGTGAATGAAATAGGCCGTAAAATCAGAGAAGTTTCAGGAGAACCCCGGGAAACCCTCTGGCTCAAGCAAAGACTAGGGATGGCTATCCTCCGGGGCAATGCCACCAGCGTCATGAGCTCAGTTCGACAGGACTGGGTCATGCCACTGCGTGAGGCCCCGGCAGGAGTGGTGTATCCGTAGTCTTTCCACAGTAGGGTAAAACAAAACATAAACTTTATTTGTATGTAACATGTGTGATGCACATTAATAAAAGGGGATGTGTCGGATGGTTGAAAGCCACAGTTGCTCGCGCGTTTGGGGCTAGCAACACGTATTATGAAAAACATGCATCCTCCTTCATTCACTGTCCCCCCCTTCAATCACTCAACCCCACAATTTGCCGGAGGATAACAGGTTTTTCACAATACGTAGATGGAGGTCTTTTAAAAAAAAAAAAAAGTGTAACAAGAGTCAACACGAGTGCAACAAGAGTCAGCCTACTGTTTTAAGACGTTTACCCTCACCCAGGTGTTAATATTTTCCTGTCGAGCGGTAGCGAGCCAGCATATATATATTTTTGTTTTGACAGCAAGCTAAATTTGTACATTTTTTGATAGAATTTTTTTTCCGGCGAAGCCGGATTTCTCCATACAAAGCTGGCTCGCTATCGCTCGCCAGGAAGAAATCGACACTTGGATGGGGATAAACGTCTTAAAACAGTTGGCTGAATTAAGCCGAATGGATACAAGCCAGGGAAAGAGAGAAAAGGAGAGAAAGATAAAAAAAAAAACGGTGACGCCCCCTTAAGGAGAGATATCCACTCCAGGGATTTGTTTCTTGACCCCTTTCTCCCTCATGTTTAGCCCCATTGCTTTTGAGTTTTTTAGACGTTCGCTCCATTAGATTGGCGATTTTAAGAACTTTCGCCCCATTTCTGTCAATTTTAAGACCTTTCGTGCCATTTAAGTGTATATTTTCCTGGCGAGCGATAGCAAGCCTGTAATTTAAGAAGAACTGGGACAGTTTTCTGCCGAAAAATGTACAAATATATCTTGAAAGGGGTTCAAGGGGGTTTAATTTTAAGTTTGATGGAGATCTAGGGAACAAACTAAAAACCTCCCCTTAAGTCTGGCTGGCTATCAAAAAACTATTTGTTTTATTCAACATAGGGAGGACATCTTGGAGTTCGAAGGTTTAAGAAAGCACCTCCTTCCTTGAGTAAGCCTTAGGACTAACCCTTTCGGTACGACTAAACCATTTTAAGTACCATGATCCTATTATAATTGGTTCCATGCCATCTCAACCAGTAGACCATTTCAACCAGTAGCTCTCAACCAGTGCCAAATCAACCAAGACCAACCAAACCAGTGCCAAAATATAGTACTAACCTAACCTAACCTAACCGTATTGGTTGATTTGGTACTGGTTGAGAGCTACTGGTTGAAATGGTCTACTGGTTGAGTTGTCCGGTCACCATTTTAATTATATCTGACAATTAGCAGACGAGTTTAACCCTTTGAGTACCAGCGACGTGTGTTATATTATATTCTAGCTATGTTTAGATGATATTATGCAGCTTAGGAAGAATCTGTGGTAGTTACAAGGGTTGGTTGAGATAGTTTGAAGCCTTATTATTGCCTGAGGTCCTTCCTAAGCTGTATAAAATCGCTTAGTAGTTGCCAGAATATGATGAAAAGGACGTCCCTGGTACTGTACGAGTTAACCTCTACTGTACCGGCGACGTCCTTTTAATTAACATTATTCTAGTTATATTTAGATGATTGTGTGCCGTTTAAGGAGGGTCTGTGGTAGTAAAAAGGGTTAAGTGAGATAGTTCAAAGCCTGTTACTTCCTTGAGATCCTCTATAAACTGAATAAAATCGTCTAAAAATAGCAAGAATATAATTATAAAGACGTCGCTGGTACAGAAGGGGTTAATCAGCTTCCGATTGACCTCTATAAACCAAAGGGCTCCATTTTTCATAAACTGCATACAATTGCTTTATGGAAGCCAGAATATGATGGAAAAGGCGTCCTGGTACTGAAGGGGTTAACCCTTTGAATACCAGCGACGTTTTATTTCCATCATTTTGACAACTATTAGACGGTTTTA
This sequence comes from Paralithodes platypus, assembly GCA_032716605.1. Taxonomy (NCBI): domain Eukaryota; kingdom Metazoa; phylum Arthropoda; class Malacostraca; order Decapoda; family Lithodidae; genus Paralithodes; species Paralithodes platypus. Next base: position 31,811,364 of record CM064483.1, on the reverse strand, counting down.
TACAGCTTAGGAAGGACCTCTACCAATAATAAGGCTTCAAACTGTCACAACCCACTCTTTTAACTACCACAGATCCTTCCTAAGCTGCATAATATCGTCTAAATATAGCTAGAATATAATATACCACACGTCGCTGGTACTGTACGGGTTAACTCCTTCTGTACCTGTGATGTATTTTTCATTATGTTCTGCCAACTATTAAACGATTTTGTTCAGCTTAGGAAGAATGTCTACTCAATAAAAGGCTATAGACTGTCTCAATTCATCTTTTTAGCTAGCATATATCCTTCCTAAGCTTCATAATATCGTCTACATGTAGCTAAAATCAAATAATAAAAACATCGCCGGTACAGAAGGGGTTACTGATAATATGTGTTAGTGTGAGAGCTGAGGTGGTGTGGAAGTAATGGGGTAATGGGGTTGAACATGAGGGAGAAGGGGGGTCCATGTTAGTGTGAGAGCTGAGGTGTGGAGGAGGTGTAGAGTCGGGTTGTTTGGTGAAGGCAAGTATGTATGTGGACTAAAGGTGGTCTTTTTAACCCTTTGAGTATCATCAACGTGTGTTATATTTTATTCTAGCTATATATAGACGATATTATGGAGCGTAAGAAGAATCTGTGGTAGGTAAAATGGTTGGTTGAGATAGTTTTAAGCCTTATTTTTGTTAGAGGTCCTTCCTAAGCTTAATAATATCATCTAATAATTGCCAGAATATAATTAAAAGTACGTCAGCGGAACTGTTTGGGTTAACAAGGGGTAGTGGGTATTGTGTGGTCTATTTATGTATATAGTCATATATTATACTTAATTTACCCCCCAAACCTCCATCCATCTTAAAAAAAACACCCCCAAGACCCTCCTTCAAGATAAATTTGTACATTTATCGGTAGACAAATATTCCGGCCGAAGGCCGATTCTTCTTAAAGTTACAGGGCTCGCTATCGCTCGCCAGGAAAGAAATGACACCCAAATGTCACGAAAGGTCTTAAAGTTGACAACAATTTTGGGCGAAAGGTGTTAAAATCGCCACACTAATGGTCCGAACCTCTTAAAATCTCAAAACTAATGCGGCTAAACACAAGGAAGAAGGGGTTCCATTACAAAAAACCATCCCCCCTTAACAAGCCCATGCTGTTTACTCGGTGCTCGATTAATGTTGGTCTTTATATCTCAGCCCTCCAGACATAACCACTATAGTCTGTTTGCAGCTTACGGTAAATTGCCATGCCTCAGAGTATGTTTACGCATTGGGACTCGCAGAGGGCCGCTCTCGGGTGGCATAATGTGAGGGGGTTGTGCATGGGGACTAATGTGATTGAGGACAGGATCAGGATTAAGGTTGTAATGATTGGTAATCATAGTTTTAAAAGAATCAAAAGTGAGACTATTAACTATATAGACGAAGAACGTCTTCAAGAACTAAATTTATAGCCATTAACCAAGCGCAGATTGAGAGGTTACATTATTCAAGTTTTCAAGATCATTAAAGGCATCGACAACATGAACTGTAGTAAATATTTTACGATTAACCGATCAAACTACACGCGGGACAATGGCTGCAAAATCATTGGTAAATCATTCAACTCTAACGAATCTAGTCGTCAATTTGTGGAATGGGCTTCCCCGAGATGTCATAGACTGCACCACCGTTGATTCCTTCAAAGTTCACCTAGACAAGCACCTTGCCCTGAACCCAAAGGTTGACTATTATCAAGATAGTGAAACATACATACTAAACGTCAGTTTATATAATAGGCGAGTTATCAAGATAGTGAAACAGACATAATAGACGAGTTATCAAGATAGGGACACAGACATAATAACCGTTAGTTGAACTAATAGACTACACAAAATATTATTCAAATATATTTTCTCCACCAACTCAACCTTTGATGAAATAAATCAAGATGTCCCTGTACTTAATTTTAATTCGCCTGAAATTCCCTCACTTAAGATCCACACCAGACATGTCAAAACTATTTTGCAGAATCTCTCAGTAGATAAGGCTCCTGGTCCAGATGAAATTCCTCCAATAGTACTTAAGAATTGCTCCTTGGTGCTCGCTCCTGTATTGGCAAATATTTTCCGTCTGTGTACTCATACCTCATGCTTCCCAGTACCCTGGAAAGAAGCAAACATCCATCCAGTTCCTAAAAAGGTGCCTCTTTAGATCCATCAAACTACAGACCAATAGCTATAACTTCCACTCTTGGTAAAGTCTTTGAAATTAGATTAAATAATCACATAATTAAGGGGAGATCTCCACTTGAGGATTTTTTTCTTGACCCCTTTCTCCCTCATGTTTAGCCCCATTGCTTTTGATATTATAAAACGTTTGCCCCATTAGTTTAGCGATTTTAAGAACTTTCACCCCCTATTAAGACCTTTCGTGCAATTCAGGTGTCGATTTTATCCTGGCGAGCGATAGCGAGCCTGTATTTTAAGAGGAACCGGCCTTTAGCCGGACATTTTTCTTGAAAGGGACTCAAAGGGGTGTCATTTTAAGCTTGATGGAGGTCTAGGGAACAAACTAAATACCTCCCCTTAAGCATCTTGAGAATAATAAATTAATCAGTGATAGGCAATATGGTTTTAGACGATGTCGATCAACTGCAGACAATCTTTGCCTTCTTACGCATCAAATCAACCAAGCTACAGATCAACATGGTGAAACACATACAATAGCACTGGATATATCAAAGGCATTTGATAGAGTCTGGTATCAATCCTTATTGTCGAATATGTCACACTACGGCCTTGCATCATTAGTTCCACTAATTTCTTCTTATCTTCATAACAGAAAAATATGTGTAATGGTAGATGACCTTTATTCTCAATTTCACTCAATAAATGCTGGTGTTCCCCAGGGATCAGTGTTGGCCCCAACTCTGTTCCTCATTCATATCAATGATCTCATATCTACCACTCATAATCCAATACATTCCTACGCAGATGACTCAACACTCCACAGTTCCTTCACATTTACCAATTCTTTCACCCAACCCGATCTTATAAATTCAAAAATAAATACTGCAATTTCTCTGAACCAGGACCTTTCTAGAATTGAGGAATGGGAACAAAAGAATCTAGTTTCCTTTAATGCACAGAAAACCAAGTACATTCAATTTTCTAACCGACAGAATCTCACTGACTCCCATATATTTGTTAATGATGTAAATATTCCCACTTCCCCTAGTATTGACATTCTCGGTGTAACATTAACTACGGTACTAACTTGAGCTGGACACATTATGTTAGAAGCATTGCTAAGAATGCCTCTAAAAAACTGGGACTCCTGTACAGAGTTCGAGAATTCTTCACTGACGAGCAGTTGGCCGTAATATATAAAAGTCATGTGCGTTCTCAGATGGATTACTGTTCACCTCTGTGGAGTGGAAGTGGAGTGGTTGCATTGAGGCAGTTGGACAAAATTCAAAATAAAACTATTAGATTAATCAATAACCCTGCAATCACACAGGACCTTCCTACATTATCCATACGAAGAAACGTTGCATCCCTTGCATTATTCTACAGATATTTTCACAGCAATTGTTCCGAGGAACTTGCTTCAATTGTGCCGCCTCTCCACATCTTTCCCCGTAGAACTAGGGCAGCTGAGAGCGCCCATGAATTTACACTTTCTCCTCCACGATGCAGAACTTCTGCTTATCAAAATTCATTTATCCCTAGAACTACTACTCTTTGGAATTCACTTCCCTCGAATTGCTTTCCACAAACTTACAATCTACAAATGATTAAATCCAGTTGTTACAAACATTTTATGAATGGAGGATGTCTTTAGGCACATGGACCTTTTTGTTTTTTCTGTGTTTTTCCTTCCTCCGTTCATTGTCTCTTTAAAAAAAAAAAAAAAAAAAAAAAAAAAAAAAAAAAAAAAAGTCAAAACGTTGAAGGTCTAGAACTTTGTTATTTAACCCTCGTGGCCCAGGCTGCCTTTCTAAATGATGGAGGTCGTATCCGGGCGATCTGGCTGAAAATCAACAAAAGTAAACTAAGGCTAATCTCGCTTAATATATTATCTACATTAATGAAAGATATATAATGATGTGCGCCTTACCTTGCCGCGTACAATGGCATTGAGTAGAGCTCTCTAGCTCAACTGGTTCCGGAGTGATGGTGATGGAAGTGGAGGTAACTTTTTCCGCGTATTTACCTCGGCGTGTCCGAACACTCGACCGCAGTCCCGGCTACGACGCCCAGTTGCACTCGTCGCTCCACCCGCAATTATGCCGGGAAGCGATGTGATAGTGTTTTATTGTTTATTATGCCATTTATTATAGTTATTATGTTATTTTCACTCAATAAAGTTATTTTCATGAAGTTATTTGTGTCTCTGTCACTTATTACTTAGTTTTATTATTATTATGATTATAGTGTCACTTTCACTGGACTTTGATAGTTGATGGTGTCATTTTCACTTTTATGTATTGTTAGGTAAGCTAATAATATATATAGTGTCACTTTCACTTGTTCATATTGTTACGAAGGCACTTATTATTACTTATGTGTCTCTCACTTATACTTAGTTTTATTATTATTATAGTGTCACTTTCACTGGACTATGATAATTGATAGTGTCACTTTCACTGTTATTGTCACGGGCACTTCAAAATTGTTGGAGAGTGTGAAAGTCATTGAAGCACCGTCCAGCACACAGTGCCACTTCACACTCGAGGCATTCCCATGTGGTTTTGCTCACTTTGCGGGGTCTGCGAGTTGTGTGGCTGCACACATGGCACCTCTTCTTGTGGAAGATGTCCGTCTTCTTCGTCTTGGTTAGGTAGCCTGGCATGCCCTTCCTCTTGGCCTTGACTGTGCCGACAGTTCCGGTCTTGCGGTCATGGAGGTACTTGGTCAGGATAGGCGACATGTAGTAGTTATCGGTGTAGAGGATGTGGTTCTTATGGAAGTGCCTCTCCATCATCTTCTTTACTACAGCGCTGCCAAAACAAATGTGGTGGTCAGTCTCAATTTCTCCACCCCTGCCACTGTAGACCACAAAGTCCAGCACATACCCCGTCAAACAGTCGCAGAGGACGAAGAGCTTGATGCCGAAGCGGTGTCTCTTGGACGGGATATACTGTCGGAAGTGCTGCCTACCACGGAACATGACCAGAGACTCATCGAGGCACATCTTCTGGAAAGGAATCAGGTCGGTAGTGAACCGATGACGTATCATGTCATACAGCTTCCTGATCTTCCATAGTGTGTCGGTAAGGTGGACATGCATGTTGTTGGTCAGGTGGAGATAGGATAGGATGTCAAAGTACCTGTCCCTGGACATATACTTGCCAAATGCTGGAGCCGTTATGAGGTCGCCAGTGATCCAGTAGTCTGCCAGAGCGTGCTTCCTGATATGTGTCATCAGCATTGTGAGCGCCAAGAACACATATAGTTCTGCCAAAGTGACAGCTCTACATGCCACCATCTTGGCACTGGTCTTCCTTCCAAGAAAGTTGGCACAGATGTCATGATGGTTGTTGGTTTCCTCGACGAGGTATTCCATGACTTCATTGTCATAGAAGCCACAGAAAAGTTCACTAGGGGTAGCATCTGGGCACAGGGATATGTTGGTGACACTCCGGAACCCATCTGTACCTCGTCAAAGGCAGGACAATCTGGCTCAAAATCAGCCCCATCTGTCCACACAAACAGGTCGGATGCTGATGCTCGAGCACGTGCAGGTGCAGCAGGCACACGCCCTTGGCCACGCGGATGCCCTGCATGCCCACGCTCACGCCCACACCCAGGGGCAGCGGTGTCGGCAGACTGACCACGTCCACGACCTCGCCCTCTAACTCGTCTTGGCGGGACTTCCTCTTCCTCTTCCTGTTCCTGTTCCTCTTCCTCCTCAGGCTACGTCAAGTCATCTGGAGCAATGTTGGGGTCGTCAGTATCCTCTTCAGGAGACAATTCTGGTGAAGAAGTGACCGGGTGTAAGGCGGTGTGGGGCGTGGGAGGCTGCCGGAGGTTCAACAATGGGAGCCTCGGCCTCGGGAGTTGGGCTCCTTTTGCGGCGAGCCTAGGGCTTCTCCGCATCATATAATGCTCTGCGGTGTGTTGAGGGCTGTGGCACACTACTAATACCACTTGAAGAGGCCCTTTGCTCATCCTGAAGGAGAGATGAAGCCGAGGGCTGTGGGTGACCCACGCGGCATCCCGGGTCAAGGCGTCGGGACAAAGGAATGCGGGTGGTTGCTAGACCAGGGTCGGCGTCACTATCACTGTCTTCCGCTTCCCTAGCCTTTTCTGCGGCTGCCCTGCGTGCTTTTTTAGCTGCACTTTTCACCAAAGATTGTTTATAAAAATATTCGCCCACTTTCAAGGGCGTACGGGCAGGCAAAGGGGAAGGTCCTAGGCTAGGCCTAGGCTGACCTAGCAAAGATGGCGAGGGGGTAGGCCTAGGTTCTAGCACACTTGGAAGTTCAATAGCACCTTCCTGAAACACTTCCACATCAGGATCATCACTACTGTCTCCCCACTCAAATAAATCTACATTATCGTCGTCTCCAAAGCCAACGAAATCGTCATCTTCGCTTGTACTTATAAATTGTTCTTTGTCCACCAAGCTTTCGCCACTGCTCTCTTCAAGATCAAAAAGTTCTCGCTGTATAGCACTATCACTCAACAAACGCTTCACTTTCTTTCGTTGAGCTTTCTTCTCGGTTGCAATAGGCGTCGAAGTTGCGAGCGGGGTAGCAGTGGGGCGCGCGGGAGGTTGCACCGAATCGGACGCGGCGGAATTCATTTTGTCACTATAACTCGCTATGGCGGCCACGTACGAACTGATAACGGTAGTAGTTGAGGCTTGGTGGCGCTGCGATCGCCCCTGCAAAGTAAAATTTGGCCGCGCGAATTTTGAAGCACGCTTTCAAGCACAGGGATTTTATAAGGACACACCGGGCTCCGGCCCATCTGCCGCACTGTCATTTTAAAATGCTGCCTGGGCTGGAAGGGTTAAACAAAGCATTTGGCAAAGGGAGGAATTGTTAAAAACCTTAGCCAATACTCTGTTATTCACCAAAAATAAATTTGAATTATCATTATTATTTGGTAGGGTAGGTATGTATAGGTAGGTTGGCTAAATAATTGGTGGAATTCATAGGGACTCGAACTGTTTTGAGAGAGTTAAATAACAAACAAATAATAGATCTGAATAATAAATCGACTATGTTATTAAGCAAAACTAGGGGATGCGTGGAAGCCTATAGACTGTAGACGGTAAACTTTGTGTGGGTAGCGAATACGGTTTTAAAGTCATTTAAGAATAGACGGTTTTCAATGCTGCGGCCAAACTATTCCACCCATTTATATTCTTTTGGTATCAAAACGTTCGGAATCGCAAGCCTCACCCAACTACGCAAACATGGCTTTGATCATCGGCGTAGTTTTCAAGATGTGGAATTTTAACTGGAATTCGAGGTTTTTTCAAGATTGCCGGAAAAAACCCCACGTGCAAAAGCAAAACCTTCTCCATAACATTTGCGGAGCATTAGTAGTGGAGTCCATATGCCAAAGCCCAATAATTTCCTATGAGTGGGAGAGACGGTATTTAGGCGTCAAATTGTTCGGGAAATCGGCTGCCACGGACCCTGTTGGCCGCCATGACATATGTTTAACATATCAAAAGTTGTCCAATACAAAAACGCACCTCATGTGAAAGTTTGATCCCAATCCAAAAAGCGGTTCTGGAGTTATTGCTTCAAAACCGGCGTGTAAAAAGAATTTGGATGAATAAGTGGGTTTAATGATTACAATAGGGGTTCCCCGTAGGGATCGAACCCCTAATGATAATAATATTTATTCAGTTAGCATTATACAGAGTTGGTACCACATAATATGTTGCAAATATGACATGTACCAGCCTTGCATAATTCCAACTAAGGATAGCCCAATAAGGCCGTTAGGCGTATTTCCATTGGGGTCCTTGTGGGATTAGGTTAGCTGGGGAAAAAGGGGAGGATAAAAAAAAAAAAAATAGATACTTTAGAGAAAGTATTTCTAGGGGGTTATTTTAAGATACCTTACATCCTATAGTAAATATCAGTAATCCGTAATCAGTATTCAGTAATCATTTCAGTTTGTTTTGCCTATCTCTTATGTCTTATCTCTTATATCTTACTGTGGGAACTTAGGCATGGAGTTGAAGAGTCGGCCTGTTTGGTGAAGGCAAGTAACAGGACTAAAGCATGGTTCACACATTCAAGAGTAGGTGCCAGAGTCAAGTACGTGTGAGGGAAGAGTGACGCTCTTCGTGGATCTTCGTGACTCTGGCAAGAACCAGCCCGAGTAAGGTCACTGTTCCCGTATCACCAAGAGTCAACAAGATTAATTACGTGTTCATCCCAGAGTCACGGAGAGTCAACAAGAGTCACGAAGAGTGTAACACGAACCCAACACGAGTTGAGGAAATTTGAAAAATAACGGTAAATTTTCCGGGCCAATAAACAGAGAGTCTGTACGAGTCAACACGAGTCAACACGATTCGAAACTTCAGGAGTCTTCGGCCCTACCACCCTTAAGATGGTGAATGAAATAGGCCGTAAAATCAGAGAAGTTTCAGGAGAACCCCGGGAAACCCTCTGGCTCAAGCAAAGACTAGGGATGGCTATCCTCCGGGGCAATGCCACCAGCGTCATGAGCTCAGTTCGACAGGACTGGGCCATGCCACTGCGTGAGGCCCCGGCAGGAGTGGTGTATCCGTAGTCTTTCCACAGTAGGGTAAAACAAAACATAAACTTTATTTGTATGTAACATGTGTGATGCACATTAATAAAAGGGGATGTGTCGGATGGTTGAAAGCCACAGTTGCTCGCGCGTTTGGGGCTAGCAACAAGTATTATGAAAAACATGCATCCTCCTTCATTCACTGTCCCCCCCTTCACTCACTCAACCCCACAATTTGCCGGAGGATAACAGGTTTTTCACAATACATGGATGGAGGTCTTTTAAAAAAAAAAAAAAGTGTAACAAGAGTCAACACGAGTGCAACAAGAGTCAGCCTACTGTTTTAAGACGTTTACCCTCACCCAGGTGTTAATATTTTCCTGTCGAGCGGTAGCGAGCCAGCATATATATATTTTTGTTTTGACAGCAAGCTAAATTTGTACATTTTTTGATAGAATTTTTTTTCCGGCGAAGCCGGATTTCTCCATACAAAGCTGGCTCGCTATCGCTCGCCAGGAAGAAATCGACACTTGGATGGGGATAAACGTCTTAAAACAGTTGGCTGAATTAAGCCGAATTGGATACAAGCCAGGGAAAGAGAGAAAAGGAGAGAAAGATAAAAAAAAAAACGGTGACGCCCCCTTAAGGAGAGATATCCACTCCAGGGATTTGTTTCTTGACCCCTTTCTCCCTCATGTTTAGCCCCATTGCTTTTGAGTTTTTTAGACGTTCGCTCCATTAGATTGGCGATTTTAAGAACTTTCGCCCCATTTCTGTCAATTTTAAGACCTTTCGTGCCATTTAAGTGTATTTTTTTCCTGGCGAGCGATAGCAAGCCTGTAATTTAAGAAGAACTGGGACAGTTTTCTGCCGAAAAATGTACAAATATATCTTGAAAGGGGTTCAAGGGGGTTTAATTTTAAGTTTGATGGAGATCTAGGGAACAAACTAAAAACCTCCCCTTAAGTCTGGCTGGCTATCAAAAAACTATTTGTTTTATTCAACATAGGGAGGACATCTTGGAGTTCGAAGGTTTAAGAAAGCACCTCCTTCCTTGAGTAAGCCTTAGGACTAACCCTTTCGGTACGACTAAACCATTTTAAGTACCATGATCCTATTATAATTGGTTCCATGCCATCTCAACCAGTAGACCATTTCAACCAGTAGCTCTCAACCAGTGCCAAATCAACCAAGACCAACCAAACCAGTGCCAAAATATAGTACTAACCTAACCTAACCTAACCGTATTGGTTGATTTGGTACTGGTTGAGAGCTACTGGTTGAAATGGTCTACTGGTTGAGTTGTCCGGTCACCATTTTAATTATATCTGACAATTAGCAGACGAGTTTAACCCTTTGAGTACCAGCGACGTGTGTTATATTATATTCTAGCTATGTTTAGATGATATTATGCAGCTTAGGAAGAATCTGTGGTAGTTACAAGGGTTGGTTGAGATAGTTTGAAGCCTTATTATTGCCTGAGGTCCTTCCTAAGCTGTATAAAATCGCTTAGTAGTTGCCAGAATATGATGAAAAGGACGTCCCTGGTACTGTACGAGTTAACCTCTACTGTACCGGCGACGTCCTTTTAATTAACATTATTCTAGTTATATTTAGATGATTGTGTGCCGTTTAAGGAGGGTCTGTGGTAGTAAAAAGGGTTAAGTGAGATAGTTCAAAGCCTGTTACTTCCTTGAGATCCTCTATAAACTGAATAAAATCGTCTAAAAATAGCAAGAATATAATTATAAAGACGTCGCTGGTACAGAAGGGGTTAATCAGCTTCCGATTGACCTCTATAAACCAAAGGGCTCCATTGTTCATAAACTGCATACAATTGCTTTATGGAAGCCAGAATATGATGGAAAAGGCGTCCTGGTACTGAAGGGGTTAACCCTTTGAATACCAGCGACGTTTTATTTCCATCATATTATGACAACTATTAGACGATTTTATACAGCTTAGGAAGGACCTCTACCAATAATAAGGCTTCAAACTGTCACAACCCACTCTTTTAACTACCACAGATCCTTCCTAAGCTGCATAATATCGTCTAAATATAGCTAGAATATAATATACCACACGTCGCTGGTACTGTACGGGTTAACTCCTTCTGTACCTGTGATGTATTTTTCATTATGTTCTGCCAACTATTAAACGATTTTGTTCAGCTTAGGAAGAATGTCTACTCAATAAAAGGCTATAGACTGTCTCAATTCATCTTTTTAGCTAGCATATATCCTTCCTAAGCTTCATAATATCGTCTACATGTAGCTAAAATCAAATAATAAAAACATCGCCGGTACAGAAGGGGTTACTGATAATATGTGTTAGTGTGAGAGCTGAGGTGGTGTGGAAGTAATGGGGTAATGGGGTTGAACATGAGGGAGAAGGGGGGTCCATGTTAGTGTGAGAGCTGAGGTGTGGAGGAGGTGTAGAGTCGGGTTGTTTGGTGAAGGCAAGTATGTATGTGGACTAAAGGTGGTCTTTTTAACCCTTTGAGTATCATCAACGTGTGTTATATTTTATTCTAGCTATATATAGACGATATTATGGAGCGTAAGAAGAATCTGTGGTAGGTAAAATGGTTGGTTGAGATAGTTTTAAGCCTTATTTTTGTTAGAGGTCCTTCCTAAGCTTAATAATATCATCTAATAATTGCCAGAATATAATTAAAAGTACGTCAGCGGAACTGTTTGGGTTAACAAGGGGTAGTGGGTATTGTGTGGTCTATTTATGTATATAGTCATATATTATACTTAATTTACCCCCCAAACCTCCATCCATCTTAAAAAAACACCCCCAAGACCCTCCTTCAAGATAAATTTGTACATTTATCGGTAGACAAATATTCCGGCCGAAGGCCGATTCTTCTTAAAGTTACAGGGCTCGCTATCGCTCGCCAGGAAAGAAATGACACCCAAATGTCACGAAAGGTCTTAAAGTTGACAACAATTTTGGGCGAAAGGTGTTAAAATCGCCACACTAATGGTCCGAACCTCTTAAAATCTCAAAACTAATGCGGCTAAACACAAGGAAGAAGGGGTTCCATTACAAAAAACCATCCCCCCTTAACAAGCCCATGCTGTTTACTCGGTGCTCGATTAATGTTGGTCTTTATATCTCAGCCCTCCAGACATAACCACTATAGTCTGTTTGCAGCTTACGGTAAATTGCCATGCCTCAGAGTATGTTTACGCATTGGGACTCGCAGAGGGCCGCTCTCGGGTGGCATAATGTGAGGGGGTTGTGCATGGGGACTAATGTGATTGAGGACAGGATCAGGATTAAGGTTGTAATGATTGGTAATCATAGTTTTAAAAGAATCAAAAGTGAGACTATTAACTATATAGACGAAGAACGTCTTCAAGAACTAAATTTATAGCCATTAACCAAGCGCAGATTGAGAGGTTACATTATTCAAGTTTTCAAGATCATTAAAGGCATCGACAACATGAACTGTAGTAAATATTTTACGATTAACCGATCAAACTACACGCGGGACAATGGCTGCAAAATCATTGGTAAATCATTCAACTCTAACGAATCTAGTCGTCAATTTGTGGAATGGGCTTCCCCGAGATGTCATAGACTGCACCACCGTTGATTCCTTCAAAGTTCACCTAGACAAGCACCTTGCCCTGAACCCAAGGTTGACTATTATCAAGATAGTGAAACATACATACTAAACGTCAGTTTATATAATAGGCGAGTTATCAAGATAGTGAAACAGACATAATAGACGAGTTATCAAGATAGGGACACAGACATAATAACCGTTAGTTGAACTAATAGACTACACAAAATATTATTCAAAGCAAACTAAAACATTCTACCAATGGACACAAACTTTCCCTTCATAATTGCTGAGGGGCACAGGGCCTTGGGTGGGGCTTTGGTTTCCCGGGCGTTTCTGCACCCTCCTCAGCTCTCCGCCTTGGAGTTTCTTTGGTCACCCGGGCTTTATTAGTGGTAAGCAGGGAGGGTTTTGTGGGAGCAGTCAGGTATGGCCTTGGCCTTGCTCGGGACCTTGGGGCTGCCCGGCCAGACAGCCTGTGGAACAGCAACAACAATAACCAATGGACAAAGTCAGTCAGTCAGTAGCCAGCCCTTACTCCCACAAGGGGTAGGGAGGATCAGCAAGAGACACGAGAAAGGAAAAAGAGGTGACAGGAGAAGACCACATGTAACAGTTCGCCCACAAAAAAACAAACAAGCACACAAGCATTCAGAAGCACCAATCACTCATCATCATCAGCCCCCGAAATCAATGAAATCACAATGAACACAACACCAATAATTGACCACTTGCGAGTTTCGGGCTAAAAATATAGTTCAAGCAGTAGATCTCGATTGTTTAACCCTTTCTGTACCGGCGACGTCCTTTTCATTTTATTTTAGCTCTTCGAAGGATTTTTTGCAGTTTAAGAAGGATGTGTGGTAGAAAAAAAGGATTAAGTGAGAAATGGTTCAAAGCCTGTTAATTGCTGGAGGCCCTTTTGAAACTGAATATAATTGCCTAATAGTGGCCAGAATAAAGATAAAAGGCGGTCGCCGGTACAGAAGGGGTTAACAGAACCTATAATATGTGTTAGTAGGTAGGAATACCATGCTGAGATTTACTATGCTTGTAAAAGTTTGGCCAATAGTATAGGGCCATTCCTATGACCACTGGGGTTACCTCTAGGGGTGGGGCCAAACCGGCATTCCATTTGGGGGGACGGTGGTCACCCCCCCTTTTTACGCACAGGGGCAATTTTATGATTTTCGTTATTTTTGTCATAGAAGGCTGAGTTTGAGCTCAAAATACGCAGGATACTGTGTATAACCACTCACAATTTTGTATTTTATTTTATGAAACCCCCATGGAGAGATGGGGTCAGCCCCTCCCACTTAGGGGGTAGCTTTACTGTTTTCATTAATTATTGTTGTAGAAAGCTGATTTTATGCTTAAAATACTCACAGTAATTATTATAACAGAGATAAAAGAAATACTCTATATATAATTGCACTTCAAGGGATAGCTCACTTTCCAGAAAAGTTTTTCAGTTATATTTATTTATTTTATATTTCTTGAGAAAACCGAAATGGAGTCGAAATTAATATATTATATAAAATCTATTTAAAATAATATGGAAAATGAGGGGTCACCTTTACAAAATAATACAACATTTGAAAGAAAATATTAATAATTAATACGCATATTGTTAATATAAGGTTGACTTCAGCAGAAACTAGGTCAGCTCTTTTTTTCAGCTCCAGAGCAAGGTTTATGAAAACTGTACAGAATTGTTTTCAGTTTAAGTAGTCAACAAAAGTAAATCATTTATTATACAATATTAAGTATTATGATAAACTAAGTTTTGTTTTTATGTATATATAATACAGGCAAATAAAATAGATACATTAATTAAGAATTTCTATGAATTAATGTACTGGTAGATTTTTTGGAAATTAATTATGTACTCCTGTATTCACATTGAAAATAAATTGGTTAGAAAACTTATTTATCTATAGGACATAAACATTTGCATAAGTCTGTGCATGTGAGATTCACTTTGACACATGAACACATTAGCGCACATCTTTTTTGACAGCTGCACTTTACAAGTTCCCGGCACACTTGAGAAACTTGTGGTATTGTCATCCATTCAGGGTTATACATTCTATCAGTTCCCTTCTTCCAGCCATACACACAGGGGTCAGGCTCCTCAATGTTGGGGTCATGAGCTTTAGCCCAAATACTTCCCTGATACAGTGCTCGACGACAGTGCTGAAATAGGGCATTACATGTGGGTGGAATGCGTTCAATATTCTGATGTCTTTCACAAAACATTGCTCAGCGACTTCATTGATTGAGCCAGACTTCCCACCATATACAGTAATAAAGAATCTCTCCAATGCTTTGAATTTAGCAGAGGTTTCACTGAAGGTTTGGAAGGGTTGTTGTAGGAGTTCAATTCCGATGCTCAGTAGTCTTGCATGCTTCCCAGTTCCATAAAGGACATGAATCTGACCATCTTCATTGACATCATAGAATCGAGAATAATTGCAAATAAGGATTACCACTACATCCGAATCTGAAGTCTTTACAAGAATGGAGGAGCATAAAGACTTCAGTGCATGAAGAATGTGCACAATTATCCTGGTGTCAGCTTCTTCTTGCATGAATTTGCCCATCATATCGTCTCCAGGACCAACATGGCAAACTGTGTTGTTGTCTACATTTGTGATGTAAACATCTCCTAGGCCACTAATTCCTGGCATCACAATATCTCTTAAGACAACGAAACAACTCTGTCTTCTTCCTGCTGTCCTTCAGAAAATCGCACCAGTTCTTGGGGATGATAACTTTGCCAGAAACTTTTAACCTTGATCCCTTACCTCTGTCACTTCAAATTTCATTTTTGATGGAGCAGTGTCTATAGCTGTCCCAAACAACATCTACTCGAGAGGCTTTGCGTAGTTCCATGTTATATATATATATACCGGTATATATATATATATATATATATATATATATATATATATATATATATATATATATATATGAGTATACTGTATATACAGTATTTATTGTCTTGTAGTTTCTTTACAGATTCACATATGATTAGCCAAGCAACATGGACTGGACAAAGTGTATAATATGCCAAAAGGTATCAAAAGAACATTTACTTCTATATTAAAAAAAAGAAAATAACAATATATATATACCTGTATATATATATATATATATATATATATATAGTGTATATACATATTGTACGACAAGCACATTAAAAACGTGATATATAATGTTTTTTTATCTTTCAGTGACCTTATTCCCGGTCAATCTAGCGAAGGATTGACCTTTTCAAGTTTTTGACCTAACTGGAGGAAAGTGCGCTGTCACTTGGAGTTAAGTGAGATATATAACATTTCTTTTCAGTTTTTCATATACTTTACTAAGATAAATTTCAGCCTAGAATCAACTTTCTACAACAAAAATTAATGAAAATGATAAAACTACCCCATAAGTGGGAGGGGGGTGACCCCCATCTCCTCATGGGGGTTTCATAAAATAGAATACACAATTTTGGGTGGCTATTCACAGTATCCTGCGTATTTCGAGCCTAAAATCAGCTTTCTATGACAAAAATAACGAGAATAATAAAATTGCCCCTGTGCTTAAAAAGGGGGGGGGGGGGTGCCTCCCGACCCCCCAAATGGAATGCCGGTTTAGCACCACCCCTAGAGGTAACCCCTGTGGTCATAGGAATGGCCCTATACTATTGGCCAAACTTTTACAAGCATAGTAAACCTCATCAAAAATATTCATGTACTGTATATTCCTACCTACTATGTAGGTTTGTTATAGATACAAGGTCTAATGATTATAATCGTGTGTTTTAATATATGCACCATTACCGTATTTCAAATGGTAATTCTCTTAAGGGGGGATGGGCCGGTTTTCTGGACCACTTCCGCCCTCATGTTTAGCCCCATTAGTTTTCAGATGTTAAGATTTTTGCCCCATTAGTTAGTCGATTTTAAGACCTTTTGCTCCATTTATTCGTCAATATTTAGACCTTTCGTGCTATTTAAGTGTATTTATTTTCCCTGGCGAACGATAGTGAGCCTGTAATGTTGGAAGAATCGGCCTTCGGCCGGGACATTTTTCTACCGAAAAATTTACAAATTAATCTAAAAGGGGGATCTAATGGATTTTTTTGTTTTTAATTTGATGAGGTCTAGGGAGGAAACTAGAAAAATAATGAATACATGCAAAAATCGCCCAAAAAGTGAACCATCCACCATTAAGGGGAGATGGTTCACTTTTTGGTCGATTATTTCATATACATATATTATTATCTTAGTTTCCTCCCTAGACCTCCATCAAAGTTAAAACAAACATCCATTAGATCCCCCTTCTAGATTAATGTGTACATTTTTCGGTAGAAAAATGTCCCAGCCTTCTTTTAAAATTATAGGCTCACTATCGTTCGCCAGGAAAAAAATCGACACCTAAATAGCACGAAAGGTCTAAATATTGACAACAAATTGTCTTAACATCGACAAACTAATGAGCCGAACGTGATCAAATATGAAAACTAATAGGGCTAAACACGAGGAAGAAGGGGGACCAGAAAAACGGCCCATCTCCCTTTAAATATAGATATCTGCAGCTCCAACTTCCTGATAGCCTGAAACTCGCAAGTGGTCAATTGACTTACTAGAGGATATTAACTCCTTAAGCACCATGACGTACTTTATATAATTATGTAGTTACCATTAGACGATTTTCTTTAGCTCATAATCTATCCCTAGGACTCAAAGGTGTAAATACGATCACAATAAACCCTCTGAGCAACATAGGTCCAAGGTTTATATAGACTATGTTAGGTCCAAGGTTTATATAGATACTATGTAGATACTATGTATATACTATATATATACATGTATCTATGGATCTTGCATAGGGCCTTCTTAACTCATTCAGTACCAGGGTCTCTGTCTGTGAGTACATAAACTTTCTTCTAGGATCTTTGTTAATTGTGGCCACCCAATCTTTTAACATCAAGACCTAAAATAGTTTTGTATCATAAGTATTAAAATTATAAAGTGGTATGGCTCCCTCCACTTATATTTTAGTATCTTTAATAGTGCAATAGCAACCTACATATGCTTAACCTTATTATTCCTGGCACCCCAGAAATTAATATAGTTATACTTATTGGGCTAACTTCAGTATAGTTAAGACGTTGAAAGACTCAGGCAACCCTACCTTTCATAATTTTTCTATTAAGAAGTTATACTAGCATTTTCTCACAGAGATCTAAGGTAGACAGATATTTTGTGTTATAAGGGTTTAGCGAGACACCCTCACGAGCACTCTGCATATATAAATCCTAGGTGCAAATTGTCTGTGGCACCCCACCAGGATTTGCGACTAAAAGGTTAACACCGCCCCGAGTTCTTTGAACCTCTTATAAGGGTTAGAGACAGTCAAGAAGAGCCATTATCTAACCTCTTCTTGCGTTAGTCCGATTTTATGTTAATCCGGCAAGACCTGAGGCATAATATTTAAAACCTTATTTCAAGAGTACCTGAACAGAACTTCATCAACGGTTAATATAAAGGTCAGGATAGTCAAGTATTTGTTTGAAGCTATACGCCGAGAATGCTTGCGTTAATACGATATGGTGACCAACTGTTTCTCCACTAGTTAGGGAACCATATTTAAGACCCCAAGCCCATTAACCCAACTGTAACATCTTTACATGACTGGCCAACCTGGACGGCCCACGGAGCATCAGAAGAAATCTTCAACTAAGTGCATCTCTCCACCAAGAAAAGAAATAATATAGAAATTACCTTAATTCAGTATCAGTGACGAGAGACCAGAAAAGTTAGAGTTCAAAGTGACCGAAATTTATAGAGTTCTTAATACCTCGCAATAGGTGAAAAGTGTGTAAAAAGTGTCCTACGAAGTTAATATATACAGAAACATAAATAACAAGACGTCCTGGAAATAACGCTCTTTAGTACGACGTTCTAACTCGATAAATAATCATTGTAACAAATTAAGACGGATTTTACCCATTCATCAACTCTGTCATATTTCCGCCAAATGAAAAATAAATAGAGTCCGTCCCACTTGAACTTTGAGTTATAGAAACGAAGTGTTACAGTATCTAGTGAATATCGTAATAATAATAACTTACATGTTCACCTATAAATACGTCTGTAATGCTCGTAGTACGATACTAGTGAATTTAATTTAAATAAGAAGATTTACATACATCTTCATGAACTCTGCAAATATGTCAGTGGATACCATAATATTTTAGAGTCCACAAACTTGAACTCAAGCTGAAAAAGTTCATCAATGCTTAAGCTTCCATATTTTGTGCTAAGAAATATAGGAACGTGTATCATATTGTCCACTATTATTCATGAGGAAAAGTTAACTCAAGAGATATAGTGAATCTAAATAAAACTTGAATTGTTAGTAATTTAATTATAAGTTTTCGAGAAGAGAATAGTGCGCATATTTCTCAAGAAGAATATTATGTATACTAGTTGAAGTGAATATACCTGATCTCCATCTAGATCCGCGATCGTGCTGGGAGAATTGAAAGTAGAGTTGTGTCACTTATGATTATTCCATGTTGAAGTGTTTATGAGTTATACATATGTAACTAGTGAATAAGTGAATAAAGCTGTATTGCAAATTATCTTTCGATATTATACATGTCCTCTATTGGTTATTTATATGTACTTGCATGAAGTCTGATACTCCAGTCTTGAAGAACTCGCCTTAATCAATCGTTAAACCTGCATAAAATCAGGGCATAACATTGGTGGCTAGTGGTGGTTCTTGATTCGGATAGAAGAATTCATTGCATTTCATATCTACAAACAATATAGATATTATAGCATCGTAAATATGGCAGCTGCTCGCTCTCACATCCCCATCCCCAAATACGATGGGGAAACTTATGAAATCGAAATGTACATGGACATAGTGAAGCCAGTGTTAGACTTGGCATACAACACGGACCGTGAAAAGATAACCGTCCTTTTAACGCATTTGGGAAAAGCCGTTTCCCTCGTTGCATCGCAGGTAACCCCCGCACTCACCTGGGACCAGTTTAGGCCCATAGTAATTGATGCTATTAAGCCATCATTGGGTATCTTCATCGTCCATGCCCGGATCAAGGACACCAAGTACGAAGGTAACTTAGATGACACGTTAGCATCTATCACCCAGCAAATTAAATCTGCATTTCCTGCTCTCCCTAAAGTGAAGCAAGTACAGCACATTCTTGTAAATCTTGTGCAAGCGTTGCCCTCAGCAGTTCAGGAGTATTTCGCCGTGCACGATCCTGTTGGTTTTCAGCGCGATTTGATCACCATCAGGAGAATTCTTGCTGTACAACCTAAAGCGAACACTATTGCCGCCATCAAGAGGTTTACCACCCATCCTCAAAACTCTGGTAGACCCAGGGAATCAAGCCAGTTCCACCGACAACCCTCTACCACACCTAAACCAGCCTACCACTCAGGGCAATACCAACCCAGCAGGCCCAAATTTACTCCTAACCAACCAAGAAGGGTATATAACAGGAATCAGGCCTACAACAACAATAACAAAGGTAAGCATCAAACTCTCGTCATTATCAACCTGTATGATTTCCCTCCTTGTAATCATAAATGTTCCCTTCATGACATTCGGAAGTATGCTAAATTTAGACCCAGTCAACCTCGTATTTCAGCCAATGAGGAAGAGTTTATTGAAGAAGAAAATGATGGGTCCCAAGAAAATGAAGATACAGCCCACATCTTAGTTAGCGAGGAACAAGAGGAAATCCTGGAAGAAGAAGAAATAGACCCCCAGGATTTTTAGAACCTCCCCCGCCTACGATGGCTTCGGCGGGGGATCCTACCAATGATAGACCACCCCCAATTGATCATCTTGCAAAGATTATAGATATCCCTGTCAGGTTATTAACACACAAAGAGCGGGTGGTACGGTATTTTACACTGTGCCGCCCAGCGTTTTTTTTTTTACCATAAATAGGGTTGTTTCCGTGCTCATTTTCATGCATAAACAAGACCCAGAGCGTAAAACAAGTATCTATCCCTGAAAGGGCGTAAACAGAGCTTTCCAATGACATCCGAACCATCCTTGTACGACCACTGGTTCTCTTGCAACGATCGTGCAACACGAGTGCAAAAAACCTAAAATAAGGAAATTTCCGTACATAATTCCCTGTTTAGCGAGTGAGAGATGGGGGAGGAAGGTGGAATACAGTTCAGTACGTCCACGGTGGTCGTGGGGAGCGGTCATAAGGTTACTACGCTCGTCCCACCACTCAGCTCTCTCTCTCAGCAACATTACGTGCTGAAAATGGCACTCGACAGCTGTCGTGCACCGCCACATAGTCCAAATTTATTTAACTCGACAGATGTCGTGCGCCGTTGGTTAAGGGTTAATAGATACAGGCGCCTCTCGCTCATGCATTTTCAATTCATTTTATGATAAACACCGTGAGAAGTTTGGTGAATTGAAAGCCACCAAGTCCAATTTGATTAGTGCAGGGGACACTCCTCTCACAATTAAAGGGGAAACACAACCATTGCATGTAACCACACCATTACCTCATGCCAACTGTTATCACCCTTTCGTAGTGTTTCACTCAGACTGTCGACATTATGATGGCTACTTAGGGTTAGATCTCCTTCACAAACTGCAAGCACAAGTAGACTGTGGTCAAAGACTGATCATTTAAAAAAAAAAAAAAAAAAAAAAAAAAAATCCCGCAAGACACGATCAACCAGATCCACAGTTTCCGTTCTTAGAAGTGATCAACAAGATGTTACCCCTGTTCTTTCTGTGTCAGAAAAACCGAAATGTAAAGTAAAAGAAAAACCTCATCCAGAAAATATCACCAACGTAGCAGCGCCGTTCAAAACGACAAATTCCAGTACTAAGATAATTGACAACAAATGTTGCAAAGAGAATCAAAGTAGTAAAAAAAAACATCTGTGTTAACAATACCTTTCCTGATTATGTGAAACTTCCAGAAACTTTGCCTTCTACAGACAGTAATCCATCCACTTTAGTAGAAACGATACATGCAAGTTCTCACCATGAAAACAAAATTGCACAAATCTAACCCCTGTAATTCTCCTGACCCTGTCAACCTGATACCAAATTTGCCTCCTCCCACTATCATACGCCCTGCTATCATCCAAACTCGAAATACCATTCCGCCTCAACACCAGAAATGGGTATCAATTCTACAAATCCCACAGGATACCATGATTCTAACTCCCAATAACACCACGACAGGTCAAGATAGATGCATAATTCAACTAGCTATCATATCATCTCATCAAAATTCAATCCTGATTGCCAACATTTCAGATGAGGTTTTAACACGACCAAAAGGCCTGATTATTGGTGATTTAGAGACTTTCGATGAAATTGCCCCTACCCATGTCAAATCTAGTTCTCCGCTTGTATTACCAAACATTCCTGACTCATTATCAAATGTACAAAGACATCAGATGCAACAATTATTGCATGATTTCAGCGATGTATTTGCTCAGACTCCCACCGAGATAGGTCAGACTAATTTAGAAGAACATTCCATCCACACCACTGGACCTCCTCTTCGTCAACCTTCGCGTTGAAAAAATCCTCTGCAACGACAAGAAGATCAACAAGTCCAAGAAATGCTAGAAGCCGGAATTGCCACACCCTCTGTCAGCCCATGGTCCTCACCAGTCGTGTTAGTCAAGAAAAAAGACGGATCAACACGATTTTTCGTTGATTACCACCATCAAAGACGCCACACCTTTACCCAGAATAGATGACTCTTTAGATTCCCTCCATGGATCCAAATGGTTTACAACATTAGATCTACAGACCGGATATTGGCAGGTGCCAATTAAAGCAGAACATCAACAAAAAACTGCTTTTTCTACCAGTGGAGGACATCTGTATGAATTCAACGTACTACCATTTGGATTGTGTAACGGTCCAGCTACGTTTTCTCAACTTATGGAGTCAGTATTGAAAGGTTTAACTTGGGAAACATGTCTCGCATACTTAGACAATGTAATTGTCTACTCAGGGACATGGCACGAACATCTTCGCTGACTCCGTCAAGTGTTACAACGTATCAGGGACGCAGGATTAAAGCTTAAAACTTCTAAATGTGAGATTGCCCGAAACTCCGTAGGATTTTTGGGCCATGTAATTTCTGACAAAGGCATATCTCCAGATCCCAAGAAATTATCAGCCATTCAAAGTCAACAACCCCCCACTACAGTAAAAGGAGTACGCTCATTTTTAGGTTTAGACAACTTATTACAGGCGTTTTGTTCCCCATTTTGCAGAGATAGCCAGACCCCTTCACCAACTCACTCACAAAGATACTACAGTCGTGTGGACACACAAAAGAAATCTAGCTTTTGAAACATTAAAGAAAAAGTTAGTACAAGCCCCCACAGTATCTTTTCCTGACTACAAGCAGCCTTTCCGTCTTTACACTGATGTCTCATTATATGCAATTGGTGCTGTATTAGCTCAGGTACAGGATGGAAAAGAACATGTTATTGCTTATGCCAGCTCAACATTAAACACAGCACAACGAAATTACGCAGCCACTAAACGAGAATGTTTAGGCATTATCTGGGCATTGAACCATTTTCGTTCTTTTGTGTTGGTAGCAAAGTTAGATATCATCACAGATAATCAATCACTTCAATGGCTAAGACGATGTGAGACAAATTCCGCCTTACTATTCAGGTGGAGAGAAACTTTAGAGGAATATGATTTCGTAATTCACTATCGCCCTGGCAAATTACATACAAACGCTGATGCTCTCTCTCGTCTTCCGGTGCCAGATCAAATTCCCACGAATCTTGCTACCTTGCAACAAACTGATTTAGTCAACACATCCATCGCCAAAACTCCACCTTCTGCAGAACCGACATTAATTCAATCTTGGGAGAGAAAAACCAAGCCAAAATGGATCCCCAAACATATATTTTCACATATGACTCGTTGGGGTGATCAACTAACCACGGAATCCGGCCACATAGTCGTCGAACCTACCATAGCTCAAGACTACATGATTTCCATCCATGAAGGAAATGGCATTCATCTAGGACAATGGAAAATGCTAAAGATATTCCAAGATCAGTATTGGACCATAAACCCATCAGGAATTGCTAAGAAAGTTACTGAGGCTTGTAAACCCTGTGCCTTGGGAAAGGACAGATGTCTCACGTCAGGCCCAGCCGGGACTATCTCAGCACAGAAACCTTTTCAGACACTTTCCCTGGACGTAATATGTCCTTTTCCGGTCAGCAACGGCAAACGTTATATAGTAACGTTTGTCGATATTTACTCAAAATTCCTAGTAGCTTGCCCCACCAAAGACCACAGTGCCTCCACCGTTGATAATTTACTAGCCACAGAAATGTTTCCTGTTTTCGGATTATCAATTTCTCTACTATCAGACAATGCCCCAGAATATAGAGGACAAGTTTGGGAAGCTTTCGCAAAACAATGTGGCATCCAGATTAAACATGCTTCCCCATACTGGCTTCAAGGCAACACCATCTGCGAGCGGAGTCACCGCACAATTAACAACCAATTGCGCACCCGAATGATTGCATTACGCACCTCTGACTGGCCGTCTCAGGTCAAGATGGTGCAGTGGGGAATGAACACATGCCCAAAAGAAGATGGCATTTCCCCACATGAGCGAGGTTATGGGGTAGCCCCTATCCTATTGCCATTCCAACACCTTGCTCAACCATCTACCTCCAAAGTCACGATTGATCCTCTACAACAGCTAAATAATACCCTTCATTACGCTCAGGTATGCCAAGATATCAAACACGATGCAACTGATGAGAAAAATCCCTTCGCCATAAACGACACTGTTATGGTCGCCAAGCTCCCTGTGATTAATAAATTAGGACCACGATATGTGGGTCCTTATACAGTATCTCACATTCATAATCCATACCAAACATCTATCAACTACCATGGGGAGATCAGAACGTATAGGAATAGATTCGTTAGAATTTACAAACCACTCACAAATTATGATGAACCTCAATCAATCCGCACAGATGACAGATCTAAAGCTCCCAGCTCATTCTCTCCTTTTCCCTCTGATGCCCTTTCAACCCAAATATCAACTCCAAATGTTTCCTGCCCAACTATAATTAAACCTCCATTACTTGCAACCAAATCAACTAAACCACAACAGAAATCATTCCTGCAACATAACACCAAGAACACCTCAACCGTTGATACCCTCGCCAGGCATCACACCTCCTCAACCTCCCCCCCCCCCCCACACACACACACACACTTATCAATTCTGACACTTCCACAAATAAACCTGTTTCATCATCACCTGTCTGATATACCTTACGTCCACGGATTCACCGTAAACTTTCAG
Source organism: Paralithodes platypus (assembly GCA_032716605.1). NCBI lineage: Eukaryota > Metazoa > Arthropoda > Malacostraca > Decapoda > Lithodidae > Paralithodes > Paralithodes platypus. Next base: position 31,786,702 of record CM064483.1, on the reverse strand, counting down.
TACCCTCAAGATGCCGTAAGTCCCATACCAGCACACAATTACCAAAACAAAGATGCCACATGTGTTGACACTTTCTCCACAACCAACGCCGCCAGAAACGCCGACGAAGCAGGTAAAGCCGCCCGGATAGCAGAAAATAAAAAGCGAGAAAAATATCAAGCCATCGCCAGAATTCATCAGTTCGAGCCCCTGGCATTCGAAACTTCAGGAGTCTTCGGCCCTACCACCCTTAAGATGGTGAATGAAATAGGCCGTAAAATCAGAGAAGTTTCAGGAGAACCCCGGGAAACCCTCTGGCTCAAGCAAAGACTAGGGATGGCTATCCTCCGGGGCAATGCCACCAGCGTCATGAGCTCAGTTCGACAGGACTGGGTCATGCCACTGCGTGAGGCCCCGGCAGGAGTGGTGTATCCGTAGTCTTTCCACAGTAGGGTAAAACAAAACATAAACCTTATTTGTATGTAACATGTGTGATGCACATTAATAAAAGGGGATGTGTCGGATGGTTGAAAGCCACAGTTGCTCGCGCGTTTGGGGCTAGCAACACGTATTATGAAAAACATGCATCCTCCTTCATTCACTGTCCCCCCCTTTCACTCACTCAACCCCACAATTTGCCGGAGGATAACAGGTTTTTCACAATACGTAGACGGAGGTCTTTAAAAAACCCCAAAAAACTAAGCTTTCCACCACTCCATCCATTCCTTCTAACCTCAAGCAACCTCACCACCGACGTTCCTCCACCTCCTCCAGTACATCTCCAACGAATTCGCCACCACCAAAAAGACCCTGCCCATATAAAGCATTATCCACCTCTCCACCTAAATCCACTTCTAGTTCACATGTTTCCACCTCCAATTCCTCTTCACCCACATCTTCGACTCCCGCAAACTTACCTCAACCTATTTCCAAAACAATTACTGACAAAACCAGTACTTCCAAGCGATCACCAAAACATATGCCATCCACTTCTTCCAAACCCCTGTCCACTATTCAGCTTCCTACTCGTCTTGCACCACCCACTCTCTCCTTTTCCCTCTACTGTGCCACCTAAGTCTCTACCTAAATCCTCCATACTAACGCCAAGCAACAAAAGTAGTCACCTCAAACCGCCCTCAACTCCACCAAAGACACCTAACCCTAAACCCCCCCAAAATCTTCCTCTTCATCAGAATCCACCCCTGAACCTCCTATCAGAACGAATTTTCGCACAAAATCAAGTCGGTTAGTCAAAAGACCTGAGTGATTTTTGCCTATAGTAATTTTATCAGACATATCACATGTTTCCATAACCGACTTTGTCAAAACAATCCACACAACACACACATACAACGTGGAAACATTAAGAATAGCTTGTGTAGCAAACACAAATATCTCACCCTCTCCAGTAAAATTCTCCCACTTCAAGAAATCCTTAATCCCCGCTACAATTACGTCAGCACCTGTCTATCATCCCCCGCAGATCTGTCAGAAACAAATCACTTGCTCGACAGCTACCACCACCACCACCACATCTCCTTCTCGTGCATCTTCTCCTAATCAAGCCACCATTATGTCCTCTTCTCCATTTATCAAGAGGATAAAGGTGTCTACAGGCCATGGGAAATTCGTCAGAATTCGCCACACCCATGAAGCCATCACGGCCTCCATCGTTAACTCGTCTACTACGTCCCTACAAGTTACGATTGACCCCTGCAAACAACCGGACCAACGTTCCTTAGACTGGTGGGAATTTCTACGCTCCCTACCATCTACTGGTCACCTGGGGAACTTTCTTCACTTCACCCTTAAGGCACGGGGACGCACCTGCAACGAAGGGGAGGGAAGTAAAATACAAGCGAAAAGAAAAGTACAGAAGGAAGAAGAAACGAAAATCACCAAAAACAACACAAGAATCCAGACCATGCCAACGCCTAAGGCAGGAATGTCAAGGCCAGCCGCGAAGGACAATAACACCAGGAGGGCAGGTTGGCGGCTGTGACAGATCGCCCTATCACACCGGAAAAAGCCAAGGTTAAAAGAGACTACCCTATCACGCCGGGAAAGAAAATTCGCCTGAGGGGACCACCATGTCCACCCAGGAAAACTATATTCTCACAGCCGTTCTAATGCCCACATGTAATAAATCACCATAAAATGTCTAATCTCAAGGAAATCAATAAACATTACAAAACCATTATGTACAGAGTGTAATTAATATTAAGGTAAACATGCAGCAAGGCAGATTTAGTAGATATTAGCTAAGTACACAATAAAACAAAGCATGATTGAAAGATCTCGTCACATTACGAGAATTCTATTGAAACCATTCCCTAGGGATGCTTCCTACCTTTTAAAAAGTTAATAATACAACTATGTACATATCTTCTATAATCATGCAGCTCTCTATATTAAATTTCAAACAAAACACACACGCTTCCTTCTCGGGTTTTTGAAGACCAACGAAACTTGCCTTTATTTCATAGATAAGCGGAGTTGACCATCAGACTTACCAACCCCGCATGTCGTCAGTTATAACCTTAGAACATAATAAGAATGGTCCTTGCAGGAATTGCAGATAGAGACCATCGCCTTATCTATGGTGAATCATGTTAGCATGATCTGAAGACCTTAAATTTACATAGGAATCATTGTAGGCCTTGCTGAGAAATTCACAACCTTCACAACCCAAGAGGCTAGGAAATGTGTGACAGATTTGACCCAAGGAGTACCAACACAAGGAAGTCCTACCACGCTAAGAAAAACTACTAAGAGATATTATTAGAACCTAGAATTTATAAATGTTTACTCCACTAAGGTAAAGTTCACTTAATAAGCTATTCCTAAAGTAAAGTTTAGGAACACAGCCCCTGTTTAAAAAGACATGAAAAAGCATGCACACGAGACTAGCTGCCCCGCGACCCTATAGTGACCCCCAGGGCTACCAACTTAACCCTCTTGCCATTAAGCTAGGAATATTATACAAAATATATGTGAGATGACCGGTCTAATCAAAAATGAGGAAGTCACCCCATACAAAACCGGTCTAATCAAGAAGGAAGAAGTCACCCCACACAAAATAGCCAGTCTACAAATACAGCCACCAAGATAGAAGAACAAGAAACCCAGAGCAAGCAAAATAAGAATAGACGAGTCACCCATAAATCACCTCATTAAAACACCTCAGTTGGCCCTCACAAACATTCCAAACCGTGCTCCAATGCCCCTGCCGCCTTCACTGAAAACAGGAGGTCCTGGCCAATCACAGCCTACCTGGAGCAGCCAACCAAAACACACCTGGAACAGCCAACCACAACACAGCTTTTGGGTGAAGTCGAAGATTCATCCCTCAACATCGTCGTTCCAGCCAAACCTACACTATGATGAGCATATGTTTATGCAAATACCACATCAAAGACCCGAGGCCTACAGGTATAAATGGAATTAACGGATAACCTTGTCGGGAATTTAGATACAGAGGTTAAATTGCATATCAGTGGTACATGAAAATATCCCAACAAATAGTTATATAATAATTACCAACGAAGTATTCGATGGGTGTAATCCAGTCCCCCACACACGGCTAATTCAATTGCATGACATGTAGGAATGTTCACATAATACAATATCGATACAATGAACTTAGCTTAGAGGACTGGTGATGTAGGACTGTTGATATAGATTAATAATTGTAGCACATGGTGAACTATGGGTTGAGTCAGAGCCGGGGGAGCTGTTGGCTGTATGGTGGTTTTTGAGAGACTAAAGGGCCGGCGTCCGATCGCTTCGCGAAAATACATATGGCTGCCGGCTCATATTAATTATAACCCATAACTTGGTTTCATGATACATCTAGAGCTGATGTAGATATTTATACATTACAGTTAATATTTAACCTACACTTAATAATAAACTACAATACACAAAGAACTAGCCGAAATCGTACATGAGATACGATACCGCCAAATCCAAATGCCCTATTGGACCTAAAACTGTCGGGGTCATTACCCTATTCCCGACATACTGCCCGCCACCAAAAACGATATACAGTAGCTATATACAGAAAACAAAAGGACATCGAAGATTCAAAGATCACCTTGTTTGATCTTAGATCTCCAAAGATCCACAGAACTCATAGCCGCCCTCTTTTTGGGACGAGTGCCACCTGAAGCCAGAGGAGGATCATCCTTCTCATAATCAACTGCCCCACCCTGAGGAGCACTGTCACCAGCACTCTCCCGCGGAGGGGTATCAGTAGAGACGCCAGTATCATCCGGTAGTTCTACATCCTGCTCCAAGGGATATAACCTTACGACTGGGCGAGTAGTAACCCCAGTCGAAGTTCGTAATCTAGCAACCCTTATAAGACCATCAATGCCCTGGAGCTAATTGACAATGCTCCCAAGCTTCCAAAATAACCTAGGACGCTCATCATGAATCAGTACGATATTCCCGATACGAGGCCATCGTTGTTTCGTCCCTTTGATCATATTGGAGTGACGCTCATGAAGAGACAGCAAATATTCTTGGGTCCACCTTTTCCATAGATCGTCCGACACTTGTTCACATACTGGAAGCGACGACGGGTGGCGTCAGCATCGCCGAACGTAGGGTCTTGTAGACCTTCGTCGGTTACTGACGATCTAGGAAAGGTATTAATGGTTCGTCCACGTGTTAGCATAGAAGGCGAAATGGGTAAGAGGTTATCAACATCTGCCGAGGTATAGGTCAAGGGCCTGTCATTGACTGACATCTCAATCTCTATTAAGATGGTTTGCAACTCCCTTCTGGTCACCAGTGCCCTTCCTAATACCTTCTTCATGGCAGATTTGACAACACCGATTGTTCTCTCCCAAATCGCCCCGAACCATGGTGCACGTGCTGGTATAAATTTCCACTGACAACCCTTTCCAGTGAGGGTAGCCACAACTTGCGGGTCATCCATTAAACTCTGGAGATATTTAGAGGCCCCGACAAAACAAGTCGCATTATCGCTCATAATAATTTGAGGGAAACCATTGCGGCCTGCAAAGCGTCTTAGAGTATGCAAAAACCCCTCACTGGATAGGTCGTCAATCAATTCAAGATGAATCGCTCTGGTTACCGCACATGTGAAAAGAACGGCATAAACCTTTATGATATTACGGGCAATTCTCTAACTTGAATCGCTCCAGTTACCTGAAATGGTTCAGTCCTTTGTACCCTGAACTCAGGTAAGGGAGGTAGATCTACTGGGGAGTAAGGCTTACCCTGTAATCTTTTACAGATAGTACAGCTATTGTGGATCCCTTTAATTGCTTGTCGCATCTTAGGGATCCACCAATGTTGTCGCATATACGCCAGAACATAATTTACGCCAAAATGTAGGCAGGTCCTATGGCATTGGCGAATCAACAGTTTGGTAATCAAATGAGAGGAGCTAAGGAGGACAGGATATTTCGCAGAATCAATAATGTCCGCCTTTTGTATCCTGCCTCTACACTTAATTATGCTTCCTTCCATGTATAATCCTAGCTGCCTCATTAAGTTAAAGGGTTTGGCCTTTGACTCCTTCCTCAGGATTTGATGTTCAGTAGGATAAGATTCCCTTTGTACTAAACATATTAGTTTCGCTTCTGCTGGTCTCAATTAATGGAGTCTGATATGCTTCGAATCTTCACTAAGGAAAGACCCGTTAGCCTGACTTCTCATGTTGTTAATGAAACGGTGTATCCATGCAAATACCCGTATTACTTGATCATAGCTGCCGTAACGTTCCCACTCTACCAGCTTGTTATCCTGATGTGTAGTACTCACAGTCGAACTACTTAACACATCATCTTGGGACCTACTTGAAGGATCAGATATGCTTTCCCTGAAATCCTGAGGCCATTCAGTCGGAGATATAAGCCATGGAGGTCCATGCCACCAAATAGAGGACGACATAAACTGTTGCGCCGAGATCCCCCGGGAAATTATGTCACTGGGGTTATCCTTGGTGCTCACATAGCGAAATTTAGCTGTAGGAACTAAGTTATGTATCTCATCAGTGCGATTAGAAACATAAACAGGTAACACTTTCTGGCTTTGTACCCATGAAAGTGCTATTTGACTGTCGCTCCAGACATAGACGTTATTAATCTGTAGTATGTCTGTATAAGCATCCAGTGTAAACTTTATTAGATGAGCAGACAGAAGCAATGCAGTAAGTTCTAATTTAGGAACTGTAATTTTCTTTATAGGGGCTACTTTGGCCTATGCTATAGCCAGTTTCGCTTCACTACCATTGCATATGTATATGGCAGTACCGTACGCACTATTACTAGCATCAGAAAAGGCATGTAGATCCACCTGTTGACCACTAATAACCTGATGATTAAAGTGGACCTTGCAACATGTGGAAAAGTCCGACCGAATTAACCGCCAAGTATCTTGTAACTCAGTCGGGAGGGGCGTGTCCCAATCTAGTTTTAGCCGCCACAGTTGCTGTAAAAACATACGAGCACGGATAGTTACAGGCAGCAAAAAACCTAGGGGGTCAAACAACCTCGCTGACAAGCTTAAGCAGTTTCGCTTGGTCATAAGCTCACTGCCGCATGGGGTGTGACAGAAGGATATACAATCTGTGGTAGTGTCCCATTTGTGGCCTAAAAACTTCACCTCACTATTCTCAGTAGCTACACCGTCAGAAGCAAATTGACCTTTCAAAAGATCACTATTAGTGGCCCATTCTCTCAAGTATAGATGAGCCTTGGCAAATATATCGCGGATCTCCCAGCATCTTTCGAGCAATTAATCTTCATCGTCTCCAGTGCCTTGAAGATTGTCCACATAGATCCCCTGCTTGATCTCATTCTTGAAGTCAGGATCTAGTCCAGCCTCCTCAAGATGTCGCAAGATAGTAGCGTTGAGAAGGAACTGGGAACAGGTCGCCCCGAATAAGACGACTCTGAACCTGTAGACCAGATACTCAGAATCTAGATCCATTGGGTCCCGTGGCCATAAAAATCTTGTCGAGTCCCTGTCTTCACGATGGAGTTGAAGCATCAGGAAGGCCTTCTCAATATCGGCGACCCATGCAAACTTATGACATCTGAAGCGCAACGTAATTTGCGCGAGATCAGAGACCAGGGACGGACCCGTGTACAGACAATCATTCAGGCTATAGGAGCGATCACTGGATTTAGCAGAGCAGTCATACACAATACGAACAGGAGTGGTGGAACTGTCCTTTTTAATCCCATGGTGAGCAAGGTAATGGATGTTATCCCCATACTCACTGACATCTACTCTTTCCACAAATCCACGTTGTACCTGCTCGTGTAGTACTGCCGCATAAGTCTCGCAATAATTTGGATCCTTGACAAACTGCTTCTGAAGGCCACGTAATCTATTACGTGCTAGATGGAAATTAGTAGGTAATTTACTCCTACTATCATTCCAAGGGAGCCTTACCACATACTGACCCCTGCTAGACTCACACGTTACAGTCTCTTCATACGAGCTCAACGCTAGCTTGGACTCCCGATCAAGTTCATGTGGGTCAATTCCAATATTGTCCAAGTCCCATAGCTTATCTATATCAGTACATGTATTATCAGGCACATTTGGCCTAATATATTTATCTATGGGGCTTACTGCTACCTTGAGGACCGTAACCACCTCCACCTGTGTGTCTTGAGAGGAAGTGGCATAGGATCCAGAAATGGCATACCCTTGGATCGTGGGGAGCATTATTAGCTTATCTACCCGCCGATATCCAGGGTGAACCAGGTCGTAGTAATAATCAGCTCCGACCAGTAGCATAATTTCATTGTTAGCAGAGAGTTGATCATCATCCAGTTTATAATCCTTGCTTCTGAGATATTTCAAATGTGGTTGAATCTCTGATGCTATATAGAAACTGGGTAGTTTGTCGACCACAACAGCCTTGATGGGACATACCTTTCTTCTATAAACATAGGAAATCTCCACTATATCATATTCACTGGAATCTACTTCACCAGTGAAACCATGGAGACGCAAATTCTCTTGACCCTTGCTGGTACACTTGAGCTGGGGTAATGATGACCGCAGAACGAATGACCTCTGTGAACACTGGTCGAGTAAGGTGCGCGTCATTGTAGGCTTATTATTACTCCCCACTACTGGCAGCATCATAGTATGCATTCCCGAGAAGCAATGGACATGGCAGATACTTTATTACCCTCGCTTTTACTTTTCTCATGTGACTCTTTGGTGATTCTCCCCTTTTCTTTGCCGTCGTGCCGATCAGACTGGGTGCAAAGGGAAAACCAATGTTTCCCCTTGCAATACTTACAAGGTTTGATGTAGGAATTGGTGCAAGTACTGTTGAAGTGGTCTCTTGCCAGACAGCTGGTACATAAATTAAGCGATTTAGCCTTGCCAATTTTCTGTGTAGCCTTAGGATACTTAGGACACTGGTACCATAGATGACCGTGTACACTGCACAACTTGCAACCTAATGATATTGGCCTTTTCTATTTAGGAGAAGTCTGTGCCGAGAAAGTTGCAGTGGATGGCGACATCTCCACGGGTCGGTAGTGTCCAGTACTCTCCATGTTAAACACTTCAGTCTGGTACACCTGCACCAATGCTTCCAAGTTTAGTGGAGAGTCGCTTAGTTGTCGTCTTACGATTTCCTGTAGAGGAGAGGGTATCTTGTTCAAGATATTTACACTAAATATTTCCTCGTTGGTGATGGCCATTGTCTCCATAGATCGGAGGAGGCTCTCAAAGGAGGCATAGTACTCCTTTAGGTCTGTCACATCATAGGATCGAGGATCTAGAGTGAAGAATTTAGTAATTAATGCGGTCTTGATGACTTCCTCTCTCCCGTAAGTTCTTTTCAGCAACTCCACTGCAGACTCGTAGCTTGTAGCTTCTAGCTTGTACCCATCAATCAACTTCAATGCCTCCCCTTTCAATTGGCCACGGAGATAGGTAAACCTTTGGATGGATGTGAGTGTTTTATTCCGATGGACGGAACACTCAAAGATATCCCAAAATCCAGTCCAGGTAGCCGAATCCCCGGAAAAGGTAGGCAAAGTAAGCTTCGGCAGGTTAAAACCAGTCGCCTTTGGTGTACCGGTATCCTTAACAGGGGGTGTTTCTTGTGTGGAAGATAGTCTGGCTAAGGCTGTATTAACATCCTCAACGTACTCAAGATCTGCTGACATTTCTTCTTCCACATCGTCATTACTTGTCAATAAACCATATACCTGCTGAGCATAATTATCATAAGTGGCTAGCGATTTAGTTACAGTAGCGAATTTACCCTTAATTTGATCAGCCGAGGCACTTGATAAAAATTCATCAAGATCTCTTAAACACCTATTTAAACTTCCCTTCATCCCTCCCTTCAGAATCTTAAGTTTCTTTAAATCTGTCATCGTTAAGGTCTGAATCTAAGCTATTAACTCTCTAAACTATAAAGCAAACTAGTTTAATTAATTTAAATTAAAAAATGTGGCAATAGCATTGCCACTCCCAATTTGGAAACGGTCATTAGGCTGCAGTAGGATGAATTAATTGAGCAAATTGACAAATTAATAGCAGAAACAAACTAGGGCTAGAGAAAGAAGGGTAAATGAAAAGAACTGACTAGTAATAAGTATTAGGCCTAGCCCATCTGCCCATCCCACAATCATGAGGTCTGTTGGCTGTCAATCGCTTCGGAATCAACAGAGACCGAACCCCATGACCGTAATTAGGCAACTAGGCTATAAAATTTAATTAAATGAGTCACAATCATGAGAACCCTCCCCGCCGGCAAAACTAATAAAGAGTCCCATAATGCCTAAACATATAGAACACTACAGGCCTACCACCAAAGCGAAATGAATAGCTACCACAGACACCTGCAGGCCTAGCCTAGCTCAACCGCGCGAAATGGAACCAACGAAAAAACCCTCACACCCAGCACTAGCCCAACAAACCCTCCAAGAACGGCAAGGAGCACAACGTCCAAAAAACCGTAAAACCAGCCCAAAAAAATACTGTGACGGCGCTACCCAGAAAAAAAACTCGAGGGAAAAAGCTAGGCTAAGAAACTAGGGAAAGGGCAGTCGGCCCAACAAAGTACGAGGCGGCAGCCATTAAATTTTGCAATACCAAGTGAAGCGGTAGTAAACAAAAAACTTTAATGGTAAAATAATAAGCACTAGGGCACGAAGGACCATTATTTGTCAGGAATTTAGATAAAGAGGTTAAATTGCATATCAGTGGTACATGAAAATATCCCAACAAATAGTTATATAATAATTACCAACGAAGTATTCGATGGGTGTAATCCAGTCCCCCACACACGGCAGCTTCAATTGCATGACATGTAGGAATGTTCACATAATACAATATTGATACAATGAACTTAGCTTAGAGGACTGGTGATGTAGGACTGTTGATATAGATTAATAATTGTAGCACATGGTGAACTATGGGTTGAGTCAGAGCCGGGGGGAGCTGTTGGCTGTATGGTGGTTTTTGAGAGACTAAAGGGCCGGCGTCCGATTGCTTCGCGAAATTACATATGGCTGCCAGCTTATATTAATTATAACCCATAACTTGGTTTCATGATACATCTAGAGCTGATGTAGATATTTATACATTACAGTTAATATTTAACCTAAACTTAATAATAAACTACAATACACAAAGAACTAGCCGAAATCGTACATGCGATACGATACCGCCAAATCCAAATGCCCTATTGGGCCTAAAACTGTCGGGATCATTACCCTATTCCCGACAAACCTGAAGGTCCATACCTGATTAGATACAAGAGTAACTAAGTAACTACTTGTAAATAAATAGATATTAACAGTTGAAGATGTAACTAGGATTAAAGGCCTATTATCGTGACTTACGAGTGTCCACGATAGACCTTTCTATTTCCAGTTGGGATTGGTTAAAAAGGGAATTTATAATTCTGTATATACACAAAGAATCATGTTAAGTTAATTGGGTGTGTATATCAGATGAGTAATATATAAGGGGTAACTAAGGTATATAGGCTATGGTGTACATTTATTCTATAAAGAGTTAATTCAAGAATATAGTATTCTATAAGTATTAAGTACTAATATAGTAATTAAAGTAATATGAGGAACGTTAGCAGCATCGAGAATGATTGCGCATGTCTAGCTTCACTTGTTACCAAGCTGACGTTCTAAGGTATCTCCCTATAAAGGGTGCCTCTCCATAACATGACGCCTCACCATCAACACTGGCGATCGGCCACATCTATCGTCCCATATATAAAACATCCCAGTACCTACTATCCATCAACATGCTCCACTAACCAGCTAAGTCTATATATATTCACTGGTGGCCATTATAATATATGTAGACAATATACAGCATGTGAATTAACAACAAAGGTGAGACGATCTAAATGCTTCCCCCTTAGGCAGATAATCCAACCCTTTACTTGTCTTGTAACTAATTCCTAAATCCACTATACGATCCTAAGTCTTGAAAATAAAGTATGGTGCCGTGACCAGGATTTAAGTATAGCCTATATGCCTTATTAAATAATATACTGTACCCCATTTGTGTGTTTAATCTAGGCCTAATTATGGCTGGGTGTCTTCTTGGGCCTGCTTAAACCATCCCTGCTTTCTACTTACTAGTGCTATAGTTTACACACTAGCCAATGATTCGAGGGTCTGGGGAAGCAGCGTGGTGTTGGGGCGGTATTGGCGAGAATTTTGGGCCGTCACCATCGCATAATAAACACCCGTTACCTAAAGTTGCGGTGATTGGACACTCGTATGTCAATAGATTTGAACTGCCACCATCTCCTATACTCCGTGAAGGCTTCCAGCTGAAGTTTCTGGCACAAAGTGGGGCCACAGTTGATTCAACCCGTAATTCGCCAGCCTTCGATAATCTTGTACAGTTTCGTTCGGATCTCACATTCTTGATAGTCGGAGGTAATGATATTTTGGGTGATACGGTAGTTAATGAGTTAGCCAGTAAAATAAATGATTTTTTGGCTAAACATATTGAGGATAGAACAGGGGGGCATTGTAAAATCGTGGGAATAGAGTCTGGTACCTCCCACACGGGCCTCAGTGCAGAACAATATAACAGAATAAAAAATGCCGTCAACAGACATTTACGCCAGAAATTCCCATTCTCCAAGTCAAGGTTCAACCCTATGGAGATGGGTAAGGAGGACTTGGCATATGATGGTGTCCATTTAGGCCCTTGGGGGGACGCACAAGCTCTATAACCTAATCGTCAGTAGGGCGGCGCGATATTTTGACGAGGAATAGGCTAGCCTATATTTAGTTCCATTTATTAGGCTAATAGTTTATTTTATCTTCGTTCATCGTCCATCCTGACTCGCCTATCCCCTATAAATTTGTGAATTGACTGGTAACAGGTTGGGTTCCCTTCGAACATGGACATCACCAAGCTGAAGAGGTTGAGGGCTGCAGCCAAAGGAGGCATTACTAAATTAACTAAGGATTTCAACACTTTCCTCAACGAAGCCACAAACGATCAAATCATTGCTAAAAAAGTCAGTATCAACAAGGCTTTACACAGCATCAATTCTTTCAATGAGAAAATATATCTATTGTTAGATAGAGTCCGAGGAAGATTTAGATGAAGAAGTGGCTAATGATATGCTTTATGAGGAACAGGTACAAAACTTATTAGCCCCTTTGGATAGTAGACCGGTACGTACAGAGGTCTCTCGCAGAGAGGCTGTAAAGTTGGTAGTAAAATTGCCAGCCTTAACCCTCCCGAAGTTTGGTGGTGATCCTGCCCGGTGGACCGGATTTTGGGATTTATTCCAATGTTCGGTTCATGGGCGTCAGGACCTAACAGATATTCAGAAATTCACATATTTGAGGGGTCAGCTAGAGGGAGAGGCCTCGCAGCTCATAGCCGGATTTAGCTTAGAGACCACAAGTTATGCTCCTGCCGTAACACTTCTCCTCGAGACCTACAGACAGATTGACCGCATCAAGTCTGCTCATGTTACTGCCTTTTGTGATATTCCTAGTCCTCGATATGATGCGCAAGACCTTAGACATTGCCATGCGGCTGCTGAATGCACACTAAAGTCGCTTAAATCTTGCAATGTGATGTTGGAAGAATTTTGTGCCGTAATGTTGTATAATAAGATTCCGTCTCCTTTGCGAGAGACTATTCGGCGAGAACTGAAGGATGAATGGTTAGAGGTTGGTTCGGTCACTCGGACCCTATATGAGGAGATTTGTAATATGGAGGGGGCTGGCCTGCCTACACAAGAACAATATAAACCTACTGCTGCTTTTACTATTCAACAAAACAAGGTAGCACATTACAAGGCAGGAAGCAATGGCTCTGATAAGGGCTGTAAGCTGTATGGCAAGTCAGGGCACTGCTGGTTTAAATGTTTCAAATATCCTAATGTACAAACCAAAATAAAGAGGGCGAAGGTATTAAAGGTGTGTGTTGGCTGTTTGGATAAAGACCATGGTCGAAATGGTTGCACCAACCCCAAGGTGGAGCCGTGCAAACATTGTCAGGGCAAACATTACCATAGTCTTTGTCCAAATAGGGGCCAGGAGTCGCCACAAGCTCATTCGGAACACCCAATTACTATGTCGGTTACTACTAAAAAAGAAATGGCATTACTCCCCACAATAAAGGTACCATTAAAAGGTAGGGAGACTTATGTTACACAACTTCGTGCTTTACTAGATCAGTGCTCACAAAAGTCCTTTATATTGAAGTCCTCATTGGAGTTAATACAACATACAGTAGTTGGTAAAGAGACTCTACAATTAAGGGGGTTCACAGGCTCGCTGGAGGATGCAACTTATGATGTTGTTGCACTAAACTATTGACACAAAGGGCGATGGCGCCAAATGAAAGCCATTGTTGTCGATCGGCTTCCTAGTTACTGTGCTCACAAGGGACTTACTTGTATCACTGACAAACTCACTGCGCAAAAGTTGAAATTAGCCGACAATGATTTTCATTCAAACAAACTCGATATGCTGATAGGAGCGGAGAATTACTATAAGTTTGTACACCCAGGCTTTAAAAGAGTAAATGAGATAGTTCTCCTGCCCACAATTTACGGGTATGCTTTGAGTGGATCGTTCCACGCCCAAGGTTCAGAAACCAATGTCGAAGTGGTCACAGTTCTGAAAGTTGCTACCAGCCCGGTGGATACCTACTTACAGGACAGTGGGGGCCACTGGGAACATAAAGATATTGGTGCACTATGGGAACTGGACCACTTTGGCATTGCTTCTAAGGAAGCAGACTTGGAGGCTAAATTAGTCATGTCAAAATTCAATGAGTCAATAAAGTACTCTCGTGTTAATAATCAGTACACTGTTCAGTTGCCCTGGAGAGACAACAAACACTTACTTCCGAGCAACTATGGGCTAGCCTTGGGACGACTCAGAGGTCTTCAGCGTAAGTTAATATGGGCCCCGGAATACTGCGAGCAATATGGAAGTGTCATTCGAGATCAGATAGCAAGAGGTTTCATTGAGAGAGTGCCAGTAGATAACTTTGACAGCACTAACCAGACTCACTATCTGGCTCATCATGGTGTTGAAAAGGACAGTCGGACCACACCCGTGAGGGTAGTCTTCGATTGTTCAGCAAAGACAAGCACAAATAAGCTGAGCTTGAATGATTGTCTGTATACAGGACCTTCTCTTGTCGCTGACCTAACCCAGGTCTTGTTAAGGTTCAGATTGAACCAATATGCTTGGGTCAGCGACATTGAGAAGGCCTTTCTTATGCTCAAGTTACACGAGGATGACATGGATTGCACGCGGTTTCTGTGGCCCGATGATCCGCTGGATATCGACAGTCCAGTATCAGTCTATAGGTTTCGCGTGGTTCTTTTTGGCGCGACCTGCTCACAGTTTTTGTTGAATGCAACTATCTTGAAACATTTGTCACTGGTAGATAAACATACTCAACATGTTCACGGTCTGAGAAGTGGGCTTTACATAGATAATTTGCAGGCGACCCATGACAGTGAGCAGGACCTTCCGAGCATATACAACAGCGCCAAGGACATATTCTCGGGAGCGCATCTCTTTCTCAGGGAATGGGTTACAAATAGTCCACATCTCCGTGATACCTTATTCGCACATAATGTCGCAAGTACAGTACAGGATAGGGTGAAGACACTTGGGATGACTTGGGTAACTGATACCGATATGTTCACATTCCAGAAGAGGGAGCGTTTTTTAAAAGCTAGCACAAAAAGAGAAGCGCTCAGTGTCACTGCTAGCATTTTTGATCCGCTGGGGGTTTTGTTACCTGTCACCATTAGGGCTCGCATTTTTGTACAGGAGCTTTGGCGAGTAAATTGCGGGTGGGACAAACCTCTTTCGGACGTGCTTAGGGAATGCTGGTGTGACATTGGTTCTGATCTCTGGAGTTGCATGGACTTAGAAATACCTAGACAGGTTACCTTTTCGAGATATGTGACCTTACACATTTTCAGTGATGCTAGTACAGTTGCTTACGGAGCCACTGCGTATTTCTGTGATGGCAGGGATACGTGCCGCTTGATTATGGCTAAGGCTAGGGTGGCCCTGATTAAATGTTTAACTATTCCTAAGCTTGAACTGACAGCTTGCGTACTTGCATCTAGGTTAGCCACGTTCATTAACACCTTATTAGCGGGCTAGCGGTTTATTTATATGTACCGCCCAGCGGGGTGTTTTTAGCCAAAATAGGGCTGTTTATGTGATCATTTTCATGCCTAAATAAGACCCAGAGCAGTAAAACAAGTATCTATCCCTGAAAGGGCATAAACAGAGCTTTCCATTTTTTTTGTTTTTTTTTTTTCTATGTGATTGAGGGAGGCAAATGGCATAACTGCATATAGCGAGTGCCTCCCCCATAGTTGAAAGAGTGACAGGGCCAAAATCAAGGGACGTTCGAGCCAAAATGCCTGGACACACGGAGTTTGAAGCAATTTAAGTCATAGGAAGAGGGAAAGACTGATTCTGGGAGAGAGTTCCAGAGCTCAGATGTTGAGTAGAAGAAAGTTTGAGAGTAACGTTTCACTCTTGGGTTGGAGAGTTGCACAGAGTAGGGGTGGGATTGAGTTGCAAGACGGGTACCACGTGCCCTACGTAAAGGAGGTGGTATGCACTGGGATAGTTCTGAGGAACACTGATTATTATAGTAGCGATAGAATAGCGAGAGAGATGCAACATTGCGGCGGAGAGAAAGAGATTGCAGAGAGTTGGTGAGTGGACGGGAGTTAATGATACGAAAGGCCTTCCTTTCAACTTTGTCTAGGAGAGCGGTGTGAGAGGAACCTCCCCACACATGTGAACAATACTCAATACAAGGGCGCACTATGCCCCTGTCTAGAGCAAGAAGCTGTGCAGGGGAAAAGAACCCCCTAAGGCGGTTGAGCACACCCAGCTTCTGGGAGGCTGCCTTAGCAAGACTGGTAATATGGTCCTTCCAAATGAGAGCAGAAGAAAAAGAGACACCAAGAATATTGAGAGAAGATGAAGGGTTAATTTTTGTATTGTTGAAGAATAAGGGATAGTCCGCTGGGAGATCCTGACGGGTAGATAGATGGAGAAATTGGGTTTTGGAAGCATTAAAGTTAACAAGTTTTCTCTGCCCCAATTGGAAATAGTATTTAGATCAGAATTTAAGAGTTCTATGGCTTTATTACGTTTGTCGTTGAGGGATCGCTGGCTGGGGCGTTCTGAAAAACTAATGGAGTAGTGTAAGGTTGAGTCGTCTGCGTATGAATGGATGGGAATTAAGGTACAGTTAAGGAGATCATTTATAAAAATTAGAAAGAGAATAGGAGATAGGACAGAGCCCTGAGGAACACCGGAGTTTATAGGGTGACACCATAACGATCCTTTTATGACGGCTAGTTTTCTTGCAACAACCGCGCAACACGAGTGCAAAAAGCATGTAATTCGGTACTTTCCCCATACAATTCAGTATGTAGCGAGTGAGAGAGGGAGGGAGGAGGTGGGATTCGTGTCAGTAGGTTCGCCGCGGTGGTCTGGAGCAGTCATACGCTCACTACTCTCCTGCCACCACTTGTCTCTCTCTCTCAGCAACATTACGTGCTGAAATTGCCACACGACCTATGTCGCGCGCCGCCAGATAGTCCAGATTTATTTAACTCGACTTATGTTGCGCACCGATAGTTAGGGGTTAAGGAGGACTACGCATCTGAGCTGTCAATCAAAGAAACAGTCATCTGGTGTGATAGTCAAATAAGTTTATGTTGGCTTGCAAGTAAGAAAGTGTTACCGGTGTTTGTTCATAATAGAGTTGACGAAATCTTAGCATCATGTACGAACACTAAGTTTAGGTATGTCCCTACCGACGTAAATCCAGGCGATTTGCTCACAAGGGGAATTACTCGTTCCTCCCTACACAGTTCTCGGCTTTGTTGGGAAGGGCCATCATGGCTATCCCATCCTGAACAATGGCCAGATGGGGAGGAACAAGGTCCTGCGGTTCAACAAATGTTTGCGACCTCTACGGACACTCCCTCGAACGAGACCCATGTAATAGAATGGCCTCGCTATAGTTCGTATGAGGGACTAGTATGCATCATGGCATGGGTGAAGCGCTACGTGGGTAATCTGAAAGCCAAATTGAAGGGGTCGGATCAGAATCATGGCATACTTACAGTACCGGAACTAAGAGCAGCTGAAGTCACTTTAACCCGGTGAGACCCAGCGTCGCACGTGATGCGTCGGCAGTGTTTGATCACCAACTCCCAGCGACGCATCACGTGCGTCCGACATATAAAAAACACTTACGTGGCTCGTAAGGTAGGAAATGGCGGGAGAATAGGAGGGGGAGGTACCGTAGTGTGTGTGGGAGCCGGGCCGGTAGGTGTGAGCGGGCCGAGACAGCCGCGCGGCTGGTGGTGGTGGGCTTAGTGGGGATACTTTACACCCTTAGTTCACCGCCACTTTGAACCTTCCTTACTCCTGTCGTATGGGAGCTAGAGGCTTGAGATTTATGTGAGACACTCCTTAGGATGTATGCCGTACAATGCCATACTCAGTTTTCACCCTAGTGCTCCCGGGCGGGTGGTCATGCGGGGGAGACGAACTTTCGACCCCCCCCCCCCGCCCCCCAAATGACCGAGGTGAGTTTTTTTTTTTTCTTCATTTCTCACCATTCTCTTCCATTTTGGCTCAACAATTTTTTTTGTGGCTCCCCCCCCCCCCCCAAAAAAAAATATCCGAGGTGATTTTTTTTTTTTTTTTTTTCATTTCTCATCCTTGTCTTCCATTTTAGCAAACAAAAAAAAAGAAGTGAAAATGGCTTGGGACTGGGGTGAACAAAATATTATAACTAGCCGGGGCTCAACGGGTTAATAGATGTAGCACAGAGGGAAGTTTACCATAAGGAGCGACAGGAACTTGACACTAGCACCACTGACAATAAGGTTAAGAGTAGCATTATTAAACAGTTGGGGTTATATTTGGATCAAGGGATCATTAAATGTAAAGGGAGACTACAAAGGGCTAAGATAGATTATAATACTAAGTTTCCAATCCTTCTTCCAAACAAACACAGGTTAACCTCACTGTTGATAGACAATGCTCATAAATTGTGCTTGCATTATTGGGTGGCATATGTGGTTTCGTATCTGAGAACGAGATGGTGGATTCCGAGAATATGGCAAACAGTGAAGTCAGTAACTAGGAAGTGTGTCGTGTGCAAGCACTTTCAGGGCAAAAGCTATGGGTTGCAGCCATCTCCTCCACTACCTGATTTCCGTGTTAAGAGGGTGGAACCATTTCAGGTCACAGACGTGGACTACGGCTCACTGGCTGTGAGGGGTGGGGGCGGTACTATTGAAAAGGTTTATATAGTATTGTTCACTTGTGCTGTAACACGTGCTATTCATTTAGAAGTTGCTCCTGATTTATCTTGCGAAACCTTCATGCACATTTTCCATAGGTTCTGTAGTCGTAAAGGTTATCCCCAATTAATGCTCAGCGATAATGCCACCACATTTGTGGGTTCTGCCACAATATTAAAATCAAGACTAGATGATCCTCAACTCAAACAACATCTGAGTAAGTTTAAATGTGATTGGAGGTTTATCTCAGCTAGAGCTCCATGGTTTGGAGCATTCTGGGAGAGAACAACCGGCACAGTTAAGGCAGGACTGAAAAAGGTACTAGGTCGTGCCTCAGTCACACTTACAGAGTTGACTACGATACTAACAGAACTGGAGGCGGCTGTGAATGACAGACCCTTAGGATATGTGTCAGGAGATTTAGAGGATCCTGTACCTATTATCCCTTCACAGTTGGCCAGCGGACGTAGACTTAGACTGTTTCCTGAACCGATGAACGACGATGAAATCACGGATCCCTCATTGTACGTTGTAGACAACGTCTCTGCGCGATATAATTATGTCTGTAAATTGTCAAATGATTTGTGGAAGCGCTGGACGACTGACTACCTGCTGTCTCTAAGGGAAAGTCATACTAATTTAATACGAAACAAGGGTAAATCTTGGCCCAAAGTAGGTGACGTTGTCCTGATACACAATGAGGGTCCTCGTTTGTTTTGGAGATTAGGTCTCGTCCTAAAATTACTTCCAGGCCTAGATCAGCTTGTTAGAGTCGCGCAGGTCAAAACCTCTACCGGTATTACCACTCGTCCGATTGCTATATTGTATCCTATTGAACAGGAATGTGAAGATGTGGGCGAGATTATTACCTTACCTTTGGATACCTTTGGATGTGTTCGCCGCTCCTCTAGCGGCACCAAGGAGCGCGACGCCCCTCGTTATGGGTGGTGATTTGGTGCAGTAGACTGTTTGAAGCGACAGCTCGCTCCCTTGCGAGGATGGGCTCGTCTGGCACTTTTTGCAGTTCGACATCAAGGGCTCTCTTGAAGTTGTCTAACGAGATGTCCCTCATGTCTTTTACTCGCCGTGGGAGTTTGTTGAAGAGACGTGGGCCTCTGTGTGATAACCAGCCCTCTCGCAGAGAGCCCATAGCACCCCTGTTATTCATCCGGGGGATTTCGCATTCCCAGCCTCTCCTATCACTGAATTTCATGACTATCGGAGTATGTAGGTTTGGTACTAAACCCTCTGCGATTTTCCATGTGTATATTATTAGGTAACGTTCTCTTCTACGTTCCAGTGAGTACAGATTCAGTGCTCTTAAACGCTCCCAATAGTGTAGATGTTTTATCGAACTTATATGCGAAGTGAAATTTCTTTGTACACTCTCTACGTCATTTATTGCAGATAGTATTGCCGGTGCGGACGCACCAGCGCAGTCTGCTGCTAGTCGGGATGACAGTAATCTTCGTCCTCAGCGGCAGGCTGCTTTGGGTTCCACGCGACTCTGGCAATCATTGATAGGTGGTGGAGCCTTATAAATTTCCACATTAGTTTAAGTCCAAATTGTAAAATTTTTAAATATTTGGTGGCCGGCAATATATCGTGACTTACGAGTGTCCACGATAGACCTTTCTATTTCCAGTTGGGATTGGTTAAAAAGGGAATTTATAATTTTGTATATACACAAAGTATCATGTAAAGTTAATTGGGTGTGTATATCAGATGAGTAATATATAAGGGGTAACTAAGGTATAGGCTATGGTGTACATTTATTCTATAAAGAGTTAATTCGAGAATATAGTATTCTATAAGTATTAAGTACTATTTAATATGTAATTAAAGTAATATGAGGAACGTTAGCAGCATCGAGAATTATTGCGCATGTCTAGCTTCACTTGTTACCAAGCTGACGTTCTAAGGTATCTCCCTATAAAGGGTGCCACTCCATAACAACACGCCTCACCATCAACACCGGTGATCAGCCACATCTATCGTCCCATATATAAAACATCCCAGCACCTACTATCCATCAACATGCTCCACTAACCAGCTAAGTCTATATATATTCACGGGTGGCCATTATAATATATGTAGACAATATACAGCATGTGAATTAACAACAAAGGTGAGGCGATCTAAATGCTTCCCCCTTAGGCAGATAATCCAACCCTTTACTTGTCTTGTAACTAATTCCTAAATCCACCATACGATCCTAAGTCTTGACACCTATCCTAGTTTATGTAAGATTGCACCCACCTTAAGCCAAGTGGGCAAGTATTATATATATAAAATTATACCTTAGAAGTGTGCCATGCTATTAATACCTAACTTTCATGCCTAGGTTAAGTATGTACCTCACAATGATCATATAACCTTTTTCCCCATCACCTTGTGACTCCGAAACCAGAACACCGAGAGTCAAGGAAAATCGTGCATAGGACCTCAAAGAAATTGTGGAGGAGTATGCAAACCACACCTCACTTTTATTGTAAAACCTACGGGCTCAGAGTTATGTAATGCCCCTTTCCCACTGGTGAGACAAGTCACGATTTTCGTCGCCGATGCCTTCGTTTTGTCAAATTCGCAAGAATACGTGTGACGTTCACGATTTCGACCGTTACAAACAGATGACAAATTAAACTGGGCGAAGATGTCGCCGATGTCGGCAACGCAATCGCCGATCTTCTGGCACGTCATCGGCGAAGTGAACGATGTTTCGCCGATGCCCTATGCGAGGCATGTCACATTTTCAAAAATATCTTGCGAAATCATGCGAGGACGAAAGAATACTCGCTGTATGTTCTGCGACGTCTTCGGCGATTCAAGCAATGGTTCGGCGTTTACTTCGGCGAAGTGATAAGAGGTTTTTTTAAAGGCACAAATTCTTGCGATGAATGAATGATTCATCGTCGATCATCGGCGTTGCCATCGCAGATACGTAGCCGCGGTGTCCGAACACGATCGGCGAGGTGTGCGCAGCTGAGCAAATGTAACGTGAATGTGCTAATCTATATTTTATTAACTTCACCACAATACCAAACACCCCCAATGAAATGAATTAAAGTATATATGATCCGCCGGGATTCGAACCCGGGTTATCACACACAGATATCATATAGCATATAGCATATCAGATAGCATATCACTTTACAATCTGTCAACGAAATAGCTCCCACCCCCACCCCATATCTCGTTACAATCGCTCAAGTAAACATGCCCCAACCCACCCACAACCCCCCAAACTATTTTGGTGGTATATAAAGACATTGACACGGCCCCAGAGCTCATTCTACATTAACCTCGACCACAACATGCCTGTTAAATTTTGAGATGGAGGGACATACGCCGCCTCTACGCCAAAGCGATGTACCTGTTCGTATGGACCTTGCCGCCCTTTCGACGCGGCAGCGCCTAATTTATCTGGAATGCCTATTGGAGCTTTCAAGACAGGAGAGGGAAGCAGAGAGGAAACGAAAGGAAGAAGAGGAGAGGAAAAAAAAAAACGACGAAGAAGCGAAAAGTCTGGTCGAGACCGTGGCTGTTACGGCGAGCTAGGTTTGGGGGTTATGAAAACCTTATGAAAGAAGTAGAAGCAGAGGACCAAGCTGATTTCAAAAACTTCCTGAGAGTCGACCCGGCACTCTTTAACTCATAATTAGCGGCGAGTAACATAAGTCGAGTTAAATAAAGCTGGACTATGTGGCGGCGCTCGACATAACTCGAGTGGCAATTTCAGCACGTAATGTGGCTGAGAGAGAGAGACAAGTGGTGGCAGGAGACTAGCGAGCGTATGACTGCTCCAGACCACCGCGGCGAACCTACTGACAAATCTCAGCTCCTCCCTCTCTCACTCGCTACATACTCAATTATGTACTGAAAGTACCGAATTACCTGCTTTTTGCACTCGCGTTGCACGGTTATTGCAAGAAAACTATCCATCATACAAGGATCGTTATGGTGTCATTCGAAAGCTCTGTTTATGCCCTTTCAGGGATAGGTACTTGTTTTACGTTCTGGGTCTTATTTAGGCATGAAAATGATCACGTAAACAGCCCTATTTTGGCTAAAAACACCCCGCTGTGCGGTACACATAAATAAACCGCATAGGCCGCTCGTAAGGTGTTAAAGAGATTCTGCTAAAAATTGGACCCTTCATTGCCAAAAAGGACACTAACTTGAGGCAAGCCATTGAACCTGGTTTGCGTTTAGCAGTAACATTGCGTTACCTAGCCACAGGTGACAGTTACAAGAGTCCAATGTATTTTTTCAGGATAGCGCACAGCACAATCTCCAAAATTGTGCCCGAGGTGTGTGAGGCAATTGTGAGTGCGTACATGGATGATGTTATTGTTTGTCCAACAACACCACAAGAGTGGAAGGTAGTTGCAAATAAATTTGCTAGCAAGTGGCAATTTCAACATGCTATGGGTGCCTTGGATGGCAAACATGTTGCAATCAGAAAACCACCCAAAGCTGCCACGACCTACTATAATTACAAAGGTTACCATTCCATTGTGCTGCTTGCCATCGCTGACACAGACTACAAATTCCTCTACATAGTTGTAGGTGCAGAGGGATCAGCGTCAGATGGAGGACTGTTTCTACGAACACCCATTCGTTTGCTGTTGGAGAAGAATGACGTTGGTGTTCCTGTACCAGAACCGCTACAAAACGGCACCGAGGACATTCCATTCTTTTTAATTGGAGACGATGCATTCCCACTGAAGACTTGGATGATGAAACTAAATTGAGATTGTATAGATAACCTTTGTTACCAGTATCTATCATAGTACCTCGAAACAATAACGCAGTACCCCTACGAACTGCCGCTTTCCTTTGGTCTATATTTCATAGAAAACGCAGTTCCCAGGGACACCTAGACGTACAAAAAAGCGTGTCAAATAATAGGTCCATAACCCCTCGTATGTATGAGAAATAATACACCATGTTTTTCCTTACTTTATCCACAGTCAAGCACACACCTACAGTTAAACTCCTTCTCCCCAACCGCCCCACAGTCCACATGATTCTATCTTTTCCAGACTCATATACCACCCCGTATTTGCATCCCCCGGTAGCATTTGGCTAACGTACTTTCACTGTCCTTTCAAACTCCAATATCAATTGTAGCCTAATGCCACCCCCACGCCCAGAGACCTTAGGGTCAAATTTCCCTGTAGCCCCCTGAGATCCCCCCCACCTCTCATTAAAATACCCCGCGCTTCTCGACTCTGTCCGACCTAGCCTCTCTCTCATACCTCTTGAAGATCCTTGATTTTTCCGTTGCTAACGTTCTCCAACCTTTTATATATATACTCCTATCCAGCCTGCCTTCCCTTAATAGGCCAGAACAAAATTAGAACTTTACTAACCCCTTGCATGCCATCTATTCTCTTACAACCTATTCACAACCCTGCACCCAATGGTCGTCGGTGCGAGGCTAGCCGCCTCACCAGTAACTAACTTCTATTGCCATACTTCCAGATAAATGTGGCAGAGTTAGCAACCAGTCTCCACCACATCCAGCAAACCATACGATTAACAACCAACCGATTAAAACCAGCTAGCCAAGGCACCTTTGGTTTGGATATTAAGAAGACCCACATCTGTCTCATAAACAGATGGTTATTACAAACACTGGTGATATGGCAAGCCCCTAGCCACAGCCGCCGGACGACCATCCAAGAGAGGGAGCGCCCGGCTACCCCTTTTTTACCCACCCGAGGAGGGAGACCCCCACCCCCGCGGAGGTATACCTGACCCCCTGTTTTGACTTCTGAGTCATTGCCAGGTAGCACAGGAATTCTTCCTATCAATGAACTAACCATGCATGACTAACACCTTTACTAACCTCTATTAACTCACAATAAACCATTTACCTTTCTTGCATACTCTGATCACTAAATTAGCACCTCAGCTATACCATAGAATGAAGATTGAACAATCTAAGAGAGACGCTCCTATCACAGCTGTCCCCATCCTCCTCGCAAAGTAGATCCAGTCTCTCTCCCCTCAATACTTCCAATATAGCCAAAATAGTACCTCTTACTAAGGCTCAGTTATATTAAAATATGAAGGCTTCCTATAGCCATTTGCCACAACAGTAATCACCATCTTACCTAGTCCCCATATCTATTGAGAGCTCAAATAAGTCCATAAGACTCAAGATCCCTATTGTCTACAGGGTCCAGAACCGAGCCTATAATCCTAGCTCCCGCCCCCAGTCAAATCAGTTGAAAGCTAGACACCAACCAGTGGTCACTACCCTGAAGTTAACCTCTAGCTCTGCCCTTGTGTTGTTCCGGAGTTGAGAGATTCCAGAGCCGGCAGACTCCGTGGCAGATTTGGATAGAAGGACCTGTCCACGTATTTGAGAACTTCACACATATGGACCCCCTGGACGGCCGCGGAACCAGTCGTTAGCCCCCAACATCATGGACGCAAGATAACCCGGACCAGACCCATCAGATACTACCCAAGATTCCCTTTATCAGTACTACATTGTTACAGTGCTGTTTAGAGATTCACTTATTAATATTTCTACGAAGTGGCTATCTCTTTGCCCCAGTATAATTCATATAACCATTCAATTAGGAAGTGCTAAGCATATCAGTGTCCATTAATTAACAGGCGATACTAACTCTCGTAATCAACCATATACCCAGATATTATTACATAGAAGTGAAACCCTAGTGATATCTGAATGTTCGCCCACTGATTTGCGTTCTATGTATTTCTGAGACAAGAATATAAAACTTAGATCAGTACCCCCTGAGGTTACTAGAATTCCCGTGCTCTAAAATACGCGTGTCTAATCTAGTC
The DNA here is from genome assembly GCA_032716605.1 of Paralithodes platypus. Classification (NCBI taxonomy): domain Eukaryota; kingdom Metazoa; phylum Arthropoda; class Malacostraca; order Decapoda; family Lithodidae; genus Paralithodes; species Paralithodes platypus. The sequence goes on along the minus strand of CM064483.1, from coordinate 31,761,051 downwards.
TGTGAACTACTACTTGTGCACCAGAGCTACTAGTAATAAATCTAACAGTGAATATGATTCTATAAGTAACATTGATGGTCTTCGGTATATAAACCTGTTGAATTAAAGCAAGTGATCAGAAGATTAATACCTGAACGTTGGAATTGGGAGACTAGGCTCCATTCAGATCCACTTATGCTAGTGTTGTTCAATTCTATTATATTGTCTTGCACGAGTATTCTGCAGTGGTATATCAATAAACGTGATCGTGTATCTTGTTACCATGTGTTTCTTTGTGTTCTCTATTCCTCATACCTTGTATTGTGCATGCAGCCTTATATACCCAGTCATTTAGAACTCACATTACCCAAGTTAATCCTGTAGAAAAACAGGGCATAACATTGGCGGCAGCGGTGGTTCTTGATTCGGATAAAAGGTTGCATTACACTGCAAGTTTGGAACAGTAGAAGCATGGCAACATCGCAAAAATGGCAGCCCGCTATGGTACTCACACACATTCCCGAGTATGATGTGAAAACGTATGATATCGCCACTTACTTAGACATAATAAAGCTACTGTATGATGTGGCATTTCAAAATGACCGCGAAAAAATCGCCGTTGCATCATTGCACATTATGCAATTGGGAAAAGCCGTTTCCCAAATTGTTGATAAGATTACCTGGAGCTATTCTTTTTGCCAAATTGCTAAACAGGTAAAGCAAAAGCTTACCTGGAACCAGTTTCGATCCCTCGTGATCCGGACCTTAGATCCACTTTTGGGTTCCCTCGTCGCCCCCAAAATAATAAAAGTCAACGAGATCAAGTATGAAGGGGATATAAATGTGACCCTCATACAACTCTACAGATACGTGAGGACCACGTATAGCTCTGAAGATGACGAGCAACAAAATGAACTCTTATTCACCGCATTATTAAACATCCTCCCACCCCACATCACCGCCCATCTCGACCCGTACGGCTTATTCGAAGAACATATGCTCTCCATCAGAGATGAATGCCTACTCAGTTCGATAAATTCCCTATCCAACCCTTCAGCCCCAATCCAAGAAAGTAAATGTATTCCTTCACTGAACACTATCATTGATAAGTCCCTCCATCCCCCTAAAGAAAACTCCGTGCACCCTTCCAAAATGACTTCCGGTGAAAGTCCAACCCCAGTGCACTCTTCCTTGCCTCTATCCTCTCTGACCATCCCTAAATTTTCCCCTGCCCAGCCATCCACCAACGATCATCTTCCATCAATTGTGTTACCCCATAAACCCCATCCTTTTTCTATGCCTGCCAAGAAACCACAGCACGTAGAAATGATCACCCCCACAGTAACCAATTCTTTTTCAAATTCACCCCTAAAAAATGCTGCTCAACAACCTGTCACGCCTCTCACTTCCTCATATTCATCACCTGTCCCCCCCTCAAAACTGTCAACCTCACACCCCCCACCATCATCTCCCCACCTGCCCAACCTCGGTGAACCCCTTCAAACACCCGCATCAACCAAGAATGCTATAGCTCCGCCTACCTCCTATTCCCCACCTCCCTTGTCACCCTCTCCAACATTACCCGAACCGCTCTTGAATCCACCTCCAGTAACACCCCCGCTCACCAACCTACCTCTGCCCCATAATCCAGCACCAGAACCAAAATCTCCATCAATGCCTCCTTCATCCATCCCACCAAATTCCATTGTTGTCCGAGACAAATCTCTTCCGCAACAATCTCTCCAAACTGACCTACTCACCTCATCCCCACAATTTACCTGTCAATCACCCAGACCCCCATCTGTCCAGAATAAATTCTCCCATGTTGCCAGGACAGACTCGGATGTATGTAACAACCATTCTAACAAATATTTATGTGCACGTGTTTCCAGGGAAAATGCCGACGTACGTACCAATTTTTTTTTTCCCATGCCCCCAGAAATGTTCAGCTATTCCACAAACAACAAAATTCCCCTTGTGACAGTTTTCCGTCAGTAGCTCCCTTCCACCCCCACACAATTCACACCCCTAGAAAACTTCAAAACCCCACACTTGACTCGCCCTCTCATGTCAAACAAACTCACCAGTCCCAGATAACCTCTAACCAGACCGTGACTGCCGCCAAGAAAATTCCCCAAATTCGTCCCGTTAACAACCCCAAATCAGTACATCAGTCCTCTACCAATAACCCCTGTTCTACACCTAACTCTTCCCCCACCAACCCTCCGCAGTCCCCCCAACAAATCCCGTTTTCTAACTCGCTCACCTCTCACCACCCTGACCCTCCCACACGCGCCGTTAATCCTCCCCTCACGCGTGACGACCTAGGGACCCAACCATGTTCCCCCCCTTCCCCCAGAAATGCTCAGCTATTCCCCCACCAACAAAATTTCCCTTGTGACAGTTTTCCGTCAGTAGCTCCCTTCCACCCCCCCACAATTCACACCCCTAATAAACTTCAAAACCCCACACTTGACTCACCCCCTCATGACAGACAAACCCACCAATCCCATATAACCTCTAAACAAACTGTCACTGCCACCGACACACCCCACCACTCTGATCCTCCCACACGCGCCATTAAACCCCCCATCACGCGTGACCCCCACCAAAGTGATTTCCCCCCCCTCATGCGTACCGAACACCTGCTCACCAGTCGGTCCCCCACCATCATGAGCCCAGCTAAACTTTCAACCTCCACCAATTCCCACCCTGCCAGCCTAACCTCTCACGACCACATTCAGAACGAAAAATCACCCCCGTACATAACCCCTACCTCCTCTTTCCCCCCTATCTTACCCGCCTCTTCACCCTTACCCCACCCGCCCCTAATTCCACCCCCAAAGATCCCGCTCAACAAAATACCACACCCATCCCAATCCAACCACAAAACTTTTTCCACCTTGGCTAAACCCCAAAATACTACTCTCTCTCGCCCCAAACAACATAATCAACCTCTCAACTTCAACCACTCCTCGAAATCCCATCCATGTCTCTCCCGAAAATAAAATCAGTCCAAATTCAACCCCTCTCAAACCACAACCCTGCCTGCCCAGACCCCCCCACCATCTCCCTATCAAATCCCCACACCCCAAACCTCCAAACCACCCGATCATAGTAAACTCTCAACCTTCAGCCTTACTCACCCTTCCCCAAACCCCACTCACGACCACAACTCTCTACACAATTCAACCCCTCCCCAGCACCAACCTCTTCCGCAACAACAACCCCGACTCGACCTGCCCGTTTCATCTTTAAACCCCCCTATCACTACCCCCGACCGAAACCACTTAAACCCCCCTCCAAAACTGGCCCCGGGCCAGCTCGCACCCAGACCCACATTCCTAACGACAGACCTAACGGTATATCCACCCCTCCCTTCCAAAGTGAAAGTGAACCACCAAGGTCAAAGCCACAACCACCACCACCACCCCTATTACCAGACCGTCACCCAGACTAACGGCGACCCTAAATAACCCCCCCTGATGATTATGAGGATATTATTGTACTTAAATTTTGTTTTGTTTTGATTGTTTTCAATTCCTAAGCGATTGGGCATGATTCTATAAATTTACATGTTTTCCATATGCTGTATATTATATATTTTTTCCCTTAGTCATACTACTTTTCTTGTTAGCCTACACTTTTCTGACTATCTTTTAAATTTGTTTTATACATTGTTAAACACTTTACCTCTTCTTAATTTTCCTGTGTTCTTAATTATCTGTTCTTTCTTAAATTTACATGTTTTCCATATACTGTATATATATATTTTTTTTCCCTTAGTCATACTACTTTTCTTGTTAACCTACACTTTTCTGACTAAATTTAAATTTGTTTTATACATTGTTAAACACTTTACCTTCACCTGTAAAACGTTCTTCCCCTCAATATAAAACATCGTCGAGCGACTCAAGTCCCACGACAAACATCTGCCTTGCCACCAGGACCGCCAGAGGTAGAATAATCAACAGACCCATCAGATTTAAAGACAGTTATACAAAAATAACACCCCGGTCTGACACTAAAGACCCAAGCCACACAACACACACCCCCTCCTTCTCACACACCTCCTTCACCCACCTTACCTAAACCGATCTTGCGCATTGCCTCACTATATTTTCCCAACTTACAACACCGCCCAAGACAACCCCCCCCCCCAAAAAAAAAATAAAATAAAAATAAAATAAAATAAAACCCTAGACTCATATTCCCCCTTCATCCCCAGCTCCGTTTTCGCACGGTAATCCCTCCCCTTCGGTTAGTAACCCATGCACCACACTAAACAGACCTCCTGTCAATCCCACACACCTCACTCCGACCCCCATGGGGGAAAACTACAAACCATTCATACGAAAGGTTAAAGTAAAAACCCCCACTGGACACTTACGTCTACAACGCCCACCTCAAGCCCGGGCAACCGCCCGTCACAACACAGATGACACATTCTTACAGGTATACATTGACCTACAAAAGAAACCTGACCGTCGCTCTCTTGCTTGGTGGAACCTTCTAAACACCCTCAAAATGACCCACCATAACTATGCTTCTTTTTACTTCACCCTTGAGGCTCGGGGACGAGCCTATAATGAAGGAGAGGGAAGTAAAATGCCCCAGAACGAGAAGCCCACCACAGAAGCCACGAGCGAACACCACACAGAAACACCCGAAAGAAAGGTCCACAGAACGAAAGGACCATCTGACCGAGCCAGACAATTCAGACAGGCCCAAGCCCGCAGGGCTAAGCAGCTCCAGGCCGCACCTACATACCCCTTCTAAACTGACCATTTTTCCACACCTCACGTACACTACCCCCTCGTGTCCTACACTTCTAACTACCATGATGATGAACAGGAATATACATTCATATTAAAAAACACCCATGCCCTGTCCCTACGTTGAGCCTAGGAATTCTTCCTATCAAATGCCAACAAAGCATACAGCCATAATTATATCTATGTATGTTCTTACATCCGAGAAGTAGATGTTATATACCTTAGAAGTTAATACACCCATGCTGTCCCTAGGTTTAAGATATTCATATTAACATACCCTAACATACCTTGTCTTGCCAGACTAAGTTTCTGAAGACCCATCGCCCCATAAAATCTATGTATTCAATCCTTAGGTTAAGTATTCATATGAACATTCCCTAACATATCTTGTCTTGCCAGACTAAGTTTCTGAAGACCCATCGCCCCATAAAATCTATGTATTTAATCCTTAGTTTAAGTATTAATGTTAACATTCCCTAACATATCTTGTCTTGCCAGACTAAGTTTCTGAAGACCCATCGCCCCATAAAATCTATGTATTTAATCCTTAGTTTAAGTATTAATGTTAACATTCCCTAACATATCTTGTCTTGCCAGACTAAGTTTCTGAAGACTCATCGCCCATAAAATCTATGTATTCAATCCTTAGGTTAAGTATCTTTATCCGCCATTGTGTTCACCTTTTACCATTTACTTTTCCACAATTGTCATACGTCTTCCACTTACCTCCTTCGTAACCACATGTCCAAACTCATAAGAAGTTAAAGATACCCACGGGTACATCAAGATATAGAACCATTGCCCCCATAAGACTTAGACAGCCATGACTACAAATTTTATCCACCATGCTGTAACGTAATCCTTACCCCAACCAGAGATTGTATAGATAACCTTTGTTACCAGTATCTATCATAGTACCTCGAAACAATAACGCAGTACCCCTACGAACTGCCGCTTTCCTTTGGTCTGTATTTCATAGAAAACGCAGTTCCCAGGGACACCTAGACGTACAAAAAAGCGTGTCAAATAATAACCCCTCGTATGTACGAGAAATAATACACCATGTTTTTCCTTACTTTATCCACAGTCAAGCACACACCTACAGTTAACCTCCTTCTCCCCCACCGCCCCACAGTCCACATGATTCTATCTTTTCCAGACTCATATACCACCCCGTATTTGCATCCCCCGGTAGCATTTGGCTAACGTACTTTCACTGTCCTTTCAAACTCCAATATCAATTGTAGCCTAATGCCACCCCCACGCCCAGAGACCTTAGGGTCAAATTTCCCTGTAGCCCCCTGAGCTCCCCCCCCTCTCATTAAAATACCCCGCGCTTCTCGACTCTGTCCGACCTAGCCTCTCTCTCATACCTCTTGAAGATCCTTGATTTTTCCGTTGCTAACGCTCTCCAACCTTTTATATATATACTCCTATCCAGCCTGCCCCTTAATAGGCCAGAACAACATTAGAACTTTACTAACCCCTTGCATGCCATCTATTCTCTTACAACCTATTCACAACCCTGCACCCAATGGTTGTCGGTGCGAGGCTAGCCGCCTCACCAGTAACTAACTTCTATTGCCATACTTCCAGATAAATGTGGCAGAGTTAGCAACCAGTCTCCACCACATCCAGCAAACCATACGATTAACAACCAACCGATTAAAACCAGCTAGCCAAGGCACCTTCGGTTTGGATATTAAGAAGACCCACATCTGTCTCATAAACAGAGGGTTATTACAAACACTGGTGATATGGCAAGCCCCTAGCCACAGCCGCCGGACGACCATCCCAGAGAGGGAGCGCCCGGCTACCTCTTTTTTACCCACCCCTTGCCTTTGACAAAGTTCCCCACAAACGTTTACTGCTAAAACTAAAAGCGCATGGAATACAAGACGGTGTGTTGAAATGGATAGAAAATTGGCTCAGCGACAGAAAGCGAAGAGTAGTCATAAACGGTAAGGCATCTAAATGGACCAATGTAAGTAGCGGGGTACCCCAGGGATCGGTACTAGGACCAATTCTCTTTCTAATTTACATCAACGACATAGATGAGGGTCTCACCTGTACAATCTCAAAATTTGCTGACGATACAAAAATTGCAAATAGCGTACTCTCAAAAGAACAAGTTGACGATATGCAACACAATATAGATAAATTGTCATGTTGGGCCCAAATTTGGCAAATGAGTTTCAATGCGGATAAATGTAAAGTACTACATATCGGATACCTAAATGAGAAAGCAAACTATTCGATGAATGGCACTCAGCTTAAGAATGTAAACAGAGAAACCGATCTGGGAGTAACAATATCGAGTAACCTAAAACCGAGTCTACAATGTTCAGAAGTTGCTAAGAAGGCAAACAAAATAATTGGCTTTATAGGCAGGTCATTTGAGCATAAATCCAAAGAAGTTATCCTAACCTTTTACAATTCCTTAGTCCGCCCTCTTCTGGAATACTGCGTTCAATCCTGGTGCCCTTATTACCAAAAAGATATAAACAAGCTAGAACGAGTTCAACGTAGAGTTACCAAAATGATACCTAGCCTAAAGAACAAACCATACGAAGAGCGTCTTAGAGAATTAAATCTATATCCTTTAACCCAGCGCAGATTAAGAGGTGACTTAATTCAAGTGTTCAAAATCATCAAAGGCATCGACAATATGAACTGTAGTAAGTACTTCACTATCGACCAATCTAATTACACATGGGGAAACGGTTGCAAAATTATTGGTAAATCTTTTAACTCACACGAATCTAAGTATTTCTTCTTCAATCGAGTTGTCAACTTGTGGAATGGGCTTCCCCGAGACGTTATAGACTGCATCACCGTTGATTCATTTAAACTCCGCCTAGACAAATATCTCGCATCAAACCCGCGACTGACTGCGTTTGTAAATAATAAATTTATTTATCCCCCCTCAGTTACTAACCCATCTGTCCCCTACTAACTTCCTAATCCTGCCACGGACATTAGTTCCAGGGCAGTAATTCCCTTTCCAATGTTCCCTTACCCACTCTAAACCACTGTTTGGACACTTGATCCTCAGTGTTTTTGAGGACAAGCAACCTAGAAGGGTCACTAGATATGTTGTTGCTTGATTTCCTTTGTTCTCCTTTGTACTTTGTACACCCGAGGAGGGAGACCCCCACCCCCGCGGAGGTATACCTGACCCCCTGTTTTGACTTCTGAGTCATTGCCAGGTAGCACAGGAATTCTTCCTATCAATGAACTAACCATGCATGACTAACACCTTTACTAACCTCTATTAACTCACAATAAACCATTTACCTTTCTTGCATACTCTGATCACTAAATTAGCACCTCAGCTATACCATAGAATGAAGATTGAACAATCTAATAGAGACGCTCCTATCACAGCTGTCCCCATCCTCCTCGCAAAGTAGATCCAGTCTCTCTCCCCTCAATACTTCCAATATAGCCAAAATAGTACCTCTTACTAAGGCTCAGTTATATTAAAATATGAAGGCTTCCTATAGCCATGTGCCACAACAGTAATCACCATCTTACCTAGTCCCCATATCTATTGAGAGCTCAAATAAGTCCATAAGACTCAAGATCCCTATTGTCTACAGGGTCCAGAACCGAGCCTATAAATCTAGCTCCCGCCCCCAGTCAAATCAGTTGAAAGCTAGACACCAACCAGTGGTCACTACCCTGAAGTTAACCTCTAGCTCTGCCCTTGTGTTGTTCCGGAGTTAAGAGATTCCAGAGCCGGCAGACTCCGTGGCAGATTTGGATAGAAGGACCTGTCCACGTATTTGAGAACTTCACACATATGGACCCCCTGGACGGCCGCGGAACCAGTCGTTAGCCCCCAACATCATGGACGCAAGATAACCCGGACCAGACCCATCAGATACTACCCAAGATTCCCTTTATCAGTACTACATTGTTACAGTGCTGTTTAGAGATTCACTTATTAATATTTCTACGAAGTGGCTATCTCTTTGCCCCAGTATAATTCATATAACCATTCAATTAGGAAGTGCTAAGCGTATCAGTGTCCATTAATTAACAGGCGATACTAACTCTCGTAATCAACCATATACCCAGATATTATTACATAGAAGTGAAACCCTAGTGATATCTGAATGTTCGCCCACTGATTTGCGTTCTATGTATTTCTGAGACAAGAATATAAAACTTAGATCAGTACCCCCTGAGGTTACTAGAATTCCCGTGCTCTATAATACGCGTGTCTAATCTAGTCTGTACTTGAACTACTACTTGTGCACCAGAGCTACCAGTAATAAATCTAACAGTGAATATGATTCTATAAGTAACATTGATGGTCTTCGGTATATAAACCTATTGAATTAAAGCCAGTGATCAGAAGATTAATACCTGAACGTTGGAAGTGGGAGACTAGGCTCCATCCAGATCCACTTATGCTAGTGTTGTTCAATTCTATTATATTGTCTTGCACGAGTATTCTGCAGTGGTATATCAATAAACGTGATCGTGTATCTTGTTACCATGTGTTTCTTTGTGTTCTCTATTCCTCATACCTTGTATTGTGCATGCAGCCTTATATACCCAGTCATTTAGAACTCACATTACCCAAGTTAATCCTGTAGAAAAACACGGCATAACAGAAACCATACCCAATGAGAGGCTTATCTGACGAAAAACGTATTTTTAATTACCGCCTATCCCGAGACAGGAGAGTGGTTGAGAATGCGTTTGGTATCATGTCTGCCCGGTAGGTAAAACACATGTTTAACCCGTCCAACCCCCTGCTAGTTTTGTAATGTTTGTTCACCAGAACCCGGCCGGATTTCAGAAAATGGTTTTATTCCAGAAACAATAGCGAATGGGTTAGGAATGAAGGAAAAACCACGAAAAAACGATCAAAAAGTTTAAAGAATGGTCCTACAGAGCCCCCGAAAACGTATTTTACATGAGTAAAAAATTGAAGGCAATTACCCCAAAAAACCAGGTTATTGCGCGCTCACGCGCACACACGTGGACTTTGAGAGTTTTCAACCATCGGCACAGTTGCGTGGGATACGTACACAGTTCCCATACAAATCTGAGCCCTCTTGAGTGGCTACACCTGAGGTTACGGTCGGCGCAATTAGGGTGACGCGCCAGGCGCGTCTCTGGGGCTGTGCGTTACATACATCGCCGACGCGTCAGGCGCGTCGCTGGGGCTGTACGGGTTAAAATATGTCTAAAAAAAAAATATATATATATATATAAATATATACTGTATATATATATATATATATATATATATATATATATATATATATATATATATTTTTTTTTTTTTTTTTTTTATTTTCATTTCTTACATATACCGTTATATATGTGTCTATATAGACACATATCATATATCCACCCATACATATACGTATAACAGTGGGCAATCTCCATTCAATACAATAAACCATCTTTTATATCTTAAAAGAAGATCCTCGTTTACTCTTGAATATTTGGAAGAATTTCTTCTGTTAATATATGTCAGTCATTATTGTAGTTGGTTGTGAAAAAAAGAATGTGACTCGTGTGGGGTGATCGAATTTATGGAGAATCACATTTCATTATGTTATTATCTTTTCAGTACTCAATTTTTGTTTTACACACACACACTTTGCTAATATAGTTGCACATTTTCCTCATATTGATGCATGGTTTGTTCATCCATCCCAAATTACGAGATGGGTTGGGTGTGAGGGGGATCTACCAGGTGTGGGCCAATCGGCGCTCAGCAGACCCCGTAATCTTTTGTTAACCCTCTCACGACCATATGCCGCAGAGGTTGCCAGATTAGCAATAAGAAATAGAGTTCTCTCACTCTTATAATTACCTCTCCAAAATTAGTTTTCTGCCCACAGCTAACTCAAAGACATCTGCAGAGGTTAAAGTAACTAAACTAAAGGTTTCTAAATACCCCTGATGGTAACAAAGGCTTTAAAGTATCCCTAATAGGCTCAAAATTGCGTCAAGAACGTGAGAGGGTTAATCTCTGACCGTTTTGGTGGGGTCAGTACTCAAGGTATTAGTGAGATGGGTCTATAATTGGGCCTTGTAATTGGGGTTGGGTGTGACAGGGATCTGCCTTGTATGGGCCGATCGGCCTTTTGCAGACTCCCATTTTCTTTTGTTCTTATGTTAAATTGTGTGTCAAATATTATAATTGTTTTTACCTTTCTCATTACAGGTTCCGTTGTCTCCTTACCACCATACCTCTTCATCCTAATCGCGTTGAATCTGTTGTCATGGCGTGCTGTTGCCTACATAATATTTTACGCGTTAGGAATCCCTCGGATCGAAAAGGTATTGTTGTTGAGGAAAACATTGACACAGGAGAAGTCATTCAGCTGGTGCGTCAGGCAGACATCCTCGATCGTGTGGGGCCCATGCCGGGCAACACAGCTACGAAACATGGCAAGGCATTTCGTGAGAAGCTGTGCACATACTACAACTCGCCATCTGGCTCTGTGGATTGGCAGAATCAAATGATTGGGCGTACACCATCAGAAACGTAACATAACAAAATAACCACTTGACTATTGTATATATATATATATATATATATATATATAATATAAATATATATATATTTATATACAGGTATATATATATATATATATATATATATATATATATATATATATATATATATATATATATATATATATATATATATATATATATATATATATATATATATATATATATTTTTTTTTATATATATATATATGTTTCAAAGCTCAGTGGGGTTCGAACCGTCGACCGTCAGACCATAGCCGACGCTTTTATCAACTACACCACGTCAGTCTGCAATGGTGTATTTGATTAAAGACAAGTAGGTATAGTGTACTATTTGTCCTTTCAAGGGGAGAAGAGACAGCATTGGTGCATTATTGTGTATGTGTAACGAGCCCTAGTGTTATGAGGAGCTCTGAGTTTTATTGTGTGTTGGGTATTGTGTAACGAACAATGATTAGTGTTCTTGAGTGTACACGTTGTCCGAGCCTGTCGTCTGGTGATATCATAATTATGGTATCATATATCGGTCTGTATATGAGTGCTATCCACTTTAATGTTCGGTGTGCTAGGCGTTAATTGACCGTTGTCTTCAGATGTTCTTTTTGTGTGTTTTTCATTCCTTGTAACGAGTGCATTAATTTTTACTCGAAGCCTACACTCGGCGCTTAGCCTATTCTTATTCCTTGCCGTGTTTAACAGAATTATCATGCTTATCAACCTGTTTGTTTTATCTAGTTAATAGTAATTATAATGAATACGAAAATTAGAAGTGTTTGATATCATCCTTGTTCATTGATTTGTGATTATCTGAGACATAAACCCTTTTTTAACTTCTAAACGCAACAGCATGCTAGTTGCTCTTGCTTGAATGTTAATCTCTTTGATTTAGCATTGTAGGGCCGTAACAAGAATGAGTTATATATATATATATATATATATATATAACTTCCCGTAAGGTATATATATATATATATAGATAGATATACCTTACGGGAAGTACCTTAATACTCTATGTCATGTTAGTTGTATTACAGTATATATATATAATAGATATATATAAATATATATATATAAATATATACTATATATACATATATACTGTACACTCTCTTTCTATGTATACAAAAATGTATATACATTTATATATTATACATATATATATATATATATACTCTATCGTATATATATATATATATATATATATATATATATATATATATATATATATATATATATATATATATATATATATATATATATACATATATATATATATATATATATATATGTTAGTAAACCCAGTAATACATTTTCTTTAATACATACGAGGTTGAAAGAAATTGCAATTTCTGCGTTGGAAATTTTATTATTCAAAGTTTCCAGGTCTCTGATGAGCTGGGTGGCAGGAAGTAGATGAATTAGATTAGCAACATTCCCTGTACCACCATATATATATATATATTATTATGTTAAGATCAATAAACCTAAATTTAATGTATGGAGACATTTATAAATGTTTTGTGCCGAAAATAAAAAAAGGGAGTATTTTTAATGCCGGTTTAATTTATATTCTACCTAATGATATACTTATTCAAATAATAGGAAACATTAGTTTTATAATAACATATTTTATTAAAATAAATATGATATGGCAAATAGCATCGTTACCTTAATCCGCAGGGAATCTCGAACTTGACTCCTAGACGAATATCAGGTCATCATCCTACACTGGACATCTTTTTAGTATAGGGACCCCTATCAGTAAGTACCCTACACCTACAAGTAACCTACATTTATCGCACAAATAAACTATGAAATCGCAAAAGCAGCACTTGATACTATCGAGAAGGATTACATATAATATAAAGACAAATAATTGCAAAATATGAATAAGTAACAACAGATCTAATCACAGAGTATTCTTTTAACAAGAACACTTCATTGAAGAACATAATCAATTTTAATAGTAATTATAGCAAACGAAATAGGTGTACAATAAATACAGACAAAAAGTAAGCTTAGGTTATATAAGAAACTTCACGTTAAAATGCTGGGTTAAATTTGTGATTACTGGAATGCTACATAGATTACTTTCTTTTGCAAAAGAACGAAAAGGTTCGTTGCTGCAATTAAACAAAATATATTGACACGAAATACACAAGGTTTGGCAGGAAATTACATTTTCCCACACTTGGGGATGGACACAAATCTCACCTACTTAACTTAATCCGCAGGGAATCCCGAACGATACTCCTCGACGAATGTCAGGTCATCATCGTACGCGGGACATCTTTTTAGTATAGGGACCACTATCCATAAGGCACTTGATACTATCGACAATGAATACATGTAATATAAAAACAAATAACTGCAAAATATGCATAAGTAACTTGCCTAAAACTAAGAGGCAAACATTAAACGTTATGAAGAACATTTTGCAGTATATATATAGATATCAAATATATATTTATACAGTATATATATTATACGCGATATTATATGGCAAATAACATCGTAGGCGATTACTGAAATGCTACATAGATTACTTTCTTTTGCAAAAGAACGAAAAGGTTCGTTGCTGAAATTAAACGAAACATATTGACATATATACATGTATATATGTACAGCCATCGACTAATGTGTTTACTGGACCTCAACCCCTAGACAAGAATGGACAAGATATCTGTTTAACGACCTGCAGCTGTGTAGCCCAGACAGCCTACAGTGACCTGACAACTCTACGTCTACAATATTTAACCCGTGGAGCCCCAGCGACGCGTCTGACGCGTCGGCTATGTATGTAACGCACAGCCCCAGCGACTCGCCTAACGCGTCACCCTTATAGCTCCAGTCGTAAGGCTTAGAATGGCTCTATATTGATATGGGAACTACTTTGGGAACCGGCGGACTAATTCCAAAACTTTTTGTCCATACGCGCGCGCGGGCGGGGACGGGAGAGGGCACCTGCCTTCCCACACCTAATGGTCAGTTTTCCGCGTACCCTCTCGAGTGAAACACCATGTCTCAACGTTCTAGTGCCCGCCATACCCGCTCCTGCAGTACAGAGGAGGTCATGGATATACTGTACGACACTGACAGCCCTGATAGTGACACTGACTCGGCATTGGACGAGTCTGGGGACGAGTATGCCCCTTCGCAAGCCGAAATAAGAGAGCTAGAGGAAGAGCTTGCTCAGATTCTTGTGAGGCGGCGACGGCGTTCGTCACAAAGACAGCAAGGGGCAAGTGCACCTCCCCGCCGCCCACTTCCCCAAGACCCCATTGAATCTTCAGAAAGTGGGGAAGAGGTTGTTGTTCGTAGATGAATCTACGTTCGTGTACCTGGGGAAGAACGAAGGGGATTGAAGAGAAGAAGGGTCGAGTCTGGGAGTGAAGAGGAGGTACCCCCACAACCCCGCCTGCCTTCTCCCCCACCTCGCAAAATCTCCCCACTCAAGAAAAATACCCCGGGGAGGTTCTATGGCCGTCATAAACATAGTGACGAACAACAACGTGATGATGGACAAATGGAACAACCTGGTGATGGACAAATGGAACAACGTGGTGATGGACAAAGGGAACAACGTGGTTTGAGACAAGGGCAGTCACGTGACCCAAAACGCTCCCTCTTCCCTCCCGACCCAGAGCACGCGGGGGGGGATGACTCACCACCACCACCACCACCACTACCAGACTCTCCGCCTCGCCATTCTTCCCCCCCACTATCACCTTCCGGCTCCATCCCGTACACACCCCCACGAATGTCTCCCTCACCTGAACCAGGCCCCTCCCGCGCCACTGCATTACCACCTGCCTCTCCACAACGCCCCGACCTGCCCCAACGCCCTGCAAGCACAAGACGTGGGCGTGTCATATCTCGCGGGCGTGCCACCCGCGGCCGATTGCAGAAGGTGAGGCAAATAAGACCGCCCCAGCAACGACTCGAGATCTAGATCTAGCTCTCGATCAAGTTCGAGGTCTAGCTCCAGACCTAGGTCCACCTTCCGCCCACGCCGCCCACGCTCCACCCGCACCCGCCCGCCCCGCCCCGGTGCCCCTGACGATGACCCTGATGAGCCCGATGCCCCATCTAGCGACGACGAAGGCGCTGATAGGTGGGATTGGGTGGATGGGGAGAACTATCTACCAGGACAATTCCACTTTGTGGGGGCAGCTGAGGCCGGCCCTACCATGCCCAATCGTGGACCTGATACCACAAGACTGGGTGTTTTTCTGCAGTTCTTCACTGCCAACCTTGTCGCCTTGATTGTTGACCAGACGAACTGGTACAACTATTATTTTATAGCAGGGAAGGAGCAGAAGAGGAACTCGGCACGTCTCTCATGGGTGGATTTGTCTTCCGATGAGTTCTACGCATTCCTGGCACTGGTCATCCTGATGGGGGTTACCAAGAAGACGTCTCGCAGGAAGTACTGGTCATGTGATCCCCTCATCGCAACCCCCTTCTTTGGGAAAGTCATGAGCAGGAATAGATTCACGGCAATCATGGGAAACCTGCACTTTATTGATAGCCTGGCAAGCCACACCAGGAACCAGGAACGCCCCAGGAATACCAAAGACCCGATGGAGAGGATAAGACCCATATTTGAATACCTGAAAACTAAGTTTGCAGCCTCCTTCAAACCTCACCAAAAACTCATCATTGATGAGAGTCTGGTGCTGTGGAGGGGGAATATTAGCATCCGACAGTACATCCCCAGCAAACATCACCGTTATGGCCTGAAACTGTTCGTGATGTGCGACTGCAAAACCGGCTACATCCAGGACATCATCCTCTACATGGGCAAGGTCACTGAACTGGTGGAGGAGAGGACATATGGGATATCTGGGGCCGTTGTCATCACCATGTTGGAGGAATATTTGGACAGGGGCCACATCTTGTACCTCGACAACTGGTACACCAGCCCTTCCCTTGCCAAATTCCTGTACAGCAGAAACACTGGCGTCTGTGGCACAGTCAGGAGGAATCGTGTGTACATGCCAGATCTACCCGAAAGGCGGGAGAAGGGCTCCATCATCCACCTCCAGGCAAATAATATCTTGATGCTCTCGTGGATGGACAATCGTGACGTCAATGTCCTCACCAGTATCCACCTGCCCCGCTTAGAGGACACCAAACGCTGTGATAGAGCCACAGGTGAGGCGGTCAAAAAACCAGTTGCAATCATTGATTACAACATCAACATGCGGCTGGTTAACAAGTCAGACTCTGTCATATCGTCGGTCGAGTGTGCCAGGAAGACGATGAGGTGGTATAAAAAACTATTTTTCCACCTACTCGACCTCACCCTCTACAACTGCCACATCCAATATCATGAAATCACAGGTGAAGTTGAGACGATGGAGTCGTACTGCATCGAACTTGCACGGGAGCTTTTGTACTTCTTCAGGGATGGTCCACGCCGCCAGCAACGCCCCGCAGCTCGTTTTCAAGCACCAGAAGGCCCCGCCAGACTGACACAACGCCACTTTTGCGATTTTGTCCCGGCCATCGAAGGAATCCCCAACCCACGCAGACGGTGTCATGTGTGTCGCAACACAGGCAGACGCACACCCAAACGGAAAGACACCCGGACTTGGTGTCAAGAATGTGGTGTGGGACTGTGTTTTCCCACCTGCTTCAGGGATTATCACATCCTCGAGCACTTCTAACTGTTCAAAGTGTTCAAAGACTGCGATAAAAGACGCTATAATGTAATACTAACAGTGTATATAAAAGACGCAAAAAGTGAATATAAAACAGTGTGTATATATATATAATTTACAAGTGCAAAGTACCGAACAATATAAAACACTAAGTAAATTCTAAACTTATAAAACTGTGTGCAAATAATTATAAGAATACGAGACAATAAGTGCGTAAAACAATGTATATACACCTCATAATCTTAGGTAAAACAATGAACAAGTACAAATAATTCAATGAAAAGGAGAGACAGAGTGACCTTGAGTGAAAGTGACAGCCAGACAGAGAAAGAAAGAGGGAAGGGTGCTGTGGAATGTGGGTCACTCGGTCCCCTGTTTGGCCGTGTGTTCGTACGTGCGTTTTGTTATTGTCCTGAGCAAAGATGGCCGCCCAAGATGGCCACCATCACCATGGCAACGGGGACGCTAACACTCGTACGCACTTGTAATACTTGAATGAAGGCACTTATCACACTACAACTTCAGTTATATTGACATTATGTGATATATAAAGACATTCTATGAACTCTGAAGCGCAATTTATGTCCGAGAGGTGCTAAATAAGTCATGCTGCCTGGCGGCTGGCAACTGGCTGCTGGCGCGGGAGATTTGAAGTGGCGCTAAGGCTCCACTGAGGCTGGGGACCCCCACCACCTCCCAGGACCCCCAAATGGCCTAGGTAAGTACTTTTTTCACATTTCTTCATGTCTGTCATTATTTTCTAACACATTCTGATATATTTACCAAAAAAAAAAAAATCCGAAAAATTGCCCGGGTTCTGGTGCGCAAAAATAAAAAAAACGGCCGGGGCTGTACGGGTTAATAATAAAATATATAAATGGAACCTAGTAGCCACAGACATGGGCATGATTATGATTATTAATCAAATAAATCATAACCAAAGGGTGTGATTACATAATCATAATTAATTCATAATCAAAAGTAAAGGACTGGTATAATCATAATAAAATAATAATCAAATGTGAAACTGCAGCTTTAATCATAATGAAAACATAATCGTATATTTCTTCATAGTAATCAATGATTACAATGCGATTATTGTGATTATTTCATTGTATTTTCAATTTAGCAATTATATTTCTCCCAAATAAATTCGCCAATAAAATATATATATATAGGTTCCAGGTCAAAGCATGTTTGCAAAGCCACTAAAATGTTTGTTTGTCAGATCTGTCGTATGAAATATTGCAATTTAGGGACTATCAATTAGAAATAGCACATAAGTGAGTAATGTACGGTGTAACAAAACCAGTAAAAACTCTTATACAAAATGTATGTTGTTTTTATAACAATAGTTTGTAAGTGATTTAAATACAGTGTAGTTATTTACATTACTCAAATATAAAGAAGCAAAAACCAACAATTAGATGTTGCCTCCTTTAAGATAGTGTCAATTGCAATAAAGAAACTGTTGACTAATGTTGACTGAACACAAAAATTTATCTTAATAATAATCATGATTGTGTACAAATAATCACAATAAAATGTGAGTATAATCATAATATAATCTATAATCAAACAATAATAGTAAACATCTAATCATAATCAAAGTACGTAATGCGAAATAATCATAATCAAATCATAATCATAAATAGGATAAAACAACAACAACAACGAGAAATCATAATCTGCTAATAATCTAAAATTATTCCTGATGTCATAATCAAATCTTAATCAAATATGAAGCTACAGCTTTAATCATAATGAAAACATAATCGTATATTTCTTCACAGTAATCAATAATAACAATGTGATTTTTGTGATTATTTCATTGTATTTTCAATGTAGCAAATATATTTCTTCCAAATAAAATCGCTAATAAAATATATATATGTTCCACGTCCAAGCATGTTTGCAAAGCAACTAACATTTTTATGTCTGTCAGATCGGTCATATTTAAGATTTTAATTAAGGGAATATCAATTAAAAGTAACACATAAGTGAGTAATGTACGGTGTAACAAAACCAATAAATTCTCTTATACAAAATGTATTTTTTTTATAACAATAGTTTGTAAGTGAATTACAAACAGTGTAGTTACTTATATTACTCAAATATAAAGAAGCAAATTGCAACAATTTGATGTGGTTTCCTTGTGATTATTTCATTGTATTTTCAATGTAGCAAATATATTTCTTCCAAATAAAATCGCTAATAAAATATATATATGTTCCACGTCCAAGCATGTTTGCAAAGCAACTAACATTTTTATGTCTGTCAGATCTGTCATATGCAAGCTTTTAATTAAGGGACTATCAATTAACAATAACACATAAGTGAGTAATGTACGGTGTAACAAAACCAATAAATTCTCTTACACAATTTTTTTTTTTTTTTTGGATAACAATAGTTTGTAAGTGATTTAAATACAGTGTAGTTACTTATATTACTCAAATATAAAGAAGCAAAATGCAACAATTTGATGTGGTTTCCTTAAGATAGTGTCAATTGCAATAACAAAACTGTTGACTAATGTATAACTGAACACAAAAATTGAACTTAATAATAATTATGACTGTGTACAAATAATCACAATAAAATGTGAGTATAATCATAATCTAATCATAATCAAGCAATAATAATAAAAATCGAAACATAATCAAAAGTACGTATTGCGAAGTGATCATAAGCAAATCAAAATCATAAATAGGGTACAACGAGTAAGCCTAATCTACTAATAATCCAAAAATATTCCGGATGTTAATTATAATCAAATCTTAATAAAATATGAAGCTACAGTTTTAATCATAATGAAAACATAATCGTATATTTCTTCATAGTAATCAAAGATTACAATGTGATTATTGTGATTATTTCATTGTATTTTCAATGTAGCAATTATATTTCTCCCAAATCAATTCGCCAATTAAAGAAATATAGGTATACATACGTATATACTGTATAAAAATATATATATATATATACATATTTTGGTTACCAACAAGATGAATTTGTACATTCCAACTATTATAGTAATTATAATTATGAAGATATGTATATATATAACTTTATATATATATTTATTTAAAAATATATATAATTATATATATTTTTATACATAATTTATAAATTTATGATATTAATATTAGTATTATTAGTAATATTTATGATCATATAACTTTAAATGTTCTCCTCATACTCGCATTTATATATATATATATATCGCCATAAGACATCTTGAGGCCCAATCCTTTTGAGTTTCGCAACAATACGCAGCGTACCAGAGCCCAGTCTTCTATTTTCATCTTGTATTTGGCATCAAGCATTATATACTATTACATGTGTTGAGTTCACCTGCCATTTTAGTTAAATAATATTGATTAATAACTTGCTCACGTTAATTTGACGTGAAAAACGCTGGTGTGGCAACACCAATCTAGGAGCGCCTCGGGTTAGGTCGGGGGTGTATATAAACAGCGGGACAGGTCAGAAAATGTCATTCCACAGTCTGAACACACAACCACCAAGTTGAGCTTCAACCAACACTCCAATTTACCATGGGTCCCAAGAAAATGATGGTACAAGCGAAGAAGGCTGCGCAGCAGAAGAAGAAGGCGACCACCAAAAACGTCGTGATAGATGAGACGCCAATCTTCCAAGCCAGTGAAGTTGTTGATGCTGGTGAAGGTGTATCAGGGCTTGCAGCAACGCATGAAGAGGAGAGCGAGCAACTATTCGATACACAGGACGACGTAAGAAGTGTCCCCACAGAAGTGAATGAGGTCGACGATGTTCAGCAGGCTGCAGTGGAGGACGTCCCTTCCTCTGAATCAGAAGAATTACATCCCAGCATAATTACTACCGCCATCGAGTGTGACTTGGCCGAGAAATTGCCCATGCCTATGGAGCAAGGCGGACCCTCGGCACCACAACAAGATGTTCAAGGGGCGCCTCTGCGAAAAGAAAGGCCAGAAATTAGGTATCCCAGGTAAGTGGCTATAAGTTATTTTGTAATATATCTAATCTCCATGGGTAGTATGAGGGCCGTGATGTTATTAATGTTGGTATGTATAAAACAAATATATTGTGTGATCAACGTTTTGCTACGAATATTTTGCTACAATACTATAATAATATGAAAATAGGAGATTGTGAAGTATCAGTTTAATTTTTTGTTTTCCCATTGTCTATTGTGTTCAATAATATACCATCAATCTCACAAAATGTTGACATATTCTATGTATATTACTTAATGCACTATCTCGTTCCCTTTTCAGGTGAAGTTGTTGCCAAATTTTGCACAAATATGCGGACACGCTACGGCAAACTCCTTAACCGGAAGAGCGGCTCTGGTGCTAAGCGGCTGACAGCGAGAGACCAGTGGATTTGGGATACATTTGCCTTCCTTAAGGAAAATGTATCACAAAAAGAGCCCAGGATAAGTAGCCAGAAGGTAATATATATATATATATATATATATATATATATGAAAAACGGTCGTATATAATTTATATTGTGTATTTTCATTTTAAATTTGTGTACTCTGTATTTTTGGTCAAATCATTAATAAGTGTGACTATATAATTGGTTTATACATTCTACATTGCATTTATATTGTATTTGACTTTCAGATAAATAGAATGACGCGTCCCCAGGCAAACATGGAGGTGGAGGTGGAGGTGGATAATGACGAGGAGGAAGATGATGATGAGGCGATGGGGCAGGCCATGGAAGGTGATGATGATCTTCCAAACTCCCCTGTGATTCCCTCAACCCACCGTGGACAGAAACGGGCAAGGGCACGACCCGACAAAGGAGCTGTTTCCAGAAAGGATCCGCTGTTATTGACCAAGGTAAGAAGTCATTTGTTAATCTTTACCGCATGAGTAGTCGACAATATAATATATATATATATGATATATATATATTATATATATACATATATACCGTATATCTATATATATATATATATATATATATATATACACATATTATATATATATATATATATATATATATATATATATATATATATAAATTTTATATACAGTATATATATATATATATATATATATATATATATATATATATATATATATATATATATATATATATATATATAACATGTATACAATTTGATAGCGATGTCTACAGATGGGTATATTTTGACTTTGGATAACTTTTAATATAATCTGTACAGCAAGAGTAATCCACAAAGACATTTAAATTTAAATTATATATTTATACAAATATAGTGTTAATATTTTAAACTTACAACAATTTCCATATGTACGTATACAAAATATATAATATATATATATATTTATTGTATATATATATATATATATATATGTATATATATATATATATATATATATATATATATATATATATATATATATATATATATATATATATATATGTAAGTATGTATATACGGTATATACATCGACATATTCATATATATAGCCATGTACACAGCAATATATATATATATATATATATATATATATATATATATATATATATATATATATATATATATATAAAATATATAATTATTTATAGATATATATATATATATATATATATATATATATGTATATATATATATATATATATATATATATATATATATATATATATAATATATATATATACAGTATAGCTTACTAAACTTTTACTTAAATTACTTTTTGGGAAAGAAAAAAATCTATGGTAACACTTCATGGTCACACAACAATTTGAAGTTACTAGAATGTGGCGTTAAGATATGTTTCTCTACTCCCAAACAGCTAATCCACCAGCATAATGATGTGCTCCAGATGATGGAGAAGGTGGAGACTCCCTCGCAGCCAACCAACGACCTCCACGCAGAGATAAAGAGCTTCACTCAGTGTTTGGAGTGGAGGATGCGAAGGATGGAAGTGCCAGTTATGGAGCTTTTCATGGTGAAAGTCAATCAACTGGTATACGAGTGCACTAGGACGCCATCAACCAGTCAAGTAGAGGCTGCAGCTACACCCACAGTCCCTGCTTCATCGGGACAGGTTGAAATATTGCCCACACCATTGCCCACTGTGTTTAAACCTCTGAATTTCCAGCCTGTCCGATATTCAGTGCCGACAGTGTACCAAGCTGAAGACACCATGATTAGTCAAGTGCCGGTTCAAACCCTTCCTCATCATCAGACGTTAGCGCCTCCTACACATGTTGTGGGACAGCTTCCTACTACCCCTGTCGCAGGTCCATCCCATCGTGAAATTAACTACCAACCAATTGTGTAATCCGCGACGGACACCCTGATGGGAATTACGGGCGCTGCAGCAAGAATTTACAGCACCGTATAAATAACATACATATGTATATATTTCAATAATGAATGTAATAAAAAAGCAAAAATTATATGATTTTCCCCTGTCTATTGTTCCACTGATATTAAAGTTTATGTAAAAATAAGTGAGGTTATTCAGTACCATGTCATCACAATTGTTGTGCCCATAAAGTTTATAGGTACAAAAAGAAACAAAAGAAATATTGGTCAGTTCCTATTATCTATCTTTTGATTGACGACAATATAAATTAATATATTTATAAATTAATTGAAAGTAATGATAAGTTTTGTTAACATGAGTCAGTACATACATGAATGTAAAGAATGGTTCACAAAGAAAATTAATTTTATTATTCTTTATAAACTAAATACAATAAATAACAATCATACACAATATATTTGGCAATAATGTTTTGTCTTGGCTGTCGAAAATATATAAATTAAATTGAGCAGGGCACAGTCACTCTACTTAAAATATAGGTCAGGCCTCGGACTATTGGACGTGGAAGTCTTTTAATACATTGAGGTCCTTGGTTGAGCTGTATGACATAAAATATTTATAAGTCACGCATCTTATTTTGGTGGTACTTCTGAATAGAAGAGGTTATTAATATATGAGTAAACGTATTAGGCTAGTCGAGTAAGGAAAATAAATACTCCCAAAGGTACACTGTGAACAATTTTGATTTAAATGAAAGGCATATGATAAAAGGTATGAGTTGCTTTAAGCCGTGTGTTTCTTGTGATTTATTTATAAAAAATGAGAGGGACAAATGTCTTGGGTACTCGATGCATATAACATGAAAAACGAGAACGGACAATTGCTGCCACAGGAACACTTTTCCCGTCTATTTTAGCTGAGCAGGTTATTTATAACTGTAACTTGGGAATGTTTTGCAAAAATAGGTAAATACAGTAAAGTTAAACATATGTGGCTTTTTATAATTAAATATATTTAAATTTGTGTACGTTTCACACCAAAAGTGCTTGTAAATATTGCTAGCTCAAGTGTCAGTGCAACAACAACAGATAACTGAAAAAAAAAGCTGACAGGTAGATAATCCCTTTTGGTTACACACCTCTCCGAAGGTCCTCTTTTGCCTCGCGAGGTGTGTCTTGAGCATTCCGCGACGTCGCAAGGCCCTTCGCATGCCTCGTGCGGAGCATTCCCCTGGCGGGTATACTCTCTGCGAGTACTCGTGCGTACGTCGACGACTTATCGACTAGGAAATCGCCGATCGGAACATCCAAGACCATCGGCGATCCGTCGTGCGACGTTTTGGAACATTTCAACGATTTTCTTCGTGCGACAAACTCCGCGATGTCTCGCCGATGTCGCAGATGATCGCAGAAACCCTTCGGCGATGCTCGACGATGCTTGCGAGGGTAACCAATCATCGTGAGTCCTCGTCCAAAATTTTGAACTGTGCGAACATTATGCGACGACCCGCGAGGGCCCTTGCGAGGCCTGAGAGGCCTTGAGAGTCAAACGATTTTTCATGAGAGGTGTTGAGACATGTCACGAATGTACCAATTTATTGGTTTCGGCGACGAAAATCGTGACTTGTCTCACCAGTGGGAAAGGGGCATAAAAGTGTTGGCTTGTACTAGCCTGCACCTTCGAGAGTACCTGCCTGAAGTACTACCTGACGCCCTGCCTGAGGACGACCTGCCCTGCCTGTGGACGACCTGCCTACCTGAAGTGCTGAACCCTTGACCTCTGCTCGAGTGACGCCGGACCACCCTAAAGTGCTGTCCACTATCCTCACTCCACGTTGGCCAGACTTGTACTCTCGACACCTGCCCTCCAAGTTCACCTAAGTGTTCCTGTGTATCTTTTGTTTGTGTTATTGTAGTGAGGTATTCTATGTAAAATATGTGAAACGTGTTGCGTGAATTAATTTAGTGATCTGTGCCAGAGATCCCGTATGTGCGTAATTAATTCATCCTTCTGGATTTTTGACCTTATCTGTGTTAATTTTGTATTCAGTTGTATCGTGTTAATTCTACCTTGCATTTTACATCTTACGCATACGTTACATACCCGTGTTACTTATTCTGATTCACCACAACGCTCGCAGAGTTTCTAGTTATAATTATGTATTCTGTATTATTATTTGTGAGTTGAAGTCGCAGTGTATTCCGTGAATTAATTCTTTCATTTATATATATTTACCTAGAACCTACGCCCAATTTCCTAACGAGAAGTTATCCACTTTTATCATATTAGTTCCCCCTTAAACTTCGAACTTGATATTTACGCTTGTTCCTTAACTCTGTGAGTAATTATTTTAGTGAACTCCAATTTATGTTCATTTGATTATTGATGTAAGTGATACGATACTCCCTGCGTAGGAATTCTCACCTGCATAGTTCCTAATTACTTTGTTATACATCCTTTATTACACACTTCATTTCGCTTGTGTAACTTCATTCATATCGTTTCTGTAAACCTGTTCAGAATCATAACCTGATACTGTCATAAGTATTGTTGAGCATAACTTCGTCATATGCGTCCAATTAATTACTATTTCTGATATTAGTAATTCAGCTAGTACTTTTCTTTTGTACTTAACCATTTTGAGCAGATTAAATTACCTTGCACGAGTTACGTCTATCTGTCTCCATTTTGACTTGTCATTTAAATACTCTCACTTAGATTTATTATATCGTATTGATTTAATAAGAATTCCTAAGCTTGACTCGTTATCATTGCATACGATCATCTATCGTGAATTGTAGGTAAAATAAAAACGTACCTTTGCGAGGATTTTCTGAGTTGTATTTGATCAGAATTAAATAACTGATTCCTCTGCCCTTGTAGAATTGATATTGAAACTATTCTGCGATCATAGTTGCATTAACTAAATATTAATTTCTCACCACCGCAGTCCTAAGAATGACCTGAAGCGCTCCCCTTTACCTGAGGTCACTTTAATCAAGGATAGTAAATACTAATAGGATGGGGCACTCAGCGTTAATTTGTTTTATTGCCTGGGCTCGCCGCGACGGTAGCACCTCTAGCGGCCAATAGGAAACACTACTCTTGCTGGCGTACACTTCATCTCAATAACCATACATATTACTCTTTATGCTGAAGATAATATCAGTATGATAATACCACTTGTGTAAAAACATTTATAAGCGATTTTGAATACATAATAAGATAAACAGAAAGGAAATAATTAAGAAAACTAAATTTATACCAAGAATAAAATTATACAGTTGTAGGCTACTTCATTGCTTACAGCTGTATTGCAGATCACATCTTATATATGTACATATTCATGAAAAAGAAACACAAGTATATAGAGTTTACAGTATATTATATAGACTACAGAACATAGTGAATATGTAATAGCCTGCAGTACAGTAGACCACCACCACCATCTTGTATATTTATTCTTAACACTACAGAACATTGTGATTATATACTGTAGCCTAATACTCCACCACCACCTATAAAGCCATTCTTATGACTACCTGTATGTAACATTGTTTGTGAATACACCACCACCACCACAACTGCTACTACTACTCCTACTATACCCTGTTCATTATAGTTAGGCCAGAAAGTATTACTTCTAATCTCTGTAACTAAAACAGGGCTTGAGTAAATGGGCTGTATATTACCACACTTATTCCCCGAGCATCTTAGGCCTGATGTGAACCTGTTAGCACTACACATGTTTCAAAATTAAAGAGTTCCTGCTCTGTTTTTTCATTTGGGAAGCTCGATAACTATTATTTAGTTTGTGAATTTTCCAGTATATTGCTATTCTGCAATACACTGGTGCAATTTTAAACAGGCAATTTCTGCAGAGTGAAAGGTGTGACAGAGTATTTACAACACATATGGTCAACCTGGAATTCACATTCGGTCCAACCAGATTTGTCATGTCAGACAGGAATGGTACAATCATAGAGCTGTGAACAGAGTGAAATGATTGCACCAAATCCTCTGATGGTACTGTGAGACCACCAAAGTCTCTGTTCGATGTTTTGAAAGCTTTCATGTGTGTACATATCTGACTAGCTTCATTGAGAAAATCAGAATTGTTTACAAATGAAGTGGAGCAGGTAGCACAAGAGATATTTAGCTTTTTTAGTACATAGCCTAGAACATAACTGACACCATTAGCATCCAAGTCATCAACTTGGTAGTCATAAGACAAGTCACTTGTATCACAAGAAGTTGAAATGGATGTTGATGGTGCTCTAGAGGTTGAACATGACTGTGTACGAGCTTTGTTTAACTCAGATAGTGTGATGAGGAGAGAATCAGAGTCTGGGGCACAATTGGCAGACAAAGATGGTGCAAGGAGCATGTTACACAGAGTCTGTCTGAAGGTGAATCAGAACTGATTAGGATCTGGATTGTATCTGTTACCACCCTTCTGTCGAATTATAGCAAACAGATTCTCAAAATAGTCCTGGTTTAGCCGGGATGGGAGTAGGAACTTAAATCCATCAATGGATTGTAGGTCCTGCATGAGGCCAAGCATTGCTTGTAGGGTTAGTCTCCATCCAACAAGACAGTGAATAGTGTAAGACGTGTTAAAATGTACACCCTTGAGCCATTCAATTGTATCCATCCAAAAAGAAACCTGAGGACTTGTGATTTTCACTGGTTTCTTCAACTCTTCACATACTTCAAAAGTTCGTCCATTTACACTGTCAAAGATGTCATCCCATTTTGCAATGAACTCTGCAGTGTGAACTTCAGAAAATGGTATACTTAGTTTAAAAGTTAGCTTAGGTTATAGTTAGTTTAGTCAGGCTGCACACATTGCACAATTGCACACGCACATTCTCACTATCTCACACTCACACATTCTCACTCTCTCTCTCTCACACACACACACACACACACACACACACAAATGTGTGTGCGTGTTTCCATTCCTTTGCTAATGACAAATAATTATACCCTCCCCTAGGATTAAAGTCCCTACTGAGGTGTCAACCCCTCCCACACTCTCTTTCTCTCTCTCTCTCTCCAATATGAAATGTTGAGAATTAAAATATTGTCTTCGTGTATATGTTATATATTTGTATGATAGCTATCATCTATAACATATTACCTCATATTTATGGACATTTAATTGTAAAATATATTAAGCCTTAAAATAACATATTATAGCACCAGTTACCATCATTATTTGTACCATTAATCACTAATATAATTAGCCTAACACAGTATCACCCTACCACCAGTGTTCTATAATTATTATAATCACCATTTCCTCTAACATCATAGCCTATAGTCGTCACACCTTGATGTAATGCGTTGTTATGACTAAACTGCGTTCATAATTATGTGGCACACAATAGTGAGGCCGAAAATACCTTTAGTAATTGTTAATACCTAGTATAGAGAATCCTTGTTAATATATTTTACGTATTAACAGTACCCCAGCAAGTGATCTTGGAAATGTGGCTGAAAATCGTATTCACTCTGAACTCTTATGGACGGCAGCAAATAGCCTTCAGTTTTCATATATATTTTTGTCAATAGGCCTAATGATCATTAGTGTGCCATTAAAACATCAGGCTGACGCATAATTCCTGTTAGTTAATAAACCTGAAGACTGGTACACTATCAGTGTCACAGACATCAGATACATTATGATTTGATAGTACAAAATTATGCATTTCCTAGCTACAAAACTCACCTTTTAGGATCCTTTGGAAAGCGGAAAAAAGACAGGTCTCTATTCCATTTTGAATTATTGGAGCAGTTTATAGCTGAACATCCTGTAATCCCCATCGTGGCAACAATAATAAGCCATCAATATCCACGTGTACGAGAAACACACACCTCTCCAGCTTGAATGAGGCCGCCAACTTAGGGGAGGTGTGGTGGAGTGGTCTTGCCACTGGCCTGGTAATCCAAAGGTCCCGGGTTCAAATCCCGATGTATCAATGGGAAGATATTATTGGGATGGAATTTGTGCTGTACCTAGTATCAGTGCATTACCACAAGGCCCACCGAAACGTCAATAAAATACCCTCATTGTTCCCTGATTAAATAGCACTGTATGAATATTCCCATATTCAAAATATGCTATAGGGATGCAATGCCTGGTGAGTTATCTGCTCAACAGGTGGCGTTGTGTGTGTGTAAGTGTGAGAGTCCGAGTGTAGCGGGTGAGACAGTGAAGCACGGGAACGAGATGGCTTCAGGGATGGGGTCGTTTCGGGCCATGAGTGAGCACCGTGCCTCATGTGAAGGCAAGATGGCAGGTGCTCGTTGTGCTCTACGTGCTTCACATGTCTCACTCCCTAGACTGGAACAAGACCTCACGGGCTTCACTGTTCATTGTAAAGCGGTGAATGTTAAGGCTCTCAGCCTATGCCCAAGAGGAAGTAAGTTGGAATATAGAAAAAAAAAAAAAAAAAAAAAAAACTGCAGTGTTTATTCCTATCAGCCGCTAGGTGGCTAGTCTGACCCATGCCGACTGGGCCGCCCATAAGACAGGTCTGTCTTCCTTTCTCTAGGGTCTTTGCTTTAATAAACGCGGTCTCACCTGCACCCCCCCCCCCCACCCTTTAGTATACTTCGACTACTTAGCCGGCTCGCCACTACTAGTCTTGTTTGTTGTTGTAGATTTGTAACCTCAAGGAGGTTACATGGAGCTATGCCATTTTGGGAGCCCACCTGTGTGGTCCTAAGACCGCTTCATGATAGCATGTCATCAAAATTGTCTGCATCAATTTCTTCCTCGTTGCTGTCGTAATAGATGTTCGCATTTTCTCTGACGAATTCTTTAAGCATTCGTATTTCTTCCGCCTCCTGGTTCTTCTTCTCCTCCTCTGCTTTCTTGATGATCTCTGCTCTCTTCTTCTGACTTTCTTCCCATTTATTCTTGCGTTCAGCTTCCCTTTTACGGGATTCTTCTGTCTCAGCAGCTGGTACTGGTTTCGGGGCTGGTGTTTTCTTTGTGGCTGCAGCTGCGGTGGTCCTATTCAGGGTTTTCTCGAGTTGCAGTCTATTCCTGGGGGTCTCCTTTTGATAGATCTTTTCTTTGTTCTGGGGTCGGCTGGTTTTTGGGGCTTCTGTTAGGACCTCACTGGTGAGGGCCTCGACTTCTTCAGGTGATGGTAGGTTGTTGTCCTCAACGTCGAGCATCATACACAGTCTTTTGGTAAAGTTAATGAGGAATTTAGCAAGCTGTGGTTGGGAAAAGGTGAAGTCATCCTCAGCTTCAGGTTCGGGAGGTGGTGGTCTCCTCTCGTCGCTTTTCTGCTTCCTCATTCTTTCCTTTGGTGACTGTGGTGTTGTCTTTGGGGGCTCCGTCGTCTTCCTTCCTGCAGTCGGGAGCCTCTTCTTCCTTGCTGGACATCTTGGATTCCATACGTGGTGCCCCTGGCTGCAGTTGGGGCACTTAGCTGTGGTCTCCTCCTTTGCCTTTAGTTTGACAATGCAGTCTCTGGTGTCATGGCGGTTGCTGCACACGCCACACCTGAGTACCCCTTTACAGGCATACTGCAGGTGTCCGAAATGCTGGCACTTGAAGCAACGGATGGGTTCAGCAGCATAAGGGCGCAGCTTGAAGCTGCCCCTTCTGGTCTTGAGTCTGGCAGGTAGTTCTCCACGGATGTTGATGAGCACCTGCCTTGTCTCAGCTCCTCCCCTTACCTTGCAGCGTTCAGCCTTTTCAACTGCAGGATTCTTGAGGATTGGAGCGAGGTCGAACTCAAGAGGGTAATGCATGAGCACCCCCCTTGTCATCTTCAGGGCTGGATCAAGGATCTGCAGAGGGGTGAAATCCTCTGCCTCCTTCTTCAGGATTTCTTCAGACTCGGCATCTTCTGCGGTTAGTACCATTTCCCCTTTCAGATTAGGCCTCACGACAATCTTCAGGGTTGGGTGCTTTTCTTCAAGGTGGTTAACAGCATGGTATGTTGTCTTAAAGGAGTCAGAGGACACAATCTTTGCTTTGAAGGCCCTCTTCTTCTTCTTTGACATCACTTCTTCCCATGGTGCTTCTTCAGGGGTTTGTGAAGCAGTCCGAGTTTGCAGATTTTCGCTGCAAAATTCGCCAGTAGACCTCAATCTCTGCCTTGGGGGGGAGAGATCAGGGCTTCCCCTGTCTCTCTTTCTGCCATCATGAGGGCGCTTCTAAGGGCGCAACATTCATGAAGAAGGTGTGGGTGATGTGCAGGACTGCTGGAGAGAGAGTTGTGTGCTCCCCTTCGCTGAGTGGCTGACTGTGCACTACTAGTCGTGTGACTCACCTCCCCGTCTGAATTATTATTTTCGCACTCAATTCCTCCCAGTTCTCCATTCGATATTATTTTATTTGATTCTACATTACTTCTTTTACGGAAGACACTCGACCCACATTGATTATTGTATTGAGGGCTTGTTAATTTACTTTTACATTATTTCCCTTTGCTGTATATTTCACCATTTGTATAACTTATTCAGAACCTCTCACTATTGAGTTGTTTTGTACCTTGCCACCCAGTCTAATAATCGTAACATTCCTATTGTTGCAAGTTAGAAGATATCCAGAATTACATGATTATGTTCGTGATCTCGAGATAGAGAATATTGTGACTAGACGAGCTATTGCATCGCCTATAGTGCCATTACAATAATAATAATAAAACCATTTATATGTTCATGTGGTGTTGTTATTGAGTTCTACTGTATATTGTCCTATTGAATACCCTTTGCATTGATTAAGAATTGCTCGGAATGTTCCTGTCAGGAATATATAAGTCCATCAATCCATAATGTGATCGTGTATGAGACTATATAACGGATTGTTAATTATCACAACCCGATATAACACTGATGACAGCAGTGTCTTGATACGGCATACCAGCAAAGAAATTCTTACATAATTTTTTTTTTTCGGTATTCAATTGGCGATACAGTATTCAGCATGGCAGCAGCACTTAGATCTCTTTATATCCCGGCTTTTAAACCCGAGGACTATGATATATATACATATCTGGAAATAGTCAAACCGGTCCTGGACATTATGTTCGGGAACGAAGACACGTCCAAGATTCATACTATTGTAGTTAAACTTGGGAAATATGCAGCGAAAATATCGGGATACGTGCATGACAATATGCCTGGGCTCACCTGGGCTCAATTCGAAGTATATGTCAGGTCCGCTATCAGTCCTGTGTTAGGGCAAACTATTGCAGACAAACAATTTCATCAAGTCGCATATTCAGGCGATTTGGATGGAACCATAGACAAATTGCAACAGTTAGCATTGAACGCTTCCCTGACGAGACAACAGCCCAGAGAAAGAAGACGATTTTCAAAGCACTGGTCAGGATACTACCTGATCCCGTGACAGATCACTTCTCCATAGTTAAGCCAACCATCTATGACACTGATCTCCCAGTAATTAGGAGGATCATGACATTACGGCAAGCCAGGGAACAGCCAAGCACCACCAACAAGATTGCAGTGATAAGTAAGGTCACTACTCACCCCACTGCTCCTCGGCCGTCAGATAAGGCTGAGGAATGGGCAAGGATACGGCCAGCAGACTGGAAACCCTGCACCGGAACCTGTATGCTCTGGTCGCTGAAGAGATCCTTCGGCGAATTAACCCGGAAGAGGACACGGACCCCAAGTTGGTGGGCACAAATCCCATGGATCAAGCCACGCCAGATCTCTGCCATGATAGAAGATGGGACTGCAGGGATAGACGAAGGATATATAGAAGGAGAATTTGACAAATATCAACCAGAACCCTTAAAACCAGAGCCACTGGATTTTTAGGCGGCCCCCCAAACAAATCGTCGTGACCATGGCGGGGGCTCAAGATAAGACATCGGATAATGGTATGCCGGTGTACAGAAAGATCACCCTGAATGGGGTGGAAGTTCGTCTTCTCCTAGATACGGGGGCTTCTCGTTCTTGTCTAATCCTTCCTCTTTTCCGAGAACATAAGCAGGTTTTCGCGGAAATCCAGTCCTCTCCTATCATCTTAATTAGTGCAAACGACCAGGTTATTCCCAACCTGGGTCAGTCACTCCCCCTAGATGTTAAGACCCCCCATCCTAATCACGGAACTCAGCAATTTTTCGTGATCTACCACTCCAGTGAATCCAATAATAATGGAAACCTGGGGTTGGATTTATTAATCTCTCTCAGTGCCTCCATTAATTGTAGGTACAGGACACTGTCTTATGACCCACCGTCCAAAACTGACCAAAACAAAAAACCCTCACCTCCTCTAGGTAACTTGAAGCAGTTAAAATCAGTCCCTTTGCCAGTAACTCCCCCTATTAATGCTGCACCCAAAACTGAGATCTATGAAATCCCATGTCCCAGTAATGTCATTTCTCCCACCATAACATCCAAGTCCATTACTATTCCCCCTAATCATGAGAAATGGATTCCCATTGTACCCACCTTACAAGGAAATGTCCTAGTGACCCCACACCTCCAAAGCCCTGTCAATGGGGCATGCCTGACCGCTCCTAGCCTACTACCCCATCACCTTCATTGCATAAAAATTGCAAACATTTCTGATAAGCCTGTCACATTACCCAAAGGCTTAGCTATTGGCGAACTTGAAATGTACTCTGATGAACTTTTGTCCCTGCTGATTCTTCTCCCCCTTATAAGAACCCCCTTCCTGACATACCTACTACTCTTACCCACAATCAACAAACTGACCTCAGAAATATTCTTATTTCCTACCAAGATATTTTTGCCACATCCAATAGGGATATGGGAAAAACCCAAGTCTTACATCACCCCATTCAGACCGTGGGCCACCCCATTAAACAACCCATCCGAAGAAAGAACCCCATCCAAAGACAGGAGGAAGAAAAGCAAGTTACTGATATGCTTGCCATAGGCGTAGTAAAACCTTCTACCAGCCCCTGGTCCTCTCCAGTAGTCTTAGTTCGAACAAAGGATGGATCTACATGATTTTGCATCGACTACCGACAACTAAATGACGACGTCACCATCAAGGACGCCACCCCTCTACCTCGAATCGATGACTCCCTAGATTCCCTCCTCGGTGCAAAATGGTTCACCACTCTAGACCTGCAAGCTGGCTACTGGCAAGTACCTGTGTTACCAGAACACCAACAAAAAACAGCTTTCTCCACCAGTCAAGGGAGGTTGTATGAATTCACGGTACTTCCGTTTGGACTCTGCAATGGACCAGCAACATTCTCCAGGTTGATGGAGTCAGTGTTGCAAGGATTAACATGGGAGACTTGTTTGGCCTATTGTTACGACTGGGGTTCAAATATATCAGGGCTCTTATTCATTGGACTAGTAATGGCATAAATGTTACAACGGAAAGCGCTAGCTCCAACCTCTGATGTATATTCCCAGTGAACAAAGAACACAAATACTCTACAGAGTTCTATATGCAATAATAGGCTATCAAACTCTCAATAAATGTGCGTCTACTCTAGGCTTAATGTTATGTGAAAACAGCCTATTACTACCTATAACCGAAGGTGCTTGGTTATGGTATGCAAAGTAAGGTGGTAAGAGAAGTTACAGCTTACGTTACTTTAATCAATAAATGTCAGGCACTCCTGCATGAAAGAAAGTGCACTAAAGTCCTTCAACACTAACAAGGAATCTTCTTTAAATGTTAGATGCTATAAAGATGCTCGTATCGGAAATGGAACCCAAAAAGGCAGGCAGCGGAACAATGCTCGTGCAGGCTATGCACACAAAAAGGCAGAATATATATAATGCCGTCGGAGCCAAGAATATCCTAAACACAACAACAATAATAATAATCGCCACGACAATGCAGTATTCCTATCAACAAAAAGAGCCTAAGTCGTTTGTGTCTCAATACATCAAACTAGGCTGCGAAATGCTTGTGTAATCATAAATGGGTATGCATAAAAAGAGTAATTAGGTTAATATACTTAATGTCTACTATGATTGATAAAGTCTAGCTAGAGTCAATGATACGAGATACTGGTGCTCATGGCATGCCGCATAGCCTAGTGTAAATCACAAGTCTGTGTGTCAAATATTACGTTATAATGAAGGGTAGCACTCTTGAGAAACCTTAATACCGAAGTATTAAGCGTTCTCCTGGCGTACCTCAAAGACAAACAATGGAGACTAGAACAGTGCAGAATGGTATAGGCAAAAAACCCTCATTCGTGCATGCTCTACTCTCAATGGCACACAGACTAGAATTTACTCAATCAACTCCAGTTCTCAGGTATGTCGTGCCGCTTTTAACTAAAGCCAGCACTCATAGGAAACAATACCTTATAATATCAGACTCCCAGTCTAGCATTATCTAATCCAGCAGAACACTAATAATTAAAGGATGCAGTACTTAAACAATATAAATGCTAACCAATGCTTCGTGATCCACTTATCTTAACAACTAACATACATAGGCTATATCAGACCTTAACACACAATACAACTGGCCAGCATGAAGCTGATTTTGCAGAGTTAACCAGAGGGGGTATAATATTAATAAAAGGTGGTGAAGGATATGGAAAATGAGAGAGATAGGCAGAGGAAAAGATTCTCAGGTACGGAGCGGGGACAGATAGCAAGGGAAAAAAGATGGGTATGTTCTAGAAACCAGATCTGAGGGAGAGAGTGGCGAGGAACTGTATATATACACTCGCACTAGCTCAAGCCGCGTGGGAAAACAGCGGTTACAAGTCATCTAACCACTAGCAAAGCTTACAGCATGGTAAGGGCCTCTCTCCACCAACCCCCGCGAGGCAGCCAGCCGTGACGTCATCGAGCGGGACAAAAAACACTGCGCCCCCCCTCTCACTCTGTTCTACTCCCTCTCTCTCTCCCAGATCCTATCATTACTAGTTAACCCGGCAAGCGCGATAGGCCTCACGGAAGGCTTCCTATAGGAACGCGATAGGCCTCACGGAAGCAGGACCATAAGAAAAGCCTTCCATAAAAAAAAAGGGCCTATCAAAACAAAGGAATTTGTCTCTAGGTGAGATAATTCCCCTCCAGTACTCATCCATGTAAATCTCACCCACACCCCTCCCCTCCTTCCCCACCTTATTCCCCCCTCCCTCCCCTCCTCAATTATCACCTATTTTTCCTCTTATTATCATCATTTATCGGTTATTTTTCTCTCCCGCGATAATGTAGCACAAGTGGGTTGCATAAAAGATCGTTATGCAACACCCAGACACCGGCACACACCGCCCCGCTCTCCTCAGTTGACTCCCAGACAGCGAGAGGGGAAGGCTGCCTGTCTCTCTCTCTCGCCTGAGATTATGACCGGGTGGCCAATATCTTCGTTTTTCACCACCCAAATGCTTTTCCCACTTATTTTAGCACTCTTGAAGGTTCATATATACATCATATATGTAAAATAAAAGCATACCGAAAACAAATAATGGTTTATATTGTAAATATAACGAATTCTGTCAGAATCCAGGGCTAGAAATGCACAAATAACTACCCTAGCACCTACGTCTATATCGCGCTTGTCAGGTTAATGATAAAATATATACTTTACAATTAAATATATAGAGCCTTGACATGGGCGAAAACAAAGAGCCTTTCTGGACTGCCCATGGCACGAGCTTTCATATGAAATAAAGCACACTCTAATACACAAACTGTAGCCCCATCCACTGCCCTGGCGATCCTAGCGAGTCACTGTAGGACAAGCCATGCGGTTCTAACGGAGTGGTTAACGTCACACCCCCCCCAAGATTTTTCTCAGAGGCCCCAAGGCTCACAAAAATCTGATGGTTAGAACCCATGCTATATCTCCACTTACCATCACCCAGCGGCAGTAAAATATCTGGCACAGTTCTTCAACAAAACATTTTTCAAAATCATAACCCTCCCCAACACCATAGGTTAAATTATATGTAGTTATGCTCCTCAAGAGCGAGCTTCTCTAGCCCAGCATTCTGAGAGGAGTGCAACTCAGAATTACTGCTATAACATACTAAAAAAAATCAACTATCAAAGAAAGAGTTTTTATTTGATTTTTTTATGTTTATAATTTGTTTATTTCGGCTGCACTATAGGGGCAAGCCTAGTTTGTTCTTCTATACCAAACGCTCAACTCCTGCTTTACGACCCAATATGCTGGGCTACAACCGCGAGCCAACAAGCACCAAGCGCAAAATACTATTCAAACTAAAGCAGGAGGTTACCCGTGTGTCAATCTACCCAGGATCATATACCCTTGAACGACCATCTGCAACCACGTCGTCACAACCGGCAATATGGCATATGTCCAGGTTATATACCAATAACCTTAGTGACCACCTGGTCAGCCTCATATTCCGATTGTGAAACTGGTCCAAGAACTTGAGAGGGTGATGATCTGGGTAAACTACAACGACCGGACCATAGGCTGGAACACAGACCTCGAAATGCCTCAGAGCAAGTACAACCGCCAGCAGCTCCTCCTTGACAACAGAGCAGCTCCCCTGGGCCGAATTGTACTTCTCCGAGCAGAAACTAACAGGATGCTCCAGCCCATCATCGTCCTTTTCCACAAGGACGGCACCAACCCCCACACCACTAGCCTCCGTTGCTAGTTGGAAAGGTAGGCTAAAGTCAGGGGCCCTGAGGATCGGGTGAGTGCACAACAGGTGTTTTACTTCCCTAAACACCTTCTCACACTCAGGCGCCCATTTGAACATCTTATCCTTCCAGTTATCCTCCACCTGAGCTTGACTGTCCCGTTCTCCTTCTCCACCTTGACTGCTAAACGTCATCACAGGCACAGTGAGAGGCTCAGGGGGGTGCCTCCCATACTCCTTCACGGGATTATCATGACATAACTGATTGCGCTTCCGTCTGTCTGGAGTGGCTACCAAGTAAACCAGGTCCGATAGCTCCTCCACCACCCTATAAGGACCAGCGTACTTCGCGGATAAGGGGTGACCTACAAGGGGCAGTAGAATCAACACCTCCTGACCCACGTGAAACTCCCTGAGTTCAACCTTGAGGTCGTACCTGTCCTTCCTGAGGGCCTGAGAGCTAGTCAAATTACGGCCAGCCAACTCCAGACTGCGCAACATCCGTTCTCGACTGTTGAGGACACACTTGAGCATAGAACAAGGTTTTTTCTGCGCCCTCCCATACTTCTTCAACCATATGGAGAGGCCCTCTGACACGGTGTCCAAAGACGAGCTCATTAGGGCTGAATCCCAAACTCTCCCCAGGTACCTCCCACACAGCAAACAAAACACATGGCAGGCCAAGATCCCAATCCCTCCCACTCTCAAAGCAACAACAACGAAGCACAGATTTCAAGGCTGAGTGCCATCGCTCTAACACACCCTGGCTCTCCGGATATGCAGATGACACAACCCCAACAATCCCATGCTGCGGCATTGCTTGTACAAAGAGGCTAGAAGTGAAGTTGGGTCCCCGGACTGACTGAATCCCCTGCGGGTAACCATACCGGGAAAAATACACAAGCAAGCTTCGGACCACCGTTTTCGCCGACCCATTTCTCATAGGGTACGCGTCAGGGTACCTTGTTGCTACATCTCCCGATTGTGCATCACTGTCCTCCTTCAACTCTTTCGTCTTTTTAAGCCCATCCTCTGCCCCTTCAGGAACAGTTACTGGGTCCTCTCCAGACTCGAAATGTGGTCCTAATAATGAGTCCCCGAGAAGGTCCGTCGATACTAAACTCTCAACCGCATCAACTTTCAACCCCTTCTCGGTACCCTTCCTCCGCTGATCTAAAGATTGTTGACCAGAATGTGACTCCCTGGATGCAGAATCTCCGGTGACAACACACTCCATAGGCTGCCCCGGACACTTCCCAACCCACTCCTGCTCCTCCCTACTCACGTCGGCCGGCTTCTCGACAATGACTAAGGGTGGAGCCTCAGAAGTAGGCCCCGCAAAGTCGTTGCCAAGAAGGAGGTCGACGCCCCCAACAGGTAACTTCTCCACAATTCCTACATCCAGGTCATGAGTCACACCATCAACTTCCACCTTCATTCTTACAAGCGGGTATGACCTTGTCGCATTAACTCCCTGAACCACAACCACCCGCGCCGTATTGACAGGTTTACCAGTGAAATTTCTCAACAGTGTTTGCGATGCCCCAGTGTCACGCAAAATTCTCACCTCATGTCTTCTACCCCCCCACTCCACACAACCGAGTCCCCTGTGGTCACTAAAGGCATCACGGACAGGGAATAAGCCTTCCGGATCCTTCTGCACTGGCAGTGTATTTACCTCGGAAGAAATGCCTCTAACAAACTCCGATGTCCTCTTGAACACTCCAATGCCGTGAGCAAAAGACACGGCTGCCGGAGGAGGTCGACTAGGGCACTCATTTGCCTTATGACCCTCCTGGTGGCACCTAAAACACATAAATTTCGGTTTCGGCTTATACTGTGATGTAAAAGGCCCCTGACTTTTCACATACGGTGTGGTGGTAGGTTTGGCTTCAGTTTTAGTTTCATTGCTCTTTGGTTTAAATGTGTCATTGCTACGGGGAGGGGAGGATAACGGTCCCTAGCACTTGCATCGTACTTCTGTGAGGACCCGCAACCCCGAATCAACGACAGCCGTAGATCAGCCATTTCTGCTGCTTCTACTAGAGTTCTTGGGTTTTTCTCCTTTAAGTTCAAAGTTAGATCACCGCCCGTGCTCTTAAAGAACTGCTCCAACATCATTAACTGCTTAACTCCATCAAACGTTGTTACCTTCTCAGATCGGAGCCAGTTCCCCATAGCATCGGACAAGTCCCGGGCGTGTTCCAAACAGGTGCTATCTCTTCTCTTAGTTACACCCCGGAACTTCAAACGGTACGTTTCTGGTTGCAGTTCGTAAGCCCTCAGGACAGCCTCCTTGAGATCCTCATACACAATACATGACTCCAAAGGTAATGCATCGTAGGCTTTAAGACCCTTGCCTATTAATCTAGAGGATACAAATGCTGCCCATTTATTCTCTGGCCACTGGTGTTCCTGGCACTTCTTCTCAAAGCGTGTGAAAAATTCTGTTACACCACTCTCATCAAACACCGGAACCAGTTTCAATAAGTGCGAGAGAGACTGCTCATGAACACGGTTACCAGCCCCAAGTCGCTGTCCCGTTGCCTCTACTCGCGATTTCTCTACGTCCATGTCGGCACAGTACCTAGTCGACTCTAAATCCGCTTGGATTTTTGCTAGCTCTATGTGCTGCTGACTGATAGTTTTTCTCTCTTCTATCTTGGCTAATTCTATTTGCTGCTGAAGCTCACATGCCCTTTGTTGCTGTTGAACCTCAGATACCCTGATAGCCTTTCTCTCTTCGATCTTAGCTAATTCGAGCTGAAGCAATAATTCTGGAGATAACCCTTGAGGAGGTGAAGGTGCTACAATGTTTGAAATTACCGGTGGTCCCCCCAGGGGCAACCCACCCTGCCAGTCACCACCCACCTGTGGAAGCGTACCCGGGGTCAGCAAACCACTGGGATGGCTGGGAGTCGAGTGTAGGGGAAGCATGGCCGAAGGGCTCTGAGCACTCAACCCATCTCGCTCACCAGTCACCCTGCCCAGTACACACGTTATCAAGTTATCCTTGGTCATGCTGCTAGTAACCGCATGACCGATAGCTGTGGCCAGGCATTGAAGACCGTACCGATCCATACCCTCCAACCGCTCGGC
Organism: Paralithodes platypus; assembly: GCA_032716605.1. Classification (NCBI taxonomy): domain Eukaryota; kingdom Metazoa; phylum Arthropoda; class Malacostraca; order Decapoda; family Lithodidae; genus Paralithodes; species Paralithodes platypus. The sequence goes on along the minus strand of CM064483.1, from coordinate 31,720,159 downwards.
AGTAACAGGCCATTGCAAAAATATCCTAGCATCCTCCTCACAGTTCACCCGATTAACCCTTTCATCATGCTGCTGTTCCTCAGTTTCGACATTACGTACTGTGTCTCCATTCTCCTCTGATCCGGTATAAGACATGATGCTCACAAAAATTTCTCACCACAATATTCAGAAAAGAAGCACCCCAAACTCTTATACCTCAATATACACACAAAAATTCTCGGAAATACTCAAGGGCTATACTATGTTGCAAAAAAAAAAATTATTCTTGCTGATCCCCGCAAAATATTCTCCAAAACAACAAATGTTCCCTGCTAATAAATGTAGGTTCAGCAAATCCTAGGTAAGGTCGCCATTTGTTACGACTGGGGTTCAAATATATCAGGGCTCTTATTCATTGGACTAGTAATGGCATAAATGTTACAACGGAAAGCGCTAGCTCCAACCTCTGATGTATGTCCCCAGTGAACAAAGAACACAAATACTCTACAGAGTTCTATATGCAATAATAGGCTATCAAACTCTCAATAAATGTGCGTCTACTCTAGGCTTAATGTTATGTGAAAACAGCCTATTACTACCTATAACCGAAGGTGCTTGGTTATGGTATGCAAAGTAAGGTGGTAAGAGAAGTTACAGCTTACGTTACTTTAATCAATAAATGTCAGGCACTCCTGCATGAAAGAAAGTGCACTAAAGTCCTTCAACACTAACAAGGAATCTTCTTTAAATGTTAGATGCTATAAAGATGCTCGTATCGGAAATGGAACCCAAAAAGGCAGGCAGCGGAACAATGCTCGTGCAGGCTATGCACACAAAAAGGCAAAATATATATAATGCCGTCGGAGCCAAGAATATCCTAAACACAACAACAATAATAATAATCGCCACGACAATGCAGTATTCCTATCAACAAAAAGAGCCTAAGTCGTTTGTGTCTCAATACATCAAACTAGGCTGCGAAATGCTTGTGTAATCATAAATGGGTATGCATAAAAAGAGTAATTAGGTTAATATACTTAATGTCTACTATGATTGATAAAGTCTAGCTAGAGTCAATGATACGAGATACTGGTGCGCATGGCATGCCGCATAGCCTAGTGTAAATCACAAGTCTGTGTGTCAAATATTACGTTATAATGAAGGGTAGCTCTCTTGAGAAACCTTAATACCGAAGTATTAAGCGTTCTCCTGGCGTACCTCAAAGACAAACAATGGAGACTAGAACAGTGCAGAATGGTATAGGCAAAAAACCCTCATTCGTGCATGCTCTACTCTCAATGGCACACAGACTAGAATTTACTCAATCAACTCCAGTTCTCAGGTATGTCGTGCCGCTTTTAACTAAAGCCAGCACTCATAGGAAACAATACCTTATAATATCAGACTCCCAGTCTAGCATTATCTAATCCAGCGGAACACTAATAATTAAAGGATGCAGTACTTAAACAATATAAATGCCAACCAATGCTTCGTGATCCACTTATCTTAACAACTAACATACATAGGCTATATCAGACCTTAACACACAATACAACTGGCCAGCATGAAGCTGATTTTGCAGAGTTAACCAGAGGGGGTATAATATTAATAAAGGTGGTGAAGGATATGGAAAATGAGAGAGATAGGCAGAGGAAAAGATTCTCAGGTACGGAGCGGGGACAGATAGCAAGGGAAAAAAGATGGGTATGTTCTAGAAACCAGATCTGAGGGAGAGAGTGGCGAGGAACTGTATATATATACTCGCACTAGCTCGAGCCGCGTGGGAAAACAGCGGTTACAAGTCATCTAACCACTAGCAAAGCTTACAGCATGGTAAGGGCCTCTCTCCACCAACCCCCGCGAGGCAGCCAGCCGTGACGTCATCGAGCGGGACAAAAAACACTGCGCGCCCCCTCTCACTCTGTTCTACTCCCTCTCTCTCTCCCAGATCCTATCATTACTAGTTAATGATAAAATATATACTTTACAATTAAATATATAAAGCCTTGACATGGGCGAAAACAAAGAGCCTTTCTGGACTGCCCATGACACAAGCTTTCATATGAAATAAAGCACACTCTAATACACAAACTGTAGCCCCATCCACTGCCCTGGCGATCCTAGCGAGTCACTGTAGGACAAGCCATGCGGTTCTAACGGAGTGGTTAACGTCACACTATCTACACGACATCATTGTGTTTGGCACTACCTGGGCCGAACACCTACAACGCCTCAAACAAGTTTTTCAGAGGATCCGGGATGCAAATTTAAAGCTAAAACCCTCCAAGTGTACCTGAGCACAAAATCAAGTAAATTTTTTGGGTCATGCGGTATCTGAAAAAGGTATTGCCCCAGATCCCTACAAACTTGAAGTCATAAGTAAAATCACTCCTCCCACTAACGTAAAAGGTGTACATGCCTTCTTAGGCCTGGCGTCGTATTATCGACGTTTTGTAAAGAACTTCGCTACCATTGCCAAACCCCTTCATGATTTAACGAAAAGAGAAGAACCTTTCCTATGGACTGATTCCAGAATACAAGACTTCAACAGTCTCAAAGATAAGCTAGTTGCATCACCCGTGGTCTCTTTTCCCAACTACACCAAGCCATTCCGATTATACACAGACGTGTCCCAATTTGGAATTGGTGCTATATTAGGCCAAACCAGAGATGGAAAAGAACACATAATTGCATGTGGAAGTCGAACCCTGAACCCAGCAGAAATCAATTACCCCGTCACGAAGAGAGAATGCCTAGGAATGATTTGGGCATTGCAACACTTCAAGGCCTACTTGGCCGGAGTCAAGGCCACTGTCATCACAGATCACCACGTCATTCAATGGCTCAGAAAGTCAGGTACGAAAAATGCTCTGACTGTTAGATGGAGAGAATCCCTGGAAGAATTCGATATAGATATCGTGTACCTTCCAGGGAAACTACTCACAAATGCAGATGCCCTTTCTCGCCTTCCCTTACCAGCCACCACTACCTCTACCCAAGACGATTCGCCCCATACTATTTTCGCGATCCACCATCAAGACTCAGTAGACAACAGCCAACAAGAATTATTACTGAGATATCAACAAAAACAGAAACCAGATTGGATGCCCAGATTTTTTTTCAATCAACTCACCAGACGAGGCGACAATTTGTTTACTTTAGAAGGAAAAATTGTAATTACCCCTCAAAACGCCTTGGCAACCATGCAATCCATCCACATGGATAATGGCATACACCTGGCACAACGAAGACTCATCACCACCTTTCACCAAGTATACTGGACTCCATCTCCATATGTCACGGCGAAAAGAATTACCGAATCCTGCTAAGCATGCGCTTTGGGTAAGGATAGAACCCGAACAGCCGGTCCTTCAGGTAAACTAATTGCATCCAAACCTTGGCAATTACTAGCAGTCGACGTCATGGGCCCACTTGAAAATAGCCATGGAAATAAATACATCATCACTTTTGTTGATACATACTCCAAATATGTCATCGCCTGCCCAGCCAAAAAACACTCATCCATTTCTGTTGCAGAAGCTCTCATTCAACATGTCTTCCCTTATTTTGGCTTACCTGAAGCCGTTCATTCTGATAACGCCCCTGAATTTACTAGCCACATCTGGTCACAACTCTCATTAACCCGTGGAGCCCCGGCTAGTTTTGTAATGTTTGCGCACCAGAACCCGGCCGGTTTTCAAAAAATTGTTTTATTCCAGAAACAATAGCGAATGGGTTAGGAATGAAGGAAAAACCACGAAAAACCGCTCAAAAAGCTTAAAAAATGGTCCTACAGAGCCCCCGAAAACGGATTTTACAGGAGTAAAAAATTGAAGGCAATTATCCCCAAAAAACAGGTTATTGCGCGCTCGCGCGCACGCACGTGGACTTTGAGAGTTTTCAACCATCGGCACGGTTGCGTGGGATACGTACACAGTTCCCATACAAATCTGAGCCCTCTTGAGTGGCTACACCTGAGGTTACGGTCGGCGCAATTAGGGTGACGTGCCAGGCGCGTCTCTGGGGCTGTGCGTTACATACATCGCCGACGCGTCAGGCGCGTCGCTGGGGCTGTACGGGTTAATGTGTGGCTTCAAAATCAGCCATTCTTCTCCCTACTGGCCCCAAGGGAACTCCATCTGCGAAAGAAGCCATCGAACCATTGCAAATCAAATCCGGGCCGGGATTCCAAAGATTGGTCCAGTCAAGTGAAAATTGTGCAATGGGGAATCAACACCTGCCCAAGAGAAGACGGAATTTCACCACACGAGCGAATCTTCGGAGTAACTTCCCTACTTCTTCCCCTCCGTCATCTAGCTGCCCCATATGAGCCCTCCTCCAACTTCGACCAGTCCCTCGTACACCTCAAAAACCGTCTACGACAGATACAATACGTACAAGACCTACAACCAGATGAAACACCCAAAGCCAGCCCATATTGCGTTGGGGATCTCGTCATGGTTGCACACCTACCAGTTCCATCCAAATTAAAGCCTAGATTCATGGGTCCTTTCGAGATTTTAGCTGTACCTAACTGTTATCAGATTACCATTAATTATTTCGGTGAGTCACGCACCTATCGTAACAGACATGTATGTAGATTTCAGCCCATCAATGACAATAATGTAATGCTTGCTAATCCTGATCAGAATAACATGTTGCCTGCAACTAATAATCACAACCTAAGATCCACAGAGCCCACCCTTCCTGAGCTACTTTCACCTGTCTCTCCATCACGCCGACAAAAACTTCCGCTCGATCTGAACAACTTACCTAAGACTCACTCACCTGTTCCTCAACACATCTCTCACACACCCACACCCCTCCCACCACCCCTTCCTTCACCTCTCGTGCACACCCCCATTCCCACCTTGCCTTCTCGCACTGTTTCTGCCCCACCCAATCTTCCTACTCAACATGCTATCACGCCAGTACCTATACCTCTTCAACTCTCTCCATCTGTCACTTTACCTTCATACTCTCAATCTTCTGGCACTCAGCCTACTACTCCTATAATAACTAACATTTCTCCTAACACTCAAGATACGACTAGTTCTTCCCCTTCCCCTCCATCGCCACTACCAAAAACTTTACCTATTCCATTAATGTCTCGGATAGCACCTAAACCATCTTACGCATCTAAATTGAAATCTACAGCCTCTACAAGCTCTCATATTGCGCACAAATCATCTTCTCGACCTGTACCTCTTCTAACCAGAACCAGTCCTATCCCTACTACTAGCACTCATTCTTCCCCTTTAATCCGGCCTACTCCAACCAAATTTAATAGGCCACCTCTTTCACACAGCTCAGCTTCCTCCCCATCCCCAAAATCTTGTGTCAATAAACCTTCCCTAATCCCTACTCCGTCTAATCCTAGATGTACAAGATATGGCCGACGTGTGATACCACCTCAACGATGGGCACCCAACTTCCAGCCAACCTACCTCAGCAAAGGATTAAGACAACTTGCCAGAGGGTCACCAACCACACCGCCACCTGTTAGTGCGACCAGCATGTTACCTCCTCCAGCTGCCACAGAGGTCACCACTACTCCTCCAACCGCCCCAGACAACAGGTCAGCCAGCACCCTACCTCCTGCTACATCAAGCCCTACCAGTCCTACTGCACCTTCGTCAGCACCTTCTCCTGCACCGTCCAACATGAAGATAAATAAGGTTGCATTTATCAAAGAGGCCAAGTTTAAAGTGATCCAGTCGGCCAGCAAACTACTGCAAATAGCCCGAAAAACAGAAGAAGACTGGATTATACACCTAACATTGGACAACAAAACACCGGCTGACGTTCCCACCACACTATGGTTTCTCATCCTGCAAGGACTGACGCCCATATCAACTTCTCCCAGCACCAGATCGTATCACCTTAAATTGCGAGGTCGCGACTTTTTTTTATGAAGAATGTGGTGAGATGACCGGTCTAATAACAAATTAGGATGTCACCCCATACAAAACCGGTCTAATCAAGAAGGAAGAAGTCACCCCACACAAAATAGCCAGTTTACAAATACAGACACCAAGACAGAAGAACAAGAAACCCAGAGCAAGCAAAATAAGAATAGACGAGTCACCCATAAATCACCTCATTAAAACACCTCAGTTGGCCCTCACAAACATTCCAAACCGTGCTCCAATGCCCCTGCCGCCTTCACTGAAAGCGGGAGGACCTGGCCAATCACAGCCGACCTGGAGCAGCCAACCAAAACACGCCTGGAACAGCCAACCACAACACAGCTTTTGGGTGAAGTCGAAGATTCATCCCTCAACATCTTCGTTCCAGCCAAACCTACACTATGATGAGCATATGTTTATGCAAATACCACATCAAAGACCCGAGGCCTACAGGTATAAATGGAATTAATGGATAACCTGAAGGTCCATACCTGATTAGATACAGGAGTAACTAAGTAACTACTTGTAACTAAATAGATATTCACAGCTGAAGATGTAACTAGGATTAAAGGCCTATCCTAGTTTATGTAAGATTGCACCCACCTTAAGCCAAGTGGGCAAGTATTATATATATAAAATGATACCTTGAAAGTGTGCCATGCTATTAATACCTCACTTCCAAGGCTAGGTTAAGTATGTACCTCACAATGATCACATAACCTTTTTCCCCATCACCTTGTGACTCTGAAACCTAGAACACCGAGAGTCAAGGAAAATCGTGCATAGGACCTCAAAGAAATAGTGGAGGTGTATGCAAACCACACCTCACTTTTATTGTAAAACCTTCGGGCTCAGAGTTAAGTAGAAGTGTTGGCTTGTACTAGCCTGCCCCTTCGAGAGTACCTGCCTGAAGTACTACCTGATGCCCTGCCTGAGGACGACCTGCCCTGCCTGTGGACGACCTGCCTACCTGAAGTCCTGAACCGTATACCTCTGCTCGAGTGATGCCGGACCACCCTAAAGTACTGTCCACTATCCTCACTCCACGTTGGCCAGACTTGTACTCTCGACCCCTGCCCTCCAAGTTCACCTAAGTGTTCCTGTGTATCTTTTGTTTGTGTTATTGTTGTGAGGTATTCTATGTAAAATATGTGAAACGTGTTGCGTGAATTAATTCTGTGATCTGTGCCCGAGATCCCGTATGTGCGTAATTAATTCATCCTTCTGTATTCTTGACCTTATCTGTGTTAATTTTGTATTCAGTTGTATCGTGTTAATTCTACCTTGCATTTTACATCTTACGCATACGTTACATACCCGTGTTACTTATTCTGATTCACCACCACGCTCGCAGATTTTCTAGTTATATGTATTCTATATTATTATTTGTGAGTTGAAGTCGCAGTGTATTCTGTGAATTAATTCTTTCATTTATACATATTTACCTAGAACCTACGCCCAATTTCCTAACGAGAAGTTATCCACTTTTATCACATTAGTTCCCCCTTAAACTTCGAACTTGATATTTACGCTTGTTCCTTAACTCTGCGAGTAATTATTTTAGTGAACTCCAGTTTGTGTTCATTTGATTATTGATGTAAGTGATATTCGATACTCCCTGCGTAGGAATTCTCACCCGCATAGTTCCTAATTACTTTGTTATACATCCTTTATTACACACTTCATTTCGCTTGTGTAACTTCATTCATATCGTTTCTGTTAACCTGTTCAGAATCATAACCTGATACTGTCATAAGTCTTGTTGAGCGTAACTTCGTCATATTTTTTTTTCTTTTCTATATTCCAACTACTTTCTCTCGGGCATAGGCTGATAGCCTTTACACTCTACCGCTGAAGTGTCGCGGTGGCGGCTGAACACGGTGAGGCCCGTGAGGTCTTTCTCCAGTCTAGGGAGTGAGACATGTGAAGCTTCACGGCACGAAGCAACTCCATCTCTGAAGCAGCTTCATCTCTGTGCTTCACAGTCTCATCCCCTAGGCTCGGACCCTCACTCTCAGAACGCCACCTTTTGAGCAATTAACTCACTAGGCATTGCCCCCCTGTAGCATATTTTTGAATATGGGAATATTCATACAATGCTATTTAATCAGGGAACAATGAGGGTATTTATTTGGCATTTCGGTGTGCTGTGGTAATGCACTGATATTAGGTACAGCACAAATTGGGTGGGTGCCCAACCCCGAAATGGGGTTGAAATAGGGGAGCTATCCCCCCGCCAAAGGCGGCTTTCTAGGGCCTTTCCTAGCTGATGCTGAGAGGATTGGGTTCTAGTCATATGGTGATGGGCTGGTCTATCAGAGTGAGAACTGAGCGATCTCTGCCATACCCATAGCTTACTCCGACTGTTCCTTTTACTTATGTATTTCCTAGATCTCAAGTGACGGCGTCTTTTCCGTGGATTGACCTCCCAATCTACCAAGATTAAAAGCCAAAGCGTCACATTTTTCCTTTGCCCCTTAACTTTCTCTTCATAATTGCTGAGGGGCACAGGGCCCTGGGTGGGGCTTTGGTTTCCCGGGCATTTCCGCACCCTCCTCAGCTCCCCACCATGGAGTGGCTTCGGTCACCCAGGCTTTATTGTGGTAGGCAGGGAGGGTTCTGTGGGGGTGCTCGGTTATGGCCTTGGCCTTGCTCGGGGCCTTGGGGCTGTTCGGCCAGGCAGCTTGGGGAACAACAACAACAACAACAGCACAAATTCCATTCTAACAATATCTTCCCATTGACATATTGGGGTTCGAACCTGGGTCCATTGGATTACCAGTCCAGTGGCAAGACCACTCCGCCACACCTCCCCTGCGACCAATTAATTACTATTTCTGATATGAATCCACGGACTGCCACATGTGTTTGTAAATTTCATTAATCGATTTTAGGAGTATAGTTGGTTGTTGGAGGGAACATAATAATTGATATTGGTTCAGGGGTAATTTATCGAGAGGATTTCCCTAGTGGTTAAGGCCCCATTAATTGCTCTTTCCATTCACATATGCATAGCCTACGTAAGTTGCAGTTGGGATGTGTGTACATGCTTAGATTGATATGCAGGATTCGAAGTTGCATAATAAATCGTAGGCAGTGTCCACCATCCTTTAACTCTCTTCGTGGTGCGATGCATAGGGTGTTGATTTTCGGTGTGAGAGTCCTGGGTTCGAATCCACGGACTGCCACATGTGTTTGTAAATTTCATTAATCGATTTTAGGAGTATAGTTGGTTGTTGGAGGGAACATAATAATTAGTAATTCAGCTAGTACTTTTCTTTTGTACTTAACCACTTTGAGCAGATTAAATTACCTTGCACGAGTTACGTCTATCTGTCTCCATTTTGACTTGTCATTTAAATACTCTCACTTAGATTTATTATATCGTATTGATTTAATAAGAATTCTTAAGCTTGACTCGTTATCATTGCATACGATCATCTATCGTGAATTGTAGGTAAAATAAAAACGTACCTTTGCGAGGATTTTCTGAGTTGTATTTGATCAGAATTAAATAACTGATTCCTCTGCCCTTGTAGAATTGATATTGAAACTATTCTGCGATCATAGTTGCATTAACTAAAAATTAATTTCTCACCACCGCAGTCCTAAGAATGACCTGAAGCGCTCCCCTTTACCTGAGGTCACTTTAATAAACTCGGTCTCACCTGCACCCCCCCCCTCCTTTAGTATACCGCGACTACTTAGCCGGCTCGCCACTACTAGTAGTGTGACTCAAGGTTAAGATATACAACAGGTTGGCGCACGCGCAGCCTGTTGACGTCAGAAGGTAGGGCGAGAGAAAGAAACCTAGAAAAACGGTCGCCTGCCAGCCAAAGTGCTGCCACTAGACCAGGGGTGTCAAACATGTTAATTAATATTAGTACCGGTATTTTTTTATACCTGGTATCTTCATTTTGCTTGGTTATTGTTCTAATTTCTTATTCTTATAATATAATTAGCTTGCACAAAGAGGGATAAGGATTATATAAACACTAGGATTTCACACTGATTTTATTAGTTTAGACATTTTAGATTTAGTTTTTCTAGGATCATTAGCATTCATATTTCTGTTTAAAATCCGTATTCTAAAAAACATTCGGCATCTTATAAAAAAACTAATTACTTACCATGGTAAAGTCACCATACCAACAATTTCTTTACACAATGATTTTACTGAGTTTTTGCCAGCTTTGAACTCTAATCACAGATTAAACTCCTCCCATCCACTAATCCTCTCAAATTTTCTATTTCTTCACCCATTTCATATTCTAGTTACTATTCTAATATATATATATATATATATATATATATATATATATATATATATATATATATATATATACCGGTATATATATATATATATATATATATATATACCGTATATATATATATATATATATAAATAAATGTATACGGTGTATTGTATATATCAGTATATAGATATTGTATTATTATTATTTTTTTCGTATTAAGAACATGCGAGTCTGCAGAGAGCCGATTTTCCCACACAAGGCAGAACCCTTTCACAACCAACCCATCTCATCCATGTACCTATCTAATTTTATCTCTATCTTTCTTCATCCTATTAAAACACTCGGTAGCCTATTCCACCTATCTACAACTCTGTTACCAAACCAGTATTTGCCTATATCTTTTCTAAAACGCAGTTCTCTCTCTCTCTAGCAACATGCGCCCTAGTACCAAACTGATATAAATGTAATATGTATAACTACAATATTTAGTCACAGGTATAGTATAACTACTTTTTATCACCCCCCTGCCAAAATATATATATATATATATATATATATATATATATATATATATATATATATATATATATATATATACATATATATAAAATATATATATATATATATATATATACAATTATATATATATATATATATATATATATATATATATATATATATATATATATATATATATATATGGGCCTTGTGTGGGTCATTCGGCTCTCTGCAGACTCAAATTTTCTTATGTTCTTTTCTTATTTATGCTGTTAAATTTTAATTACAGAATGATTCCTTGGAGAGAGTACAACGTAGAATGACAAAAATAATCCATAGTATTAGAAATCTTCCAGATGAAGCAAGGTTGAAGAAATTAGGCTTAACTTAGGCTTAATTAGGCTCCCATATGGGTGATATGGGCTGGGTGTGAATGGGAGCTGCCTCATGTGGGCCGCATGGCCATATGCAGTTTCCCGTGATCTTATGTTCTTAGGTAATTGGGGTTGGGTGTGACAGGGATCTGCCTTGTGTGGGCCGATCGGCGTTTTGCAGACTCCAATTTTCTTATGTTCTTATGTTCATTGGTTAAAAAGACGCATAGTTAGAGGGGATTTGATAGAGGTGTTCAAGGGGGTTAGTCACGTAGTGGGATTAATAGAGGGGACATGAACAATGTACTAAAGCTCAGTGATAGCGAAAGAACTCCAACAAATGTTTTCAAATTAGATACATTTCGTTTCAGAAAAGATATAGGCAAATATTAGTTTGGTAACAGAGTTGTAGATTATGTGGAATAGGTTACCAAGTGCTATAGTGAGATCAAGAATGATAGAGAGTTTTAAGATCAAATTAGATAGGCATGTGGACGAGATGGGCCTCTGTAACGAGTGCAAGCCTAATTTATTCATCCTTTTTATTTATGGAAGATATATAATATTATGGATAATTTTGGTCATTCTTCGTTGTAGCCTACTGACTCCAAATAAACTATGTCCATTCTGTAATGAGGACATCACATTTGAACAGCATAATCTGAACCTTTTATATAGCGGTATACACACATACATACAAATAATTCTAGATGTAAGGACAGTGTGGGCTTCAAGATAAAATTAGATAAGCACATATAGGACGAGATAGGTTTGGTATGAAAGGCATCTGCCTTGTGTGACCCAATCTTCTCTCTGCAGAATCCCATTTCTTATGTTCTCATATATATATATATATATATATAGCACACGTATAAACTCACCTATTTCTTTCAATGGTGCGTCGGTGTTCACGGTTGCATCATCTTGTAGATTATTTTGGTCTCTTGAATCACGGTTTGTTTGTTGCTCAGTCACTTTGGTGTCGTCGTCATCTCGAACTCGCTTTCGGCCTCTCTTGGACTCGCTTTCAGAGGCAGCCTGGGCAAGCAAATGCAGAGTTGGTAATGCTCCAGGTTTGAATCTTATTTGGCTGTAAGGTACTGGTAGTCCAAGCAGTTCGTATTTCAAGTGTCTTTCGAAAGCTGAGGATTCAAAATGTTTAGTGCAGATCCTTGCTGTTGGTGAAATAATACAGCCTTTTTTCCCACTTAGATTACTCCATTTTGACCGCAGTGTTTCATCTTTGGGAAATTTATGGAATGCTATGTTACTTCCTTTGATAAATATCGACTTGCATCCAGCAACTTAACAATAGCGGCTCGCTTGGTGTAGTGACTAGCGTCTCGGACTTCCACCCAGAAGGCCCGGGTTCGCGCCCACGCTCGGCGCATTAAAGATTTTTCACAAGCACTGAGTCGTTACCATCCATCATGAGCAAAGGGATGGGGTAGTAGTACAGGACCCCAATGGAAATACGCCTAATCAGCCTTATTGAGCTATCCTTAGCTAGCTTAGCATGCGCTAGCTTTAAGAACTATTATTATTATTATTATTATTATATATAGGCATTTTGTTTAGTTAAAATAGAAGAGCTACACTTTCACACGGCATTATACAGTAGTTATAGCATCACGGTATGAAGTCAAAGAAAACGGAGGAAAGTGCTGGCTCGGCTGCTCCTTTGAGAATGAAGTGTATACAGTCGAGTGACCTCTGACCCTTCCTCCCTTGTGACGTCATGCGCGAGCAGGTACGAGTTGGAGTGACCCCATACTCCAACCTGTTGTATATCTTAACCTTGGTGTGACTCACCTCCCCGTCTGAGTTATTATTTTCGCACTCAATTCCTCCCAGTTCTCCATTCGATATTATTTTATTTTATTCTACATTACTTCTTTTACGGAAGACACTCGACCCACATTGATTATTGTATTGAGGGCTTGTTAATTTACTTTTACATTATTTCCCTTTGCTGTATATTTCACCATTTGTATAACTTATTCAGAACCTCTCACTATTGAGTTGTTTTGTACCTTGCCACCCAGTCTAATAATCGTAACATTCCTATTGTTGCAAGTTAGAAGATATCCAGAATTACATGATTATGTTCGTGATCTCGAGATAGAGAATATTGTGACTAGACGAGCTATTGCATCGCCTATAGTGCCATTACAATAATAATAATAAAACCATTTATATGTTCATGTGGTGTTGTTATTGAGTTCTACTGTATATTGTCCTATTGAATACCCTTTGCATTGATTAAGAATTGCTCGGAATGTTCCTGTCAGGAATATAAAAGTCCATCAATCCATAATGTGATCGTGTATGAGACTATATAACGGATTGTTAATTATTACAACCCGACATAACAATATGATTGTTCTCTATGTTCTACCCTTATAATAATAACTAACAAATGTTTCAGAAGTAGAAGATGACTTACTTCTATATTTTTTACTAACAGTATGCGTGCACAACTTCTATAGAAATAAAATAATACTTTCTCGGGGTCAGACAACACCAAGTCCTAAACCCCCTCCCCACCCTTTTGAAATCAGGCTAGCTGACTCGCGACCCTCCAGTGACCCCCAGGGCTGCCAACTTAACACTCTTGCCAGAAAGCTAGCGATATTATACAAAATATATGTTCTCCATGTTCTACTTTTAAAATAATAACTAACAAATGTTTCAGAAATAGAAGATGACTTATTTCCATAATGTTTACTAACAGCATCAGTGCACAACTTCTATAAGAATAAATAATACTTTCTCGGGGTCAGACAACACCAAGTTCTAAACCCCCTCCCCTCTTTAGAAATCTCACAAGAACATAAGAACATAAGAGATGCTCATGCTCAGAGATCACCTATAAATCTTCCCGAAAACTCTGCACAAAAGTTCTAGTACAGTCATTCCCTTTGAGTTCTGTCAATAATTTAGACAGACAAATAAAACATTGATTTAAGCCCCACATGTTCGTCATACTCTTTGTAATAAATCTTTGAAGATAGCAGAGTAATATTATACGAAGAAATGTTAATTTTACCCTGTTCAGACATACGTATTGATAACGGCAACCCGAAGTCCTTATACTGTCTGTGAGTACATAAACTTTCTTCTAGGATTTTTGTTAATTGTGGCCACCCAATCTTTTAACATCGAGACCTAAAATAGTTTTGTATCATAAGTATTAAAATTATAAAGTGGTATGGCTCCCTCCACTTATATTTTAGTATCTTTAATAGTGCAATAGCAACCTACATATGCTTAACCTTATTATTCCTGGCACCCCAGAAATTAATATAGTTATACTTATTGGGCTAACTTCAGTATAGTTAAAACGTTGAAAGACTCAGGCAACCCTACCTTTCATAATTTTTCTATTAAGAAGTTATACTACCATTTTCTCACAGAGATCTAAGGTAGAAAGGTCTTTTGTGTTATAAGGGTTTAGCGAGACACCCTCACGGGCACTCTGCATATATAAATCCTAGGCGCAAATTGTCTGTGGCACCCACCAGGATTTGCGAGTAAAAGGTTAACACCGCCCCAAGTTCTTTGAACCTCTTATAAGGGTTAGAGACAGTCAAGAAGAGCCATTATCTAACCTCTTCTTGCGTTAGTCCGATTTTATGTTGATCCGACAAGACCTGAGACATAATATTTAAAACCTTATTTCAAGAGTACCTGAACAGAACTTCATCAACGGTTAATATTGTTACGATCGGGTCTCGTATAAATCAGTGGCTCTTATACATTGGACTAGACTGGGCATAAATGCAACAACGGAAACGCTAGATCCAACCCTGATATATAATCCCGTCGAACAAAGAACACATATACCCTCCAGAGTTATATCTGCGATAGCGGGGTATCTTAACTCTCAGTATCTATGTGCTTCTACTATAGGCTGATGTTCTCTGAAACAGCCTATTACCTATAACATATGGTTGCTTAGTTATGGTACACAAGGAAAAGATAGTTAACTTAATTAAATCACAAGAGTGATCTAATGCAAACAAGAAGAAGGTTTACTTAACGTTACTTTAACCAATAATATCTGTCACTCCTTTATGAAAGAAAGTGTTGTAAAGTCCTCAAGCACCGAACAAGGAATCTTCTGAATAATGTCGGATGCTACTAAGAAGAACGTATCGGAAATGGAACCACAAAATAGCAGGAGGCAGGACAATGCACGTGTAGGCTAAATACACAAAAAGGCTGGACCTATAATGTTATTGGACACAAGAATATTATAAGCGGTGCAACAGTAATAATGCTCGCCACGAAAAAGTAGTACTCCTATTAACAAAACCGGTCTATGCTGGTTGTGTCTCTCTACAGCAACCTAGACCTCAAAATGCTTGTGTAGAAATAATGGGTATGCATAAAAGAGTATATTATCTAATCCAGCTAATGTCTACCCGGGTTAATAAAGCCTAGCTGGGATGCGCAAAGGTACAGAATTCTGGTGGAGCAAGGCAGCTCCTAGCCTAGTGTGGACCTTGGGTCTGTGCGGCCTGATTATGTTAATATGAAGGGGTGCTCTCTTGAGGATTCTCGATCACAAGTATCGAGTATCCTCCTGGCGACCCTCAAAAGTAAAAGCAAATAGAGTTAGAACAGTGTTGGGTGGATTAGGCAAGCAGCCCTCACGCACTACACAGTCTAAACTCCAAGGTACACAGACAAAAGATCCACCCAGGTAACCCACAGAATCCGTAGTGTCGTGTAGCTCAAAAGTAGCCTACACACAGTGAAAACACCAACAGCAAGGTACCTGATCCCTAGTCTAGCATTATTTAAC
This sequence comes from Paralithodes platypus, assembly GCA_032716605.1. Classification (NCBI taxonomy): domain Eukaryota; kingdom Metazoa; phylum Arthropoda; class Malacostraca; order Decapoda; family Lithodidae; genus Paralithodes; species Paralithodes platypus. Next base: position 31,704,333 of record CM064483.1, on the reverse strand, counting down.
CCTGTAGAAACATTAGTGATTGATGGAGACAGTCCGAGCAATACAATCTCCCAAAAAAACAATGACTATCTTCAACCTTAGCCTAGTACATAAGAAATGTGAGATCCAGCATATAATACAGTCTGGCCACCAATTCAAGGTGTGGATGCAGAGAACCAGAGGGGGATTGATATTAATAAAAGGTGAGGAAGTAGTGGAAATGATAGAGGCAGTATGAGAGAAAGATTCTAAGACAAGAGTGTGGAACAGTTCATGGGAGATGCTTAGAGTATGCTGTCTGGGACGGATCTGACAAGGATATTCTCAGGGACCGCATGGCTGGAGTCCCAGTTCGCAGCAATGGCACGAGGGCGCGCGACAGTCGCCCAGTAAGCAGCCGCCTAGTAGGCCGTGTTAGGCAGGAGGCAACGAATCCCGCGAGGCCTATGTAAGGGAGCCAGCCACGCGCCACACTCACCACCAAGTCACACCACCTGGTCTCTCTCTCAATCTCTCTCTCCTGCTCGCCTTCCCATCATTCAACTACTTAACACAATACTTTCAATTGACTAAATAAAATAGAAAGGATTGTGACAGACGAAAATAAAGAACAGTTCTGAACTGTCTGCAACACAAGCTTTCTCGAGAAGGAAAGTACACAATGATAGGTAGACTGTAGCTACATTCTCTGCCCTGGCGAGTCCTAGCGAGTAAGCCATACGGTTCTGGGGGAAGCAGTGAGCGTCACAATATAAAGGTCAGGAAAGTCAAGTATTTGTTTGAAGCTATATGCCGAGAATGCTTGCGTTAATCCGATATGGTGACCAACTGTTTCTCCACTAGTTACGGAACCATATTTAAGACCCCAAGCCCATTAATCCAACTGTACTTCTTCACACGACCGGCCAACCTGGACGGCCCATGGAGCATCAGAAGAAATCTTCAACTAAGTGCATCTCTCCACCAAGAAATGAAATAATATAGAAATTACCTAAATTCAGTATCAGCGACGAGATACCAGAAAAGTTAGAGTTCAAAGTGACCGAAATTAATAGTTCTTAATACCTCAAAATACGTGACAAATGTGTAAAAAGTGTCCTACGAAGTTAATATATACAGACACATAAATAACAAGACGTCCTGGAAATAACGCTCTTTAGTACGACGTTCTAACTCGATAAATAATAATTGTAACAAATTAAGACGGATTTTACCCATTCATCAACTCTGTCATATTTCCGCCAAATGAAAAATAAACAGAGTCCGTCCCACTTGAACTTTGAGTCATAGAAACGAAGTGTTACAGTATCTAGTGAATATCGTAATAATAATAACTTTCATGTTCACCTATAAATACGTCTGTAATGCTCGTAGTACGATACTAGTGAATTTAATTTAAATAAGAAGATTTACATACATCTTCATGAACTCTGCAAATATCTCAGTGGATACCATAATATTTTAGAGTCCACAAACTTGAACTCAAACTGAAAAAGTTCATCAATGCTTAAGCTTCCATATTTTGTGCTAAGAAATATAGGAACGTGTATCATATTGTCCACTATTATTCATGAGGAAAAGTTAACTCAAGAGATATAGTGAATCTAAATAAAACTTGAATTGTTAGTAATTTCATTATTAGCTTTCGAGAAGAGAATAGTGCGCATATTTCTCAAGAATAATGTTATGTATACTAGTTGAAGTGAATATACCTGATCTCCATCTAGATCCGCGATCGTGCTGGGAGAATTGAAAAAAAGAGTCGTGTCACTTATGATTATGCCATGTTGAAGTGTTTATGAGTCATACATATGTAACTAGTGAATAAGTGAATAAAGTTGTATTACAAATTGTCTCTCGATATTATACATGTCCTCTATTGCTTATTTATATGTACTGTAGGTAGTAGGGGTAGGCAGCCCCGCCCAGGGAAGTACTATCGCCAAGGTTTCGGGAGACTCAGGGAATAGCCTGAATTCCATTTTCTCTCCCAGGCCTTGGTAGCTGGATACATATCTTTCTGCCTCACACATCAGGGGTATCAGGAAAACCCTCTTTATATAACATACACATCCAACTTCACGACATTGCCCTACATTGCTATCCTCTATCCATAAAACACTACTCTTCCCACTACATATCATACATGTAACACCATACACCTTACCCAATAAACATGGCAGTACAATTGTTAAGAGCAAACCTGGTGGTCCCTCGGATATCCACCCCCGGCAGGGTTGGGTCATTGACACAGGGCCCTCCCGGTCGTCATCATGCGACTGTGTCAAGAGCATTGCAACGTCCCAAAGCTGCTCGTCGGTGCAGCTTTTTCTTTAGCAATATAAGGGGACTTCACTCTAACATCAATTCTGTACACCAATTTCTTCAAGCAGAATCCCCTACTCTCCTTTTTTTGACAGAGACTCAAGTAACATCCACATCTGACACGTCTAGATTTAATTTTCCAGGTTATCAACTGCTCCAAAATTTCAGACCTAAAGGAGGTGTATGTTGCTTCGCAAAATCTGAAATTGCCCGGGAGGAGGTTACTAGTTTCAATTGTCCCTATTTTGATTATTCTATATACAAATTAATTTCTGCTGGTAAATTTAAATACATATGTTGCATCTACCGTTCCCCAAATACTCCTCCAGAGCAAAGTCTTTTTGATTCTCTGTCCTCACAACTCAGTGTCCTCAACTTAAATGCTTCTTCTGAAATCACTGTGTTGGGTGATTTTAATGTCCATAATGTTGAATGGCTCACTCATTCAGCCAGGACTGATGATGCTGGTCTTGAATGTGAGCTATTTGCAGACTCATTTAATCTCACTCAACTAGTCAACCAACCCACCCGTGTACCAGATAATCCTAATCATAATTCCCACCTACTGGACTTATTTTTAACAACCAATTCAGAAAATTATGATGTTACAGTGAGGTCCCCGCTTGGATCTTCTGATCACTGTCTGATACAGGCCACCTGTCTATCACCTACCACACCTTCCCACTCTGAACCTGTTTTGGTGACTAAATGGCATTACGATAGGGCAGACTGGGAGGGTCTTCAAGGTTTCTTTATTGATATTCCCTGGACCTCTTTATTTTCTAATGATGCACACTCCACCTTGAGCCACATACAAGATTTTGTAAAAATTGGAATGGAAACTTTTATTCCTCATCAAAAGTACAGTAAAAGATCTAATTCACCTAAATGGTTTGACCATAATTGTGCTAGAGTAACTGAACAAAAAGCAATAGCCTACAATGCATACACAAGATCAAAACACATGAAGCCTTTAATTACTTTAGAAACATCAGAAATCATGCCAAAACTGTATTAAACCTAACTAAATCAAACTTTCTCCACAAGCAGGCAAATAAACTTCTAAATAATCCAAATGATAACAAAATATTTTGGTCTACTCTTAACTCATTTAAATCCAACTTCACTACTGCTTCATCCATTCCACCATTAAAATCTCCGACTGGCAATCTTGTAAGTGACCCACGAGGTAAAGCTAACCTTCTTGCGGATATTTTCTCCACCAACTCAACCTTAGATGAAATAAATCAAGATGTCCCTGTACTTAATTTTAATTCGCCTGAAATTCCCTCACTAAGATCCACACCAGACATGTCAAAACTATTTTGCAGAATCTCTCGGTAGATAAGGCTCCTGGTCCAGATGAAATTCCTCCAATAGTACTTAAGAATTGCTCCTTGGTGCTCGCTCCTGTATTGGCAAAATTTTTCCGTCTGTGTACTCATACCTCATGCTTCCCAGTACCCTGGAAAGAAGCAAACATCCATCCAGTTCCTAAAAAAGGTGCCTGTTCAGATCCATCAAACTACAGACCAATAGCTATAACTTCCACTCTTGGTAAAGTCTTTGAAATTATATTAAATAATCACATAATTAAGCATCTTGAGAATAATAAATTAATCAGTGATAGGCAATATGGTTTTAGACGATGTCGATCAACTGCAGACATGCTTTGCCTTCTTACGCATCAAATCAACCAAGCTACAGACCAACATGGTGAAACACATACAATAGCACTGGATATATCAAAGGCATTTGATAGAGTCTGGCATCAATCCTTATTGTCGAAGATGTCACACTACGGCCTTGCATAATTATTTCCACTAATTTCTTCTTATCTTCATAACAGAAAAATGCGTGTAATGGTAGATGGCCTTTATTCTCAATTTCACTCAATAAATGCTGGTGTTCCCCAGGGATCAGTTTTGGCCCCAATTCTGTTCCTCATTCATATCAATAATCTCATATCTACCACTCATAATCCAATACATTCCTACGCAGATGACTCAACACTCCACAGTTCCTTCACATTTACCAATTCTTTCACCCAACCCGATCTTATAAATTCAAAAATAAACACTGCAATTTCTCTGAACCAGGACCTTTCTAGAATTGATGGATGGGGACAAAAGAATCTAGTTTCCTTTAATGCACAGAAAACCAAGTACATTCAATTTTCTAACCGACAGAATCTCACTGACTCCCATATATTTTTTATATGATGTAAATATTCCCACTTCCCCTAGTATTGACATTCTCGGTGTAACATTAACTACTAACTTGAGCTGGACACATTATGTTAGAAGCATTGCTAAGAATGCCTCTAAAAAACTGGGACTCCTGTACAGAGTTCGAGAATTCTTCACTGGCGAGCAGTTGGCCGTGATATATAAAAGTCATGTGCGTTCTCAGATGGATTACTGTTCACCTCTGTGGGGTGGAAGTGGAGTGGTTGCATTGAGGCAGTTGGACAAAATTCAAAATAAAGCTATTAGATTAATCAATAACCCTGCAATCACACAGGACCTTCCTACATTATCCATACGAAGAAACGTTGCATCCCTTGCATTATTCTACAGATATTTTCACAGCAATTGTTCCGAGGAACTTGCTTCAATTGTGCCGCCTCTCCACATCTTTCCCCGTAGAACTAGGGCAGCTGAGAGCGCCCATGAATTTACACTTTCTCCTCCACAATGCAGAACTTCTGCTTATCAGAATTCATTTATCCCCAGAGCTACTACTCTTTGGAATTCACTTCCCTCGAATTGCTTTCCACAAACTTACAATCTACAAATGTTTAAATCCAGTTGTTACAAACATTTTATGAATGGAGGATGCCTTTAGGCACATGGACCTTTTTGTTTTATCTGTGTTTTTCCTTCCTCCGTTCATTGTCTCTTAAAAAAAAAAAAAAAAAAAAAAAAAATTGCATGAACTCTGACATTCCAGTCTTGAAGAACTTACCTTAATCAATCGTTAAACCTGCATAAAATCAAGGCATAACACTTTTCTTCTGTATTTTAGTTTGATTACTGATACAAATAATTTTATTTTCCCCCAATTTAAACCTATATGAATAGCTTGGAAATAATATGAATATTCACATGCCATTGTAAATACATTTTTACCTACTGTGTTGTGGATCGTTAACATTGACCCTGCATCCTTCCCAAATCTATAGTAGCCTACCTGCCCGATTGAATTTGTTCAAGTTATTTTAATTATTTTTATAAAGGCCTATTTATTTGTAAACCTTTCTCTTCATATACCTGTACCATGGTTATATATACCGTACTAAGTACTGTCACATTTTAGTTTTTACTCATTATCCAGCAGTCTTAACTCAGGAATCTAATTATGGTTGCCATGAGATACAGAATGGGTTGAGGGGGGCAGAGCTCCCTTTGACTTATTGACATCAATACCATATCTATTTAGATTGCAGGGGGCGTAATTTGAGTTTTATCCCATAATTTTGGCGCGGGCTGTTGTCGATAGGGAGAATTTTTGTTTTGTTTTACAATGCTTTCATATTGTGCCCATATAATGCATTTGAGAAGGTAATGACATACTGGTATATAGCAATAAAATATGTGTTACGACAAACCTATATCTATTGTGACGTCTACCAGCGTTGACAGAATCGCCTCTCGTTGGCCACTAGCGCTCGCCAGGGACATCGAAATGGGCTACAGTTATCAGAGAATGTTGTTCTTTCTTTCCTAGTAATCGCATTGTCACAGACAGTCCAGTGGTGGTCTTTGTTTTCGTCTGTGACAATGGGTTATATTTTATATCAACAGTAGTGATAATAGTACCACCGTGTGAATGAGAAAGACTTTCAGAGTGAGGAGGTAGTAAGTGTCTGTATGTATGGTGCATTTCTGCCTCTTGCTCACCATTGGACGGCGTGTCTGGCTGTGTCCTGTGGCGCCTGCTGTCTTGTGACGTCTCGGTCCGTGATTGGCCGACCATCGCGCCTTTGCGGTCTCCTGTGTAACTTACCTCCTCCATGAGGGTCCCCAGGAGCTGTCCTCGTCAGGACAGGCTTGGCGCGCGTGCTTCTAACTTCCCTTTGCATACTCTCTCCCGATCACCACCTTTATCACTGTTTTTCTCACTCGATTCTCTCTTTCCATACTCTAACCTTTATTAACTGCACAACACTCCCCTTGGGTTCTGCATACGGTTTTCATAGCCGGCCCATTGTATTGCATGCGCCGTCCTCAGAGATATTTACATGTACTTAGAATAGGTTTGAGGGTTCTTAGTTAGTATAGGTTAAGAACTTTGTGTGTCTCCATTATTGATTTAGTATTTCTGCTCTTTTATTTAATGCTAGACTGGGATAAGATAACTGTAGTCGTTGTCTCCGATGTGTGTACGGTTTGCTTATACCTACACGACTTCGACCGGTCCTGTGATAGCCTGGGTTGTCTTTTCGGTTGCGTCCTTTGCGAGTGCAGCATTGTGTTGACTGAGGGTTTTGGCCTGTACCAGTTCCACACTTTGCTGCCTCTTTGCTTGTCTTTAGAGGGTCGCCAGGATAGAACCAGATACTTGTGATCTGGATCTATCGAGAGAGCCCCCTAGTCAATTAACGTAACTTAAAAGGATGCAGTCTTAACCCTTAAAAAGCGGCTCACCACATAAGTCGTTTTTAATAAAGCTGGACTATGTGGCGGCGCTCGACATAGGTCGAGTGGCAATTTCAGCACGTAATGTTGCTGAGAGAGAGAGACAAGTGGTGGCAGGAGACTAGCGAGCGTATGACTGCTCCAGACCACCGCGGCGAACCTACTGACACGAATCTCAGCTCCCTCCTCCCTCTCTCACTCGCTATATACGGAATTGTATCGGGAAAGTGGCTAATTACCTGCTTTTTGCACTCGCGTTGCACGGTTATTGCAAGAAAACTAGCCATCATAAAAGGATCGTTATGGTGTCATTCGAAAGCTCTGTTTATGCCCTTTCAGGGATAGATACTTGTTTTACGTTCTGGGTCTTATTTAGGCATGAAAATGATCACATAAACAGCCCTATTTTGGCTAAAAACACCCCGCTGGGCGGTACATATAAATAAACCGCATAGGCCGCTAAAGAAGGGTTAAGGACATCGCTAGGCTACGAGCCTGTCTTGCTCAACCCCAGTTCCTTACCTAGAGTATCCCAGCTAGACATTATTAATCGAGTAGACACTTGTTAGTATTTAATATAAGCTCTTTGATATGTGCACATTATTATTCACAGCATTTATTAGTCTAGGTTGTTGCTGAGCCGCACAACCATAGCAGACTGTTTCGTTGATGAGGAAGTACTTCTTTTAGTGTCGAGCATTGCTACCATTGCGCATTTATAGTATTCTCGTGTCAGTTAACATTATATGTCCTATCTTTTAGTGTATTCGATTTACACGTGTGGTGTCCTGCCTCCTGCCTTTATATAGTTCTAAATCAGTACGAGCATCTTATGAGCATCAGACTTTCCTCAGAAGTTTCCAGGTCTATGCTGTAGGACTATACTTCACTTTCTTTCAGATAGGAGTGAAGAGTTTATTGTTGTTTAGAGTAACTGTATTGAAGCATCTTTTTATTGTATTAAATCTTGCAGTGATTTAATTGATCTTTCCATAGATTCCTTTTTATGCATTTTAACGTAACTTGCATCTTGTTTGTTATCAGGTTATACCAGTGCCGGTTAGCCTGAAGTAGAGTACATTTATGCCCAGTTAAGGATACCCCGCTATCGCAGATTAACCCTGGAGGGTATAGGTGGTTTGTTCGCCAGCATATAAGTTCGAGGGTTTGGATCTAGCGTACCGTCGTTTGAGTGCCCTTGTTTTATTCGTAGTCCCGGTCGTAACACTATCATTAAAATCGATGGGTCTTGTATCGGGTTGGTCCTACTTATAGCTTATACTATATTGTAATACCGGTACTGTGTTACAGAATTATTAATCTGACCTGTTTTCCGTTTTGCTAGTATTTTCTCTTAGTTTATCCTGTATTTGGTACTTAGTACTGAAACTACCACTATTTGTTTCTCAATATTTGAAGGTTATTATAGAATAATGATACTGCAAAGATCATATAAAAATTTGTTGCAACCCATATATTTTATGTGCACTATATAAAGCACTGTAACAAATAAAAAATAAAAATCACTATAATTCTCCTTATTGATGGGTGTAAATCTTATTAACCCGGGAACAGCGAGAACACTCTTAAGAGGTTTTGGTGGGCAAAGGTAAGAACACTCTTAAGAGGTAAGGCCTAAGAAAAACATTTTAAAAGGCCCCAGTAGCTCTTAAAACAAGTGAAATGGTGATTAAGTGAGAAAATTCCCCTCCATACCTTCTATCACTCCTCCACATATATCAAAATCTCCTCCTTCCCCCTTCCCCTTCAATTATCACCTATTATTCCTCTTATTACCATATTTATTGGTGTATTTATGGTGCCAATATCTCCAAGCCGATCCTAGTGTGTGGTGTTGCGTGTGTCTATGTGTGGGAAAGACAGAGAGAGAGAGAGAGAGAGACAACCCTCACACCCTCAATGTCTCTCCAGGCACCGAGAGGGGAGGATATACGTCGCGGCTGCCTCACATTTCATGAATGACCAGTCGGAATATATTCGCGATTTTGACCATCCAAACACTATTCCCACTTGTTTTATTGTTGTTACATGTTACTACCTTCATATTAAACGTAAAATAGGCGCATGTGAATAAGTAATAACAATATTTATTTTAAAATTACGATTTTAGGTGGGAATGGGGCCTAATATCGTCACCTGGCGGTAGGGTGTCCATTACACACAGCTCGCCTTTAAGGGGTTAAGCCCCTTACTGGCAAAATAGATGCCGATTTCAATCATTCATGGGGGGAGGGGCGGTAAGGAGGGGCAAAGCCTCCCCTCAACCCATCCTGTATAGGTTAGGACTACCATTACCAAGGCAAAAAATGGTTGCTTTTTTACTCTGAAAATGACGTACGAGTGTTTTAAGATCGTTGGATAATGGGGAAAAACATTTTCCGGGGATTGTAACTAATTTAAACTACTGTATAATGATGAAAACTGCCGAAAACCAAAAAGAAAAAGCACAAGAAAATTAGTAGTACTTTCGGTAATATTTTCCCTATATTTTTATAAAACATCCTTCTGAATAGTGTTACAGTATATTATTTTGTTATTGCACGCTGTAGGCTACCATTGTAACTACAACATTATTAAATATTTACAGTTTAATTACATTTAAATTTTTACGGGGATACCAATATTGCTGGTATATTTGAAGGTAAGAATGTATTCTCCGGAAGTATCGCCCACTTTGTCTACATTACTCGTAGGCTTGTGATCACGTTCCCGTCTATTTTGACTGCCATAGGTTACAATACTATAATGGGGCAAAGTCCCCCCAGATGACTTATTGTCATCATCAAATATATTACCAGCAGGAGGCAAATTAGAGAAAAAAAAAGTAAAAATACACGGGAACGTAACCGCGAGTGTACGAGTAATGTAAACAAAGCGGGCGATACACCCAGATGCTAAATCCTTCCCTATTTGAACTATTTTATGTTAGATAAATATAAAAGTTAGGGTAACGATGGTGTTATCGGGCGTACCGTCCGCTTTGTTTATATAGTTGTATGTTCGTAGTTACATTCGCGTCTAATTTGACTGTTTTTAATATTACAAATTATCCCACGCCAGCTGTTATTTGCCCCTGCTGGTAATATATACAGTGGCGGATTAAGGGGGGGGGAGGGGGGGGGGGGGGCGAGTAGGCCATGGCCTAGGGCTCCGCACCCCCAAGAAGCCCACACCTTGGCTTGGAATTAAAAAAAGAAAAACAAAAATAGAAAGGTGATTCACAGTTTGCATTTTCGATTATTAATTTCTTGTTAGCGATTACCCCATTCCCAGTACTATTGGGATTAATGGCATTATGACTTAGATTGCAGCAGCTAGTGAAATATTAGTTTTTACATTTTAAGACGTTCCTTCCATTAAGTTTGGCGATTTTGACACCTTTCAATATTATGACCTATCGTGCCATTAAGGTGTCAATTTTTTCCTAGCGAGCGATAACGAGCCTGTAATTTTAAAAGGATTCGGCCTTTGGCCGGGACATTTTTCTATCGAAAAATTTACAGATTTATCTTGAACTTGGGTTTAGGGGGGGTATTTTTAATATCCTCCAGCCCTGGCTATGTATTCCATATATATTCCCCGAAACCCGGGGGTTTTGGCCGAAAAACGTCTATGCCTAGGCTACCGCATCTTTTTTATTTTGCTTGCTTCCGCATTCCCGCGCATCCCCAAGCGTAGATGTGTTTCGTACCTGTAGAATGGCGTTAAGTAGAGCTCTCTAAGTCAACTGGTTCAGTTGTGATGATGATTTCATTGGAGATAACTTTATGGCAAAAACAGCCACTTTACACTACTTTTCGATACTTAACAATAACATACAGACACACACGAACAAGCGACGCACTCCTTCTTGTGGTCGGAGATGCGGGGCGTCGGTCCAGCCGGCTGTTGTTTACATGCATCGGACGGACGCCTCGCACACCAAGCTTACAGGCTTTGAGCTCATGAGAGCCTCAGAGCCCTTCCGGGTAGCTCGGGTGTGTTTTTTATGGGTGCCTCAGAGCCCTTCCGGGTCTGATGTGTTTTTCTATTGAAAAATGTACAAATTTAGCTTGCTGTCAAAAAATATATATATACCTGTATATGCTGGCTCGCTACTGCTCGCTAGGAAAATATTGACACCTGGATGGGGGTAAACGTCTTAACACCTTACGAGCGGCCTAGGCGGTATATAATATGTAGCCACCAGCGGGGTGTTTTTAGCCAAAATAGGGCTGTTTACGTGATCATTTTCATGCCTAAATAAGACCCAGAGCGAAAAACAAGTATCTATCCTTGAAAGGGCATAAACAGAGCTTTCCAATGACACCATAACAATCCTTTTATGATGGCTAGTTTTCTTGCAACAACCGCGCAACGCGAGTGCAAAAAGCATGTAATTCGGCACTTTCCCCATACAATTCCGTATATAGCGAGTGAGAGAGGGAGGGAGGAGGTGGGATTCGTGTCAGTAGGTTCGCCGCGGTGGTCTGGAGCAGTCATACGCTCGCTACTCTCCTGCCACCACTTGTCTCTCTCTCTCAGCAACATTACGTGCTAAAATTGCCACACGACCTATGTCGAGCGCCGCCAGATAGTCCAGATTTATTATACTCGACTTATGTTGCGCCCCGACAGTTATGGGTTAAAACAGTAGGCTGAAGGGGGCCGTATGGATATATATGTACATTTTTCGGTAAAAAATGTCCCGGCCAAAGGTTGGTTTCTCCTAAAATTACAGGCTTGCTATCGCTCACCAGGAAACCCTCGACATCTAAATGGCACAAAAGGTCTTAAAATCGCCAAACTGATGGAGCAAACGTCTTAAAATCGCAAATTAATGGAGCTAAACATGAAGGAGAAGGGGTCAAGAAAAAGCAACCACCTGCCCCTTAACATTATCACTACTGTCATCATTATCACTACAACTATCACCATCATCACTACTATTATCACCACCTACCACACCTTCCCACTCTGAACCTGTTTTGGTGACTAAATGGCATTACGATAGGGCAGACTGGGAGGGTCTTCAAGGTTTCTTTATTGATATTCCCTGGACCTCTTTCTTTTCTAATGATGCACACTCCACCTTGAGCCACATACAAGATTTTGTAAAAATTGGAATGGAAACTTTTATTCCTAATCAAAAGTACAGTAAAAGATCTAATTCACCTAAATGGTTTGACCATAATTGTGCTAGAGTAACTGAACAAAAAGCAATAGCCTACAATGCATACACAAGATCAAAAACACATGAAACCTTTAATTACTTTAGAAACATCAGAAATCATGCCAAAACTGTATTAAACCTAACTAAATCAAACTTTCTCCACAAGCAGGCAAATAAACTTCTAAATAATCCAAATGATAACAAAATATTTTGGTCTACTCTTAACTCATTCAAATCCAACTTCACTACTGCTTCATCCATTCCACCATTAAAATCTCCGACTGGCAATATTGTAAGTGACCCACGAGGTAAAGCTAACCTTCTTGCGGATATTTTCTCCACCAACTCAACCTTAGATGAAATAAATCAAGATGTCCCTGTACTTAATTTTAATTCGCCTGAAATTCCCTCACTTAAGATCCACACCAGACATGTCAAAACTATTTTGCAGAATCTCTCAGTAGATAAGGCTCCTAGTCCAGATGAAATTCCTCCAATAGTACTTAAGAATTGCTCCTTGGTGCTCGCTCCTGTATTGGCAAAAATTTTCCGTCTGTGTACTCATACCTCATGCTTCCCAGTACCCTGGAAAGAAGCAAACATCCATCCAGTTCCTAAAAAAGGTGCCTGTTCAGATCCATCAAACTACAGACCAATAGCTATAACTTCCACTCTTGGTAAAGTCTTTGAAATTATATTAAATAATCACATAATTAAGCATCTTGAGAATAATAAATTAATCAGTGATAGGCAATATGGTTTTAGACGATGTCGATCAACTGCAGACATTCTTTGCCTTCTTACGCATCAAATCAACCAAGCTACAGACCAACATGGTGAAACACATAAAATAGCACTGGATATATCAAAGGCATTTGATAGAGTCTGGCATCAATCCTTATTGTCGAAGATGTCACACTACGGCCTTGCATCATTAGTTCCACTAATTTCTTCTTATCTTCATAACAGAAAAATATGTGTAATGGTAGATGGCCTTTATTCTCAATTTCACTCAATAAATGCTGGTGTTCCCCAGGGATCAGTTTTGGCCCCAACTCTGTTCCTCATTCATATCAATGATCTCATATCTACCACTCATAATCCAATACATTCCTACACAGATGACTCAACACTCCACAGTTCCTTCACATTTACCAATTCTTTCACCCAACCCGATCTTATAAATTCAAAAATAAACACTGCAATTTCTCTGAACCAGGACCTTTCTAGAATTAATGAATGGGGACAAAAAAATCTAGTTTCCTTTAATGCACAGAAAACCAAGTACATTCAATTTTCTAACTGACAGAATCTCACTGACTCCCATATATTTTTTAATGATGTAAATATTCCCACTTCCCCTAGTATTGACATTCTCGGTGTAACATTAACTACTAATTTGAGCTGGACACATTATGTTAGAAGCATTGCTAAGAATGCCTCTAAAAAACTGGGACTCCTGTACAGAGTTTGAGAATTCTTCACTGGCGAGCAGTTGGCCGTAATATATAAAAGTCATGTGCGTTCTCAGATGGATTACTGTTCACCTCTGTGGGGTGGAAGTGGAGTGGTTGCATTGAGGCAGTTGGACAAAATTCAAAATAAAGCTATTAGATTAATCAATAACCCTGCAATCACACAGGACTTTCCTACATTATCCATACGAAGAAACGTTGCATCCCTTGCATTATTCTACAGATATTTTCACAGCAATTGTTCCGAGGATCTTGTTTCAATTGTGCCGCCTCTCCACATCTTTCCCCGTAGAACTAGGGCAGCTGAGAGCGCCGATGAATTTACACTTTCTCCTCCACAATGCAGAACTTCTGCTTATCAGAATTCATTTATCCCCAGAGCTACTACTCTTTGGACTTCACTTCCTTCGAATTGCTTTCCACAAACTTACAATCTACAAATGTTTAAATCCAGTTGTTACAAACAATTTATGAATGGAGGATGCCTTTAGGCACATGGACCTTTTTGTTTTATTTGTGTTTTTCCTTCCTCCGTTCATTGTCTCTTAAAAAAAAAAATCATCATTGCTATCAACATCATCCCTGCTGTTACTACCATCTCTGCTACTGTCATCATCAGTACTATCACCATCATCACTACAACTATCACCATTATCACAAATAATATCACCAAGAATACTGGAGTATTCGCCCCCAAAACAATTCGCCCCCAACGGGGGGCAACAATCGTCACATTGACCAACCAAGTTTGCCTGCAAAATTTTGTGACAATATAATAACCCGTTCAGTACCAGTTCTTTCATTTTATACTGGATAATAATAGACGATTTTATTCAGCTTAATTAGCATGCTTTCAACTATCCTAATTAACCCTTTTTCCACCACAGATCCTTCTTAAGCTCCACAAAATTGTCTAATTGTAGCTAGAATATGATAACAAAAAGACATCGCCAGTACAGAAAGGGTTAAACAGTCTAGGAAAAGTTTGAGAAAAATTATCAACACTTTTCCTTTGATCTTTGACCTTAAATATTAGTATATTTATATGAAATTGATATATATGTTATTTATGTAAAATGCAACTAACAGTCAGCTTATCAAAATTTGAGTATTTTTTATGATGAAGGTTGACTTTTGACTTTGACCTCTGTGATCTTGACCTTTATGTAGGAATATATTTTTTGCGTGCATTGGTGTAACCTTGGAAAATCAAATAAGCGTGCCAAACTTCATTAAAGATCATAAACTAGTTCCAGAGGTACTAAAGGAATATCTGACCTTGACCTTTGACCATCATCTTGACCTTCATGATGTCTGAAAATTTAAAATGTTAATGTTCATTAAAAGCACAACTGTCTCAACAAATGTTGTGAAGTTTACATGAATAGTCAAGAAATGAGCATATTGACCTTATATTGGAACTTGACCTGTGACCTTGACCTATCAAATGGAATTATGTTTATTCTTGTATGACCTTGGCCTAGGCCTTCTGAATATGAATGATATGCCTAATGAGAATCTTATATTTAATTGGAAATACTAGTAAAAATCTTATTTTGACTTTTAACCTTGACCTTTGACCTTGACCTTCGACCTTATACATTTTTATCAAGGATTTTGTTAACACCAATGTTCGTATTAACTAGCATTATGAATATGGTGTAATTTGTATACAAACTTATAGATTATATTTATTGATCATATACCTTGATCTTTGACCTTTGACAACAAATAAAACACATATATTTGGATGGTCGTCGCATTGACCAACTGAATTTGCCTGTACAATTTGGTGACAATACATTAAACAGTCTAGGAGGAGTTTAGGGAAAATTTAAAAAACTTTTTTTTTACCTTGATCTTTGACCTTAACTATTACAATATTTATGTGAAATTTGATATATGTTATTTAAGTAATAAACAACTAACGCAGCCAGTTTTCCAAATTTGTTATTAATAATAACAGTTGACCTTGACCTTGACCTATATGTAAGAGTATGTTTGTTTGCACTGACATTGCCCATGACAATCAAATAAGCATGCCTAATTTCATTAAAACCCATGAGTTAGTTGCATATATATTAATAGAATAGTTGACCTTGAACTTTGACCTTTATCTTGACCTTATGATGTCTCAAAATTTAATATTTTCTTTTTCATTTAAAGTGCAACTATCTCACAAATTTGTGTGATGTTTGCATGAAAACTAAAGAAAATAGCATATTGACCTTTTATTTGACCTTGACCTGTGACCTTGACCTTTCATATGGAATTATATAGTTTTTTGTATGACCTTGGCCTAGGTATTCCGAATATACATGGTAAGTCTAGTGAGAATCTAACAGTTAGCATAAGAACTACTAGTAAAAAACATATTTTGACTTTTGACCTTGACATTTGACCGTATCCTTTAGAATATTTATCTAAAACTTGGACAATGCGATATCAAGGTTACCAGTAACTTACATAGTGAAACTGAAGACATTTGAGTAAAAACTAAACATATATAGTAAAAGTTGACCTTCGACCTTGACCTGTGGCCTTGACCTTTATGCAAGAGTACATTTTTTTCATTGACATTGCCCAGGAAAATTGTTATGTCGGGTTATAATATTTATAACTCGTGATATAGTCTGTATACCAATCCAATTCTGGACTGATAGACCTTGATAAAGCTTGACAGGGTCACGTCGAACACGTTCTTAATAACACAGAATAGGTATACAATTAGGATAATACAGAACTCAATAACAACAAACATGTAAGTTTATAAATGGGTTTTTATTTTAAGTAATTTAAGTACTGTCTAGCATGAGGAGGCATAGACTGTCTTAACATAATAGTATTAATTTCCAAGTTATGAATATAGACTCGCAGGCTTGGATGGTTTCTCATTTGCAATAATAATAATAACAATACACAAACAATATAATGCATGTGAATTGGGACTCTTAATCAGAGAGTATCATGAACAACTGTGGTTAAATGTGGTGATGGTCTGATCTATCAGAGTGAGAACTGAGCGATCTCTCCCATACCCATAGCTTACTCTGACTGTTCCTTTTACTTATATATTTTCTAGATCTCAAGTGACGGCGTCTCTTCCGTGGATTGACCTCCCAATCTACCAAGATTGGAAGCCAAAGCGTCACATTTTTCCTTTGCCCCTCAACTTTCTCTTCATAATTGCTGAGGGGCACAGGGCCCTGGGTGGGTCTTTGGTTTCCCGGGCGTTTCTGCACCCTCCTCAGCTCCCCGCCATGGAGTGGCTTCGGTCACCCAGGCTTTATTGTGGTCGGCAGGGAGGGTTCTGTGGGGGCGCTCGGTTATGGCCTTGGCCTTGCTCGGGGCCTTGGCGATGTTCGGCCACGCAGTTTGGGGAACAACAACAACAACAACAACTGTGGTTAAATATCAGGTAATCAAAACATAGCAACTTATTAATACAGGTACATAAATAATAGCAACCCTCAATAATAATAATCAATGGGGGTCGAGTGTCTTTCGTGAAAGAAGTAATAAAGTAAACTAAATAATGAATAATCTCAAGAGGAGAGATGGGGGTAAAGGGTGCACTAGGCAGGTAGCCGCGTATTCTAAAGTGACCTTTCTACTTAGTGGGTAGAGGTCAGGTCATGAACTGGACTGCGATGTTGAGAATTTAATTTAAGCTTAATGCGACTAGGAACTGAGTTTTAATAATATCTCAACATAATCGGTGGCAAAAGAATGAATAATTAATTTCACAAAAAATTATGTTCGTAGTGGAATTAGATACAAGTTATTATTTTAAATCTTATATTCACGTCAACGATCGTATGCAATAATAACGAATCGAGCTTAGGAATTCAGATGTAGACTTAATGAATAATTAGTAATGAACGTATAGAATAAATCAATACAAATAATAGAAACAAACTAGAATGAACTAAACAAAGTTAGTCACGAATGCTCTGGGGACTCTTGGATAATTAACAGCGTAAAAAGATAATCAAGGAAATATTAATTATCAAGAGAATTTGGGCGCATACGACGAAGTTATGCTAAGAAATACTTATGGCAGTATTAATAAGAATTCTGAACGAGTTAACAGAGACTTTAAATAACATACACTAGAATACGAAGTGTATGAAGAAGGATGTTGAATTAAGTAATAGAATCTATGCAATGATGGAATTCCTGAGCACGAAGAATCAGAATTACTTACATCAGTAATCAAATGAACGTTAATACGAGTTCATAAAATAAATACAAAGTTGATTATATAGTCGAACGTAAATTGGGGAGCTCGGGAAGGGAATAAGTTCTCACGGGGATTATTTATAATTATTACAAGGGAGGAGATGGAAGTAAATTCGTTATGAAATTAGGCGTAGGTTCTAGGTAATAATGTTTAGAAAAGAAAATACACTGTGACTTCAACTCACAAAATACATAGCAGAATACACATACTGTATAAGGAAAATCTGTGAGCGTGTGGCAAAGTGGATAACTGAACACAATTATATAACGTATGTGTAAAACGTTTTATAGAAAATAAATCAAGTAACAGGTTTAGGGTTTATACACAACTCTAACACTGGTTTTATCTAAAGTTTCAGAAGGATTAACACAGTACGCAATCAAGGATCTTAGGCACAGATCACAGAGTAATTTAACAAAGAACGTTTCACATATTTTTCTTTTACCTCAACAACAATAACACAACGTAAGATACACAGGGACACTTAGGGTAATATTTGGAGGGAAGGGGTAGAGAGTACAGGTCTGGCCAACGTCGATCGTGGGTCCGTAGAGCAGCACTTCAGGGGTGTAATGCATCACTCGAGCAGTAGTTCAGTGTCCAGACTTCAGGTAGGCAGGGCGTCCTCAGGCAGGACTTCAGGAGTACTTCAGGCAAGTACACTCTCTGGGCAGGTAGGGGCAGGTTGGTACAAGCCAACACTAGGATTCGCTACTCTGTTCCGTGAGGTGTAAAATAGTATCGTTGTGTGGTTGCATACTCCTCTCTAATTTTCTAGAGGTAATATGCGGCATTATACTTGACTCTCGTTTCTCAGGGCTCGAAGTCATAAGGTTATGGGGAAAATCGTTGTGTGGTTATTGTGAGGTAAATACTTAGCTTAGACTTGGAAGTTTGGTATTTACATAATGGTATACTTCCAAGGTATAATAATAAATACTTAACTATTGTTTACTTAGCCTAATGATAGAGAAATCTCTTGTAAACATGGATAGGCCTTTATTCCTGGTCTAATATGAATTACCTTATCTCTTGCTTGGTAGGTATAGTTACATGGAGGTTCTGGCATCTGCGTCTCCGTCGTATTCGAGGCTGTCCTTCACATCCGTTTATTCCGGTAGGCCTCGGGGCGTTCATGTTTAATTTGCATAAACATATTCTCATTGTAGTTTATGTCTGGGTAGAGAGGAAATGCTGGGTGTTGGATCGTCGACTTCATTCTAAAGGCGGGAGGTGATTGGTGGATACAGGTGGGTGGTGATTGGTCCATACCTGCGAGATTTCCCATACTCGTGCTGGGCGGTTGGTGGCTTAGAGCATGGGGTAATATGGGTAACTGAGGTACTCTTGTTGGGTTTATCAGGGGTGACTCTGCTATTTTACTTCTTCTTTCCTGCTGCTTTCTGCTCTTCTTAGGTTGTTGTAACTGGAGACTAGCTATCCTACACTTGGCTCCTGCAGGGTTTGACTTGAGGTCCGTCATTTCACCTCATTCCTCGTAGAAAAAGTCGCGACCCAGCGATTTAATAATGTAGGACCTGGTGGTGAGTGAATTGACTATAGGGGTCAACCGTTGCAGAGTGAGCAGCCAAAGTGTGGTAGGGACATCCACTTTGGATCGGGTGTCCATGGTGATATTTATTTGCCAGTCTTCTTCTGCGTGCCTGGCTATGTGTAGTAATTTGTTGGGAGTCTCTATTTTGGTAAGCACAGCATCTTTGAGGAAAGTGATGTTGATCTTCATCACTGTAGGGGCTGCAGTATGAGGTGCTGTAGGAGGAGGTGTGGTAGTCGCTGCCGTAGGTATCGTGGGAGGCGGCGTGGCAGGAGGAAGCTTGCTGGATGTCCTGCTGGTCGTCATAGGTAGAGGAGTAGTGAGGGCATTTGAGGAGGTAGGCTGAGGTAAACTTGACCTCGCACTAACATGAGGGGTCCTATTAGTTGACGGTATGGTAGGTTGCAGTAGGTCACGCCGGATGTATGTGGGTTGATAGGTGGGAGCCCAACGCTGGAATGGGTGTGTACACCAGAGGTGGTGGGCGTGCTGGAGGGAGAGGTGTGGGAGTATGAGGTAAGTCCTGAGGGACAGGTGTGGGAGTATGAGGTAAGTTGTTGAAATGAAGAGGAGGCCTTTGGCGGCGTGAGGGAGAGACAGGTAGAGGTAGCTCAGGTAGGGTGGGCTCTGTGGATCCTAAATTGTGATTATTAGTTGCAGGCAACATGTCATTCTGATCAGGGTTAGCAAGCATCACATTATTCGCATTGATAGGCTGAAATCTACGTACATGCCTGTTACGATACGTGCGTGACTCACCAAAATAGTTGACGGTAACCTGGTAACAGTTTGGTACAGCTAATATCTCAAATGAACCTTTAAATCTGGGTTTTAGTTTGGATGGAACTGGTAAGTGTGCTATCATTACGAGATCGCCAATGCAATGTGGGCTGGCCTTAGGTGTTTTATCTGGTTGAAGATCTTGAACATACTGTATCTGTCTCAGGCGGTTCTTGAGGTGGACGAGAGATTGGTTGAAGTTGGAGGAGGGCTCATACTGGGCAGCTAGATGACGGAGGGGAAGGAGCAAAGGTGCTACTCCAAATACTCGTTCATGAGGAGAGATGCCGTCTTCTCGAGGGCAGGTGTTGATTCCCCATTACACAATCTTGACTTGGCTGGACCAATCTTTGAATCCATTTGTTGCAACCTTGTTCGTATCTGATTGGCAATGGTTCGGTGACTCCTTTCACATATTGAATTAGAATTACCCTGGGGCCAGTAAGGGGAAGAGTGGCTGATTTTAAAATCACACATTAAAGATAGTTGAGACCAGATGTGGCTAGTGAATTCAGGGGCGTTGTCAGAGTGGATTGCTTCAGGGAGGCCAAAATAAGGGAAGACATGTTGGATGAGTGCCTCTGCGACTAAAATGGTTGAGTGTTCTTTGGCGGGACACGCGATGACATACTTTGAGTACGTGTCCACAAAAGTGATGATATACTTGTAGCCATGACTATTCTCTAGGGGGCCCATTATATCCACTGCAAGCAATTGCCAAGGTTTGGAGGCAATTAATTTTCCAGAAGGACCAGCTGTGCGGGTTCTATCCTTCCCCAATGCACACGCTTTGCATGACTCAGTGATGCGCTTTGCAGTAACATAAGGAGAAGGGGTCCAGTACACTTGTTGAAATGTAGTGATGAGTCTTCTTTGGGCAAGATGTATACCGTTATTCATGTGTATGGATTGCATTGTGGATAAGGCGGCTTGAGGGGGTGACTAAAAATGTTCCCTCTAAAGTGAAAAGATTGACGCCTCGCCTGGTGAGCTGGTTGAAGATCTTCCTGGGCATCCAACCTGGTTTTATTTGTTGCTGGTATTGTTGCAACAAGTCCTGTTGGCTGTTGTCCAACGAGCCTTGGTGGTGTATTGCCAGTATAGTATGGGGTTAATCGTCTTGTTGAGAGGTAGGGTTGGAAGGTGGCAAGGGAAGACGAGAGAGAGCATCAGCATGTGTATGCAATTTCTCCGGACGATAGACGATATCCATATCGAATTCTTCCAGTGATTCTCTCCATCTGACAGTCGGAGCGTTTTTTGTGTCTGACTTCCTTAGCCATTGAAGGGCGTGGTGGTCGGTGATTTCAGTGACCTTGACTCCAGCCAGGTAGGCTTTGAAGTGTTGTAATGCCCAAATCATTCCGAGACATTCACGTTTGGTTACAGGGTAATTTATTTCTGCTGGATTAAGGGTGCGGCTAGCACATGCAATTATGTGCTCCTTGCCGTCTTTTGTTTGACCTAAAATGGCGCCAATTCCAAACTGTGACACGTCCGTGTACAACCGGAATGGTTTAGTATAGTCTGGGAAAGAGACCACCGGAAATGCAACTAGTTTTTCTTTTAGACTATTGAAAGCATGAAACCTGGGATCGGTCCATACGAAAGGTTCTTCTTTTTTAGTGAGGTCATGGAGGGGCTTGGCGATAGTGGCAAATTTTTTCACAAAACGTCGATAATATGACGCAAGGCCTAAAAAGGCACGTACACCTTTTACGTTAGTTGGAGGGGTGATTTTACTGATAGCCTCTAGCTTGCATGGGTCTGGGGCAATACCTTCTTCAGAGACAATATTGTTACAACCGGGACTACGAATAAAACAAGGGCACTCAATGATTGGACTAGTAATAGGTGCGATAAAGACTGATCAAGACCTCGATTCCCAGAACCGAGACACTGCCCTGTCGACTCCACCCGAGACTTCTCAAGCTCTATGTCTGCACAGTACTTCGTAGCCTCAACCTGAAGCTCAACCTCACGTATGGCCTTTCTCTCCTCAGCCTGAATCCTAAGCTCAGATTCCCGCTGCTGCTGCTGCTGCCTGAGCTCAGCCTCATGCTTTCGCTGCTCGAGCTCAGCCTCATATTTTCGTTGCTCGAGCTCAGCCTCATGCTTTCGCTGCACTAGTTTGGCGAGTTCGAGCTGAAACAACATCTCGGAAGACAAACCCTGAGGAGGGGGTGCTACTATTGGGGACCCACCCCGTGAATCACCTAGAGGCATAACCAACCGCCAGCGGGCATCGGCCTGCCGGAACGTACCCGGTTCCGGAGCCCGAGGGGGCGCCATGATAGGAGTCGAGTGGAATTGGGGCTGGGCAGAAGGTGCCCCAGCTCCCGCTCCACCCGAAGCCCCATGCACCCCACCGAGCACCCAGGCAACCAGCTCACCTCTCGACAAACCGCTAGTACCGGACAACCCTAAGACCGTGGCTACACACTGCAGTCCGTACCGGTCCAGCCCCGACACCCGATCCGCCGACACAGGCTCCTCCAAAAAAATCCGAGCATCCTCCTCATTGTTCACCACCCGAACGCCGTTAGACAACTCCACCTTCTCCACCTCCTCGCCTGCTTCCTGTACTGTGTCCTCACTGTGCACTGATCTGTCGTTCGACATAGTGTCCACCGGAAATCCTCAACGTTTATAAAAAAAACAAAAAGTACCTAAACTCTCATGTAGCACTATTCACTCAAAAAATGCTTGAAGACAACTCAAGTGCTATACTACGTTGCCAAAAAAAAAAATCCAACATGTCCAAAATATTCCTCAAACACAAATGTCCACTGCCAAACTGTGAGAAATAACAATCGACCCCCAAACGGTGATTACAAAAAAAAAAATCTCCACAACAAATCCTGCAATTATTTCTTAGTTCACTAAATCCTAGACTAAGGTCGCCATATGTTATGACGACTAAGATAAGATACTAGGCAAGGTCGCCATTTGTTACGACCGGGACTACGAATAAAACAAGGGCACTCAATGATTGGACTAGTAATAGGGCACTATGCAACAACGGTACACTAGATCCAAACCCTCGAACTTATATGCCGGCGAACAAAACACCTATACCCTCCAGGGTTAATCTGCGATAGCGGGGTATCCTTAACTGGGCATAAATGTACTCTACTTCAGGCTAACCTGCACTGGTATAGCCTGATAACAAACAAGATGCAAGTTACGTTAAAATGCATAAAAAGGAATCTATGGAAAGATCAATTAAATCACTGCAAGATTTAATACAATAAAAAGATGCTTCAATACAGTTACTCTAAACAACAATAAACTCTTCACTCCTATCTGAAAGAAAATGAAGTATAGTCCTACAGCATAGACCTGGAAACTTCTGAAGAAAGTCTGATGCTCATAAGATGCTCGTACAGATTTAGAACTATATAAAGGCAGGAGGCAGGACACCACACGTGTAAATCGAATACACTAAAAGATAGGACATATAATGTTAACTGACACGAGAATACTATAAATGCGCAACGGTGGCAATGCTCGACACTAAAAGAAGTACTTCCTCATCAACGAAACAGTCTGCTATGGTTGTGCGGCTCAGCAACAACCTAGACTAATAAATGCTGTGAATAATAATGCGCACATATCAAAGAGCTTATATTAAATACTAACAAGTGTCTACTCGATTAATAATGTCTAGCTAGGATACTCTAGGTAAGGAACTGGGGTTGAGCAAGACAGGCTCGTAGCCTAGCGATGTCCTTAAGACTGCATCCTTTAAGTTACGTTATTTGACTAGGGGGCTCTCTCGATAGATCCAGATCACAAGTATCTGGGTCCATCCTGGCGACCCTCCAAAGACAAGCAAAGAGGCAGCAAAGTGTGGAACTGGTACAGACCAAAACCCTCAGTCAACACAATGCTGCACTCGCAAAGGACGCAACCAAAAAGACAACCCAGGCTACCACAGGACCGGTCGAAGTCGTGTAGGTATAAGCAAACCGTAAACACATCGGAGACAACGACTACAGTTACCTTATCCCAGTCTAGCATTAAATAAAAGAGCAGAAACACTAAATCAATAATGGAGACACACAAAGTTCTTAACCTATACTAACTAAGAACCCTCAAACCTATTCTAAGTACATGTAAATATCTCTGAGGACGGCGCATTCAATACAATGGGCCGGCTATGAAAACCGTATGCAGAACCCAAGGGGAGTGTTGTGCAGTTAATAAAGGTTAGAGTATGGAAAGAGAGAATCGAGTGAGAGAAACAGTGATAAAGGTGGTGATCGGGAGAGAGTATGCAAAGGGATGTTAGAAGCGCGCGCGCCAAGCCTGTCCTGACGAGGACAGCTCCTGGGGACCCTCATGGAGGAGGTAAGTTACACAGGAGACCGCAAGGGCGCGATGGTCAGCCAATCGGGCCGAGACGTCACAAGACAGCAGGCGCCACATGACACAGCCAGACACGCCGTCCAATGGCGAGCGAGAGGCAGGAATGCACCCGTACATACAGACACTTACTACCTCCTCGCTCTGAAAGTCTTTCTCATTCACACGCTGGTACTATTATCACTACTGTTGATATAAAAGATAACCCGTTGTCACGGACGAAAACAAAGACCACCACTGGACTGTCTGTGACAATGTGATTACTAGGAAAGAAAGAACAACATTCTCTGATAACTGTAGCCCATTTCGATGTCCCTGGCGAGTGCTAGTGGCCAACGAGAGGCGATTCTGCCAACGCTGGTAGACGTCACACCCCGCCAAGATATGGGACGCTCAACATTAGGCGAGCACCATATCTGACAAGGCAGAATGCCGACAAGACCCGCCACACCTAGCCACTCCACCAGAAATGAAATGAAAA
This sequence comes from Paralithodes platypus, assembly GCA_032716605.1. NCBI lineage: Eukaryota > Metazoa > Arthropoda > Malacostraca > Decapoda > Lithodidae > Paralithodes > Paralithodes platypus. Next base: position 31,679,314 of record CM064483.1, on the reverse strand, counting down.
GCTCAATCTTAAATAAAACAACATATTAGCATAAAGAAAATCTTACAACCCCTCCCAAACACAATAGTATAATTTAGCCTGCTATGCTCCCTGAGCGAGATTCACAGAGCCCAGCCTACTAAGTGAAAGACAGGTTCAACTTAGGACTTTAGCTATGACATTGGCAACTTACAATTAACTATCAAAAAGAAAGAGTTTTTATGTGATTTTTTATTTAATTTTAATGTTGTTTTTGACGGCTGCTCTACAGGGGCAAGCCTGGTTTTTCTCCACTCAAACCCACACACCTGTGGTGATCTACGCCGGATCCTCCACCCTCGACAAACAGTCTGCAATCACATTCTCACAACCGGCAATATGGCGAATGTCTAGATTGTATTCTTGCAACATGAGTGACCAACGTGTCAGCCTCATATTCCGGTTGTGGAATTGGTTCAGAAATTTAAGAGGGTGGTGGTCGGTGTAAATCACCACGACTGGCCCGTAGGCAGGAACATATACTTCAAAGTGCCTGAGCGCCAACACTATTGCCAGCAGTTCTTTCTCCACCACAGAGTAGTTTTTTCTGAGCGGAATTAAACTTCTTGGAAAAGAAACTGACTGGATGCTCCAAACCTTCCTCGTCTGTTTGCATTAAGACGGCACCAGCCCCTACACCGCTGGCATCTGTTGCCAGCTGGAACGGTCTTTCAAAGTCAGGGGCCCTGAGGATTGGGTGAGTGCATAGTAGGTGCTTGACCAGCGAAAAAGCCCTTTCACACTCAGGTGCCCATTTGAACTTTTCTCTTTTGTTAGCAAATCTGTCAGGGGAGCTAACACAGTAGAATAACCCCAAATGAAGCGGCGATAGTAACCGATCATGCTAAAAAATCTCATGATCTGCCGCTTGGTGGATGGCCTGGGGAACTGGTTAATAGCCTGTATCTTGTTTTTTTTTTGGGGGGGGGGGGGGGGCACACCTGGCCTAACCCGACCACAAACCCAAGATACTGCACAGTTGCCCGGACTAAGTCGCACTTGCCCAGATTGACCACCAAGCTGGCCTCACTGAGCTTCCGAAACAAGGCTTCTATGTGCTCACAGTGACTCTCAAAGTTGTCATCGTAGATTATAACGTCATCTAGGTAGACAGTGCAGTTAGGGATGTCAGCTACTAACTCATTCATAAGACTCTGGAAGGTTGCTGGGGCATTTTTAAGGCCATACGGCATCACATTGCAACGGTAGGTGTTCCCATCAACCACAAACCCGCATACCCCCTTCGCCCGCTCAAACAAGGGCACCTGCCAGTAGCCTTTCACTAGGTCTACCTTAGTTAGAAACTGTGCCTTACCAATCTTGTCTACACTATCGTCAACACGGGGAAGGGGATAAGCATTGGTGGGAGTCAACCCGTTCAATCTCCGAAAGTCAATGCAGAAGCGAACCTTCCCGTCAGGCTTGGGCTGCAGAGTGACAGGAGATGTCCACCTAACTGCCCCCTTCTCAATCAGCCCCCGTTCCAACATATACTCTAACTCCGCTCTGAGGGCTGGGAGTTTAATGGGTGGAATTCTGTAGGGTACTGATTTAAAGGGGGGTGATCTCCCACGTCCACGTCATGCACCACTCGAGTTGTGAGGCCTGGATGCTCTGCAAACACAGTGGGGTATGAAGCAAACAGGCGCTGCACGGCTGCACGCTGTTGCTCCGGCAGGTGCACTAGAGCATCGTCAGCCACCTGTCTGGAGTTCCCCGCCCACTGGTCAGCAGAGACATGACACTCCCAGTTATCCTCCACCTGGGCTTCACTGTCCCTCATTCCTTCTCCTCCATGACCGCTCCAGGTAAACACAGGGACAGCGAGAGGCTCAGGGGGGCGCCTCACAAACTCTTTCACCAGATTCACATGGCACAGCTGATTCTTTTTACGCCTAATTGGGTAGCCACAAGATAGTCTAGGTCCGAGATCTTTTTTACCACCTTATAAGGACCAGCGTACTTGGCAGATAACGGATGACCTGGCAGAGGTAACAGAATCAACACCTCCTGCCCCACCTTAAACTCCCGGAGTTTTGTCTTCTCATCGTACCTGTCATTCATAAGTGCTTGCGACCCTACCAAATTCCTACCTGCCAACTCTAGGCTTCTCAGCATTCTCTCTCTACTCTCGAGGACATACTTTAACATGGAACATGGTTTTGCTGTGCCCTCCCAGATTTCTCTAACCATGTTGAGGGGGCCTCTGACCTGATGTCCGAAAACTAACTCATTGGGACTGAACCCTAGGCTTTCACCAGGAACCTCCCGAGCAGCGAATAATACATAGGGCAACCCAAGATCCCAATCCTTGCCATTCTCAACACAGTAACAACGCAGCATGCTTTTCAGAGTCGAGTGCCACCTCTCCAACACCCCTTGACTCTCTGGGTGATAGGCTGAAGAGACAACTGTACTGATACCGTGCTGCTGCATGGTCTGTTTGAAAAGGTTAGAAGTAAAGTTGGACCCTTGGTCTGACTGCAATTCCTGCGGGTACCCGTACCTAGAACAGTACAATAGCAAGTTACGAACAACAGTCTTAGCAGTACCATTTCGCATGGGGTATGCATCCGGATAACGAGTGGCAACATCCATGATTGTGAGGAGGAACTTGTTGCCTGCACTAGTAGGGGGTAGAGGGCCAACCATGTCGATTATAACCTTACTGAATGGTGGCCTGATTACAGGAATAGGGTGTAACGGAGCCATGGGAATACACTGGTTTGGTTTACCTACTGTCTGGCAGGTACTGCACATTGCCACCCATGACGCCACATGTGCCTTCATACCTGGCCACCAAAACAATTTCGCCAATGCTTGTACCATCTTATGTACACCCAAATGCCCTGCCAACGGTACATCATGCGCCAGCCTCAGTAGGCTATCACGGCACACACTAGGCACTACCAACTGGTCAACCACTCTCGACCCACCCTCCCAACTCCGTCTGGGATCTAGAAAACGCCTGTACAATATGCCCTCCACACGAAAGAAGTCCCCCGGCTTTGCATCCCCGTCCTCATCAAGTTCAATCGCACCGTTACTACACTTCTGAAGCTCAGGATCATCTATCTGCAGCCGACAGATATCCGAAGGAGCCAATCTATCTAAGTGCTCCCGGAGCAACTTATGGCCTCCCCCGATACTGGACTGTTCGATCCTATCTTGCTTAAGTGTGTAACGTTGCTGTCTCAGAGTTTTCTCACGCCCTACCTCCTCACTAAGTGTGACAGGTTCTGGGGCCACTCCGGACCTAAACATTGGTGCTAATACTGAGTCGCCAAGAAGAGCCGCTGGATCAAAACTCACAAAACTTCTCCCAACTTTAGCTTTCTCCTTCCGACCGTTCCTCCGCTGGTCTAGAGACTGAGGAATAGGCTGACACCTTAGATGCACGAGATCGGATGACAATACACGCCATTTGCTGTAATTGACACCTCTCGACCAACTCCTGCCCCTCCCTACTCACGTCGGCCGCCCTCTCGGCAACGACTAAGGGTGGAACCTCAGAAGTAGGCACCGCAAAGTCGTTGCTGAGAAGAAGGTCGACGCTCTCTACTGGCAGTTTCTCTACGATTCCAACATCTATCTCTCATGTCACACCATCAACCTCCAGCTCCACTCGAACCAACGGGTATGACCGTGTAGCATTAATACCCTGCACCACAACTACCCGTGACGTGTTTATAGGTTGGCCTGTAAAGTTTTTCATCAGAGTCTGGGATGCACCTGCATCACGCAACAACTCCAACCCATGCTTGCAACCAGCCCTACTCACGCAGCCACGCCTTCTATGGTCGCAAAAAACATCGCGGACAGGTTTCGAGCCTTCCGGACACTCCTTCACTGGCTGTGCCCCCGCATCTGACATATCACCCCGGGTAAACGCAGAAGACCTCAGAGACACCCAAATGTTGCTAGCCAAAGACACGACTGCTGCAGGTTGGTTACTAGGGCAGGAACGTGCAAAATGCCCCTTTTTATGACACTTAAAACACTCTACTTCACCCTTGGACTTCCCCTGAGGTGGGGAAGGGCCCTGACCTTTCTTAAACGGGACGGTTTTTGGTTTGTGATCAAAATTAGTATCATTGCTCTTACTTTTGTTATTAAATGTTGCATCACTGACTCGGGGGGGTGGAGTGTTGCACCCCTTAATAATAATAATAATAATAATATTTATTCAGTTAGCAATTAATAGAGTTGGTACCACATAGTATGTTACAAATATATATGACATGTACCAGCCCTGCATAATTCCAACTAAGGATAGCCCAATAAGGCCGTTAGGCGTATTTCCATTGGGGTCCTTGTGGGATTAGGTTAGCTGGGGAAATGGGGAGGATAAAGAAATAGATACTTTAGAGAAAGTATTTCTAGGGGGTTATTTTAAGATACCTTACATCCTATAGTAAATATCAGTAATCCGTAATCAGTAATCATTTCAGTTTGGTTTGTCTATCTCTTATGTCGTATTTAGTAGTAGACATAAGCTTGGTGCTCCCTTCTCGCAGCTGTCCGGTTCAGGTGTTCCTTCAGGCTACGTCTGAAGGAATACAGTGTTCTCTTTTCATGGACTGACTGGGGTAGGTCGTTCCAGTCTTTGATGGCAGTGAAGAAGAATGTTTGCTTACCCTGTCCTTGGATTCTCGGGACCTTAAAATTAAACATCCTGTTTCTTGTATTATGTCCACTCCTCTCATTTGCTTTAACAAAATCATTCTTTAGATACTCTGGAGCTCTGTCATAGCAAATTTTGAAGGCATTAGTGAGCCTGATTTGTTTGGCCCTGTCAGAGACATTGAGCATACCTAGTGACTGAAGTTGTTCCTGGCCAACATGTGATCTGGGTCCTAGGTTCAGCATGAACCTAACCATTTTATTTTGAGTGACCTGAAGTTTGTGCTGTGCTGATTTAGATGATGCAGAGTACCAGGATGACACAGAATAGTCAAAATGACATTGAACAAGCGCTTGGCAGAGGGTCTTTTTGGTCGCCACGGGCAAGCATCCCACCTGTCTATACAGGTATTTTATACGTGCTCTACACTTACTCAGGATAGATTCCAAAATTGTTTCACCTGACAAACTCGCGTCCAGTTTCAGTCCGAGATATTTAACTTGTGACACTGTTGTTATAGGAATATCATTACAGTTGACCGAGAAGCCCACAATGTCTTTCAGTTTGCGTTTTGTTCCACATAAGATGGCTTCCGTCTTGCCCAGGTGAAGAGATAGTCTATTGTCCACTAGCCATTCACTACATGATGCTAGTTCTTTGGAAAGTGAAGCGGCAATACTTATTGGGTCTTTTCCTGAAACCAGAAGCACGCTGTCGTCTGCATACAGTAATAATTTACATGAGACGCTCAGTTCCATGTCGTTCACATAACAGAGAAAGAGTAAGGGACCCAGGATGCTTCCCTGCGGGACCCCACAGTTAATTGGCATAGGATCAGATATATTATCATCAATTTTGACTCTTTGGGTTCTACCACTAAGATAAGATTTAAACCAGTGCACAGACCCTATGCCCATTGCTTGTAGTTTATTACATAGGATATCATGGTCTACTGTGCCAAACGCCTTTTGTAGATCAAGAAGAACCATACCGGTGTAGTTACCTTTAGACATTTCTTTACGAATGTGATCCGTTAAGTGGATGAGACAGGAGTCTGTCGAGTACATGCATCTGAAACCTGATTGAAACTTATAGAATAGATCATTTTGTTTGAGGTAGTGTTCAATTTGGGTGTATACTGCTCTTTCAAGGATTTTAGATACAATACATAATATGCTAACTGGTCTGTAGTTGCCAACTTCTAGTTTATTTCCTTTCTTGAATAGAGGGGATACAATAGCTTCCTTCAGTTCAGCAGGTACTGTGTTGGTGTTAATTGACAAGTTGATGATGCTGGTTAGGGGGCCTGCTATACCAAGGGCTCCATCTCGTAGAAATTTGGCAGGAATTTTGTCTGGTCCTGTGCTCTTATGTACATTTAGGTTAGACAGCTCGTCAAAAGTGTATTTTGGTGTAACATTTTGCAATCCAAATGTGTTCGGGTGTATGTCTTTATCTCTGTAGAAATTACGAAAGGTGGCCGTTGTTGTCGTGTATTTATTGAGAGGTTGAGGTAGGTTCTGTGCAAGTGTGTTTGCTATGGAAGTGAAGAAGGAGTTGAAGTAGGTTGAAATTTGTCGTTTATCGTGGCAAACCTGATCATTAATGGTGAGAGCAATATTAGTGTTAGACGAATCCCTTGTCTTGTTGCTGTAGCCTGTTGTTTTTAGGTGCCTCCATAGTTTCTTTGGGTTATTCTGATATTCCTCTGCCTTATTGTGAAAATAATTAGTTTTCGCTGATTTCATTTTCCTACTTAGTTTATTCCTGGCCCTGTTGAACTCATGTTTCAGACCTTGATCCTGTCTATGTTTCGCTAGCCTTTTTAACAGATTGTCTCTGTGTTCCAGATGGTGTAGTATGTCATTGTAGATCCATGGGTCTGACCTTGCTTTAATTCGTATGTCATTCAGAGGAGCTATTTCGTCTAGGATGTTTGTGATGATGGTTCTGAAGCCAACCCATGCGTCATTAACGTTTGTACTTTCAAACACTGGAGACCTGTCTGTATTCCATAAAATGTCCAGAAATGTTTCCTTATTGTAGTTTCTGAGTGACCTTGTTTTGATAACCTTGTGATTCTCTAGGGTAATTTTTGTGGTTTTCCGTGTGCAATATGTGACGAAGTGATCACTTATCCCAGTCTGTATAACCCCTGATTGGGATATTTTGTCCTCTCTGTTACAGTTTATGTGGTCTAATATTGTGGCAGTGTTCTCAGCGATACGTGTTGGGGTTGTGATGAGTTGTTTGTGATTGTGCATTGTCAGTATATGCCTATATTCTCGTACAAGCCTATCATTTCGTTGTTTGTAACACAGGTTAAAATCCCCTAGTATGATGGATTCATTCCGAGGGTCTAGCGTTGACAAAGTTCGTTCAAATTTGGTCAAGAATTGTGTGTCGGCTGGTGGCCTATAGCATTCCCCAATTGTGATGGGTCTTGTCCTCGGCAGGTGTAGGTCGATCCACAGAGCTTCGTGATTTTCTAAATGGAGGTCGGTCCTAGTTGTGTGTGTGAGGTTGTTTTTTACATACAGACATACTCCTCCCCCATGCATATTGCGATCGTTCCTAACCATATTGAAACCTTGAATGTTTATTTCACCATCGTTTATACTTGAATCCAGCCAGGTTTCTATGATTGCAATTATTGAAGCTTTGGCCTTATTAGCTAAAAAGTTAATTTCTGACACTTTATGGTACATTGATCTGGCGTTAATGTGGATAAGATGGAGCCCTTTGTTGGTGAACACTCTGTATTAATCTTTGATTTTGAATGTATCCTGGCTGGATTCTGAGTTGTTAATACTTGGATCATTTACATTAATATTCGGTAATGAATGCAAGGCACACTTATTGCAAAGGAATTCCTGTTCTTCACTGTTGGTCTTCTTAGAGATGCACTTTATGTGAGCTACATGTTTACACTTTACACAGTTTTGGATCTTCTTTATGAGTGATTCACAAATAAAACAAATGGTTTCTCGATGTTGTACAGCTGAGTTCCTACATTTAACACATTCAACTTCGTTTCTACTGTTAACGTAAGTACATCGGTTATGAACAATTTCATTACAACTGTTCCATTGTAAAAATGAACTCCTATTGTTGAAACCATTATTACAGACTATACATATTTTTTTCTTACTGTTTATCATACGACTGGAGGTGTGGTTTGGTCCGCATCGATCAGCTGTTTGTGCGGGAGAGGGTAGGGGATACTCGCGGTCGGGCTGTGGTTGTTTGCTGTTGTTGTTGTTGTTTTCCTTGTCCGTTGATGCTGCTTCCCTGTTGATGTATTTGCGAGTGCTACCTGTTTTTATTGTTGTTCTTGTTGCATGTTGTGCTACTTGGGTCGCCGATATCTGTGGTATTAATGGTAATGCTGTGGGTAATGTAGAGTTGGTGGAGTGGGTAATTGCTAATTCCCTGCATTTATCGCATTCCATTTCTTTTCTGCTGGTAACATAAGTACATCGATCGTGTACTGTTTCATTACAAATACTACATTGTGATGTTAGACTCCTTTTGTTGAATCTAATATCGCACACTATACATACATTATTTTTATTGTTCGTCGTACGTCTGGCGGTGTGGTGATCAGCTGTGCTGCTAGGGTGGGGACTGTCTGTGGCTATGTCTCCCCCTGTGACCCCTTCCTGCCCCACCTGTATTTTCTGTTTGATGATGTTGTCCTTATTCCTGGCTGCTAATGCTGCTCCATTGTTGATGTTGTTGCGACTGATGCCTTTCTTCCTAGCTGCTCCAGTTACATGTTGAGCCACCGATAGTGTTGGGTTGTGTTGTGGGTTGAATTGGAGCGTGACAGGAGACTGTGTCGCCGACCGTGTTGGGTTGTGTTGTTGGTTGAATTGGAGCGTGACGGGAGGCTCGGGTACCTGTAGGCCCGGTTTGTAATAACAAATTTTTCTGCTAGGGACTGTTGAAATGACGGTGTCTGTCTTACTTGGTTGGTGGTGAGGTTTCTTCAGTGTTGACCTAGGGCCGGGGTTGGTCTCTACATCTCCGCAGCTAATTAGAGTGTAGCACAATAGGTGTTGTAGCGAGGTTGTGCCAGAGTACTTGCCAAGCCATTGTGTCTTCCCGATATATAAACTAGACCAGGCAGGAATGGTGACAGAAGGTTCACTTATGTGTGATTTCTGTGTGACGAGGTCCCTCAATACTTGTTTAGTGTTGACCTGGTACACTACCGTTCCCCTCTGCACCTTTATATCGGCACAGCCCCTCTGGATGTTGAGGAGGATGATACACAGGGAGAGAGCTACGCACGCACCCTTCACTCCCCTCGCCATCTTGGCTACATGATGACTGCATCGGTCCGTTGTGCAGACCCGCACCCACGATCAGCGATAATCTCAGGTCAGCCAACTCAGCTGCCTCTTGTAGAGTTTTAGGATCATTCTCTTTGAGGTTCAAAGTCAGGTCGCCGCCTGTGCATTAACAAAATTGCTCTAAAAGGAATAACTGCTCAAGCTCTTCGAATGTCGTCACCTTCTCTGACCTCAGCCAATTTCTCAAAGCATCAGACAGTTCCCGGGCATGTTCTAGAAAAGTGCTCTCATGACCCTTCGTAACACCCCGAAACTTCAACCTATATGTCTCTGGTTGTAACTCGTACGCCCGCAGAACAGCTTCCTTCAATACCTCATAATCGATGCAAGGCTCCAAGGGCAACGCATCATATTCCTTGAGTCCTTTGCCAACCAACCTAGAGGAAACAAGGGCTGCCCTCTTAACCTCAGGCCATTGGTGCTCCCGGCACTTCTTCTCAAAACGCAGGAAAAACTCGGTGACACCCGACTCGTCAAATGCAGGGACTAACTTAAGAAGGTGCGATAAAGACTGATCAAGACCTCGATTCCCAGAACCGAGACGCTGCCCTGTCGACTCCACCCGAGACTTCTCAAGCTCTATGTCTGCACAGTACTTCGTAGCCTCAACCTGAAGCTCAGCCTCACGTATGGCCTTTCTCTCCTCAGCCTGAATCCTAAGCTCAGATTCCCGCTGCTGCTGCTGCTGCCTGAGCTCAGCCTCATGCTTTCGCTGCTCGAGCTCAGCCTCATATTTTCGTTGCTCGAGCTCAGCCTCATGCTTTCGCTGCTCGAGTTTGGCGAGTTCGAGCAGAAACAACATCTCGGAAGACAAACCCTGAGGAGGGGGTGCTACTATTGGGGACCCACCCCGTGAATCACCTAGAGGCATAACCAACCGCCAGCGGGCATCGGCCTGCCGGAACGTACCCGGTTCCGGAGCCCGAGGGGGCGCCATGATAGGAGTCGAGTGGAATTGGGGCTGGGCAGAAGGTGCCCCAGCTCCCGCTCCACCCGAAGCCCCATGCACCCCACCGAGCACCCAGGCAACCAGCTCACCTCTCGACAAACCGCTAGTACCGGACAACCCTAAGACCGTGGCTACACACTGCAGTCCGTACCGGTCCAGCCCCGACACCCGATCCGCCGACACAGGCTCCTACAAAAAAATTCGAGCATCCTCCTCATTGTTCACAACCCGAACGCCGTTAGACAACTCCACCTTCTCCACCTCCTCGCCTGCTTCCTGTACTGTGTCCTCACTGTGCACTGATCCGTCGTTCGACATAGTGTCCACCGGAAATCCTCAACGTTTAAAACAAAAAAAAAGTACATAAACTCTCATGTAGCACTATTCACTCAAAAAATGCTGGAAGACAACTCAAGTGCTATACTACGTTGCCAAAACAAAAATCCAACATGTCCAAAATATTCCTCAAAAACAAATGTCCACTGCCAAACTGTGAGAAATAACAATCGACCCCCAAACGGTGATTACAAAAAAAAAAAATCTCCACAAAAAATCCTGCAATTATTTCTTAGTTCACTAAATCCTAGACTAACGTCGCCATTTGTTATGACGACTAAGATAAGATACTAGGCAAGGTCGCCATTTGTTACGAACGGGACTACGAATAAAACAAGGGCACTCAATGGTTGGACTAGTAATAGGGCACTATGCAACAACGGTACGCTAGATCCAAACCCTCGAACTTATATGCCGGCGAACAAAACACCTATACCCTCCAGGGTTAATCTGCGATAGCGGGGTATCCTTAACTGGGCATAAATGTACTCTACTTCAGGCTAACCTGCACTGGTATAGCCTGATAACAAACAAGATGCAAGTTACGTTAAAATGCATAAAAAGGAATCTATGGAAAGATCAATTAAATCACTGCAAGATTTAATACAATAAAAAGATGCTTCAATACAGTTACTCTAAACAACAATAAACTCTTCACTCCTATCTGAAAGAAAGTGAAGTATAGTCCTACAGCATAGACCTGGAAACTTCTGAAGAAAGTCTGATGCTCATAAGATGCTCGTACTGATTTAGAACTATATAAAGGCAGGAGGCAGGACACCACACGTGTAAATCGAATACACTAAAAGATAGGACATATAATGTTAACTGACACGAGAATACTATAAATGCGCAACGGTAGCAATGCTCGACACTAAAAGAAGTACTTCCTCATCAACGAAACAGTCTGCTATGGTTGTGCGGCTCAGCAACAACCTAGACTAATAAATGCTGTGAATAATAATGCGCACATATCAAAGAGCTTATATTAAATACTAACAAGTGTCTACTCGATTAATAATGTCTAGCTGGGATACTCTAGGTAAGGAACTGGGGTTGAGCAAGACAGGCTCGTAGCCTAGCGATGTCCTTAAGACTGCATCCTTTAAGTTACGTTAATTGACTAGGGGGCTCTCTCGATAGATCCAGATCACAAGTATCAGGTTCCATCCTGGCGACCCTCCAAAGACAAGCAAAGAGGCAGCAAAGTGTGGAACTGGTACAGACCAAAACCCTCAGTCAACACAATGCTGCACTCAAAAAGGACGCAACCGAAAAGACAACCAAGGCTACCACAGGACCGGTCGAAGTCGTGTAGGTATAAGCAAACCGTACACACATCGGAGACAACGACTACAGTTACCTTATCCCAGTCTAGCATTAAATAAAAGAGCAGAAACACTAAATCAATAATGGAGACACACAAAGTTCTTAACCTATACTAACTAAGAACCCTCAAACCTATTCTAAGTACATGTAAATATCTCTGAGGATGGCGCATGCAATACAATGGGCCGGCTATGAAAACCGTATGCAGAACCCAAGGGGAGTGTTGTGCAGTTAATAAAGGTTAGAGTATGGAAAGAGAGAATCGAGTGAGAGAAACAGTGATAAAGGTGGTGATCGGGAGAGAGTATGCAAAGGGATGTTAGAAGCACGCGCGCCAAGCCTGTCCTGACGAGGACAGCCCCTGGGGACCCTCATGGAGGAGGTAAGTTACACAGGAGACCGCAAGGGCGCGATGGTCGGCCAATCACGGGCCGAGACGTCACAAGACAGCAGGCGCCACATGACACAGCCAGACACGCCGTCCAATGGCGAGCGAGAGGCAGGAATGCACCCGTACATACAGACACTTACTACCTCCTCGCTCTGAAAGTCTTTCTCATTCACACGCTGGTACTATTATCACTACTGTTGATATAAAATATAACCCGTTGTCACAGACGAAAACAAAGACCACCACTGGACTGTCTGTGACAATGCGATTACTAGGAAAGAAAGAACAACATTCTCTGATAACTGTAGCCCATTTCGATGTCCCTGGCGAGCGCTAGTGGCCAACGAGAGGCGATTCTGCCAACGCTGGTAGACGTCACAACATGACCTAAAAAATTTACTTTATTCTTGGTTAGGGTACATTTGGAGGGTTTAAGTTTTAGGCTGGCATCCCAGATCCTCTGGAAAACTTGTTTCAGGCGTTGCAAATGTTCGGCCCAAGTTGTGCCAAACACAATGATATCGTCAAGATATGCCAAACAAGTTTCCCAAATTAATCCCTGTAATACTGACTCCATTAACCTGGAGAATGTGGCTGGTCCATTACAGAGGCCAAATGGTAGGACCGTAAATTCGTATAGTCTCCCTTGGCTGGTGGAGAAAGCCGTTTTCTGTTGGTGTTCAGATAACATGGGTACTTGCCAGTAGCCAGCTTGCAAATCGAGAGTCGTGAACCATTTGGCACCGAGCAGAGAATCGAGAGAGTCATCGATTCTGGGAAGAGGGGTGGTGTCTTTGATGGTGACATCATTCAGTTGGCGATAGTCGATGCAGAATCGGGTGGATCCGTCCTTTTTGCGGACAAGTACTACCGGAGAAGACCAGGGGCTGGTAGATGCTTTTACTACTCCTGTGGCAAGCATATGATTGACTTATTTTTCTTCTTCCTACCTTTGGATGGGGTTCTTCCTTCTGATGGGTTGCTTGATGGGGTGGCCCACGGTGTGAATGGGGTGATGCAACATTTCAGTTTTTCCCATATCTCGACTAGAAGTAGCGAAAATGTCTTGATATGAGATAGGGAAATTTCTGAGGTCACTTTGTTGATTGTTGGTAAGAGTAGAAGGTACGTCAGGAAGGGTGTTTTTATAAGGAGGGGAAGAATCAGAGGGGACAGAAAGTTCTTCAGAGTACATTTCTAGCTCGCCAATAGCTAGGCCTTTTGGCAAGGTGACAGGTTTGTCTGAAAAGTTACCAATTTTGATGCAATTAAGGTGATGTGGTAGCAGGCAAGGAGCGGTTAGGCATACCCCATTGAAAGGGCTTTGGAGGTGTGGGGTCACAAGGACATTTCCTTGTATAGCAGGGACTAAAGAAATCCATTTCTCTTGATGAGGGGGAACTGTAATGGAAGTGGATACTATGGCGGGAGAAATGACATGACTGGGGTATGGGATCTCATTGATCTCAGTTTTGGGTGCAGCATTAATAGGGAGAGTTACTGGTAAAGTTACGGATTTTAGCTGCTTCAAGTTACCTAGATGAGGTGATTATTTTTTGTTTTCATGATTGTACGGGGGGGGGGGGGTCATAAGCCAGTGTCCTGTACCTACAATTAATGGAGGCACTTAGAGAGATTCATAAATCAAGCCCCAGGTATCCATCATACTTGGATTCACTGGGGTTGTATATCACGAAAGAGTGATGAACTCCGTGATTAAAGTGTGGGGTGTTAACATACAGGGGGAGTGACTGACCCAGGTTGGGAATAACCAGGTCATTGGCACTAATTAAAATGATAGAAGAGGACTAGATTTCGCCAAAAAAATGTTTATGTTTCCGGAAAAAAGAAAGGAATAAACAAGAACGGGAAGCCCCCGTATCAATAAGGAGTCGAACTTTCACCCCATTCAGCGTGATTTTGTGGTACACCAGAAGTCCACCATCCGATGTCCCGTCATGAGCCCCCGCCATGGTTACGACGATTTGTTTGTGGGGGCACTCTAAAAATCCAGCGGTTCCGGCTGGACTAGTTCAGGCTAGTATGATGAGTCAAGTTCTCCTTCCATGTCTCCCTCGTCAATGCCAGCAGTTCCTTCTTCAATCATGGAGGAAATATGACGCGGCTTGATCCAGGGAATCTGTGCCCACCAACTTGGAGTCCTGGTCCTCTTCCTGGTCAGTTCGCTGAATGACCTTTTCAGCGACCACAGTATGCAAGATCCGGTGTAGGGTTTCCAGTATGCAGGACGGATTCTTGCCCACTCCTCAGCTTTATCAGATGCTCTAGGAGCTGAAGGGCTACTGGCGGAAGCTGTACCGGAAGTGGGGTGGGTGGTGACTTTGCTGATCACAGCTAGTTTGTTGGTGGTGCTTTGCTTAGCTTGTTCCCTGGCCTGTTGTAACGCCATGATTCTTCTTATTACTGGAAGATCCGCGGCATAATTCGTGGGTTCCACTATGGAGAAGTGGTCAGTCACGGGGTCAGGCAAGATTCTGACCAGTGCTTAGAAGATTGTTTTCTTCCTCTGGGCGGTGGTTTCGTCCGGGAAAGCAGTTAAAGCGAGCTGTTGTAGCTTATCAACAGTTCCATCCAAATCCCCTGAGAATGTTACCTCATGGAATTTTTTATCAGCAATGGTCTGTCCCAATACTAGACTGATTGCTGTCCTGACATAAACCTCAAACTGTGCCCAGGTTAACCCAGGCATATTGTCATGCACGTATCCTGATACTTTAGTTGCATATTTACCAAGTTTAACCACAATATTGTGTATTTTGGAAGCGTCCTCGTTTCCGAACAGAATGTCCAGGACCGGTTTGACTATTTCCAGGTAAGTATAGATATCACAATCCTCGGGTTTAAATGCCGGGATATCAAGAGACAAGAGCTGCTGCCATGATAAATAATGTAAAACCAATTGAATACCAAGATTTTTTTTTTTTACAATAAGAACACTTGTGTTGATATGCCGTATCAAGACACCGCTGCCGCCAGCGTTATGTCGGGTTATAATATTTATAACTCGTGATAATAGTCTGTATAACAATCCAATTCTGGACTGGTAGACCTTGATAAAGCTTGACAGGGTCACGTCGAACACGTTCTTAATAACACAGAATAGGTATACAATTAGGATAATACAGAACTCAATAACAACAAACATGTAAGTTTATAAATGGGTTTTTATTTTAAGTACTGTCTAGCTTGAGGAGGCATAGACTGTCTTAACATAATAGTATTAATTTCCAAGTAATAACAATACACAGACAATATAATGCATGTGAATTGGGACTCTTAATCAGAGAGTATCATGAACAATTGTGGTTAAATATCAGGTAATCAAAACATAGCAACTAATTAATACAGGTACATAAATAATAGCAACCCTCAATAATAATAATCAATGGGGGTCGAGTGTCTTTCGTGAAAGAAGTAATAAAGTAAACTAAATAATGAATAATCTCAAGAGGAGAGATGGGGGTAAAGGGTGCACTAGGCAGGTAGCCGCGTATTCTAAAGTGACCTTTCTACTTAGTGGGGAGAGGTCAGGTCATGAACTGGACTGCGGTGTTGAGAATTTAATTTAAGGTTAATGCGACTAGGAACTGAGTTTTAATAATATCTCAATATAATCGGTGGCAGAAGAATGAATAATTAATTTCACAAAAAATTATGTTTGTAGTGGAATTAGATAAAAGTTATTATTATAAATCTTATATTCACGTCAACGATCGTATGCAATACTAACGAATCGAGCTTAGGAATTCAGATGTAGACTTAATGAATAATTAGTAATGAACGTATAGAATAAATCAATACAAATAATAGAGACAAACTAGAATGAACTAAACAAAGTTAGTCACGAATGCTCTGGGGACGCTTGGATAATTAACAGTGTAAAAAGATAATCAAGGAAATATTAATTATCAAGAGAATTTGGGTGCATACGACGAAGTTATGCTAAGAAATACTTATGGCAGTATTAAGAAGAATTCTGAACGACTTAACAGAGACTTTAAATAACATACACTAGAATACGAAGTGTATGGAGAAGGATGTTGAATTAAGTAATAGAATCTATGCAATGCTGGAATTTCTGAGCACGAAGAATCAGAATTACTTACATCAGTAATCAAATGAACGTTAATATGAGTTCATAAAATAATTACAAAGTTGATTATATAATCGAACGTAAATTGGGGAGCTCGGGAAGGGAATAAGTTCTCACGGGGATAATTTATAATTATTACAAGGGAGGAGATGGAAGTAAATTCGTTATGAAAATGGGCGTAGGTTCTAGGTAATAATGTTTAGAAAAGGAAATCAAATCACGAAATACACTGCGACTTCAACTCACAAAATATATAGCAGAATAATAATAATAATAATAATAATAATAGTTCTTAAAGCTAGCGCATGCTAAGCTAGCTAAGGATAGCTCAATAAGGCCGATTAGGCGTATTTCCATTGGGGTCCTGTACTACTACCCCATCCCTTTGCTCATGAGGGATGGTAACGACTCAGTGCTTGTGAAAAATCTTTAATGCGCCGAGCGTGGGCGCGAACCCGGGCCTTCTGGGTGGAAGTCCGAGACGCTAGTCACTACACCAAGCGAACCGCTTGGCTCGCTTGAGCGTGTGGCAAACTGGATAACTGAACACGATTATATAATGTATGCGTAACATGTTTTATAGCAAATAAATCAATTAACAGGTTTAGGGTTTATACACAACTCTAACACAGGTTTTATCTAAAGTTTCAGAAGGATTAACACAGTACGCAATCAAGGATCTTAGGCACAGATCACAGAGTAATTTAACACAACACGTTTCACATATCTTACTTTTACCTCAACAACAATAACACAACGTAAGATACACAGGGACACTTAGGGTAATATTTGGAGGGAAGGGGTAGAGAGTACAGGTCTGGCCAACGTCGATCGTGGGTCCGTAGAGCAGCACTTCAGGGGTGCAAGGCGTCACTCGAGCAGTAGTCCAGGGTCCAGACTTCAGGTAGGCAGGGCGTCCTCAGGCAGGACTTTAGGAGTACTTCAGGCAAGTACACTCTCCGGGCAGGTAGGGGCAGGTTGGTACAAGCCAACACTAGGATTCGCTACTCTGTTCCGTGAGGTGTAGAATATTATCGTTGTGTGGTTGCATACTCCTCTCTAATTTTCTAGAGGTAATATGCGGCATTATACTTGACTCTCGTTTCTCAGGGCTCGAAGTCATAAGGTTATGGGGAAAATCGTTGTGTGGTTATTGTGAGGTAAATACTTAGCTTAGACTTGGAAGTTTGGTATTTACATAATGGTATACTTCCAAGGTAAAATAATAAATACTTAACTATTGTTTACTTAGCCTAATGATAGAGAAATCTCTCGTAAACATGGATAGGCCTTTATTCCTGGTCTAATATGAATGACCTTATCTCTTGCTTGGTAGGTATAGTTACATGGAGGTTCTGGCATCTGCGTCTCCGTCGTATTCCAGGCTGTCCTTCACATCCATTTATTCCAGTAGGCCTCGGGGCGTTCATGTTTAATTTGCATAAACATATTCTCATTGTAGTTTATGTCTGGGTAGAGACGAAATGCTGGGTGTTGGATTTGTCGACTTCATTCTAAAGGCGGGAGGTGATTGGTGGATACAGGTGGGTGGTGATTGATCCATACCTGCGAGATTTCTCATACTCGTGCTGGGCGGTTGGTGGCTTAGAGCATGGGGTAATATGGGTAACTGAGGCATTCTTGTTGGGTTTATCAGGGGTGACTCTGCTATTCTACTTCTTCTTTCCTGCTGCTTTCTGGTCTTCTTAGGTTGTTGTAACTGGAGACTGGCTATCCTACACTTGGCTCCTGCAGGGTTTGACTTGAGGCTCGTCATTTCAATAATTAAATAAGCATGCCTAATTTCATTAAAACCCATCAGTTAGTTTCATATATATTAATAGAATAGTTGACCTTAACGTTTATCTAGACATTTATGATATATGTGTCAAAATTTATTATTTTCCTTTTCATTTAACCCTCCTGGCCCGGTTGTCATTTTAAAATGACACCACGAATTAAGGGCAGGAGCCCGGCTGTCATTTTAAAATCTGTAAGCTTGAAAGCCTATTCAGCTTGGTCTGAACGCTGTGCGTCCGACGCGTGTAAACAAAGCCGATCGTTACGTCACCGCACCTCCGAAAACAAGAAAGAGAAGACTCGTTTGTTATTGTATGTCTGTATGTCGTTGTTTCAGTAGTGAAAAGATCGTCATATTGCTAACATCGCCTGCAAGTGCTCTCCACTGAAATCGTCATCACAACTGAACCAGTTGACATAGAGAGCTCTACTCAACGCCAGTCTACAGATTGGAAACCGCACTACATTTATAGATGCATGGGAAATGTCTAGCAGTTAAGCTAAACAAAAATACGGTAGCCTAGGCCTAGACGTTTTTCTGCCAGATCACCCGGGTAGCCCACACTGTCATTTTGAGAGCCTGCCCGGGCCAGGAGGGTTAAAGTGCAACTACCTCACCAAATTTTGTGAAGTTTGCATGAAAAGTAAAGAAAATAGCATATTGACCTTATATTTGACCTTGACCTGTGACCTTGACCTTTCATATGGAATTGTATAGTTTCTTGTATGACCTTGGCCTAGGTATTCCAAATATACATGGTAAGCCTAGTGAAAATCTAAGTGTTAGTATTAGAAATACTAGTAAAAATCTTATTTTAGCCTTTGACTTTGACCTTTGCCCTTACCCTTTAGATTATTTATCTGTAATTTGGTCAATAAGATATCAAAGTTACCAATAACTTGTATAGTGAAAATTAAGAAATTTGAGTAAAAATTAAAAAATATGAAATATTGACCTTATTTTTAACCTTGGCCTTTGGCCTTAACCTTTAGGTTAAATGGAAAATTTCTTTTTGACTGACCATCGCATTGACCAAAAGGATATACCTGTGCAATTTGGTTAAAATCCATCTAACGGTCTAGGAGGAGTTTCCGGACAGACAGACGGACGACAACGACGACAGACGACGACGACGACAGACAGGCTGGGTGGTGGTGCACAGTATACGGGCGGGATCTGTATACGGGCAGGATCTGTTTGCGCGATGCCACTCTGCTTCGCAGAGTTGATAAATAAAATAATACCCAGCTTGCAGTTGATATGTAGTTCACAGCACTGCCTCAACTAAAAACAGTGGTCATCAAACTATTGTGTATTTTAATTACCAAAACCACTGTCCTAATTGTGTACAGTACCATGCCTCACATAATTTAGCTACCAGTACAGTATATTGCCACAGTACAGTATTGAAATACCGGTACTGCACTATGAGGTTCAGTACCGGTATGCTAATTCTGTTGAGTAGCAGACCTGAATACATTACTTAGGGTTAAATATAGAGCAACCTCCTCCATCTTCAAAATTTAAGTATCATTATAATTCAACCACCTAGCATAGTCTCCTTCGATCCAGTTTCTGCTTTCAATATGACAGAGCTTCAAAAATATTGCGAGAAAAGCACTTGCTCAAACAAATTTGACGGGAAAAGAGTTCGTGTGAACGCCTTAACGCTCTCCTTATCTCCTCACAAATCGGACAAACTCCATGTTCAGTCTTGGGGCACTACCCTCCCCTCTCCCCCTCCCGTCCTAATGTCTGTGTTTACGTCGGTTATACTCCGGTGTCTCGGTGCCTCCAGCGGGGTTTGTCATTGCCGTTCTGGATAGAAACCCTGTAGTAAGGGAGAGTGGCCAGTGGCCACACTATATTTTGACTCTTTTTTTTGGTATCGTAGCTTTAAACAACTTGATGGTATTTTAATATTGATCATGTAGAATTCAGATCCATAGACCAAATGATATATCCTGTACCAGTAATGTCTTGTTTGTTATAGGTATGAACGTTTCTGAACATATATTAAGAGGCTATAATATATTCGATATAATTAGGCCAGAAATCTGAACAACTAACCTCTATAACTAATTAACTAAAACTAAAAAAAAAAAAAAAAAAAAAACGACTAGATTAATCGAGGTAATATTTATACCATTTGGTAAGAGTGAGCCAGGGAATAAGTGTGGAAATGTACAGCCCATTTGCTTTAACCTTTTTTTTAGTTAAAGATTTAGGGGTCACTATTTCTGGCCCACCTATAATGGATGGACTATACAGGCTGTGTATTTCCAACTGATGGTAAATTACATCCCTTAGCAACTGATTGTTCTACTGTCAAAGGAAAAAATGTGAAGTTCCTATATTACTGCATCATATTAAGGCCAAGTGTTCATAATTACCACCTTAATCAATTTATTCATATATTTTGTTAGTCTCCTCCCTAGACCTCCATCAAGTTTAGAAAAACACCCCCTAGACTCCTTTTCAAGATAATTTGTAAATTTTTCGGTAGAAAAATTTCCCGGCCGAAGGCCGGTTCCTCTTAAAATTGCAGGCTCGCTATCGCTCGCCAGGAAATAATCGACACCTAAATGGCACGAAAGATCTTAAAATTGACAACGAAATGGGGCAAAAGGTGTTAACATCGCCAAACTAATGGGCCGAACGTCTTATAATCTCAAAACTAGTGGGGCTGAACATTAGGGAGAAGGGGGTCCAGAAAAACGGTCTGCCTCCCCTTAATATACTAGCAAATCTTCATAACGGCTAATAAATCATGATAGAGACAAGGCAAACGACCGTGAGCTGGAAACCAACCGACTATTGTGACACCAGGAATACCAGGTTGACTGATCTCTGTCACTATAGGGTCTCTAGGGGTAGTGGGTGCAGGGAGCTCTCTACTGTATACTACTATCACCACCAGTAAGGGGAAACGCTTTCTTTCTTTCGTTTCTTTTTTATCTATTTCATAACTTTTTTTAGTTTCCTTTCTAGACCTCCATCAAGCTTAATAAACACCCGCTTCGAGATAAATTAGTGCATTTTTCGGTAGAAAGATTCCCCGGCCAAACGTCGATTCCTGTTAAATTGCAGGCTCGCTATTACTCGCCACAAAAAAAATCGACACCTAAATGGCACGAAAGGTCTTAATATTGGCAAAGAAATGGGGCGAACATCTTAACATCTCAAAACAAATGAGCTAAACATGAAAGAGAAGGGGGTCCAGATTTGTTTTCCCTTAACCTCTTCAAGATACAGAAAGCGTTTCTGTCTTCGTGGTGCAATGCATAAGTGTGTTGATTTTCGGTGTGAGCATCCTAGGTTCGAATCCCCGGACTGCCACATGTGTTTGTTAATTTCATTAATCGAGTTTAGGAGTAATGTTGGTTAGTGGAGAGAACATTATAATCTGGAATCTGAGGAGTAAAACATATTTCAATTAAGCTTCTGACTTCCAAAATGCCTTCTTAAACTGAATACAATCGCCTACTACGAACCTGTATACAAATAAGAAACCTGTCCTTGTATACTTAAATGGTCAAGCTGCATAAAGTTGTCTAAGGGTCACCAAAATGAAATGTTAAATGCGTGCTAGGTCTTGAAGTGGTTAATTAGACACCCTCTAGTTAGAGAGAGTGGTCATCCTTTTCTTTAGATGCCATTTTGATGCCTCAATTATACAAAAAGAAGAAGAATAAAGATCAAATAGACTACACGCAGAAACGAGAGCCATATTTAACCCAAATTTGACTGGCTAAGTGACATAAATGTTATACATTAACGAACACAAGTGATGTGGTAATGTGATGTGGTAATGCCAGCCAGGTGCAAACAGGCCCAGTTGATAGAAAACTTACGTGAAACCTACAGTATATGAAAGATGCCAACTGTGGCGTTTGTAAATATAATATACAGTGAAAGATGGTGACAAAGTCCTACATTGTGATGCGTGTAACACATGGCACCATAGAGGATGTAACAAGGTGGACCCAGCTCTGTATAAACAACTAAATATCCATAAAGAACAACTGTGGATATGTCGGAAGTGCAGGCCTACAATAAAAATAAATAATACAAACAGTATGGTGAATAAAATCTCGAAAAGCTAAACAAAGATCTCAGTGACAGGTTGAAACTTCTAGACGACAAACTAGAAAAACATGACAAAGAGAGTGATAAAGACATGCTTCTGAAGGTTACAGAACTGCCAGAGGCAATAAATGAAACATTTAACAGTGAAAATTACATTATTAAAAAAATCACACGAGTAGTAACTGTCAATATGAGTAAGAAAATACACACTTATGTGGGAAAGAACTTGAAAGAGAGAGAAGAAACAAGAACAATGCTGTGCTCTATAACTTGCCAGAGCCCTAGGGTGATATAGCAAATTATGGAAAACAAGAAGACCTTGCAAAATGTTGTGATCTCTTCGATATTACCCTGAAAATTGAGAACTCAGAACAAAAAATAAGTCATAAGGCTAAGGAAAAAAGAGATGACAATTAATATGTACGCCCAACACTTGTAGTCATGAGAGATGAAAGAGAGAAAGGGGCAATCATAGGATGTGCCAAGAATTAAATACAAAAAAGTGATCCATCCAAGTGACTCTAGACATGACCAAGAAATAAATGGAAAGCTAACGATGAACTACAAAGAGAAAGAGACAGCGGAGAGGCAGGATAGATAATCAAGAAAGGATTACTCGGCAGACTGTTAGTGTGATGCCTAAACGGTATCAACGACAACAAAATGACCAACAAGAAAACCAAATATATGACCAACAACTGCAGCATTAGGTCAACATAATAACTAAACACATTCATATGACCACCAACATGACGAATAAAGGCTGTGTGCCATTAACATTGATGTTGCCTATTAAGATACCAGCCCTCGTTATTAGATGTGGAGGAGTGAGGGCTGCGTAAACTATACTGTATGTATGGGTGTCTTAAACTACTAAAGGGAGACGTATTGGAGTGAGTAGTCGAATTAGGTTTTGACACATTTATTGTAATTACGGTGAGTAAAGTTATCGGATATAAGAGTCCCAACATGACATAACAATAATTATTATCAGGCAGTTTATTTACCTGGGGTTCGCCTTAACCCGGGAGCTGCGGGGAGACTCTTAAGAGTTCCCCCGGCGCACTGCGGGGAGACTCTTAAGAGTCAGAGAAAACAAAAATCAACTTTTGACATCGAAATTTTTATTTTTTTTAATATTTTTTTTTTTTTATTTTTTTTTTTTTTTTTGGCCCTTGGGCCATGCAAAATCTCAGTCCTCTACCTCCCCTCCTTCCCCACTTTCCTCCTCTCCTTCAGTTATCACCTATTTTCCCTGTTATTCCCTTATTCTGAGGTATATTTTCGTGCTAACATTAGAAATCCGATTGGAGGGTGTGGTCATCACTGATAGCAAGCGAGTGCAAGAGAGAGAGAGAGAGTATCGATCGACTGTGTCTCAGTGGCCTTGGGGGAAATTGGCGGGAAAGCAGATTGCCTCACCCATACATTATACAACTCGCGGGCTATATCTCCGATTTTGACCATCCAAACGCTGTTTTCACTCGTTTTATTGTTGTTTCAGGTTAATACCTTTATAATCAACCCATAATAGGCGCATATGGATAAGTATTAATGCTATTAATGGCACAATGAATATTTTAGTGACGGAAACACCTCAAATACGTCAGCACAGGGGGACGTTTCCAATTACCCCCATGCGCACTTCAGAGGTTAAGGAGGTTACCCATAGCAAGGTCAAATGGTAGCAATTAGGTATTAACTTTATTTATTATACCTGTACAAATTAGAACTAGAACAATAATATATACACGGCATACACAAAATTAGACTGAGCAGATATATGTTAAATAATCAAGAATTATGCTCGTATGTGGTTATAATGAATGGGGGTTTCTAGCTGGACTCGAAGAAGATACAAGGTAAGGCAGAGTTTAGTTATCTATGAGTAGGCAGTGGCTAGATGACTGAGTGGTCATTCCGGCATATGACAATCTACTCATAAGATGGCGATATTAATACTGATAGCGTACTGAAGGTTTGACTTAGAATTACGACTAATCGAATGCAGGGTGCGTTAAGAGAGGGCCTGATAGACAGACCACGAATAATCTCAGCAGTGAGGCTGACCGAGATAATAAAGTACTTTTACGTCCAACAACGAATGGCTTCGGCAGTGATACTGACCGAGGAACCAGGAGATATTCAATACTCTTTATTTTCTACCACACTGAGACTTTGGGCTTTGGAGCACCTAGGGAAGTCATTGACACTCAGCTCAGGAGGAAGGGTGAGATACCTTTCTTAACCTGGTCTGAATACATGTTCACTCCTTAGGTCTTCCTAGGCCTGGGTTGGCTACATGGAAAAAGAGCACCCTTGGCCCTTCCTAGCGTTGACATAGGTCCTTGTCATTCCGGTGAGGGGGGTAATAATAATAATAATAATATTTATTCAGTTAGCAATTTACAGAGTTGGTACCACATAGTATGTTACAAATATGACATGTACCAGCTTTGCATAATTCCAACTAAGGATAGCCCAATAAGGCCGTTAGGCGTATTTCCATTGGGGTCCTTGTGGGATTAGGTTAGCTGGGGAAATGGGGAGGATAAAGAAATAGATACTTTAGAGAAAGTATTTCTAGGGGGTTATTTTAAGATACCTTACATCCTATAGTAAATATCAGTAATCCGTAATCAGTAATCATTTCAGTTTGGTTTGTCTATCTCTTATGACGTATTTAGTAGTAGACATAAGCTTGGTGCTCCCTTCTCGCAGCTGTCAGGTTCAGGTGTTCCTTCAGGCTACGTCTGAAGGAATACAGTGTTCTCTTTTCACGGACTGACTGGGGTAGGTCGTTCCAGTCTTTGATGGCAGTGAAGAAGAATGTTTGCTTACCCTGTCCTTGGATTCTCGGGACCTTAAAATTAAACATCCTGTTTCCTGTATTATGTCCACTCCTCTCATTTGCTTTAACAAAATCATTCTTTAGATACTCTGGAGCTCTGTCATAGAAAATTTTGAAGGCATTAGTGAGCCTGATTTGTTTGGCCCTGTCAGAGACATTGAGCATACCTAGTGACTGAAGTTGTTCCTGGCCAACATGTGATCTGGGTCCTAGGTTCAGCATGAACCTAACCATTTTATTTTGAGTGACCTGAAGTTTGTGCTGTGCTGATTTAGATGATGCAGAGTACCAGGATGACACAGAATAGTCAAAATGACATTGAACAAGCGCTTGGCAGAGGGTCTTTTTGGTCGCCGCGGGCAAGCATCCCACCTGTCTATATAGGTATTTTATACGTGCTCTACACTTACTCAGGATAGATTCCAAAATTGTTTCACCTGACAAACTCGCGTCCAGTTTTAGTCCGAGATATTTAACTTGTGACACTGTTGTTATAGGAATATCATTACAGTTGACCGAGAAGCCCACAATGTCTTTCAGTTTGCGTTTTGTTCCACATAAGATGGCTTCCGTCTTGCCCAGGTGGAGAGATAGTCTATTGTCCACTAGCCATTCACTACATGATTCTAGTTCTTTGGAAAGTGAAGCGGCAATACTTATTGGGTCTTTTCCTGAAACCAGAAGCACGCTGTTGTCAGCATACAGTAATAATTTACATGAGACGCTCAGATCCATGTCGTTCACATAACAGAGAAAGAGTAAGGGACCAAGGATGCTTCCCTGCGGGACCCCACAGTTAATTGGCATAGGATCAGATATATTATCATCAATTTTGACTCTTTGGGTTCTACCACTAAGATAAGATTTAAACCAGTTCACAGACTCTATGCCCATTGCTTGTAGTTTATTACATAGGATATCATGGTCTACTGTGTCAAACGCTTCTTGTAGATCAAGAAGAACCATACCGGTGTAGTTACCTTTAGACATTTCTTTACGAATGTGATCCGTTAAGTGGATGAGACAGGAGTCTGTCGAGTACATGCATCTGAAACCTGATTGAAACTTATAGAATAGATCATTTTGTTTGAGGTAGTGTTCAATTTGGGTGTATACCGCTCTTTCAAGGATTTTAGATACAATACATAATATGCTAACTGGTCTGTAGTTGCCAACTTCTAGTTTATTTCCTTTCTTGAATAGAGGGGTTACAATAGCTTCCTTCAGTTCAGCAGGTACAGTGTTGGTGTTAATTGACAAGTTGATGATGTGGGTTAGGGGGCCTGCTATACCAATGGCCCCATCTCGTAGAAATTTGGCAGGAATTTTGTCTGGTCCTGTGCTTTTATGTACATTTAGGTTAGACAGCTCGTCAAAAGTGTATTTTGGTGTAACATTTTGCAATCCAAATGTGGGTAGGGGGTATAACAATGGTAGGGCCTTCAATATTTGTTTACATATCCCCTCCCACGTCCACTCTACAGGTGATGCTCCTTCCTGATTGGCGGAGTTGACCTGGCCGTCGGCCAACCCTGGATCGGCTGGTCATGGTGACGTCACTCCTGTAGATATGGGGCCGTGTGACCGCCCACTGGTACTCAAAGAAGTAGTTCCGGCTAGGTGTTGGTGGGGTGTTGGTACACCTGTCTTCAGGGGGTCTTTTCTATATTTACCCCGTTCCACTTGAGAGAGAACGGTTGAAGGACGGGCTTCGTTATTATGCGGCCTCAATGGTCGACGATGCCTCTGGTGATTCTGGTGCCGTACGGGGTTGGATTTGGGTTGAGCCTGTCATCAGTGCTCCTGGCTGTAGGTGTGTGTCCAGTTCTGGTGTGGAGGTGGGTTTGGGGTGCCCTGGTATTTCCCGAGGTTTGTGGACAGCTTCATTTTCCCTCGGTATAACACCTATATTATGTTAACCCTACTAAAAGAGCCAAATTGACAAATGATGAATTATAATGATGAAGAGTATTGGTTCAGCTTTCAAATGCTAGTAAAGTGAACTACTATTCGCTAGATAGTTGTCAGGATCTGTTAGTATATATCAGTTGAGGGAGTTAGTAAAGTGGCAAAAGTTAGTACCGCAGTTTTAGTTTATTAAATGTTGCAGACAAGGCAATCAGATATATATGTCCCGCCGTATCTTCAGTTCAATTAATAGGAAACAGTTCGTATCATTGTGGGGAGACACTAGGATTTAGTGCCTCACCGGAGTCTAGAGGGAAGGAAAGAATAGTTTTGTGGATAGACTAATTTAGTTTGACCAGCAAATTTGTCGGCAAATTGAGCTGACCCATTTGGAAACTATATTAAGTTTAAGAGGAAACTCATTATTTATTAAGGAAAACATATTTTAGAGCGTTTGCATGCATACGTACCAAGAATATATTTTCAATAGTTTGGAGTACCTATAAATTGGCTACTCGTTATTCAGTTTCAATTAAGTGGATATTAGTGCGACCTAAACCATTCGAAGCTAAAGTAAGTCACACCCTGAATATCGCCCGTAGTGATTGTTTGATATGGGAATACATTATTCCAAAGAACGTAATTATACTATGCGGTCGTAAATATTCAAACCCCGGTATTGGTCTGAACTTACCGTCCAAGGTGGGAACCATTAATTTGACGGAATAATAATACTGGAGTTTGAAGGTTTATGAAATAAAGTCAGAATTAATGATTAACTGTTGAATTATTCCAAACCCCATTGTATAAGAAGTATATATTATACCCTAATTATTATCATTATTTGTTTAAAGTTTGCTCCATAGACCTAGACATCTAAAAAAAAAAAAAACAAAAAAAAAACGCATATCCCCCTTTGAGATGAATTTGTAAATGTGTTGGTAGAAAGGTGTCCCGGCCGAAGGCCTGTTCCTCCTAAATTGCAGGATTGCTGTTGCTCACCAGGAAGAATCGACACCTTGATAGCATGAGGGGTCTTAACATTGGCAAAGATATGGGGGAAAGGTCTTTATTAACAAGTCAACAAAAATCAAAACAGATGTTTTTTTCTGGACCCCCTTCTCCCTCATGTCTACACATACTAGTGCTGAACATTTTCAATTCTATTTTCCAGCCATGGTTGCGTGTTGTATTCATATTAAGGCTAAACATTTTTGAGATACCAAGCCTTTTTAAAGATGATGTATTTAGGGCTGCATAAACTACTCCGTATGGATGTAGGTTCTATTATGCCAGGGAGAGAGGTATTTCAGTGATTATTCGAGTTAGGTTTACACAATTATTATAGGTGGACATAATAGTGGTTGAATAATATACATATGGACAGCAGTCCTAACACAATACCGAAATCATATGGTTTATATAGGTCAGGTGCCTAACCTCAATGAATACTCTATCGTAGTAGAGGGCAATACCATTAATCAGATTGGAAAAGTTTATTTACATCACATGTCTTAAGAACTTGAGTAACAATTAGGAACAAACATAGATAACTAAGGATTACACGACGTCCAAAGAATTACAAAGATTATATTATGAATATTTTAATAGTGTTCATGTGTGTGGTTGGAATGTTTGGGAAAAACA
Source organism: Paralithodes platypus (assembly GCA_032716605.1). Classification (NCBI taxonomy): domain Eukaryota; kingdom Metazoa; phylum Arthropoda; class Malacostraca; order Decapoda; family Lithodidae; genus Paralithodes; species Paralithodes platypus. The sequence goes on along the minus strand of CM064483.1, from coordinate 31,650,899 downwards.
TAGCTTGATTCTAATATGATGTGTGTGTAAAGCAGAGCTAGTCATCTATAGGTAGGAAGAGGTTAGGCAGCTGAGTATCCGAGCAAACGTGTAATAGTCTATTTATAGATGACAATATACGCTATTGGTAACGTGTTGAGGGTATAACATAAAGGCAACTGGTCGAATATAATAATTACGTTATAGAGGGACTGACAGACAGACCACGTATAATATATATATATCTAGCAGTATCTTCTGCAGTGAGGCTGACAGAGATACTAGGAGATATTAAATTACTCTTTACGTCCACTAGCAGTATCTTCTGCAGTGATGCTGACATAGATACTAGGAGATATTTAATACTCCAGACTAAACAATCAACTACCACACAAAGTCTTTGGGTATTGGAGCACCTAGAGAGGTATTAGAACACTCAGACTCAGGAGGGAAGGTGAGATACTTTCCCTAACCTGGTCTGAACACCTATTAACTTTTTAGGCACTCCCTGGCCCTTTTTGGCTGCAGGGAAAAAGGGCGAACTTGGACCTTTCTACTGTCGACATAAGCTCCTGTCGCTCTGGCGACGGGGATAGGGGGGAGAGTAGTGGTAGGGCACTCAGGATTCGCTTTCGGATCCCCTCCCAGGACCAATCAGCAGCTAAGCTGGGTGGTGGCGGCACCCGGTCACCCTGGTTGACTGAGTTGACCCGGGAGCTGGCCAATCCTAGGTCAGCCTGTGTGGGTGACATCACTTCTGGTGGTGCGGGACCGTAGCACTGCCTTTTTGGTGACCAAATAGTCCGCGGGAGTTTGTTTTGTTTTAGACTGTGGGGTACCCGAAGGGAGGGTGGCTATATGGGGGCGCCCCTGGGGTGCCCTCACTAGTCGGGGCATGGCACTGGTATGGTAGAGCTGTTGGAGTGTCCGGCGAGGGGTATGAGGGGCTCCCATCGTCTGATGTCTGGTAGTGGTGGTAGTGGTGCCCTAGTACGCTCTGGCAGGTGGAGGTGGCTGAGTGTCGAAGGTGGCTTGTCCAATCCTCAGCATAACACCATCCCCATCGTTACAGAAGTCACGACCTCGTGAGAAAGTACTTCTTCTCAGAAGCCGTGACGGCGAAGGGCTGAAGGTGCTGGAGCAGGTAGTACCAGCGGCGTGTGAAGTCGTCGCAGGGCCCATCCCTCCTGATGATGGTTAGAATGGTGGATTGGTCTGCAGACTTTAACTTGTCGATTAGCTGGCCTGGGCGGTTAAAGCGGCACTTCCTTTCCTCCACTGGGGTCCACATAACAAAGCGTACCAACATGTTCGGGACCTCTGAGGCTCTCTTAGTTGTGCTCTGTGCAGTAGGAGGCAAGTAACTAGTGACCTTTGACCTGCTTGCTCGTCCCTTTTGTTAGTCGCTGCTAACGTAAAAGTACAATTAATTCCTAACCTGGGTGGTGGTTGAGAAACACTGCTCGAGTGAGTGGTTGTGTTTGTGGTGAGCACATCAGGGGGGCTTAATTGGGGGTTGGTGAGGAAGTGGGTTAATAGGGTGGGTTGATGGAAGGTACAGTATGTGGCGATATATGAGAGTCAGGGGTAGAGGGGTTAGGAGGCAATAGCGCAATTTGTGGCAATTGGGGAGGTACCACCTGTATCTGTGGAAGGTTTTCGGTGGTTTGTGAGGTTGTTGAGGTTTGTACTGGGTTGGGGTTTAGTGTGGGGGTACGGGGTGAGATGGATGAGGATTGTGAATGGTAGGGTTTGTGGGGTTAGATGTCATAGGGGTGGAGTCTGGGGAATAGGGTGTGGGTGAAGGTTGGGGCTGTGGTGTGTGAGGACGGGGTTGGATAGGAGGTTGAGGGAGTGGAAGGAGAGGGGATGGTAGGTTGGCGTCGGAAGGGGATGGGGTATTATGGCAGAAGGGTGACGGTGGTTTATGTGGTGGCATGTGGGGTTGATTTTTTGGTAGTGGATGAATGGGTGGTGGTGGATGAGGTGTAGATTGGTCAGGAGGAGTGGGGGGAGGTGTGTGGGGTTGATACGGGAAAGGAGGTGGCGCGGGCAGCCAGGCTGAGTTGAATGTGGGGGGTGGGAGTGGACAAGGGGGTGGCTGGGGTGCTTGCTTGCTAACATAGACCTTTCTCACATGGCGGTTCCGAAAAATTCTGGTTTCTCCGTGATATGGTATGGTATATGTTCGGGATTTTCATTATCTTGAAAGGGCCATTAAATTTGGGTTGTAATTTATTTTGACTTGGCAAATTCACCACCATGACATCGTCACCAACTTTGAAGGGGTTTCTCACGTTTTGTTCGTCCCATGACAGGTCTTGGCAAGCTTGCAATTGACGTAACCTTGCTTTTATGAGTGTGATAGTGGGGTGAGTGTCAGCGGCGGAGGAGGGGGATGTATTAAGTGTCGTAAGGGGAGTAAGATGGGCTCAACCCCGAATATTTTCTCGTGTGAGGAGATGCCGTCTTCCCTTGGGGTGGAATTTAACCCCCCCTGAATCATTCTGATCTGACAGGTCCAGTATTTCGACTGCCTGGCGAGGAGTTTTGTGCGTATCTGATTATTTATGCTCCTATGACTCCATTCACAGATGGCGTTGCCCTTGCGCCAATAGGGGGAGGAGTGCAAAATGGAATATCCCATCACTTTTGACAAGGCTGCCAAGATCTGGCCAGAGAATTCTGGCGCGTTTGCTGTGTGTAGGGCTTGGGAAAGGCCGAAGTTGGGGAAAATGTGGTTTAGCATGGCGTCAGCGACTGTTTTAGCACTATAATCTTTGACGGGAATGGTAATGAGGAACCTCGAGTAGGTGTCAACAAATGTTAGTACGAAGCGAAATGAGTTAAATGCGAGGAAAGTTCCTACGGTGTCAAGCGATAGGAGTTGCCAGGGCATGGTGACGGTAATGGTGCCGGAGGGGCCTGGGGTTCATGAGATATCTTTACCACCAGCGCAGGCAAGGCAGGATTCAACAGTAGTCTTGGCAAGGGGATTTGGGTGGGGGGTCCAGGACGTTGTTTTAAGAGTTTGTAATAACTTTGTATAACCCAAGTGGATTCCATTACCATAGTGAAGGAGTGCGAAGGTTTGTTTGGCCTCGTCAGGGCTTAATATGAAGTGGCCGGAATCAGTATAGAACAAATCCCCTATGCGCGTGAGAGTAGAAAATATGTCTGGCGGTAGCCAGTTGGCCTTGCTATTCTTGTCCCACCTGGAAATGGTGGCTATTGATGAGACAGGCGCGGCTGGGGGAGGGTGGGTGGGGTGCGGCCTGGGGAAAGGGGAGGTAGTGGGTAGGCCAGATAGAGCATCAGCGTTCGTATGAAGTTTCCCGGGTCGATAAGCTATTTAAAAATTGAATTCCTCCAACGTCTCTCATCACCTTATTATTAACGCGTTCGCGGTTTGTGATGTACGGAGCCATTGGAGAGTATGATGGTCAGTAATAATGGTGATTTTGGCACTCAAGAGATATGATCTAAAATGTTGCAGGGCCCACACTAGCCCTACACATTCCCTTTTTTTGGCCGCATATTTAGAGTCCGATTGCATAAGCGTGCGACTGGAGCATGCTATGATGTTTTCCTTATTATTTGTGGTTTGGGCCACCAAAGCACCGATTCTCATCAAGGACACGTCTGTGTACAGGCGGAATCGTTGACTGTAGTCAGGAAAAGCCACTATAGGCGCCGAAGTGAGGGTGTCTTTAACCCATTCATTACCGAGCATGACTTTTTATAATATTTCACAAATATTTAAAGGTTTATATAGAGCTAAGGAAGGATCTGTGGTAGTTAAAAGGGTGACTCGGGATACTTTGAAGCTTTTTAATAGCTTCATGTCCTTCCTAAGCAAAATAAAACCGTCTAATCATATCCAGAATACAATGGAAAACACGGCTTGGTAATAAAGGGGTTAAGATTGTTGAAAGCTTCCAGACGGGTTTACGTCCATACAAATTTTTCATCCTTCTGAGTCAGCTCATGTAAGGGTTTAGCAATGGACGCGAAACCTTGGACGAAACGTCGATAATAGGAGGCTAACCCAAGGAACGACTGTACGCCTTTAACCCTTTCCGTACCGACGACGTCTTTTTGCTTTATTTGAGCTACATTTAGACAATTTTGTGCAGCTGGGGAAGGATATTTGGTAGCTAAAAGTTTGAATTGAGATAGTCTGAAGCTTTTGAATTGGTAACCGTCCTTCCTAAGCTTAATCAAATCGTCTAATAGTAGCCAGATTAAAGTGAAAAGGACGTTGCGGTACAGAATGGGTTAATTGATTGAGGTGGTTGAATGTCCCGGATTGTCGCTAATTTGTCAGGGTCGGGTGAAATGCCTTGTTTCGAGATTACGTGCCCCAGGTTAGGGACAGAATCTCGGGCCAGGGTACATTTGGAGGGTTTTAATTTTAACCCGGCTTGTGATATCTGCATGAAAACTTCCGTGAGACGGCTGAGGTGTTTCTTCCATGAGCTGGCGAAAACAATGACGTCATTTAGGTACGCTAGGCATGTTTCCTAGGTAAGGCCTTGAAGGACTGTCCATGAACCTGGAAAAAGTAGCGAGCCATTGCATAGGCCGAAGGGTAACATGTTAAGGGGAGACTAGACCTCAGAACCTTATTCCACCCTCTATAAAAGATTAATTTCTGGCCTTTTGCTATGCATGTGTACTTGGTAATAGTAAGACTTGCTGAAAATTTCATCGCTCTATGTGCGTGCGTGCGCGTGCGCGCATTTTTCAGTTTACTATAGACAAAACATATCAGAAAAAACAAAATCTCGGCTGATTTCGTTTATTTTTTTGTTTGAGGTAACTTAGATATATAGGCTATAAATCTACGCTCTTATTTACCCCAATTTGATACATGATCATGTTGAAAACTGCAGGTAAATATCAATGATACAATTTTGGCCCTATATCCAATCATAAATATATATTTGAGCTTCGAAAATGTTACCAAAAACCCATTCTAAGAGCTTACAAAATTGTCATTTATGCTTGGTCTAATTCTGTGAAAAAATGGAGGCAATCGGACAGTAATCAGATCAATAGATAGCCTCAGACGTTGAAAAAACATAATTTTACATAAGCGCCTTTATAAGTTGACATATCATAACTCATTTTCCTGGTGTGAAAGGTTTGGTTATAGAATAGTTACCCCTATTATTATATTTTCTTAGGTAGCTAGGCTTTCTGCATTATAGAAAATGTAGTTATTTGTGTAACTAAAATATTTCAGAAATAGGGAGGCTGATTCTGGACTGGAGGGGGGAGCCCCCGTAGGGTGAGTAATGGGTGTCAGATGTGGAAATTTGATGTTTCCTATGATTGTACAGTGTCATAGGAAGCTTTAAATAAAAAAAACAAAAACAAATAAAATTCCTTAAAACAAGTAAAATGAAGGTCTAGGGTCCCCTTAAATTCATAATGTCTGCCACTGCTCGTAGATAATGCTGTTTTCTGTGTGTGGTCAGGTTGTACAAGGACCTGCCAGTACCTGGCTTGTAAGTCGAGGGTAGAACCGCAGGGAGCCGTCTTTTTTCCTTACTAGTACGACGGGGTAAGACCAAGCGCTCATGGAGGGGTTTACTAATCCTGTATCTAACATGTCTCGGACTTGTTTCTCCTCCTCGTGGCGCTAGATAGGGCTCTTACGATTCACGGGCTGCTTGGAAGGGGGGCCCCGTAGTGTGCATGTAACGGGGGTGGGGGGAATGTTCTCAGTTTTCACTATCCCTTCTACTGCGAACAAGAGAGAGAGAGAGAGAGCGAAAAAGAAGGATTAAGCTGCGAAGGTGGAAAATAGAAACTAAAGGTTAGAATGGAAGTGATTGACGACAAACCCGTTACTGCATTCTAATTAATGAGAGGACAACCCTGTTTGGTTGACCCGCATCCAACTTCCTTCGAGGAAGGGGATAGGCGGCAACTCCGGCACGTTGATAAGCCCAAAGAACCACAAAAACCCCACTGAGACCTAGCATATTCTTTACTTTCTAGATATCACATAAGGATTGTTATGCCCTGTTTTTCTACAGGTTTAACTTGGGTAATGTGAGTTCTAAATTGACTGGGTATATAAGGCTGCATGCACAATACAAGATATGAGGAATAGAGAACACAAAGAAACACATGGTAGCAAGTTACATGATCACGTTTATTGATATACCACTGCAGAATACTTGTGTAAGACAATATAATAGAATTGAACAACACTAGCATAAGTGGATCTGGATGGAGCCTAGTCTCCCACTTCCAACGTTCAGGTATTAATCTTCTGATCACTGGCTTTGATTTCACAGGTTTATATACCGAAGACCATCAATGTTACTTATAGATTCATATTCACTGTTAGATTTATTACTGGTAGCTCTGGTGCACAAGTAGTAGTTCACAGACTAGATTAGACACGCATTTTTAGAGCACGGGAATTCTAGTAACCTCAGGGGGTACTGATCTAAGTTTTATATCCTTGTCTCAGAAATACATAGAACGCAAATCAGTGGGCGAACGTTAGATATCACTAGAGTTTTAATATCTGAATAAGGTAATTACGAGAGTCAAGGTCGCCTGTTAATTAAAGAGCACTGATCGCTTAGTACGTCCCAAATGGAATGGTTAAGTATGAATTACACTGGGCAAGGTCTTAGCCACTTCGTAGAAATATTAATTAGTGAATCTAAAACAGCACAGTAATATGTAGTACTGCTAAAGGGAATCTTGGGTAGTATCTGATGGGTCTGGTCCTGGTTATCTTGCGTCCATGATGTTGGGGGCTAACGACTGGTTCCGCGGCCGTCCAGGGGGGCCATATGTGTGAAGTTCTTCAATACGTGGGCAGGTCCTTCTATCCAAATCTGCCACGGAGTCTGCCGGTTCTGGGATCTCACTCCGGAACAACACAAGGGCAGAGCTAGAAATTAACTGCAGGGTAGTGACCCCTGGTTGGTGTCTAGCTTTCAACTGATTTGACTGGGGGCGGGAGTTAGATTTATAGGCTCGGTTCTGGACCCTGTAGACAGTAGGGATCTCGAGTCTTATGGACTTAATTGAGCTCTCAATAGATATGGGGACTAGGTAAGATGGTATTTACTGTTGTGGCACAGGGCGATAGGAAGCCTTTATATTTTCATATAACTGAGCCTTAGTAAGAGGTACTATTTTGGCTATACTGGACGTATTTAGGGAAGAGAGACTGGATCTACTTTGCGAGGAGGATGGGGACAGCTGTGATAGGAGCGTCTCTCTAGATTGTTCAATCTTCATTCTATGGTATAGCTGAGGTGCTAATTTAGTGATCAGAGCATGCAAGAAAGGTAAATGGTTTATTGTGAGTTAATAGAGGTTAGTAAAGGTGTTAGTCATTCATGGTTAGTTCATTGATAGGAAGAATTCCTGTGCTACCTGGCAATGACTCGAAAGTCAAAACAGGGGCCAGGTATACCTCCGCGGGGGTGGGGGTCTCCCTCCTCGGGTGGGCAAAAAGGGGGAGCTGAGCTCTCTGATATATTCGTCCGGCGGCTGTGGCTAGGGGCTTGCCATATCACCAGTGTTTGTAATAACCCTCTGTGTATGAGACAGATGTGAGTGTCTTTAATACCAAAACCGAAGGTGCCTTAGCTAGCTGGTTTTACTCGGCTGGTTGTTAATTGTAGGGTTTGCTGGATATGGTGGAGACTGGGTTGCTAACTCTGCCACATTTATCTGGAAGTATGACAATAGAAGTTAGTTACTGGCGGGGCGGCTAGCCTCGCACCGACGACCATTGGGTGCAGGGTTGTGAATGTGTTGTAAGAGAATAGATGGCATGCAAGGGGCTAGTAAAGTTCTAATGTTGTTCTGGCCTACTAAGTGAAGGTAGGCTGGATAGGAGTATATATATAAAAGGTTGGAGAGCGTTAGTAACGGACAATTCAAGGATCTTCAAGAGGTATGAGAGAGAGGCTAGGTCGGACAAGAGTCGAGAAGCGCGGGTGTCTTAATGAGAGGGGGGGGGGGGGGGAGTTCAAGGGCTACAGGGAAATTTTGCCCCTAAGGTCCCTGGGCGTGGGGGTGGCATTAGGCTACAATTGATATGGAAGTTTGAAAAGGCAGTAGAATACGTTAGCCAAATGCTACCGGGGAATGCAACTATGGGGTGGTATATGAGTCTGGAAAAGATAGAGTTATGTGATCAGTCAGAGGGTTATGGATACTATTAGTTGGCCCTGGGAACTGCGTTTTCTATTAAATATAAAATATCACCCTCAGCGGCAGTTCGTAGGGGTACTTAGTTATTGTTTCGGGGTACTTATGACAGATACTGGTAACCAGGTTATCTTATACAATCTCTGGTTGGGGTAAGAGGTGTAAGACACGAAATAAATTGGCGTAGTGTGGGCTGTGGATACGAAGGAGGCAAGGGGAAGACGTATGACAATTGTGGAAAGTAAATGGAAAAAGGTGAACACAATGGCGGATAAAAATACTTAACCTAAGGATTGCATACATAGATTTATGGGGCGATGGGTCTTCAGAAGCTTAGTCTGGCAAGACAAGATGTTAGGGAATGTTAATATTAATACTTAGTTACTAGAGGAACAGTGCAAGGGGCGACTGGGCACGGGTTACATATATCTATACTCGTCATGGAAAATGATATACGAGGTCTAGGGACAGCGTGGGTGTTTTAACTTCTAAGATATATAACATCTACTTCTCGGATGCAAGAACATACATATATATATTTATGGCTGTCTGATGTGTTGGCATTGGCTCAACGTCGGGACAGGGCATGTTTTTAATATGAATGTATATTCTTATTCATCATCTTTGTAGTTAGGAGTGTAGGACACGAGGGGGTTAGTGTACGTGAGGTGTGGAAAATGGTCAGTTTTAGAAAAGGTAAATGGGTGTGTCCTGGAGCTGTTTAGCCCTGCGGGCTTGGGCCTGGCTGAAATGGCTGGCTCGGTCAGCTGGTCCTTTCGTTCTGTGGACCTTTCCTTTGGTGTTTCTGTGTGGTGTTCGTTCATGGCTTCTGTGGTGGGCTTCTCGTTCTGAGGCATTTTAAGGATGTTTTGGGGAACGGTAATTCATTCAAATTATTTGATCGCCCACCTTCAGGTGAACTGGCCGTCCCCGTGGTTTTCTTATTCTTCATGCAATCGTGACTCAGTTGTCCACTGACCTCTGACCAGTGCGGACATCCACAGTGACCGCTAGTGAACCTGTTTACCCCTTAGTGTGGTGCTAGTGATTTTTTTTTAGTGAAACATGGCTCGTGTTGATGAGATTGCTACCTCCTCCCATGTTCGCCAGCTTTGTCTTGCTTTGCAGGAAAGGCTGGACAATGTGGAGCAGGAGATTCAATGTCTAAAAGATGAAAACTTGGCCTTGAAACTAGCCATGGTGGAGAAGAAGAGTGAGGCTAGTTTTCCTGGGGATGGTGAAACTCCCTGGAAAGTGGTTGCGACAAGTGCAACGACCTGCAAGCTGAAAAGGGACCCACTCAAGACCAGCAACAAGTTCATCACCTTACCTGATGAGTGTGATGGAGAACAAGTGAAGGATAGCGAGGCTGGGAGTGATAGCGAGGCTTGGAGTGATAGCGAGGCTGGGAGTGTTTCCAGGGGCGAGGAAAACACGAGTAAGGGAGGTAAGGAACCTACAATTAAAGGTAAGTGTAAGCTTATCAATGTTGTTAGAGACTCTATGGTTAGGTATTTAGGCGACAATCTCTCCACCAAAGTTAGGAAGCTGGAGTGTCTCCCCGGGGCAGGTATAGGTAGAGTTTGTGAGAGATTGGAGGACGTCATTGACGACTTTGGAGATAAACCCATAGTCGTACTTACTGCAGGTAGCAATGACGTGGGAAAGCTTACCAGTGTTGAACTGCGTAAGTTGTATAGGGTAGCCTTAGATAAGATTAGGATGAAGGGTGGGATTCCCATTGCTTGCTCTATCTTGCCAAGAAGAGGTGTCAGACGTGAATGGTTGTCCAGAGCAATTGGTTTTAATTGCTGGCTGGCAAAACTGTGTAAAGAGTTGTCATTACCATTCATAGACAACTGGAGCCTCTACTACGGTAACGATAGCTTGTACGCAAGGGACGGGGTGCATTTAAGTAGGAAAGGGATAGGGATGCTAGGAAAGTTAGTTGATAGTGCAGTTGAGGTGGGCTTTTAAATTGGAAATGCCCCACCAAAAGAAAACAAAATAAATTAGGTGATAGAAAAAATAGTCAGGAAAGGAAATTAGATGTTATTAATAACAGTGAAATAATAAGTGACAATGCAGTAATAGAAGTTAGTCATATAAATAGTGGTACAATATCTACCTTAGTACAAGATAATAACAAAAGTCAAATAGATACTAATAGAAGAAAAGAAGGTCCACCAGACACCAGTAAAAGAAATACATTGAGATTAAATTACACAAACTGTAGGAGCTTATGTAATAAAATGGACGAACTTAGAGCACTTGTTAGCAATGAAAATATAGACATAATAGCGCTTACTGAAACATGGATTAATACAGAATCAAAGCATTTTTTAGCAGAATTTGATATACCAGGATATAGTTTGTTTAAATATGACCGAACAAGTAGGAGGGGCGGCGGTATAGCAGTGTTTGTCAGGAGTTCATTAAAATGCTGTACTAAATCAGGTATTAGGCTAAATAATGATAACGAAAGTGTTTGGGTAGAGGTTAGCGAAGGTAGCGAGACCATAGTTATTGGAGTAATTTATAGACCACCAAATATGAGTAGAAATGAAGGTAAATCTTTAAGGCAGGAAGTGAAAATAGCATCAAGGTTTAGCAATGTGTGCATTATGGGGGATTTTAATTTTCCGAAGATAGATTGGCAGCATCAAATCGGCGACTCAGATTCTGAGGAGTTTATTGAGGCGGTACAAGATAGTTTTTTATTTCAATTAATTGACTCGCCGACTAGAGGTAATAATATCCTTGATTTAGTTTTCAATAATAATGAACATATGATAAATAATGTTGAGATAGGGGACCAACTAGGAAATAGTGATCACAAATCTATTTATTTTAATATACAATGGACAGGAAATGCTAAAGAGAATCCGTCACTTATCCCAGATTTCAGAAAAGCCGATTATGGTGGGATAAGAAGAGCCTTAAGGGTGGACCCTATTGTTAAACAATTAAGTCAGGATAAGCCAGAGTTAAACTTGACAGCTACATATGAACATTTTATTTCTTCACTTCACAATGCGCAAAATAAGTATATCCCCAAAAGAAGATTTAGATCGATACAGAACCAACCAAAATGGATGAATAATAAACTAATAGATCTTATAGGAAAACAGAAAGGAATATATAGAAAAATTAAGAAAGGCAAAACTCACCTACTGTACTTATTTACTATCAGACTCTATCAAGACAGGTCAAAAAGGAAATTAGGACAGCAAAAAGAAATTATGAAATAAGGATAGCCAACGACTCAAAAAATAACCCTAAAGCTTTTTACCAACTATATAAATCTAAAGTTAGAAATGTAATAGGCCCCCTTAAAACTTCAATAGGAGAAATGACAGAAAATTATTTAGAAATGTGCAGTACATTAAATAGTCAATTTCTATCCGTTTTCACTAATGAAAATTTGGCACAGATTCCAGAAGTCAGTAAGGTATATAGCGATAGTATAGAAAATAGGTTAAGTACGGTTACTATAAGTAGAAATGATGTGCTTAAGGAAATTGACAGACTGAAGTCTCAGAAATCACCTGGTCCTGATGAGGTATATGCTAGAGTATTAAAATAATGCAGAGATGAGTTAAGTTACCCATTAACATTTCTTTTTAACAAGTCATTAGAAACAGGTATAGTTCCAGAAGCTTGGAAGCTTGCAAATGTAGTTCTGATCTTCAAAAAAGGTGATAGATCCATAGCATCAAATTATCGTCCCATTAGTCTCACTTCAATCATAGGAAAGCTACTAGAGTCAATTATTGCTAGGAAAATGAGAAACCACTTAGAAACATTTAACTTAATCAATTCTTCTCAGCATGGATTCACTCAGGGACGTTCTTGCCTTACTAATTTGCTTAGCTTTTTCTCAGAGGTATATGAAGCAGTAGATAATGACAAATCATATGATATTATATATTTAGATTTCAGTAAAGCTTTCGACAGAGTCCCTCATGAGAGATTGATGAGAAAGGTTGAAGCGCATGGAATAGGTGGGGCGTTGTTAGGATGGATTAGGTCATGGCTAATTGGTAGGAAGCAGAGAGTCAGCATATATGGTACTAAGTCAGAGTGGGGATCAGTCAAGAGTGGTGTCCCCCAGGGATCTGTATTGGGTCCTCTGTTATTTATCATATACATAAATTACCTTGATTTAGGTATAACTAGTAGGATAAGTAAATTCGCAGATGATACCAAAATAGGGAGACCAATAGATTCAGATAGCGACATAGAGTGCCTCCAAAGGGATCTAGATACCTTACACGAATGGTCAGTAAAGTGGCAGATGAATTTTAACATTGACAAATGCAAGGTATTAAAGATAGGGAAGACGAATACTAATGCAAAATATTAACTAGCTAATGCTGAATTAGAAAACTCAGACTGCGAGAAAGATTTGGGTGTGTTTGTTAGCAACGATTTGAAACCTAGAAAACAGTGTATAAGCGTTCGTAACAAGGCAAACAGGATTCTGGGGTTCATCTCAAGGAGTGTGAGTAACAGAACTGCCGATGTTATCTTGAAACTTTACTTGTCATTAATGAGACCTCATATGGATTATGCTGTCCAATTTTGGTGTCCTTATTGCAGAATGGATATAAATTCCTTGGAGAGAGTACAGCGAAGAATGACAAAAATGATTCATAATATTAGAAATCTACCATATGAAGAAAGGTTGAACAAATTAGGCTTACATTCGTTAGAAAGACGCAGAGTTAGAGGGGATATGATAAAAGTGTTCAAGTGGTTCAGTGGGGTAAATAAAGGAGACATGAAAAATGTACTGAACCTCAGTGATAGCGAAAGAACTCGAACAAATGGTTATAAATTAGATACATTTCGTTTCAGAAAAGATATAGGCAAATATTGGTTTGGTAACATAGTTGTAGATGGGTGGAATAGGCTACCAAGTGATATAATGGGATCAAAAACGATAGGGAGCTTTAAGATAAAATTAGATAGGCATATGGACGATATGGGTAGGGTGTGAGGGGGATCTACCAGGTGTGGGTCAATCGGCGCTCAGCAGACCCCAGTAATCTTGTGTTAATCTCTGACCATTTTGGTGGGGTCAGTACTCAAGGTATTAGTGAGTTGGGCCTATAATTGGGCCTTGAAATTGGGGTTGGGTGTGACAGGGATCTGCCTTGTATGGGCCGATCGGCTTTTTGCAGACTCCCATTTTCTTATGTTCTTATGTTCTTATTAATTGGGACAGTAGGATAAATCGGAGGCTAGCAAAGACCAAGCAAGAACTTCACCTTCAAGGTTGGTTGACAAGACTTTAACTCTCGGTTAGGCTACTGGTACTACTCTTAGACCAATTTAATACTGACGGTTCCGATTTACCATCCTGACAACACATTTAGATCCAAATAGGTACGGGATGATAGATACAAACATGTTGCAGTAATCTTAAGCTTGATATTAATATGAGGAACATTTACCGATTACAAAAATCTTGACCTTGGTACAGTATCTACTTATATCTACACACTTAACCTGGCACATATCCATTACTGTACTGGGACAGTCTCTTAACCTAGGAGTAGGACTCGAATCTTGCTGTCTGTATCCGCCCCATTCCTCTCATTATCATACTCCCAATCTTGAGTGATACCGGTACAGGCCAGGTTTGCCTTTAGGTCTCTTCGGCCTACCGTATCCTGGCGGATGGGGGGTAATCACACGTCTTCCTGCGGTCCTTGAACCCTCGTAGAGTACACAAGTTCAGCATCCTGCCCTCAGCCGATGGGAGGGGTGAATTTCCGATTCTCCGCCATCAGCATCGCATCGACTCTGTCCCCAACTGGTTCCCTCTGAATGGAGGGAAAGGAAGCCTAAGTCCGGAGAAGAAGCGGGGAATGATGACAGAGTCTAGAGGTTGTGGACACAACGTAGCAGCTGGGTCACGGCAGTGAGAGCATTGACCACTAAGGGTGACGTGGCTTGGGGAGGATAATGGCGGTATTGTACACAAGGGAGCATTACTCTAAATTCGAAAAGGAAAGACTTTTACATGGAATAACAAAAAGGGGTGACAGGATAAATTAGTCTTGAAAGTATTTAGATAGATTTGAGAATATTAGTTCTCCTCCTGATCTAGGCTAATTCCCTCTTTACATAGACAAGGGTTACTTAACTCTTGTTAAAAGATACATTTCCCTTAACCCTTCTTTAGCGGCCTATGCGGTTTATTTATATGTACCGCCCAGCGGGGTGTTTTTAGCCAAAATAGGGCTGTTTACGTGATCATTTTCATGCCTAAATAAGACCCAGAACGTAAAACAAGTATCTATCCCTGAAAGGGCATAAACAGAGCTTTCGAATGACACCATAACGATCCTTTTATGATGGCTAGTTTTCTTGCAATAACCGTGCAACGCGAGTGCAAAAAGCAGGTAATTAGCCACTTTCCCGATACAATTCCGTATATAGCGAGTGAGAGAGGGAGGAGGGAGCTGAGATTCGTGTCAGTAGGTTCGCCGCGGTGGTCTGGAGCAGTCATACGCTCGCTAGTCTCCTGCCACCACTTGTCTCTCTCTCTCAGCAACATTACGTGCTGAAATTGCCACTCGACCTATGTCGAGCGCCGCCACATAGTCCAGCTTTATTAAAAACGACTTATGTGGTGAGCCGCTTTTTGAGGGTTAAATATAGGGAAGAGTGAATGAAGGGGAAAAAGTCTTACAGTTAAGTCAAACCTTACAAAAGATACTAAAAGGGAAAGTACATCGTCTCCCTGTTACACAGCAAAAGGGGGAAGTACAATTTCTTCCCGCTACATGCATGGGGTGGTTGAGAACCCTGGTGTGGCCAATGTCGTCCGGGGTTTGCGAAAATATGTCCTGAAAGAACAGTAATATCTCTTGTAAGGCTTGCTGCTGATGGCAGGGAAGGTGAGGGGGTATTAAAGGTAAGACAGGGATGTCTGGGGGGCGTAACAGGGGGGTTTTACATCGTCGATCATCTCTAACTCTCCTATCAACAGACCCTTCAGCAGGCTGATGGGGTGGTCGGAAATGTTCGCGACCTTCAGGTAGTTTATGGACGTGGGAAGCAAAACGGGGGAGGTTAACCATATGTAAGGCAGGGGAGAACACCAAGGAGACATTGGTGGGGTGGTTAATAGGTATCTAAGCCTGATGATGTGGGGGGACAGAGATGGCATCGGTTGTGGTGGCCTGGGCAATGAGATGTGGCGTTTGAGGTTGGGCTTCGAATTGCAAGCGCCGGTGTTTGCAATCGATCTGGGTGCCCAATATCTGTAGCAGGTTTAACCTGAGGTACCCGTCATAAGCGGTGTTATACGAGTCTAGCACGACAAATTTGTGATCAACTGATGACCCGTGGGGAAGCAAAATGGTGACGGGGTAAATTTCTCCCCGTATTTGTAACGGGGTATTTCCAGCACTGATAAGTGGGCCCAAATTTGTATCATAGTCGCTTGTAAAAATTAGTATGAAGGCAGGACCGTCCGGCACCTGTATCTACGAGAGGACGCACTGGTAACCTGTTTAATTTTAACTTATCGTATATAGGTGGCTGGTGTATCAACGACTGGACCCCCGCAACCAGAAAGGGAGTTGGGGTGTTGCTAAAAATCCATCTCATATTAGGCCAAAGGATTAGTGGAGCTGGGGAAGAGGGGCTGGGGGGTGGCGGAAGGATCTAGAGAGGGGTATTGAGGGGAGTAGTGGGAGGCCGGAGGACCCGCATCGGTCAAGGCCAGACGTGGGGGGTTTTGCGAATGGTGAAGGTACGGGCGAAGCCCACGATAGTTATTGGGATGACTTTGGTTGGGTTGGGGTTGATGCTGATACATGGGTTGCTGATTTGAGAAGCGGTTGGAGGGGGGATTTGACTGTGTTCGGTATCGAGCCCGCCAAGCCCGCACGGGTCAATTATTTGAACAAGAAGGAAATTTGTAAAGGCTTACGGAGGATAGGCAGGGAGCCTATTGGTTGATCCTAGGGTCATATTGGGGAAGAAGGGGGGGGGGGGGGAAGGGGCTATAGGGGATGGGGTTAGCCGAAAGCTGAGTAACATACGGGTGCAGGGGGTGTAGCAGAGGTTGGTGCGGAGGGCTGAGGTTGGTAGGTCTGGGGGTCGGGGTTGGTTTCGGAATGTTGAGGTTGCGTGGGTGTGTGGCTGAGGCCACATATTTGACCTGAAGCACTAGGGGAAATCGTGAGTAGTTTCCGGTTGTAGAAAAATCCGCAACTGGGGTGGCAGTCTCATGTACAGTAAAATATTGTTTTATGTTATTTGGCAAGATTTTGATCAAATTATCGAATACGATTTCATGAATGCGTTCGGCGGACACTGTAGGGTAGGCAGTCTGTGCACACTTGTTAGCTTATGTCGTCAAAATCACCCGTATAGGAAATGTCGTGAAGCTTATTGAGAGCGGGGATGCGGCCCAGTGAAGGTTGCAGGGTAGTGATGATTAATTGCTTCAGGTCATCCAATGGTGTCTCGCTGGTCACTCTTCCGGTCAACCGAGAATAAGTCTGGAATCCTATATTAGAGAGCAAGATGGAGGTATGTTTAGGTTAGGGATAGTTCATGGTGATGGGAGGCATGACCATTTCCAGGTACGTTGTGATGTCCATGGTTTCCGGATAGAAAGCCGTACAGGAGGGGTTTGAGGCTTTTTATATATGAGGAGGTATTTAGGGCTGCATAAACTACTCCATATGGATGTGGGTTCTATTATGCCAGGGAGAGGCATTTCAGTGAATATTCGAGTTAGGTTTACACAATTATTATAGGTGGACATAATAGTGGTTGAATAATATACATATGGACAGCAGTCCTAACACAATACCGAAATCATATGGTTTATATAGGTCAGGTGCATAACCTCAATGAATACTCTATCGTAGTAGAGGGCAATACCATTAATCAGGTTGGTATTGTTTATTTACATCACATGTCTCAAGAACTTGGGTAACAAACATAGACAACTAAGGAATACATTACATACAAAGAAATATACAAAGATGATATTATGAATAATCTTAACATTGCTTGTGAGTGTGGCAGGAATATTTGGGGAAAAACTAGCTTGATTCTAATATGATATGTGTGTAAGGCAGAGCTAGTCATCTATTGGTAGGAAGTGGTTAGGCGGCTGAGTGGCCGAGCAAACGTGTAACAGTCTACTTATAAATACCGATATACGTTATTGGTAGCGTGTTGAGGGTATAATATAAAGGCAACTGGTCGAATATAAAATTACATTAGAGAGGAACTGACAGACAGACCACATATAATATATATATCTAGCAGTATCTTCTGCAGTGAGGCTGATAGAGATACTAGGAGATATTAAATACTTCTTACATCCACTAGCAGTATCTTCTGCAGTGAGGCTGACAGAGATACTAGGAAATATTAAATACTCCCAACTAAACAATTAACTACCACACTGAGTCCTGGCTCTTTTTGGTTGCAGGAAAAAAGGGCAACCTTAGCCCTTTCTACTGTCGACATAAGCACCTGTAGCTCCGGCGACGGGGGTAGGGAGGAGAGTAGTGGTAGGGCCCTCAGGATTCGCTTTCGGATCCCCTCTCAGGACCAATCAGCAGGTATGCTGGATGGTGGCGGCATCTGGTCACCCTGGTTGGCTGAGGTGACCCGGGAGCTGGATAATACCAGGACAGCCTGTGTGGGTGACGTCACTAACGGTGGCGTGGGACCGTAGCACTGCCTTTTTGGTGACCAAGTAGTCCGCGGGAGTTTGTTTTATTTTAGACTGGGGGGGGGAGTTTACTATCTCTTTCTCAGGGTGACTTGTGAATGTTGGGCTTGTTCTGCATGTGAGAAAACGGGCAAAGGGGAGACTCTACCATTGTGGGGTCCAAATGGACGGCGCTGCTCTTGGTTTGTGAGGGGCGAGAGGCGCGATGTCGGAGTGGCGGGAGGAGGGGTGGCATGATCCGGGCTGACTCTGGACGGTGCAATGGATACCCTTGGTTGTGGGTACCGGAAGTGAGGGTGGCTGTATGTGGGCGCCCATGGGGTGCCCCTCACCTGTCGGGGCATGGCATGGGTATGGTAGAGCTGTTGGGGTGTCCGGCCAGTGTGTTGGGGTGTCCGGTATGAGGGACTTTTTCCAGTCGCTCTATATATTTCCTGAGTGCTGGAGACCAGAATTGACCAGCATACTCCAGGAGAGGCCATATCAAAGCGTTGTAAAGTGTGAGGACTATTTCCTTATTTCTATTCTTAAATTGCCTCTTTATACAGCCCAATAATTTCTAAGCTTTCTTCTCTACTTCAATGCACTGCATCACAGGCCATAGCGCGATTGGACCTGCATACCGTGAGGTCAGCAGTTCAAGGCTCGGGCCAGCCAGTGTGTGTTATTGGTAGACACCAGTGCTGTTGGTGGACGGCGCGGTCTACAATCTGTGGCAACTATTCACTGAAGTCTCTGATCATCAGGACACCCACCCTAGCCCAGCTCTTGAGCAGGGAGTGCATGGTGGAAAAAAAACGCATCATCAATAAGAACACCCAAATCTTTTTCCAAGTCAGTCACTTCCAAAGGCATTCCCAATAGCGAATAGCCTGACTTTGGGTTTGCTTGGCCGATATGCATCACCTAGCACTTTTCCAAGTTTAGAGGCATCTGTCATGTTTCCGACCATTCAGCCAGTCTGTTGAGGTTCATCCTGAGCTGTTCAACCCCTTTGGGGTCTTTCACATTCATTCCAAGTTTTATGTCATCTTCAAACTTGGAGATCACACGCAACAGACCAATATCGATGTCAATGACATATATGATAAACAGTGAGTGAGTGAGTAGTTTCCGGTTGTAGAAAAATCCGCAACTGGGGTGGCAGTCTCATGTACAGTAAAATATTGTTTTATGTTATTTGGCAAGATTTTGATCAAATTATCGAATACGATTTCATGAATGCGTTCGGCGGACACTGTAGGGTAGGCAGTCTGTGCACACTTGTTAGCTTATGTCGTCAAAATCACCCGTATAGGAAATGTCGTGAAGCTTATTGAGAGCGGGGATGCGGCCCAGTGAAGGTTGCAGGGTAGTGATGATTAATTGCTTCAGGTCATCCAATGGTGTCTCGCTGGTCACTCTTCCGGTCAACCGAGAATAAGTCTGGAATCCTATATTAGAGAGCAAGATGGAGGTATGTTTAGGTTAGGGATAGTTCATGGTGATGGGAGGCATGACCATTTCCAGGTACGTTGTGATGTCCATGGTTTCCGGATAGAAAGCCGTACAGGAGGGGTTTGAGGCTTTTTATATATGAGGAGGTATTTAGGGCTGCATAAACTACTCCATATGGATGTGGGTTCTATTATGCCAGGGAGAGGCATTTCAGTGAATATTCGAGTTAGGTTTACACAATTATTATAGGTGGACATAATAGTGGTTGAATAATATACATATGGACAGCAGTCCTAACACAATACTGAAATCATATGGTTTATATAGGTCAGGTGCCTAACCTCAATGAATACTCTATCGTAGTAGAGGGCAATACCATTAATCAGGTTGGTATTGTTTATTTACATCACATGTCTCAAGAACTTGGGTAACAAACATAGACAACTAAGGAATACATTACATACAAAGAAATATACAAAGATGATATTATGAATAATCTTAACATTGCTCGTGAGTGTGGCAGGAATATTTGGGGAAAAACTAGCTTGATTCTAATATGATATGTGTGTAAGGCAGAGCTAGTCATCTATTGGTAGGAAGTGGTTAGGCGGCTGAGTGGCCGAGCAAACGTGTAACAGTCTACTTATAAATGACGATATACGTTATTGGTAGCGTGTTGAGAGTATAATATAAAGGCAACTGGTCGAATATAAAATTACATTAGAGAGGGACTGACAGACAGACCACATATAATATATATATCTAGCAGTATCTTCTGCAGTGAGGCTGATAGAGATACTAGGAGATATTAAATACTTCTTACATCCACTAGCAGTATCTTCTGCAGTGAGGCTGACAGAGATACTAGGAAATATTAAATACTCCCAACTAAACAATTAACTACCACACTGAGTCCTGGCTCTTTTTGGTTGCAGGAAAAAAGGGCAACCTTGGCCCTTTCTACTGTCGACATAAGCCCCTGTAGCTCCGGCGACGGGGGTAGGGAGGAGATTCAGGATTCGCTTTCGGATCCCCTCTCAGGACCATTCAGCAGGTATGCTGGATGGTGGCGGCATCTGGTCACCCTGGTTGGCTGAGGTGACCCGGGAGCTGGATAATACCAGGTCAGCCTGTGTGGGTGACGTCACTAACGGTGGCGTGGGACCATAGCACTGCCTTTTTGGTGACCAAGTAGTCCGCGGGAGTTTGTTTTATTTTAGACTGTGGGGGGGGGGGGGGAGGTTACTATCTCTTTCTCAGGGTGACTTGTGAATGTTGGGCTTGTTCTGCATGTGAGAAAACGGGCAAAGGGGAGACTCTACCATTGATGGGTCCAAATGGACGGCGCTGCTCTTGGTTTGTGTGGGGCGAGAGGCGCGACGTCGGAGTGGCGGGAGGAGGGGTGGCATGATCCGGGCTGACTCTGGACGGTGCAATGGATACCCTTGGTTGTGGGTACCGGAAGTGAGGGTGGCTGTATGTGGGCACCCATGGGGTGCCCCTCACCTGTCGGGGCATGGCATGGGTATGGTAGAGCTGTTGGGGTGTCCGGCCAGTGTGTTGGGGTGTCCGGTATGAGGGACTTTTTCCAGTCGCTCTATATATTTCCTGAGTGCTGGAGACCAGAATTGACCAGCATACTCCAGGAGAGGCCATATCAAAGCGTTGTAAAGTGTGAGGACTATTTCCTTATTTCTATTCTTAAATTGCCTCTTTATACAGCCCAATAATTTCTAAGCTTTCTTCTCTACTTCAATGCACTGCATCACAGGCCATAGCGCGATTGGACCTGCATACCGTGAGGTCAGCAGTTCGAGGCTCGGGCCAGCCAGTGTGTGTTATTGGTAGACACCAGTGCTGTTGGTGGACGGCGCGGTCTACAATCTGTGGCAACTATTCACTGAAGTCCCTGATCATCAGGACACCCACCCTAGCCCAGCTCTTGAGCAGGGAGTGCATGGTGGAAAAAAACCGCATCATCAATAAGAACACCCAAATCTTTTTCCAAGTCAGTCACTTTCAAAGGCATTCCCAATAGCCTGACTTTGGGTTTGCTTGGCCGATATGCATCACCTTGCACTTTTCCAAGTTTAGAGGCATCTGTCATGTTTCCGACCATTCAGCCAGTCTGTTGAGGTTCATCCTGAGCTGTTCAACCCCTTTGGGGTCTTTCGCATTCATTCCAAGTTTTATGTCATCTTCAAACTTGGAGATCACACGCAACAGACCAATATCGATGTCAATGACATATATGATAAACAGAAGTGGGCCAAGGAGAGATTCCTGTGGAACTCCAGAAGTGACTGGAGTCCACTCAGAAGAAACACCATTGATTACCGCTCGTTGTTTTCTACCTGTTATCCAACTTTCTATCCAATTTGTGACCTCTGTTACTTAGCTCATTCACTTTTGACATTAGCCTGTGAGATAGGGGAGAAAAACGAAAGAGGAGATGGAAGCACCAGTACAAAAACAACTCCCGTCACCACGCCGCCGAGACAAAGGACACAAGAGCCTCCTCACCCCGGCAGGCTCGGGTCGCCACCATCACCTCACCACTTCCCCCGACACCAGGAAAAGACCTAACTGTGAGGTTAACCTCCAAGCGGCTCGCTTGGTGTAGTGACTAGCGTCTCGGACTTCCACCCAGAAGGCCCGGGTTCGCGCCCACGCTCGGCGCATTAAAGATTTTTCACAAGCACTGAGTCGTTACCATCCCTCATGAGCAAAGGGATGGGGTAGTAGTACAGGACCCCAATGGAAATACGCCTAATCGGCCTTATTGAGCTATCCTTAGCTAGCTTAGCATGCGCTAGCTTTAAGAACTATTATTATTATTATTATTATAACACTACCAGCAAAACCAAAGAAGGCCGACAACAACATCCAGGAGAGAAAACCTTCCATAAAGCTCAAACCACCACACTCCCATTTTGCCCGGAGACTCGCCACTGCCGTGGCGCGAATTCCGAGAAGGGCTATCGCCGTCGATGCACACCCTCCTCTGCGCACAACAGGCCTTAAAGGCCCGAGATGTGTAGCCGGAAGGAACAACAGAATTGACAAAATATCCCCAGCCAAATCCAGAAGCGGTACAGTTGGAAAGATACATTAAAAGGCACTGGCTGATAGTTATCTGGAAGACTTGGGATTATCTTTTCTGAGAAGCTGCTTTGAGGGAGTAAGACACTGGTGGAACTATTCGACACATTTCTCTAAGGTACCTTGGATTTGCTCGTACTTTTGTTAGACAACACTGGTGACCACCTAACATTTATACATTGCCTTGGTACGGGACTTTACTATAATTAGAGTATGCAGCACGGAGCAAGCGCTCTAGTTTTAGTAAACCCACAAACTTAGGAAGGCTGGTTGGAAGAGCATAAGACACTGGTGTAACGGCTTCCTTCTCAGTTATGACTTGTAGTGGAGGGTGTAAGACACTGGTGTAACAACTCCCTACTTAGTCCTTACGATACGAGAGCGTAAGACACTGGTGTAAAGGCTCGTATTCGTAACAATCCCAAGATTCCATCATATAAGTTTCTCTAGAGACTCACATAGAAGTCTAGATCTGGATTGTAAGAGAGAGCGTAAGAAACTGGTGAAACGGCTTCTTACTTTAATCCCATGATACGAGAGCGTAAGACACTGGTGTAATGGCTCGTTTTCATGTAAGACCCTCACCTCTACAGTCTGCAGAGATCTACGAGGAAGTCTTCACCTACCTGCTGAAGTCTAGGTCTGGATTGTAAGAGAGTGCGTAAGACTCTGGTGAAACGGCTCCTTACTTTAATCCCATGATACGAGAGCGTAAGGCACTGGTGTAACAGCTCGTTTTTCATGTAAGACCCTCACCTCTACTTCAGAGGATCTACAAGGAAGTCTTCCCCTAACTTCTGTCCCCATCACACGACAGAACCACCCCCTCAGAACAGGACTTCATAGGGAATATCAGGCAGCAACATCTTCAGAGATTTTCAGAACCTGCCTGTATCTTCCCCTTGAGATGCCTAGAGGATCCTCGATGGTGCTGCCATTTAAAACCTATTCCTGTCTTATGTAATATTGCACCTCTACCCATATGAATTTGTGTGAATAAGAATAACCTATGTTAGTATTCTGTGTTATATTATCCTCTATTACCTTCGTGTTTGTGTTCTTATGTGTTCTCATCTTCTCCAGTCAGGCAAGAACCTACCTACTAAGTCAATACAACCCCAGTAAAAACCTGGTATAACAGTCTGCAATGACTCCAATGAGGCACTTTGTCGTAAGCTTTTTGAAAATCTAAGTAAAGCATGTCTATGGCTCTACTTTTGTCATATTCACTCAGCATTTCATGGAAAAATTCCAGCAAATTGGTAAGACATGATCGGTGTCGCCTGAATCCATGTTGGGAATCTGTAATTAAATTGTGTATTTCTAAGCAGTCAACTATCTTGTCTACTATTATCCCTTCTAAGAGCTTTACTATGATAGAAGTCAAGCTAATTGGCCGATCATTCTTGGGACACTCGTGATCCCCTTTCTTAAAGATTGGTGTCACATTAGCCAGTTGAGAGAGAGAGCGATATATTTATATATATTTACATAGATACACTGGCCACACAGACCTTACGATCCAAATGAGGTGGTCAGAACTTAATTCTAGTAGAGATGGCATAACCGATAGAAAAGGAAAGTTGAAGGAAAGGATAGAATAGAAGATGGCTCTCTCCCCACCCTCCGCCCCTCCGGCAATTGTCGTACATGAAAAAGTTGGAAGTGATTAACCTTGCTGGGCTTCGAAATCCCAAGAAGGAATTTACAGGAAAGATTGGAAGAAAAAAAAAAAAAAAAAAATGCAACCCTTCGCCTTAGCAGCATGTACATTTTGGGGTTAATTGGAATCATCCAACCCATCACCCTTAGTTGTATGTACTGTACATATTTAATTATGATTTTTAATTATTATTTTTTATTTGTTTATTTACTTTTTTTTTCTTTTCTAACGCTCTTCAGCTGAACAAATAATAACAATGATAATTACTGCCTACTCCATACCAATTTGTCTGTGGTATGAGTCTAGATTTTTCTTAAATGTATCTATAGAGGAGCTGTCTATTACTGTATTTGGAAGTTTGTTCCACTCATCAATTACACTGTGAGTGAAGAATTTTTTAGTTGTATCTAGATTCGCTCTCCAACCTAATAATTTTAAATTGTTTCCTCTTGTAGATGTGTCTTCGGCTTTTTTGAATAACTTGGCTACGTTAATGTTACTGAATCCTTTTAGAATTTAAAAACACTCTATCAATTAGCCTCTCATCCTTCGTTTCTTAAGTGAAAACAGATCAAGTTCTCTCAGTCTTTCATCATATGATTTATTTCTCAATGAAGGGATTAGTTTAGTGGCTCGCCTTTGCACAGATTCCAATTTTTTAACATCCTTTATGAGGTGAGGTGACCAAAACTGCACAGCGTATTCGAGGTGCGGTCTCACCATACTTTTGTATTAGGGCAAAACTATGTCTTTGCTGTGATAGTGGAAGTTTCTTCTGATGAAACCTAGTGCCCTGTTTGCTTTGTTTGCAGCCGCTGTGCATTGATTGGAAGATTTTAAGTTTTTGTTTATAAGCACTCCCAAGTCTTTTATTTGTGTTACATTTTTTATCCTCTCTTCATTCATGTAGTATTCATATTTATTGGTTTTAGAACCTATTTGCAATATCTGACATTTGTTTACATTAAACGGCATTTTCCACTTCTCCGACCATTCTGTGACTTTATTTAAATCAGCTTGAAGGTTTATTCTATCACCTTCGGAAATTATTGCATTACCTATCTTCGTGTCGTCCGCGAATTTGGAAATTAAATTATTTATGCCATTATCTAGATCATTGATATATATTATGAACAACACTGGCCCCAATACTGAGCCTTGGGGGACTCCACTAGTTACTGGGCTCCATGTTGATTCCACACCGTTGATAACTACTCTTTGCTTTCTTTCACTTAGCCAGTTTTTAATCCAATCATACGTTTTGCCCTGTATTCCTATGTCTCTTATTTTCTGTAATAATTTATCATGCGGGACCTTGTCGAAGGCCTTTTGAAAGTCTAGATACACTATGTCGAGGCTTTTGGTGAAGTCATTTAGTTTGTATAGGCTGTCATAAAATTCTATTAAATTAGTTAGGCATGATCTCTTTGCTCTGAATCCGTGTTGACTATTGTTAATAAGGTTATTGTTCTCAAGGAATAATATGATTTTATCACTTATGATTGATTCACATATTTTTCCAATTACGGAAGTTAAGCTAATTGGCCTATAGTTATTTGGTAGTGTTTTGTCACCATTTTTAAATATCGGTGTTATATTGGCAATCTTCCAGTCGGTAGGTACATGTCCTTGTTTGAGTGACATATTTAGTATTAAGGTTAGTGCCCCGGAAACTTCTTTGACTAATTTAAAATTTTAGGGATAAACATGTCCGGCCCAGGTGATTTATTGACATGAAGTGAGTCGATTTTTTTTTTAATTACTTCTGACTGGGTAATAATAAAATCTTGTAGAACATAGTTACATGTTTGATTATTTTCTTGTGGCACGTTTTGGTTACTGGCAGTATTAAATACAGAAGAAAAGTGTTGATTAAGAGTAGCAGCTATGTCCCTGCTATCTGATTCTAATTCACTTTATTATTTATTATCGGGCCAATGCCACTTTTAATTTGTTTATTGATATTTATATATCTATAGAATTGTTTTGGATTAGATTTGCTCGCATGTGCGATTTTAATTTCGTAATTCCTCTTTGCAGATTTAATTAGCGATTTAACTTTTCTTCTCGCAACCGAGTATTGATTTTGGATGGTAATATTATCTTTATCCATTTTTAATTTGTATAGACGATTTCTTTCACTAATTGCTCTACTATTATTGTTATTGTACCATAGGGATTTATTTATACTGTTATTGTGTCGTTTACGCATAGGGATATATTTATTTTGGGCAGTAAAGAAAAGATCTTTGAATGTTATCCAAGCTTCTTCGGTACTAGAGAGACTATTTATACGTGTATGGATATCGTTTATCTCTTTTTTAGTCCACTAATATCAGCTTTGTTGTAGTCAGGTATGAATGTTTCACTAATATTGGTGGTGTGAGTCATGTTGATCTGGAACCTAATGCTATTATGATCACATCCACTTAACTGTTCACCAACTTGTAAGTTTGACGTTATATATGCGTGAGTTGTGATAACTAAATCTAATATATTGTCACCCCTAGTCGGGGTCTGAACTAATTGATATAGGAAATTATCGTTCATAAATTCTAGAGAGAGAGAGAGAGAGAGAGTTAATGTACGTGACGTACAAAGGAGTACAAAGGAGTACAAAGGAAATCAAGCAACAACAGATCTAGTGACCCTTCTAGGCTGCTTGTCCTCCAAAACACTGAGGATCAAGTGTCCAAACAGTGGTTTAGAGGGGGTAAGGGAACATTGGAAAGGGAACTACTGCCCTGCCACTAACGTGGCAGAACTAGGAAGTTAGTAGGGGACATATGGGTTAGTAACTGAGGGGAGGATAAAATAAAGTTATTCATTTACAAACGCAGTCAGTCGCGTGTTTGATGCGAGATATTTGTCTAGGCGGAATTTAAATGAATCAACGGTGCTGCAGTCTATAACGTCTCGGGGAAGCCCATTCCACAAGTTGACAACTCGATTGAAGAAGAAATTCTTAGATTCGTGTGAGTTAAAAGATTTACCAATAATTTTGCAACCGTTTCCCCGCGTGTAATTAGATTGGTCGATAGTGAAGTACTTACTACAGTTCATATTGTCGATACCTTTGATGATTTTGAACACTTGAATTAAGTCACCTCTTAATCTGCGCTGGGTTAAAGGAAATAGATTTAATTCTCTAAGACGCTCTTCGTATGGTTTGTTCTTTAGGCTAGGTATCATTTTGGTAACTCTACGTTGAACTCGTTCTAGCTTGTTTATGTCTTTTTGGTAATAAGGGCACCAGCATTGAACGCAGTATTCCAGAAGAGGGCGGACTAAGGAATTGTAAAGGGTTAGGATTACGTCTTTGGATTTATGCTCAAATGATCTGCCTATAAAGCCAATTATTTTGTTTGCCTTCTTAACAACTTCTGAACATTGTTGACTCGGTTTTAGGTTACTCGATATTGTTACTCCCAGATCGGTTTCTCTGTTTACATTCTTAAGCTGAGTGCCATTCATCGAATAGTTTGCTTTCTCATTTAGGTATCCGATATGTAGTACTTTACATTTATCCGCATTGAAACTCATTTGCCAAATTTGGGCCCAATGTGACAATTTATCTAGATTGTGTTGCATATCGTCAACTTGATCTTTTGAGAGTACGCTATTTGCAATTTTTGTATCGTCAGCAAATTTTGAGATTGTACAGGTGAGACCCTCATCTATGTCGTTGATGTAAATTAGAAAGAGAATTGGTCCTAGTACCGATCCCTGGGGTACCCCGCTACTTACATTGGTCCATTTAAATGCCTTACCGTTTATGACTACTCTTTGCTTTCTGTCGCTGAGCCAATTTTCTATCAATTTCAACACACCGTCTTGTATTCCATGCGCTTTTAGTTTTAGCAGTAAACGTTTGTGGGGAACTTTGTCAAAGGCCTTTTGAAAATCAAGGTATATAATATCTACAGCTTTACTCTCATCGTAGAGGTTGAGGATATCGTGGAAGAAGTCTAAGAGGTTTGTTAAACAGGAACGTTTTTTACGAAAGCCGTGTTGAGTATCTTTAAGTATGTTATTTTCCTCTAAGTGATTTACGAGTCTGTCTCTTATGACCGTTTCTAGCATTTTACATACAACTGAGGTTAAGCTAATTGGACGATAGTTACTTGGTAGGGATTTGCTGCCTTTTTTTAATATCGGTGTTACGTTGGCTATCTTCCACTGATCAGGCATAGTTCCAGACTGCAAGGATTTATTGAATAGTAATGTTAGTGGTTTGGAGAGCTCTTGCAAACTACCTTGAATCTTTATATCAATCAGAAAATATACTTATCATGCTAGAACAAATCTGGTTATTGGTGAGTTCTACTAACAGGGATGAACAAGTATTTTATATATAACTACAATTATATACAAAGGCAAGTAATAAAATAGGTACAGAACATCAGTTTTCTTTATAAACAAATCAATGTAAGTTCACACAATAATGGTAAGAACAATACATAGAAACATAAATATACACAATTCACAGTTAGAGTTAAATAATGAGCTTTACTAGAGTTATGGGTAAAAAGGCACGCATGCTCTGAACGCATGCTCTAAACGCAAGATGAACACATGCATAATTTAATTATGTAGTTTTTAATTTCATAGATCAAATCAAACTTCTGGTTTGGTTAAGTTAAAGTAGACATTCTTTGCCTTCTTACGCATCAAATCAACCAAGCTACAGACCAACATGGTGAAACACATACAATAGCACTGGATATATCAAAGGCATTTGATAGAGTCTGGCATCAATCCTTATTGTCGAAGATGTCACACTACGGCCTTGCATCATTAGTTCCACTAATTTCTTCTTATCTTCATAACAGAAAAATACGTGTAATGGTAGATGGCCTTTATTCTCAATTTCACTCAATAAATGCTGGTGTTCCCCAGGGATCAGTTTTGGCCCCAACTCTGTTCCTCATTCATATCAATGATCTCATATCTACCACTCATAATCCAATACATTCCTACGCAGATGACTCAACACTCCACAGTTCCTTCACATTTACCAATTCTTTCACCCAACCCGATCTTATAAATTCAAAAATAAACACTGCAATTTCTCTGAACCGGGACCTTTCTAGAATTAATGAATGGGGACAAGAGAATCTAGTTTCCTTTAATGCACAGAAAACCAAGTACATTCAATTTTCTAACCGACAGAATCTCACTGACTCCCATATATTTTTTAATGATGTAAATATTCCCACTTCCCCTAGTATTGACATTCTCGGTGTAACATTAACTACTAACTTGAGCTGGACACATTATGTTAGAAGCATTGCTAAGAATGCCTCTAAAAAACTGGGACTCCTGTACAGAGTTCGAGAATTCTTCACTGACGAGCAGTTGGCCGTAATATATAAAAGTCATGTGCGCTCTCAGATGGATTACTGTTCACCTCTGTGGGGTGGAAGTGGAGTGGTTGCATTGAGGCAGTTGGACAAAATTCAAAATAAAGCTATTAGATTAATCAATAACCCTGCAATCACACAGGACCTTCCTACATTAGCCATACGAAGAAACGTTGCATCCCTTGCATTATTCTACAGATATTTTCACAGCAATTGTTCCGAGGAACTTGCTTCAATTGTGCCGCCTCTCCACATCTTTCCCCGTAGAACTAGGGCAGCTGAGAGCGCCCATGAATTTACACTTTCTCCTCCACAATGCAGAACTTCTGCTTATCAGAATTCATTTATCCCCAGAGCTACTACTCTTTGGAATTCACTTCCCTCGAATTGCTTTCCACAAACTTACAATCAACAAATGTTTAAATCCAGTTGTTACAAACATTTTATGAATGGAGGATGCCTTTAGGCACATGGACCTTTTTGTTTTATCTGTGTTTTTCCTTCCTCCGTTCATTGTCTCTTAAAAAAAAAAAAAAAAAAAAAATATACAGTATAGTAAGTTGATACAATTGGAAACGGCGAATTTGGTGTTTTTATCAATTAAGTTATTAGAGTTATATTTAGCGAAGTCAGTCTCTCTTTGATCACGAAGTCACGTTTTCTCTACTCGTTCGACAATAGTTTTATTTACTTTTTATAAGGGATGAATAATTAACTATTAGAAAATCGCTTAGCAAAAAGTGTACACTATCGATTGTTGGTTGTTTTCAAAATTAATTATCTGCTATTTAATAATCCTGGTTTACGGTGATGCGAGAGTGCCCAAACGTAAATATAATAAATAAAATATGTTTTGTTTTACATGAAGGGTAATACACTGTTTTTTCAAGAATGGATTCTAATATTTAGAGACACACTACAACTATTTAATTTAGCGATTTCCCTGATGTCGGAGGGGGACTTAGTGATCTTTCATGTGTTTGACATGCTGGGCTTTTGTTACTACACTCGTCTGTCTTGGGTGTCTGGTTAGGTTTGGAATTCCTCAGGGTGCGACTTGCAGCTTTCTTCTTCGGCTCTGCTTGAAGGGTAGGCCTCGGACTACCTGTGCAATGTTTCGGACCTCATGCAAGTGAAAGGGTAGAGGTGAGTCCCGGCTTCCGCTGCTCTAGTCGATGACTTAGAGGGTGAGCATCAAGCCTTACTATTACATCAGTTTGCACTTGTGTTGGTATTGTACACAACGAGTCAGTCTTGTGACCAGATTTGCTAGTATCGAACTTAGCAGGTTGACAAAGAGCACTTGGTATATTCAGTCTTCAGACCTGAGGTGCTAGTCTAATAACAGGTTTACCATTAACACTTGGTACCGTCAGTCTTGAGACCTGATGTCTAGTATTGAACCTAGTTTTCCCAGTCTCGTACCTAGGGTTGTTCCAGTTTTCAGACCTGGAGATTGTATTATCAAACCTAGCCAAAGTATTTCTCTTAGGTTGAGTGACATAGTCCGTCCTAGTTCTGCATATGCTCGTTCCTATCCAGTGCGAGCTAGAAAGCTACGCTCTGCTGTATATATTGTCCACGCGACTTCCTATGGCATTGTTGTTTCTCGTATAGCCTTATGGGGGCATCTGCGTGTGTGAAGGGTGCGCAGGTATTCTCTCCTTGGGCTTTTTATGTCCTTGTTGCGTGGTGCTGGTGCTGGTCTGTATGGCCGCAATTTGTATCTGGTCCTAAGAATACTACTAAATTATAGTTTTAATTTTATATTTTACATAGGATATTTTAATGCGGTCCACCCTTTTTCTAGCAGGACTTAGGTTAATCTGAAAATGTTTATGACTAGGGGTAATTTAAGGTGTTTTAATTTTTTGAAATGATGGATACAAGCTTGTTTACATATATTCCCTATAACAACTCTAGTACTAAATGGCTCAATCACATAGTGGGAACAGTCACACCAGAGTTCAAAGTAGGTAATATGGAAATATTATATGATATAGTCCATGGGCTGGAGGGGGTCTACTTGATCCCCCCACCCCACACACACACCACACACACACACAACTTTACCTCTCTGGTATATTTTTGTACCTACAGTATGGTCCCAGTGATTCAGAAATGTTTGCAAACATTATATATTTTGGGATGCATTATGTGCTTGGGGGTCATTTTTGAAGGCCTCCATCAATAATTTTCGTCTTAACCAGAGGTTGGAACTAAAATAGCCATAATTTATTTTTAAATCAATCAATTTAAACGACACTGATACCAATAGTTGTGGTGTAGATACTCCTTAAGGTGGTATCCAATTCGATGGGATTCTGTTATAGTTAGTGCCACAGAAGGTTAAAGGGTAACACAAATTAACAGTGCTTAAAAGCTAACCATATTAAAACAAATCTTATTACGAACACCATTCCAATGGGTCCTATTAAAAAAACTGAGTTGAAATGGCAGATAAAAGGTGCAAGCCCAATTGTCCCGTAAGCCACCCAATAATGGAAGAAATTCGTTGCCGGGACATTATTACGGGGAAAGGAAAGCAGGAGAAGAGAAGAAATAACATCAAAGGCGCCGCCCGGGCACCTGTAACCTGGGCCGGCCGGCTCAGCCAATTAGCGTCTGAACTGGCGTCACTGAGGGGTATATAAGGAGAAAGGAGCGGGGGAGAGAGGCATTTACATCTCAGATCTTCCTCAACCGACACCTCATAGTGATTACATTCAGTTTGCAGACGACATAACGCAAATAATTATACCTTCTAGCAAATAAAAAAATATAGCAGTACGTACACTCGGCCGCAATTCCGCGTGGGCCACCTAGTCGTAGGGTTTGGGTAAATCCGTTGTGTAGTTTGTTCGCTCTGAATATAGTAAGATCTCACACTCCCCTCCCTGAATCAATCGAAGATTTTGCCCCATAGATGGCGCAGCTTGATGGGAAGGGAGGGAGCTTGTCGTAGTGTTAAAAGGGTAGGACACAATGGGAGGAGGTGACGTTTTATAACATGCAGTGACGAATGTTAAACTTATTTACTTTTACTTGTTCATACAATAATGTTCCCGAAACTAATTCGTAATGAACAGTAGATTCCCTATTTCAGTAACTGAAACGTCACTCTCTCTTTCTCTCTCTCTCTCTCTCCACCCTACTTTATTGGTATGAATAAAATAATAGTACAGGTCATACTATATAATATATAACATACACCTTTTGTTAGCAAACTACAAACTAGTGACAAATTAGATTAACAGAAGTAGTCAACTATTATTATTTAGATGAGTTACCTTTGTAGTGTCAAAATATGTCGATCTGTGGATGACTTACCTCAAGCATGAGAGTCACAGTTAATACTGAGTCGGTGGGCTATTGATTACATTGATCAGGATTCATTAAGATTGGTAATATCATTATCAAGATTCTAAATTACCTGTGGCCAGAAAGAAAACATTACATATGATCACATTGATACATTAAGCCAAATGGTAGAGGTATGACATGTCTGATTTATATATTTAACAATTAATTTACATCGAGGCAAATTTGTTGATAAAGCATTTCCCTCAGGAATATCAGTATATTTAGAGTAGCTGGCAACAGTGTTTAAACTTAGATACAAAATTCCTCTCTGTTTATGGCGATTTAAAGTCGATTTTCCTGTGCATCAAGGTAAACTACCCATTCCCTCCCCCAAATGGATAGTTTGAGTCTCGTTTCACCTTTATTGCTCTCTGACATTAGGTTGAAATTAGTATGGATCTTCATAAAGAGCTCCTTACCAAAACTTCTGCTGAAAATACACACTTCCTACTCGACAGGCTTACCAACATTTATCAGGGTAAACTCTATGACCTTAACTATTCAGCTGTAGTACCAATCTAATTATTTCTGATTAACTTGCTCTATAGACGAATGCTAATAATTGAT
This sequence comes from Paralithodes platypus, assembly GCA_032716605.1. NCBI lineage: Eukaryota > Metazoa > Arthropoda > Malacostraca > Decapoda > Lithodidae > Paralithodes > Paralithodes platypus. The sequence goes on along the minus strand of CM064483.1, from coordinate 31,617,511 downwards.
GTGTGCTAACCTAGAAACAATAAATAAAATAATTACTAAAGTATATGAAAAATCTGTTGGTATCACGGAAGAGCCAAGTCTGGTTTCTCAGAGAGAGAGAGAGAGAAGTTGCACTGTGTTAATCGATTTATGTAGTAAATATGGTATTGATAAATAATGTGTGCATTACCTTGGTAACAGTGAGACTATGAGTAACTACATGTAAACTTAGGTTATTAGATATCACAAATAGACCAGGGTATACACAGATAATATTATTCCACACATATAATTATTTATACTGATATGTTGTACTCTTTGCATGTGGTTTGTTACATATTGCCAAGTCTGATAATATAAGATAATGTGATACAGGGGGAAATATTTACCTAGAGTAAATTACCCTCGAGAATTGCAATCCACTTTTTCCCCAACACATTATTCCCCATGATCTATTTACTTTACTATGACTGTCTAATAAATATCAATTAAATAAATATAATTACTGAAGTTAATTGAGTATACCTTTATCAATTGTTCATATTACCGCAAACATAATGTTTATCAACAGGACAATTAATATTTGTCATTGTTATATTGCATTGCGCAATAATCTTGTATGATCAAGCTACACATTGATTTTGAAATTAATTGAAAAAAAGCTAGATAATCGAATGAGTTACCTCGGCATATAGAAGCTTATGAAGGTGATACTTTCACGTCCACCTCCTCTCGGGAGATAAGGTTGTCTGGCAATAGATGGATATATAGATAGATAGATAGATAAATCAGATTAGCGAGTTCAAGAAATATGATATGACATCAAAATTTGTGTGCAATGATTAACCGAAGTTGTAAGAGGAAGCATAAACAAGCGAACAGGGGAACGTCCAAAGGGATCCTAATGCATCATTCATATAAACATAACTATATTTAAGCCAATTAGTGAAATATGCTGAAAATGTGTGCACAACTAATACAAAGTAAAGAGTAAGTAAGGCCATGCCAGTATAAAAAGAGATACAATATAATTATAGTACATAAATAAATTTAGCTTTATAATTTTCCACCCGTCCACGAACACAAAACCTCTATGCATTCGTGTCCCGATCGCCCTTTAAGCACACACACGCACGCGCACACACACACACACACATACACACACACACACTGAAATATCCTAAATTTAGTTATTATACATTCATCCACCAGTCTAAACAATCCCACCACAACTCCTCCAGCTCCACCCACCTTGTTAGTCACCTCGCCACCCTTACGTCCCTCCATCCCTTAGTGACAACTATACTCTATTTTTTTCCAGCTGATCGTAAATTGAATATCTTATTAGCTGATTTCTCGATACTTAATGGAAATATATGAAATTACTATGGCTGTGTGTCATATTAATGCCAAGTTTTCAGAATAAACATCATCTTTCGCTACAAAATCTACCTTATAGCCGAGTAACAAAGATAGAAACATGACAATTTACCCTCAGCTGGGAAAAAATAGACTAGAGGATAGAAAAAAGTCCGAGCTCGGAGAGGGAGAGGAAGGTGGATAATTATACATGGCCGCGTCAGTATAATGTTACTTCGTGGTGCTACTTCAAAATATATTCTTCTCAAGTTCTCATCATATTGCTGAATAAATTTCATAATGTGATTCATTAAAGGTGTAAATGGATATATATATAATAATAGTGTTACTTTCAACATTCTGTATACCTCTTATAACCTAGAGAGAGAGAGAGAGAGAGAGAGAGAGAGAGAGAGAGAGAGAGAGAGAGAGAGAGAGAGAGAGACGTTTCAGTTACTGAAAGAGCGAATCTACTGTTCATTACGAATTAGTTTCGGGAACATCATTGTATGAACAAGTAGAAGTAAATAAGTTTAACATTCGTCACTGTATGTTATAGAACGTCACTTCCTCCCATTGTGTCCTACCCTTTTAACACTACGACAAGCTCCCTCCCTTCCCATCAAGCTGCGCCATCTATGGGGCAAAATCTTCGATTGATTCAGGGAGGGGAGTGTGAGATCTTACTATATTCAGAGCGAACAAACTACACAACGGATTTACCCAAACCCTATGACTAGGTGGCCCACGCGGAATTGCGGCCGAGTGTACATTAAAAAGAGCCATATCCATAAATGAATATGAACGGAAATGGAAGGTATAAACAAACATGAGAACATTTAAGATAATTCCTCTGAACAAAATGGTTTACCCAGATTTAATAATAGACAATAACAGAATTGAATATAGTAATGTAGGTAAAATTCTGGCATTAAACATTACAAAATTCGGATATAAATCTCACATAACTGGAGCATATCAACGCGCAAAAACAATCTTAGCAAAGTTACATAGATTTATTGATGCTACAATTGAAATCAAGAGAAAGCTATATATGGCATTGATACACCCTATTCTTACTTATCCCTCTGTTCCTATAGACACAACGACAGTCCCAACATCATATAAACTACAAATTGTACACAACAAGGCACTACAATTTATTTTTGACATAAAGTTCTCTGAAACCATCACAAACGAAGAACTGCATATAAATGCAAATATGCAACCTATAAATATAGTAATAAACAATCAAGCTAAAGAGATATGGAACAAAATAGATCGATTAGACTTATCAAATCAAAGAGAAAACAAAATCAGTTATAGGGACCAAGAAAGAATAGTAAGTAAAGCCTTTAAAAGTAGTCAAGACTCAATTATTAATGGAGATCCTATACCAGTTTATAGACATTGATTATAAAATGGTGTGGAGTGTGAAGAGTTCAGGGGAAACAATGATAAACAGTAAAATCAACTACTCAAGTACTAAGGTGATTAGCGATATATGCAAACAAGTTTTAGTTGATCGGCTCGGTGGGGGCGGGCGTGTTGGTGTATCACTTAGTTGATGCACTGATCCCTCTGTGGGATCTGGCCGGGCAACTTTACTTGTGCATTTATTTGTAACATTGTTAAAGCTAATATCGACAAGCAATCATAGTCTCAGAGTATTGACTTTGCTGCTGGGGGGCTTGCACTCTCAGCAGCGGAGTACAATGCTTGACTAACCCAATATAAAATTACTCATGGCCTCAGATCATTGACTATGCTGCTGGGGGTCTTGCACTCCCAGCAGCGGAGTACAATGCTTGACTAAACCTAAACATTGACTGACCTAATTTGACAACCGATGGGCTCTGTGGACAGGCTGTGGTAGTAGGGGGCCCTCCACCAGCTGTCTACACCCCAAGACACACCCGTTAGAGGCCAGTATTGCACCTCTCATGGTAGCACCAACCATGCGAGATGCTCTCAGTGCCCTATGTTATTCCCGCAGATCTCATAAATGGAACCAGACCAGAGTGAACCCTGCAGCTGGTGCACTGCTGCAACAAGCGGGTCTGGTATCCGCCTACCTAATAAAGACAAAAATACAAATATTATGTACAGAATAATAATAATAATAATAATAATAATAGTTCTTAAAGCTAGCGCATGCTAAGCTAGCTAAGGATAGCTCAATAAGGCCGATTAGGCGTATTTCCATTGGGGTCCTGTACTACTACCCATCCCTTTGCTCATGAGGGATGGTAACGACTCAGTGCTTGTGAAAAATCTTTAATGCGCCAAGCGTGGGCGCGAACCCGGGCCTTCTGGGTGGAAGTCCGAGACTCTAGTCACTACACCAAGCGAGCCGCTTGTCAGTAAAGATAGAACAATTAGTACTGCTAAACACAGTTCATAGAATAGATTAGAATAAGTCAAGGCAAGTACAAAACAAAGGGTCACAGTGAAATAAGTGGACAGACAAAAATATGCATATCAGTTTTTAATAATAAGGTAACAATGGAGTATTCTGGTTGATCCCAGATATCTTTTGATCTTCAACTGTATTTCAATTTATAATCTTAACTTCTACTAAAAACCTATCCCAGCAACCCTCCCATGAATCCACCAAATACTTCAAACCCAACCTACCCAACCTCCAATCCAATTAACAAGAATGTTTTTCACTCTTTCCTATAGCCATCCTATCCTAGAGAGGCAGAGCGACAGACGGCACTGGCTGTCAGACCCTTTCCTTAACACTCATGAGGCCTTCCAGCATATTCCCACAGCTTATTCGGGAAATAGCAGTGGACAATAGAGACAGATTGGGTGATCTTCAGCAGTAGTACCAAGCATCCTAAGTCCGTATAGAGCAGCCTTCATTTTCCCAGATACACATAAAATATCCAAGAACCTGTTACCACATTGCCATTTTGTATCAAATTTCAAGATAGTTGCAGGGGAGAGAGGCTGTGGAAAAGATGAGTGTGACCTGAGCAGCTTTTAATGGCCTATCCCATGACTATAAGGAGACGGGAAGATTGGCATCAACATTTTACTTATGGGACCTATTGGCCTCGCAGAGACTTAATAAATGGAGATAAATAATAGACCTGGCTGTGCCAAATAAAGATTGATGTCACTTATATCAGGTGAAATTAAGAGAACGAAGGTTAAAGACAGCAATTGATAAAACAAAAGTAAACCTGAGTTAAAGGAATAGTTTTCAATTGTTTGGAAAGCGAGAAGCTAATAGATATTCAGGAGCTGGGAATTTAAATTATATGTCACTGATAGTTAGATTTTTAAAGTTAAGACCTAAGAGATTTTACAGGTAAATGTAAGCGGACTAAAGAGACAGTTGCCCGGTTCGTCTCTAGATTTAAGTAAAAACAGCTATATATATATATATAAATGTCAGAACATTTTAAAAGGCAATGCCTGGATCTTATCTGAAGTCTAGTGGAATAGTTGTAATAGTTGAGTTTAGGTGAGAGGCCGCTCATTTGATATAAGGAAATATATTATCACGGAAATATATATCACGGACGTTAGCATGCTACCGTAGCGCGATCATATACTGTATATTCAAATAAGAGTAACATGCTATTAGTTACTTCAATTTAATTTTAATTTTTGTTTGAAGTATTAGTGTGACTTGACATTTGAGACTGAAATCAATCAATCAGTAAATAACCCCAAGAGTGATAAATTGTTACGATAGTATATCATTTTGAAGAACGGGTTATACACTGTGGGTCGAAATATTCAAACCCCTTCTCATGTCTAAACTTATCTTGGTCCGGAGCAAGAAATACTAATACAACGGAGTAATCTATACACCTGATATTAGAGATTTATTGAATACAGTTAAGTCTATTATTAACTGTTAAAATATCTAAACCCTATTGTTATAAAATTGTTAGATTATATACAACAATTATTGTTTTTCATTGTTTTTCTATATATTTGTTGAATAAGATAATTTTACCTTATTTCCGTTTAGAGATTCTGATGATTATTCCAAAACACTAACACTAACATATTACCCTAATCTATCTGAATGAACCTAGCCTAACTTATCTAACCAGAGAGTTGAAGGACGAACATTTTAATAGGATTAAGTAGTTCAATATAAGACACGAAAGATGACAGACCATCAAGGAACTCAAATTGTAGGCCACAGGTGCTTTGGATCACTTGTTTTAGAGAGGTGAAACAACAACTGGCTACGATACCAATTATTTACCGTTCACTCGAGCTTTGTGTATTTTATCTACTGTAAAGTAAATGTAGATGTCAATTCATTCATTATTATACTAGGAGGAAATATACCAAGAGAGAGAGAGAGAGAGAGTCAACGACTCCTATCCCTCCCTCACATCATCCCGAAACTATCCAGTCTCCGTCCTTTTCTATAAGCGAATATTTTTGGGAGCATGGGTTTTAAAGGTCAATTCCAGGGATACAAACCTATTCAAACTACAAGATCCATTGTGATTTGCTTGGTTTTAGGGATATGATACTGTAGAATTTTCATCAATGTGTCCTAATTACATAGCAATATAGCTTATCTAACTTTTTTTCATGTGGCGATAACTGGTGTGATTACCATTACGTCACAGGACACAATGACAGGAATACTCAACATGGGAGTTGGAAGAAGCTGCGGTATTTTTGATGAAAGAAGTTCTTAAAAATTATATGAATGTGCACAGCTCAACATTTGACTTTACTGTGGTCAAGGCATCGCATTTTTTTAATTAACATAAAACAAATTATTATTGTCAAGAAGATTATATAGGCCTCAGTACCTTTGGACGAGAATTAACACTCAAAACAAGGCCTTTGTGTTTATTGTTGGCGAGATTGGATTATTTCTTGGCGTTCGATCTTATGTAGAGCTTAAATATTAAATTGAAGGGTTGAGATTCAGAAAACAAATGAACTGTCCACGAGAGTGTATGACAGCGGGCGTTTGTTGACAACATTATGGCGTCACGGAAAAGAAGAAAAGGAAGAATGTCCAATCAGCTGTTAGAGCAGGTGCCGATTAGCCTGATTATTCAGTTATTTTATCTGAATTTCGTAAATGTTGCCTACATGCATATATATATATATATATATACATATAGTATATATATATATACTGTATATGGAAAAAGCGTATGATCGTGTGGACCGTGAAGCAATGTGGAAGGTGTTAAGGATTTATGAAATAGGAGGAAATTTGTTAGAAGCAGTTAAGAGTTTTTATGAAGGGAGCAGAGCATGTGTGAGAGTAGGAAATGGTGAGTTGAGTGAATGGTTTGAGGTAAAGGTAGGTTTGCGACAGGGTTGTGTAATGTCACCATGGCTGTTTAATATGTTTATGGATGGTGTGGTGAGGGAGGTGAAAAGGAGAACTATGGGAAGAGGATTGGGTTTAGTAGGGAAGAATGGTAGAGATTGGGAGTTGAATCAGTTGCTGTTCGCTGATGACACAGCATTGGTGGCGGATTCTGATGAGAAACTGCAGTGGGTAGTCAAAGAGTTTGGTGTGGTTTGTGGAAGGAGGAAACTGAAGGTGAACGTCAATAAAAGTAAAGTAATGGTGTGTAATAGGGGAGAGCATAGGGTGAATCTAGATGTGAGGCTGGATGGGGAAATATTGAAACAAGTAGAGTGTTTTAAATATCTAGGAGGAACGATAAGCAGGAGTGGAGGTATGGAAGTGGAGGTAAAACAGAGAGTGTGTGAAGGAAGGAAGGTTTTCGGAGCAATGGGAAGTATGTGGAAGACGAGAAATCTCGGAGTGAAAGTAAAAAGTGCACTGTATCAAGGAATTGTTGTGCCAACAGTGATGTATGGGGCTGAGACATGGGCTCTGAAGAAAAAGGAGAAAAGAGAGCTGGATGTGATGGAGATGAGCTGCTTGAGGAGTATGTGTGGAGTTACTCGTAGAGACAGATTGAGAAATGAAGAGATACGTAGAAGAGTGGGGCAGCAGGAACATTTGTCAGCCAGAGTGGACAGAAGGGTGCTGAGCTGGTATGGTCATGTTGAACGAATGGGAGATGAAAGGCTTACAAAGAGAATATGTGAGTCAGGTACAAGGGGAGATAGAAGGGCAGGAAGACCCCCATTGAGATGGAGAGATTGTGTAAGAAAGGCTTTGGATGATAGAGGAATGACTATAGATCAGGCAGGGGAAGTGGTGGTGGACAGGAGTGAATGGAGAATGCTTGTGAATAGTTGAGTGAACACGTGGTCATTTGGAGTAAGGGGTCGGGCGCAAGTTGGACTATATAATAGTCCATCAGGCGCCTGGCCCGGGGAGACGATTAATATGAAGGGTGCGCCTGGGAGTGTGGTGGGAGGGCTTGTGGCTTTGGCTCCGCTGCCAAAGCCATGCTATATATATATATATCTATATATATATATATATATATATATATATATATATATATATATATATATATATATACCAGGTATGTATATATATGTATATATACTGTGTCTATGGTATATATATATATATATATATATATATATATATATATATATAGCATGTCCTTCCCCAACCCTGCTTTAAACTTCATTTGTCCAGGCATTTTGACCGCAACATCCCTTGAAATTGGCTCTGTCACTCTTTTGGTTTTGGGGCGATACTCGTTACAGGCAACCTGACTTTTGTCTCCTTCACAAACAGATTTTTTTTAGAACAAAATAAAGCCCAAACTATGTTTTTATTTTCGTCCATGGAGTTCACCTTTAAGGGGAGGTTTCTGATTTTCTAGACTCCCTTCTCCCTTATGTTTAGTGCCATTAGTTTTGAGATTTTAAAACATTTTACCCATTCATTTGGTGATTTTAGGACCTTTCGTTCCATTTAGGTGTCGATCGAGCCTGCTATTTAGGAGGAACTGGCCTATGGCCATCATAATATTCCACCGAAAAATGCACAAATTTATCTTGAAGGGGAGTCTTGTGGTTATTTTTCATAAGCTTGATGAAGGTTTTCATTTGCTAAAAAAGATGTGTAAGAACTATATCATACACAACATAAATGAGTCAACAAAGGAGACATTTGTGTCCATGCTTATTTTAAAATTCCAGTATGTATATACGTATTTTGTATCCTTAGTGCTATTTAAATATTTAAAGAACCCACAAGTAATTTATTCTATTTATAGAATTATGTCACATCCTATAAATACCCGACTAAATAACGTAAACTTAATCATACCCCAAGTGCGCACTACGTTGTACCAAAATAGTATAATTATTTCAGGCATGGAATTCATTCCCTAATAATTTAAGAGGAATAGAGAACTTAATATTATTAAAAAAGTCATTAAAGAAGTATCTCTATGAAAAACAAAGCAACCCAATATGAAAAGACAATTAGTAACCAAATCGTGGAACTAGCAGCTGTAATTAAAAAATATTCCACACTAAATGGAGATAATTTTGTATGAGTTTTATGTTTAAATTTCCATTTGGTTCGATGCTGTGCGTTGATGTAGAACCATCATCATAAATTAAATGTTCTGCATTGGAGCATCTGCTCAGCAGTCTAGGCCAAATTTTCTGTTTCATAAATGTACCATTTGTAGCATGTATCATATGGCAATAAATATTACACATTTTATAATTTGAATTTGAAAGGTCTAGGGAGGAAACTAAGGTAAATAATAAAAAAGTAAATAAATAAATAAGTATATATATATATATATATATATATAAATATGTCTCCCCTTCACCCTATCTGGGGCGACGCAGGTCTTTTTTGGAACTTCCTTATTTCACTCCATGTAATTTGAAAATTTTAAGAGGTATATCAATCAATCTATCAATCAGTCTTTATTTCATAATTTACGTACATTTACATATATTACATATGGAGGGGAATCAGTCCGAATAGAGTAATACAAATTTGGTATAATTATTTACAAATCGACTATAGAAATAATACAAATAATACCCGCTGTATATCCAGCGGGCCTTATATCAAGCTCATTGGCACACTCGACCAAAGAAACAATCCTCACACCGGCGAGCTAAAAAAAAAATCCAATGTGAACGGAATGAATCAGGTGAAATACACGTCTGTGAGGCACCATCACCAGACTTCGACCCACCTCCAGAACGTTCAGAGCGCAAAGACCGCTTCTCGGTCGGGTGTACATCTCCGGCACAAATTCATACTCTTCTACTATACAAAAACAGAAGTGTAAGCATTTACAAGTTATAGCAAAATGTCATTATGCTATCACATGAACTTGGGCAAATATGTCACTTACACGCACATTGTAACATTTTACATGTATAGCCATGGTATTGCGCATGGATAAACCATAATATGTTATCCCATATCAAACAATTACAAACCTTTCTACCTGTTATAATATCACTGGGATTCTTCGTTCTTCATGGTTTTGGATCCAATTTATCCTAGAAATAATGATATCTAATTCTTCAAACGCAATGCTCACATTATAATCTACCCTCATCAATTTGAGTACATAACTATAAAAATAACCTGTTTTTAAAAGTGGCATACTGCTTCTTATTATGTAGTTGGGAGATTTTTCAAGTCTTTTTGCGTACCGACATTGTATCAGTGTTACTTGATGGTTCAATAATAACAGGTTAAATGCATTGGCTGATTCATGGCTGCTAGCATAAACAGGTGCACCCAGCATATTGTTCATGGCTTTACTATATGCAATATTAAAAGTGTTGAACATACATGATTTTTGGTTTTAGAATAGTTCCATAGAGCTAATCCGAAATCAGGCTTACAATATGAATTAAACAAGAAAATAAGAGTATCTAAATCTACGTAAGTAAAATCCCTCTTGACACTGTTAAAACTTGCATACAAATTATTAAGTCTATATTTTATGTCCTCGGTATCTTCAAAGTTACTGCTTACGAAGTGACCTAAATATTTAAAGGAGGTTACTACATCCAAGGTATCGCCATTCATTGTAATAACGTCAATAGGATTAGTGATTTTGTTTTTATCAAATACAAAGCATTTTGTCTTTGTCTTATTATTAATGAGAAGTTTATGGCTGTTTACCAATTGACAGAATTTAGTATAGAGAATATCCATATCAGTTTTTGATCCAGCGATAAGTGTAATATCGTCTGCGTAAGCAAGTATATTGCACCTATTAATGCCCAGCGTGCAGCCAATATCCATGCTACACATTTCATTGATAATTTCATTCACATATATGTTAAAAAGGAAAGGGGATAGAATACCTCCCTGTCTAATTCCTTTCTCTAGGTAACGATAGGATCCTCTATAATCCTTCCAAGATATATTAACAAGCTGATTTCGGAGATAATGCATAAGTATATAGACTATATCAGAAGGAATTCCTAGTTTCATTAGTTTTGAACCTAGAATGAAATTATCTATGCTATCAAATGCTTTTGAAAAATCTATAAAAGTTACAATTCCTGAGTTACTCATCTTTGAATACCTATGCATTATCTCTTTCAGTGTGAACCAGCAATCAGTAGTGGACATGCCCTTCCGGAATCCAAACTGTCTATGGTTAAGCTGTATTTTTTCTTCTAGGATATTTAAAAGAGTTATTTCAAATAGTTTAAGCAAGCAAGAGGATTGCATTATGGGTCTATAATTGTCCGATTGAGTTACGTTACCTTTTTTATCTTTAATGATTGGTGTCATAGTTCCTTTTAATAATTCATGAGGCAGATAACAATGGCTGAAACAAATATTAAAGAAATACATTAACTTAATCAAGACACATTCGGAGGCATTTTTAAGAAATAGAGCATGTATACCGTCATGACCTACACCGGATTTCAATTGACTAATCATCTTTCTTAAGTTGACACTTGAAACTGTTATATGCATTTTGCGACTATCATTCCATGTGTTTTTAAATTCCTCAATACAAATGTTTTCCGTTACATATGCAGTGTCTTCATGAATATTTAGAAATGTGTCAGTAAATAAATCAGTAATTTGTTCTCTTTCATTCACACCGTCGATGATATTTGTATATTTTAATTTACCTTTTTTTCGCTTCACCTCTTTCCAGAAACTTCTTTTATCTTGATGCGAGTACTTTTCAACTATTGATTTACTAGTTTCTTTATTTTTATTTTTCTGACATTCGTTCAGTGCAGCTTTGAATGCTTTTCTCGAATTGATCATATGAGTGTGTTGAATAGTTCCAATTTGTTTGCCTGCCGCTACCCACGTAAGATAGTGAGCTCTGGCAACTGAGTGAGACTGTTTCACTTCCCAGTTCCACCCGGGGATAACTTTATAATTGTTTACTTTTATAGATCGTTTTCTAAATATATCACTCGCTTCGCTCACAGCATTCACAATGTTATCGCAAAGCTTATCAATATGTCCTAGATGGTTACTATTATGACAACCTACAGTAGTACAGTTTACTAGAGAATTATCAAGTACATTTTGTAGTTTAGATTCGACTAGATCATTAATATGTGAGAAATCATCAGGCTTAAGCTCGTTCCAATTTACATAAGTTTTAGTTTTTGGATCCTCATTTTGTTCTTCTATGTTAATATTACCTAGCTGTGCATTATTAAAAACAACTGAACATTCCACTGGTAAATGATCCGACCCAATTACTTCTGTTAAAATGTTTATATTTTGTATATTTACAAATTCACAGATTCATCCAATTATGTGGTCAAGCCATCTACTCTGAGAGTTTCCATAGCCTATGAAAGTAAATGTATCAATCGAGAAATTATTGATATCAATACATATGTTAGATTATTGGTGTTCATAAAGTCGGTAAGGCTCTGCCAGGCTCGTCCACTGGAAGGGTCGGCATTAAAATCGCCTATATATAAAATGGCGTTAAAATTAAAATGTTCTAGTATATTTTCTAGCTGTGATAAAGTATAGAGATACTTATTAAGGGTAGTAATTTCCCACAAGTCACTGTTCATATAAACATTGACTAGGATTAACTGAACATTATTCACATTTAAAATCATTACCATATAATTATAATTTAATATAAAATCTTTAACAGTAAAAGGTGTCTGTTTCCTCCATAGAACAGAACAGTAGGCAGGCCTACCAGACATGGCTGCGAGGGCTCTCTCAGAGTAGGTAGCCGCGACCCCTACACTCTCGTAATGCTCGTCTATAAAATCTAAGATCCCCAAGTTGTCCTCTGTAATAAAAGTTTCTTGAAGAAATATAATATCGTATTTACTTTTTGTTATATCTCTGACAAGCTCTACATTTTTCCTCAGAGAACAGCAATTAAATGTACACATTCTTAGGTTATAGCTCTCCATTACATTTATGATTGGAAGTACAACACTTAATAATATATGAATATACATATACTGTACGCATGCACAATATGCATGAACTACTATTTACCAGAATTAAAAGTGTACAAATATTACCAATATAGTTATAGATCAACAGATAATCCACTGAAAATAAATGAAGCAAAAAAACGTAATAAAAGGAGTCGGGAGCGGGGTGGAGGGGACAGGGGTGGAAAAGGGGGGTTATGCGGGGAGAATAATAAGTTACCTCCAGGACAATTATATACCGTAAATTCACACTATTTATCAATCCTATATTCTAGTCTCTTAGATCTATTAAAGAATTTATTAATTATGACATCTTCAGGCCAAAGTGCTGGGTTGAACAGTTGATCCCTCTCAGAGAGTTTTACTCCTACTTTAAACGCCTTATATTCGTCTGTTCTTATTTTTAATTAATTTATTGTCCTAATATTTATGCCAAATGTTTCATTAATGTACACCTATACATCTTCACATGACATATTAAGGTCAACTCTGCCTACATATATATCTGCCGTTTTTGAGACACCTCTACATGAACTTTAACTTTTTCTTTGACCTGTAACTCCAGTACTTAACTTCCTTATGGTTCGTCTCTTTTCATTTCTGCTCTCCACCAGCATCCAGCCGTCACTCCCTTGGGGAGTCCTAGCTCGTTGCGTCGGAGAGTGAGTGGGAGCCCTGTGACCCCCACGGTGGGTTCCCTTCGTGATGGCTCCTGTACAGTACGTCTATCGGTGACACGAGATGCAGGGGTACTGATGAGTGTCCTCGGCTGTGGTCTTCCTCCTTCTCCCTCCTCACTCGTTGTTGATGAAGCAGTACTCTCCCTTCGTGCATTCACTGCAGGCATCTCTCTGTCAGTAGTCACTCTGTCGGGGGCGGCTGTTCCTCTATACTGTTCGTAGAATGCATTGCAATCCTCCCTCCATTTCTCATCTTGTTCGCGTATGTGCCTCCTCCACCACTGCTCTTCCTTCTCTCTCTTTCCATGAGGTATAACCTCATTAGTATGGCACTTACAATACACTTTACACCATTTAGGTGCTGATAGTTTTGTAGGCGAGCTATAGCAACCTGCAATTGACCAGTTGCGAGTTTCAGGCTATATGGAAGCTTGATCCGTAAACATCGATATTAAACAGAAATGCAATAATAATGCAAGTTTCCGATGGATAGAAAGTATGTTGAATTCAAGTTAATTAATTTATAAATGCACTTACAACCGCATATTAACTGAAAATTCTGCTAAATATCGACATGGACAGCTAGAACTTCATTATAGCCTGAAACTCGCAAGTGGTCAATTTAGGAAAGACCCGTACTTCATCCAAAACAATTTTCTACCGAAAACTGAACATACTTAGCTTGAAGAGACTTTTTGTTTTTTCTTAGAAAAGGGTCTGGGGAGTTCTTCCTTACCCTACAGGCGTTTAACTGAGGGTCGTGGGAGGGTCTAAAGAAAACAAGTGAATTGTAGTATAGTATTACTATTAGTGCAAAAATTCCATCGTGAAATGCGTTAAATTATAAATATGATTACATTATCAGAAGACGTAAAACTTAATCAACATAGTTTGGGAAGCACTGGGACTCTAGGGGCCAAACAAATAATTCATTGCTTGAAATTAGCAAAACAATTCAAAACAATCTATAATAATTCAACGAAGTTTGATAATAATCCACAAGACGTTGCATTATATATTGTTAACTCGCCAGGTTTAGGTTTGTGTAAGCTCGCCTGTTTAACTTGGGAATACTTTCATAATTTTATCGAGTTAGATAATAGTTACTATAGTCCATTAATTATAAATATGGCAGCGATCGTGAACTGTAACTAAAAAAGGGTTAGAACGTGTAGGCTGTACATTTTTACACCTATTCCTTTGGCTGACTGCTCGCTAATGGTAGACATAATTATTAGTTCCATTACTTTAATCTGTTTTTAGTTATAGAGGTTAGTGGTCAAGATTTTGTTACCTAATTATAATGATTTCTTTTTTAAAAATATATTCCAACTACTCCCTCTCGGGCATAGGCTGAGAGCCTGTACATTCAACCGTTCTACATTGAACGGAGAAGCCTGTGTGGTCTTGTTCCAGTCTTAGTCCATGAGCCAGGCCAGATATCGGTACCACCTGGGGTGACTAAACACGAATGGTACTAAAATGTTTATAGAGTGACTGTAAGTACATTAAGATATGATAGCCTTCTCGCACTGGTAGCTTAGTCTAATTTTTTTGATGCAATAGGGGCGCTACCCAAAAATAAAGATTTTTAGCGTGACGCTCGGCGTTTTCCTCATTTTCTTTAAAATCCATCACACAATCATCGCGAAACTTTGAACACCTATGTAGAATTATATTCTCTACCAGAGTTGTTCCTAGGTATTTTTCAAATTTCCTCATATTTCGGAATATACTCTATATTTTGGGTATTTTCCTCTAAATCTAGAATAAATCCTTAAATATGGGGAACATTGAAAAATATATTCTAACAGCTCTTGTAGCTTATTTGATTCTCTACAAGAATTATTCCGATGTGTATTTCAAGTTTCTCCATATTTAGGGGTTTATTTCATATTTGGGGATTTTTTGTTATATTTTGGGGATAATTTATTATTGGAAGGAGCAAACATATGTAGAGTGGTTTCCATGTAATGTGTTTGTTTGTTCATGGTTTAATGGTGATATTTTTTGCAGGTGTGTGTCGACTGTTTGACGGCAGGATGGAACCATCTGCGAGGAAGAGAGCACGGATCGACTGTATCATCCACTGCTCTGATGATGACAGCGATGCTCTGGTGTCACCACAGGATTTGGACTCCTGGAACACATTGCTCAGGGCTGCAGAAATCAGGCAGCATGATCCAGTCCTGGAAGCAGCCAAGGGCCTTGAAGAAGGAGGAATACCACACATACATTATCACCGTAAATGTCATAGTCTCTTTACAATGAAGAAGTCACTGGATTCTATCCTTGCCAAGGGTGTCAAGATAGAATCAGCAAGCGTCGACCCCAGGAGGAGGGCATCAAGGGATGCCCCTAGTACTAGCAGGGTGTATGCCAAAGTATGTATCTTCTGCGAGAAGTCAAGCAAGTACATAAAAACAACAAAGACAAGGGAGCCACTCATACAGTGTGTTGAGCTACGAGCAGATGAGAAGATTCGCAGAGCAGCAATAAGGAAACTCAACCAGAGAATCCTTGGTTTAGTTAGCAGAGACCTTGTTGCTGCAGAGGGTCACTACCACAAGTCGTGCTACAAACTCTTCACAAAAGATGATTTCCCAGCGGCCGCCAGGTCGGGTGCAGGTGAAAATCAGGAAGAAAGCGAGGAAGCACGCTACGAAGAGGTTGAGACAGAAGCCCTCGAGGAACTCTGCTTGTATATAAGGACCAAATTATTCCCCAACCCAGAGGTACTGCCTATGACAAACCTCACATCTAGGCTTGAGAGATCCATGATGTCCCGTGGTATTATCCAACTGAAACCAGCGACAAAGAAACATGTTCGCCGAAAGATTGAAACCGAGTTTGGAGAATCACTACGCTTTGTCCCAGATGAGAAAGGAAAGCTTCTAATCTATCCACGCAGCCTCTCAATGGACGACCTTGCCCGGCAAGCACACAAAATGGCAAAAGACCTGCAAGAAGCAAGAGCAGCTAACTCTGAAGATGTCTTAACCAAAGCAGGAATGCAGCTGAGGAATGAGATCAATAAACAAGATGTGAGTCAGCCATGGCCTCCCGATACAGATCAGAATGTCATTCCTGCAGCAGTCACTCAATTCCTGCACACCCTGCTGACAGGAGAGTGTGAGTGTGAAACTCCCTCTGAAAGAGCTCAACGTCTTGCCACTTCCTTTGGCAGTGACTTGGTCTTTGCTGTTACCAGTGGCAAGACAAAACCACCCAAGCACGTACTGCTGACCAATGCTGTAAAGTCTTTGACAGGAAACACAGAACTGATCCGAACTCTGAATCGTCTTGGTCACTGTGTGTCTTACTCAATGTTTGAGGAGATCGATACAGCCCTTTGTATCCAGAAGCTGGAATGCTCAAAGGATGACATTCCACTGCCAGCAAACATCTACCCTGGTGTGTTCACAACCCTGGCCTGGGATAACATTGACCGACTTGAAGAGACCCTAAGTGGAGCAGGTACTTCTCATAGAGTCAATGGCATTGCTGTCCAGTCCAAGGTTGCAGGCTCTGTGCCAGAGAAAGTCCTGCCAGAGATTACCAAGTCCAAGATAAGAAGCATCACTCAGACATCATCAATGCTGCCAATATACAATGTTTGGCGGCGGGCAGGGCCACCTAGGATTGAGACTGCGTATGTCGACACTACCAAGGAAGTCCAGGATTCAAAGACAAAGAACCATATCTGGCTTCTTACTCGAATGTCAGACCATGAGGACCAGTCCATCAGCAGTTGGACTGGGTTCAACATCAAAATGCGCAGAGACATTGCAGTGGTTCAGGACACTGTAAGCTACCTGCCCACTATCAATGCTCCCGCAACAGAAATGTCCACCGTTAATGAAATCTTGGAACAAACGCATGCTATCATGCAGTCCTTACAGCTTAACAAGATTGTGTGCGTGTTTGATCAAGCACTCTATGCCAAAGCTGCCGAAGTTATCTGGAAACAAGAGAAGTTCAAGAACATTATCATCAGGATGGGCGTCTTCCACACAATCTGTAATCTCATCTCCACCATAGGAAAGAGGTTTCAAGATGCAGGTCTTAGAGATCTGTGTGTGGAATCAGGTATCATCGCAGAAGGATCAGTGTCAGGAGTGATGAACGGCAAGAGGTACAACAGAGCAGTGAGACTACACAAGCTCGTGTATGAAGCACTGATGAGGCTTGCATGGAAAGGCTTCCTTTCATGGCTAGAAGAAAACCATTCAAGGGACATACACCATCTAGATGAAACACTGAAGGACATCAACAGCTTTCACAGCAATGTGTCTCAGGGACTCTTTCAAGAGCTGATGGAGAGTGAATCATGCACACATATCATGAAGCTTTTCCAAGTTTATCTTGAGACCCTCAGAGATGAACACAACCTCTCAGCATTCTGGATGTCATACCTGGACATGGTTGAGATCATGCTGGACTTAATTCGAGCCTCCAGAGAAGGCAACTGGATGCTCCACCTAGGAGCAATCCGACAGATGATACCGTGGTGTTTTGCCTATGACAAAGTGAACTATGCCCGGTTCCTAACCTACTACTATGCCTTGATGTCTCGACTGCCCATTGAACACCCAGAGGTCCATGAACACTTCATGCAAGGTGGCTTTTCGGTCCAGATCGGTAGCAAGAATCCCTTTGGACGGATCCCTGTGGACCAGACAATCGAAGAGACGATCAACAAAGACACCCAGACACTAGGGGGCACAAAAGGCTTCAGCCTGAAAGGCGGAGCTGTCGCCAGGTACTACCTGACATCGGAGTATCGCAGCAGGTACTTAAGGCAGCTCAGGACTATGGTAGTAGGCCAAAAGTATACTGACTTCAGCCACCCAGACCTACAGATGCCCAGGATTAGAAGAGATGAGGCCGATGTCCAATCTTTAGTTCAACTGATGGAGACCAGCTGGTTGAACCCCTTCAACGCAGAGCAAGAAGATCTTGTCAGTTTGTCAACTGCGACTATGGCACCACCAGAAGTTGTCAAAGACCTTCTAGGGGCCTACAGAATAGGAGAGGATGCATATCAAGCCTTCAAGGAAGAGCGCCTGGAGATCGATACGCCAACTACACAGTTTCATGACACGATGACGAAGACGAAACTGAGAACGTTCACTAACATCAGAATGAAGCCACGCTCACAAGACCATGCCAAGGAGGTTATCTTAAAGGCTGACAGGAACCTATTTGGCCAGATGATCCTTGTTGCCGAGAACAGAAAGCTCAAAATGAGTGATGTCTTGGCTCATCCCCTGGGGCCTTTGCCTTGGGCACTTGCCAGCGGTGATGGGTCTCTCCGCAAGACCAACAAGGCTGCCCTCGCAAAGGAGTTAGAGAGGAATGTTTCTCCTGCAGAAGTGATACCCGAGCCCTCTGCTACCATAATTGATGGGATGAGCCTGGTCCACAAACTGAAGGGAAACGACAAAACTTTTTCACAGCTTGCAGGTACAGCACTGAGTCACGCTGTTCATGAAGGTGCTAAGAGCAGGCGCATTGATGTTGTGTTTGATATCTACAAGGAGACATCCATCAAGGATGCAGAACGAGCCAAAAGAAGTGCAGGCACAGGAATTCATTTCAAGAACATTCAACCTGGGCACAACATCCAGCAGTGGAGAAAGTTACTCGGTAGTTCCTCCAACAAGGCAAGTCTTATCAAGTTCTTGGTAGAAGAATGGAAGGCACCACAGCACAGGGAGAAGCTCAAGGACAAGGAGCTGTATGTCACATGTGAGCAGCGCTGCTTCAAGATCACCAAAGAGCAGTGGGAAGAGGCTCCTGAGCTTAAGTCAACTCAAGAAGAAGCAGACACACACGCCTTCTTCTCCATGCACTTCATGCAGCAGAATCTGGGAACAAGTCTGTCATCATCACTGCAGAAGATACAGACGTCATGGTGTTGTGTCTTGGCATGTGCCACAAGATCCCATCCCATCTGTTCCAGAAGTGCGGGACGAAGAACCGGACAAGATTCCTGGATATCACCACACTGAGCCGCACACTGGGAGGCAGCGTGTGTGATTCATTGATTGGTATGCATGCCTTTACAGGCTGTGATACCGTCAGTGCATTCGCTGGCCGAGGGAAGATGACGACACTCAAGCAGGTGAAGATGGACAAGACATACCAGCATGCTTTTCACGAACTTGGACGCTCATGGGAAGTGTCTCCTGAACTCTTTGAGAAGCTACAGGAAATCACCTGCCACATGTACCTACCATCTACCCACACAACTAAGGTAAACAAGCTTCGGTATGAGCTGTTCTGTGCAAGACGTGGAGAGGTAGAGTCAAGTCAACTCCCTCCTTGTGAGGACTGCCTCTTCATGCATGCACTGCGTGCAAACTACCAGGCTGCGATCTGGAGGAGAAGTCTTCAGAGCCAGCCATTTGTTGCGAACCCAACAGACTGCGGTTGGATGACAGATGAGGACGGTAAGCTTGCCGTCAACTGGATGCGAGGCTCACCAGCACCAGATGCTGTTATGCAGCTACTGTCTTGCAAGTGTGTGCGGTCATGCGAACTCCCTAAGTGTACTTGCCTCAGCAATGGTCTAAAATGCACGGACATGTGCAGGTTACAGACATGTCAGAACAAGGCTATTGAAGAAGAGCCGGTGGCACAACAGTCAGATTCCGAGTCTGACGTAGATGATATTTAGGAGTAGTAATTTGCCATAATAGTATGTACAAGTCCATGGCATGCTTAGTGTGTATTTACAGGACTTGTATTAAATGTGACAATTACTATATGCATTTTGTTGACATTTAGGCATTCCTGTCCCCAAATTTGACATTTTAAAAAATTTCGGAATTTTCGGTAGGGTATGTCTATTCAAGAAGTGATAACGACCATTAAGCTACCAATGTGCAAGGGCTATCATATCAAAACATAAACTAGAGACATGTAGCAAGCTAAAAACACCTAAGAGAATTAGTCACCCCGGGTGGTACCGATATCCCAAAATTCGGGTCTTGGCTCATGGACTATCTAGGGTGTGAAACATGTGAAGCACTTTTTAGCTGCAACCAGCCCCTGCCATCTTGCCTTCGCATGATGCATTAGGCTTAGTTGCTCACTCATGGCTCGAAGCAGCCCCATCTCTGAAGCTGCCTCGCTCCAGTGCTTCACTGTCTCATATCCTAGACTCGGACTCTCACTCTCAGAACTATACCTGATGAGAAATGTATCTGGAAAGTAATTATTAAGCTGTTAGAGTGGCAGTGATTAGGATTTTTGTCTATGTTATTATATAATTTATATATATATATATATATATATATATATATATACAGTATATGTATCGTGTTCTTACGTTTATGTTGCATAATTTTGTTTATGTTGTGTTATTATGTTTATGTTGTGTTATTATGTTTATGTTGTGTTATTATGTTTATGTTGTTATTATGTTTATGTTGTGTTATTATGTTTATGTTGTTATTATGTTTATGTTGTTATTATGTTTATGTTGTTATTATGTTTATGTTGTTATTATGTTTATGTTGTTATTATGTTTATGTTGTGTTATTATGTTTATGTTGTTATTATGTTTATGTTGTGTTATTATGTTTATGTTGTGTTATTATGTTTATGTTGTGTTATTATGTTTATGTTGTTATTATGTTTATATTGTGTTATTATGTTTATGTTGTTATTATGTTTATGTTGTGTTATTATGTTTATGTTGTGTTATTATGTTTATGTTGTTATTATGTTTATGTTGTTATTATGTTTATGTTGTTATTATGTTTATGTTGTGTTATTATGTTTATGTTGTTATTATGTTTATGTTGTTATTATGTTTATGTTGTGTTATTATGTTTATGTTGTTATTATGTTTATGTTGTTATTATGTTTATGTTTATGTTATTATGTTTATGTTGTTATTATGTTTATGTTGTGTTATTATGTTTATGTTGTGTTATTATGTTTATGTTGTTATTATGTTTATGTTGTTATTATGTTTATGTTGTGTTATTATGTTTATGTTGTGTTATTATGTTTATGTTGTGTTATTATGTTTATGTTGTGTTATTATGTTTATGTTGTGTTATTATGTTTATGTTGTTATTATGTTTATGTTGTTATTATGTTTATGTTGTGTTATTATGTTTATGTTGTTATTATGTTTATGTTGTGTAATTATGTTTATGTTGTGTTATTATGTTTATGTTGTGTTATTATGTTTATGTTGTGTTATTATGTTTATGTTGTGTTATTATGTTTATGTTGTTATTATGTTTATGTTGTTATTATGTTTATGTTGTGTTATTATGTTTATGTTGTTATTATGTTTATGTTGTTATTATCTTTATGTTTATGTTATTATGTTTATGTTGTTATTATGTTTATGTTTATGTTATTATGTTTATGTTGTTATTATGTTTATGTTGTGTTATTATGTTTATGTTGTTATTATGTTTATGTTGTTATTATGTTTATGTTGTGTTATTATGTTTATGTTGTGTTATTATGTTTATGTTGTGTTATTATGTTTATGTTGTTATTATGTTTATGTTGTTATTATGTTTATGTTGTTATTATGTTTATGTTATTATGTTTATGTTGTGTTATTATGTTTATGTTGTGTTATTATGTTTATGTTGTGTTATTATGTTTATGTTGTGGTATTATGTTTATGTTGTTATTATGTTTATGTTGTGTTATTATGTTTATGTTGTTATTATGTTTATGTTGTTATTATGTTTATGTTGTTATTATGTTTATGTTATTATGTTTATGTTGTGGTATTATGTTTATGTTGTTATTATGTTTATGTTATTATGTTTATGTTGTGGTATTATGTTTATGTTGTTATTATGTTTATGTTGTGTTATTATGTTTATGTTGTTATTATGTTTATGTTGTTATTATGTTTATGTTGTTATTATGTTTATGTTATTATGTTTATGTTGTGTTATTATGTTTATATTGTGTTATTATGTTTATGTTGTGTTATTATGTTTATGTTGTGGTATTATGTTTATGTTGTTATTATGTTTATGTTGTGTTATTATGTTTATGTTGTTATTATGTTTATGTTTATGTTATTATGTTTATGTTGTTATTATGTTTATGTTGTTATTATGTTTATGTTGTTATAATGTTTATGTTGTGTTATTATGTTTATGTTTTTATTATGTTTATGTTGTGTTATTATGTTTTTGTTGGGTTATTATGTTTATGTTGTTATTATGTTTATGTTGTTATTATGTTTATGTTGTGTTATTATGTTTATGTTGTGTTATTATGTTTATGTTGTGTTATTATGTTTATGTTGGGTTATTATGTTTATGTTGTTATTATGTTTATGTTGTCATTATGTTTATGTTATTTTATTATGTTTATGTTGTTATTATGTTGATGTTGTTATTATGTTTATGTTGTTATAATGTTTATGTTGTGTTATTATGTTTATGTTGTTATTATATTTATGTTGTGTTATTATGTTTGTGTTGTGTTATTATGTTTACATACATGCATAGAAGACAATAGACTCGGGATACATATAACACCAAGTGTAATTATAAGAACAGTTTTACTTAGCTTAAATCTTACTTCGATAATCATAGATAGTTATACAAAATTAAAATGATAATTATTTATAAAACAATAACTGTCCTAGCATGTGCGAGGATCTAGAAGCAGCTTAGGTATTTGATTATAGCTTGCCTATTAATATACATAGCATAGATACATTTATGAGTTAGTACAAAGTAATGTGCTTGTTCAACATTTATACAATACTATAGCACTTGTACATTTGACGAGGATTTTATTAAGTAATTTAAGGCAGACTCTACTGATTTTATGCGTTGGCGTATTAATAACAAATAATTCAGAGTCAATGGTGTGCACTCTAACTAGGTATATTCACTGGCGTCTGGGTTATATCAGACAGAGTCAATAGGTGGGGACTCAGCGTATATTATGGACATCGACGCACTGGTGTGAAAAAGACAGAGTTGATATGGTGGGACTCTAGCTATTTTATCAACACCGACGCACTGGTGTGAATTTGTCAGAGTCGATATGTGGGGACTCTAACTATTTTGCTAGCACCAACGCACTGGTGTGAATTGGACTGAGTCCAATTGTTTACAGATGGGTTAATGTGTATAGGGTCTTAAATGAGGCTCCGAACATGTCATGACACTGGGCACATCATCGGACGAACGTAAGCATAAACTACCACAAGGCTATAGAGGCTTGACTATCCTGACCGTTATATTAACCGGTGGTGAAGTTCTGTTCAGGTACTCTTGGTGTGGGGTCTTTAATATAAAGTCTCAAATGTCATTACACAGTGACGATATATCGGGCGAACGCGAATTAATAATATGGTCATGACCTATACTATTGCTTCGACTGCCTCTGACCTTTATAAGAGGTTCAAGGAACTCGGGGCGGTGTTTAAACCTTTTAGTTACAAGTGTCTGCATAACATGTTACAGACAGATGTATTAAGGACTTCTTTATGCAGAGTGCCTGTTAAGGTGTCTCACAGAGCCCTGGACTAGACAAAGGACCTTGACATGCCAAGTATCTTCAAAGAGTTTAGGAGATGCTAGATTTAATGATAACAGTATGATTCAGGGCATGCCCATATATTCTACTTTTAATATTAAATGTCGCCGCCTACTGGGGATTATTATGTTAGAGCAATACCATGGCAAGTCTAACAATATTTCCTCAATAGGAGAAAGAACTCCTCAGACCTTTCAAGATATTCGGCATGCCGTTCAATCTTTACTTGAATGGGAGGCTAATCCTAGGACTATCACTACTAGCATGCCAGTATTATGAAAGCCCTAGAATTGCTTGCCCTTTCCAGCTTTCGTCGGGATAGTGACGACTCGAGCTGAGATGTCCCGGGATATGTCTTCTAAGGTTAAAAGGTCATAAGTCTAGTCAGGGTTAATCTAGGGGATTAGGAGGCTTCCCCTAGAAGGATGCGGGCAGGTGATCCGGCCCTTGAGGATAAGTAGGGCGCAAGTCCTTACTCCGGTGGTGGTACTGGGAGTCCTTCTTGCTCTGGCTGAAGACAATACGCCTTTTTTGGGCTTCTTGATAAGGAGAAAGAATCATGATAGATTTACCAGGTGTTGATGGATGCTGTGATAAAACAGTTGCAATTCGGGCATATCTTCCGGCGTTCGTAGTGAGTCTAGGAGTACAAGTTTTACGGAGATATTGAGGTGGAATATTCTAGTCATTCTGGTGGTAATTTAGTACACGTTCTATTCCTCCATGTGCATGTTTCCTCGTTGATGTATGTTTCTTTTCTTCTGTTGTTTTGCCTTTTCTCTTCTCTTGTTGGTTGTAGGGTAACTTCGGGATGCGTGACATTGTAGATATTATTTCCTGCCTGGTTCTCGGGGATGGTACATCTCTCTTTTCTATCTTAGTTACTCCTTTATTTTGGACCGGAAGTCAGGCTTCTTGGTGGTGGCCATCTTGTCTTCCTCGTTCGTTGCTATTTCCTTGTCTTTTGTCTCCTTTATTTTCTTCTGTTGTCATTGCCTGTCCCTTCTTCTTCTTTGTTGTTTTCTGCTTGTCGCTGTTGTTCTGGTTGATGGACTAGGAATCTGGAATGCTGTGTTTGGTGATCGATTGTTTCCTGTTTCCTCTGTTTGTAGTTTTTATCTTCTTTGTTTGAGTGTGTCCTTCCGTTTCTCTGTCGCGTTTTCTTGTCTGCTTTGTTTCTTCTTCTCTGGTGGTTCTCTCTTCTGTATTTATGGGAGTCTTATTTAATTTGGTTATTTTAATAAGCTATTGAAAATTCGTAGCCTACCATCTTTTGGGACATTTACCTTGACTTTTCCAACAGTAAATCCACACAGAATAAAACAATAAAAATAAACAGACCTACTATTTATCAGAGATCGATTCGAACCCAGCCACCCCTTCCATACTCATACTCTAATCACCATTTGTGGACTTATCTATATCACAATCTACATCGTAATCTCCACTACTGTACCTCTCAACTCATAATGGTCAACAATCACAAAGGTACTGCTCTAAACCACCATTGCCGCCATCAACCTATAATACCTAACAATCAAGACTTCTATAATTTACCACTGCAACCATCACCACCACAACCACTACACACATTGTTTAACACTGTCACTAATACTATCACCAACACTGTCACTAACACTGTCACTAATACTATCACCAACACTTTCACCAACACTGTCACTAATACTATCACCATCACTGTCACTAATACTGTCACCAACACTGTCACCAACACTGTCACTAATACTATCACCAACACTGTCACTAATACTATCACCATCCCTGTCACTAATACTATCACCAACACTGTCACCAACACTGTCACTAATACTATCACCAACACTTTCACCAACACTGTCACTAATACTATCACCATCACTGTCACTAATACTGTCACCAACTCTGTCACCAACACTGTCACTAATACTATCACCAACACTTTCACCAACACTGTCACTAATGCTATCACCATCACTGTCACCAACACTATCACCAACACTGTCACTAATGCTATCACCAACACTGTCACCAACACTGTCACTAATACTATCACCAACACTATCATCAACACTGTCACTAATACTATCACCAACACTGTCACCAACACTGTCTCTAATACTATCGCCAACACTGTCACTAACACTATCACCAACTGTCGTGAATCCTAGCTGGTATATATACCGTAGTTTGAATTTCCCGGGTTCACGACAGCTGGTTCCTTTTTGTTTATACACATTGCTTTATTTATCTTTGTGGATAAATATTACTGTGGTTGCACCAATTATATCTTAGTTTATTTTCCCTTATTATTTAATCACGGGAGACAATATAGAACCCTTAAATATATTATATTGTTACGATAAAAGGATATCTCAGTACACTTCACACAGAGACTTCATCCCGTACACAACAACCACCACATTACAACAGAACTTCACTGAACTACACCTACCGACATGTCCATCACCTAACCTACACTCTTATCATCACAGCTAAGTTCCTTTAATACTAGAAGTACTTCATAGATATTACTGGGACTAACACAGATAACCTACACATACATGTTTACAAGTAAGTCAAACGACCCGGTATCATATTTATAGCCTAGGCCATTTCATCTTCCCAGGTCTAATTATTTACTTTATATCCGTTTCTCCTTTACCCCCTAGGAATAATATTCAGGATATAATTGGTGCCGTGTGACCAGGATACTGGGCCATCTGTTATCTATTGATAGGAATTGGGGGGGTGTTAAGCCTGACTTGTCTGCCTTTGTGTAGAGCTGGGCGATCCAGTGGGCAAATGTTGAGGGGCGCATATGTCCGGGATTTTCCGCTGGACCGTCCAGTGCAGTGCCCTGCTTTTTTTTTTATAAGCAGTTCTATAGACCAGGGGCAAGGGTGGACACTGTCAGGCAGACCTCAGCCGGGGTTAGATGTGCCAGGGAGCCGGAAGGTGTTAGATAGGCTACTGAACAGAGCGCGTGCCTTCTTTGAGGAGAAGGACAGGGCCGAGGAGGAGTAGTCGACGCAATAGGCTAGATCTCAAGACTAGGACGACCGCTGCGGCTGTTCCTCCTTCAGAGGAGTCATGATCCTTCTTTCTCTTTCTTTTTCTTTCTTTTTCTTTGTAATTTGTTAAAATTTAATATAGCCTAGTAAAGTAAATATTGTAAAGTAAAGTAATATGACATAGGGTAATTTTCCTTTTCTTTGATCATTTGTAAACTAACAGGGGGCACGCGGTCTGCATGCTTCAATTTGCTTGGTTGCTGTCGTCATCAATGTAAGTAGGTTAGCCTAGGCTTAGAATAGATTAGAATAGGTTAGCCTACAGTGACGATTAGTATTGTTGTTCCTTAAGCTTTAGTTACCGTAAACTTTTAAGAATGGATGAGAAAATAAAGTAATTGCGGCGGTTCAGGGCCGCCAAGAAGGGAGGGATTACTAAGCTTACCTCTAATCTGTCTGAATTTATTGAACATGCTGCTACACTGCATGATGTAAAGGGTGTGAAAATAACTTTAGAAGAGGCCCTAACTGATATCAAGTCGTATAACGTAGAGTTGTATAGCTTATATTCAGATGATCAGTTAGAGGATGAGATGGTGAAAGATATGCAGCATGTTAATCAAGTAAACGGTCAGTTACCTGAGTTAGATAGTGCTCTACAGACAACCACTACTGGTAGATCTTATGATGGTGCAGCAAGTATGAAACAGAAGGGTATTAAGCTACCCTCCCTAAAGTTGCCAGTTTTTGATGGGGATCCAACACAGTGGGTGGGTTTCTGGGAGCTCTTTGATTGTAGTGTTCACTCCCAAACACTTAACTGACATTCAGAGATTTACGTATCTAAAGGGACAACTTAGTGGTGAGGCTCTACAAATTGTTGGTGGATTTAGTTTGGTCGCTGCAAGTTATGAACCAGCGGTCACTCTACTGAAAAACAGTTATGGTCAAAAGGATCGCATCAAAGCAGCTCACATAGCGAAACTGTGTAATCTCCCACATCCTAGCCAGGAGGTCAGTGCTCTGAAAGATTTTTCCGCGTCATTTGAGTGTGCGTTAGAGTCATTACGCTCTATGGATGTGACGGTAAGTGAAATGTGTGCAGTACTGTTGCATAATAAACTCCCTAGTGCACTCTCTGAAGTGATTAAGCGTGAATTAAAAGACAACTGGCTGGATGTGGATGAATATGTTCGTGTGTTTAAGACTGAAGTGTGCAATCTAGAAAGTAGACATAATCCACTAGAACAGTTTGGGGCGACCGCCACAGCAGCATATGCAGTGTATCAGAAACCCGATACCAAGCAGAAGGTTGGATGTAAGTTGTGTTTAAAGACAGGACATTTTTGGGCAAAGTGTGCAAAATACAAGAACAGTTCCGCCAAGGCCAATAGAGCAAGGCAGTTGAAATTGTGCGTCGGGTGCCTGTCGTCAGAACATGGCAGCCAGGGGTGTACTAACCCTAAAATTAGACCGTGCCGATTCTGCCAACAGAAACATTTTAATTATTTGTGTCCGACGCCACGCCTTGAACAAACTGGACAACCAGTGGCCCCTGAACCAACAGTGACCATGGCTGTGGCTTCGGGCCGTAATGCAGTGTTGTTGCCTACCATTCAGATTCCCTTGACTGACAGAAACGGTCATACCAGTAGAGTAAGAGCTTTGTTGGATCAATGTTCGCAGCGTACCTTCATCTTGCGCTCTGCTTTATCCCAGCTTGATTACGTTAGGGTCAGTAAGGAACAGCTAAAGCTCCAGGGATTTACTGGCTCACTTGGTAGTACTGAGTATGATATAGTAGAGTTAACCTATCATCACAGAAGAAGGGTACGTAATTTGAGAGCCGTTGTGGTGGAGGAGTTACCAGTATACAAGCTAGGGAGGGGATTAGGGATGGAGGTAAATGCTATCAAGGCTCGGGGTTACAAATTAGCAGATCCAGGTATCACTGATGGAGATATGATAGGGTTACTGATTGGGGCGGATTTTTATTACCACTTTGTACATTCAGGCTATGTCAGGGAAGGAAGTATAGTTATGTTACCCACAATTTATGGTTATGCACTGAGTGGCACTTATCAGTCAGATATAGAAGAGACCCATGTAGAGTTA
The DNA here is from genome assembly GCA_032716605.1 of Paralithodes platypus. Lineage (NCBI taxonomy): Eukaryota > Metazoa > Arthropoda > Malacostraca > Decapoda > Lithodidae > Paralithodes > Paralithodes platypus. The sequence continues at coordinate 31,588,488 of CM064483.1, read as the reverse complement.
GTCACTATTCTTAAGTTAGCAGTAGACCCTTTAGTGGAGATACAGGAAGATATTGGCAGGAATTCTTCAGAATTAAAGGATCTGACAGCTCTATGGGACTTGGACCATATTGGTATAAGTCCTAATGAGACTGGTAAGGGTGGGGAGAAGGTCTTAAATAGATTTTCTGAAACGGTACAGTATTCCGAAGCACAGGGACAATATATAGTGGAACTGCCGTGGAGAGATAACATAGATAAATTACCTGATAACTTTAAGTTAGCCCTGGGCAGAATGAGAGGCTTGCAGCGTAAGTATATAAAAGATCCCAACTACTGTCAATAGTATACAAAGGTTCTGGATAATCAGATAGAAAGGGGGTTTATTGAAAGGGTAGAAAACAGGAATCAAGCTGGTCATCCCATTCACTACTTAGCTCACCATGGTATTACCAAGGATAGTGTTACTACGCCTGTACGGATAGTGTTTGACTGTTCGGCTAGAATGGACGAGAAGGCGTTCAGTCTGAATGACTGTCTCCATACAGGTCCATCGCTAGTGGCTGACCTCACCCAGGTGCTTCTGCTCTTTAGATGCCATCAATTTGCCTGGGTGAGTGATATTGAGAAAGCATTTCTCATGGTGGGGTTGAGTGAGAAGGATAGGGATGCTACTAGGTTTCTGTGGCCCGTTGATCCCCTGGATGTTGCAAGTCCTTACATTGTCTACCGGTTCCGTGCAGTTCTGTTCGGGGCCACCTGTTCCCAGTTCCTCCTTAATGCTACCATTCAAAAACACCTGCCTATGATACAGGGAAACAGTGAAGTAGTTAATAAGCTCAAAAGGGGGCTGTATATTGATAGCTTGCAGGGGACTGGTGATGATGTAGGTGATTTGCAACAACAATGTTGGGATGCCCGTAGAGTATTTTCCAGCGCAAACCTGTCTTTACGTGAGTGGGTCACACATAATGAGAATTTGCGGGAACTGTTGCACCTGAAGGGTATAGCTTCCGCCAAACAAGACGGGGTTAGGGTACTTGGCGTTGGGTGGCTAACTAATAAGGATATGTTACAGGTTAATTGCCGCGGAAGTAGCCCTGCATTGGTTATGAAACGCGAGTCTCTAAGTCCAACCGCGAGTGTGTTCGATCCTCTAGGAGTGTTGCTACCGGTAACCATCCGGGCGCGGAGGTTCGTACAGGACTTGTGGAGATTAGAGTGTGGGTGGGATGTCTCCATTCCAGATGACATGAGAGCTAACTGGCAGGGTATTTATAATGATATGATAGATAGTACAGGTATCATGTTTCCCCGTCAGGTCACTAATTCTAAGAGGGTTACGCTGCACCTATTTAGTGACGCTAGCTCAGTAGCATATGGTGTAGCGGCCTATGCGGTTGGTGATGAGGTGAGTAGGTTAGTAATGGCCAAAGCTAAGGTGGCGCCTATTAAGTCCCTCACCATACCTAAGATGGAGTTGACTGTTGTTCTTCTCGCAGCTCGTCTCGCATGTTATATATGTGAGGTCCACGCGGACGAGCTGATTATAGAGAATGTATACCTCTGGTCGGACAGCCAGATAACCCTATGCTGGTTGTCTAGTAAAAAGATTTTGCCTATATATGTTCAAAATAGAGTTGATGAGATAAAGTCATTAGTCCCCGGCACTCATTTTCGTTATGTGTCCACAGAGGACAACCCCAGTGATCTAGTTACCAGAGGGATTTTTTATGTGTCATTACTTGCTTCTTCGCTTTGGTGGGGAGGGCCCATATGGCTACCTCACCAAATGTTATGGCCTGATAATGGCCCAATAGGGCGCTCAATAGGAGGGGACACCACTGTGGGTTGTAACGTGAGTCAAGAAGGAACCCTGTCATTGCCGGTACCGGTTGCCCCTACTGCCATATTGAATTGGGACCGGTATGGCTCATATATGAAGTCATGGCATGTAATGGCATGGGTCCTTAGGTTTATTAGGACTCTTAAAGAGAAGACACAAGGGAACTATCAGGCAAAACCGGCATACTTGACGGTGCCGGAATTAAGAGCAGCAGAGTCAGCCATGATTAAGGTAGCTCAGAGAGAAGCTTACTCTGAGGAACACCACTATTTGTCGAAAGGCCAGGGCACACCAAGCAATATAGTGAAGCAGTTAGGCCTCTATATGGAGGGAGGCATGATACGCTGTAGAGGTAGGCTACACTTTTCAGCTATACATGATAGCACCAAGTACCCTATCCTTATCCCTAATAAACATCGTATAGCCACTCTCCTTAGTAATTACTGCCACACAGTGTGTAACCATACTGGTGTTAGTTATGTTGTAAATTACATAAGGCAAAGATGGTGGATCCCCATGGTGGATGGTGGAAAGACAGGTAGTAAAGAAAGCCTTACGGGGATGTATCATATGCAAGAGATTGCAAGGTACTTCATACCGTGCTGTACAGGCCCCTCCGTTGCCGGACTTTAGGGTTCAGGAGGTGAGTCCTTTCCAGGTAACGGGGGTTGACTACACAGGTGCCTTGCCAGTAAAAGAGAAGGGGGGTGCTGTAAGTAAACTATATGTAGTCTTATTCACCTGTGCAGTTACTAGAGCGGTCCATGTAGAAACGGTGTCTAACCTCTCCTGCGAATCATTTTTGCATGCGTTCCGTAGGTTTAGTAGCAGGAGGGGTTACCCTGAGATTATGATGAGTGATGATGCCGCCACATTTGTTAGCGGAGCCAGTACATTACGGGAGTTGATGGATGATGCAAGGTTAAAAGGTACTCTAACGGAATTCAAGTGCGAGTGGCGGTTTATACCGGCCAGGGCGCCATGGTTCGGTGCCATATGGGAACGGGTCATTGGCATCCTAAAGGCTGGCTTGAAGAAGGTACTGAGTCGAGCATTGGTTACCACAGAGGAACTGAATACGGTATTACTGGAGCTCGAGGCCACAGTCAATGATCGCCCGCTTGGTTACAGCTACAGTGATCTTGAAGACCCTCTACCCATCACTCCTTCACAACTGGTTCATGGGAGGCAGATCAGAAGCTTTCCAAGACGGGACGTCACGGAGGAAGATCTCAGGGACACGACTTGGCGTAACAACGATTCCGTCAACCAACGCTTCCAATATGTTACGAAGCTCTCACATGACCTGTGGAAAAGGTGGAGCACTGATTATCTAATATCACTCAGGGAGCAACATCGTCACTTAATGGTAAAAAAAGGGATAGCATCGCCTCAAGTTGGGGACGTCGTTCTAGTACATGATGACGGCCCCCGACTTTTTTGGCGTATAGGTCGGATAATGAAACTTCTTCGTGGTCCTGACCACGAATGTAGGGTAGTTCAGGTAAAAACAGGAGCCGGTTTGACCACCAGACCGGTGGTTAAGCTATACCCACTAGAGATAGATTTAGAGGTAGTGGAAGGCGACAGCAAACCGAACTCTGATAATATCCATCCTGCTACTGGAGCGGACCGAGGTGATACCCGTCAGAGGCCGTCACGTCGGGCTGCTTTGGGTTCCTCCCAGTTGTGGCGATCCATGATCGGGACGGGACAATTGTAAATACTTTGTATATGACTGGTGGCGGAGTATGTCGTGAATCCTAGCTGGTATATATACCGTAGTTTGAATTTCCCGGGTTCACGACAGCTGGTTCCTTTTTGTTTATACACATTGCTTTATTTATCTTTGTGGATAAATATTACTGTGGTTGCACCAATTATATCTTAGTTTATTTTCCCTTATTATTTAATCACGGGAGACAATATAGAACCCTTAAATATATTTATATTGTTACGATAAAAGGGATCTCAGTACACTTCACACAGAGACTTCGTCCCGTACACAACAACCACCAGTTGCTGCCACATTACAACAGAACTTCACTGAACTACACCTACCGACATGTCCATCACCTAACCTACACTCTTATCATCACAGCTAAGTTCCTTTAATACTATAAGTACTTCATAGATATTACTGGGACTAACACAGATAACCTACACATACATGTTTACAAGTAAGTCAAACGCCGACCCGGAATCATATTTATAGCCTAGGCCATTTCATCTTCCCAGGTCTAATTATTTACTTTATATCCGTTTCTCCTTTACCCCCTAGGAATAATATTCAGGATACCAACACTGTCATTAACACTATCACCAACACTGCTACTAATACTATTATCATCACTACCACTAATACTATCACCAACACTGCCACTAATACTATCACCAACACTGCTACTAATACTATCACCAACACTGTCACTAATGCTATCACCAACACTGTCACTAATACTATCACCAACACTGTTACTAATACTATCACCAACACTGTCACTAATGCTATCACCAACACTGTCACTAATGCTATCACCAACACTGCTACAAATACTATCACCAACACTGCTACTAATACTATCACCAACACTGTCACTAATACTATCACCAACACTGTCACTAATACTATCACTAACACTGTCACTAATACTATCACCAACACTGCTACTAATACTATCACCAACACTGCCACTAATACTATCACCAACAGTCACTAATACTATCACCAACACTGTCACTAATGGTATCACTAACACTGCTACTAATACTATCACCAACACTGCTACTAATACTATCACCAACACTGTCACTAATGCTATCACCAACACTGTCACTAATAATATCACCAACACTGTCACTAATGCTATCACCAACACTGCTACTAATACTATCACCAACACTGCCACTAATACTATCACCAACACTGTCACTAATACTATCACCAACACTGTCACTAATACTATCACCAACACTGCTACTAATACTATCACCAACACTGCTACTAATACTATCACCAACACTGTCACTAATGATATCACCAACACTGTCACTAATACTATCACCAACACTGTCACTAATGCTATCACCAATACTGCTACTAATACTATCACCAACACTGCCACTAATACTATCACCAACACTGTCACTAATACCATCACCAACACTGTCACTAATGCTATCACCAACACTGCTACTAATACTATCAAACACTGCTACTAATATTATCACCAACACTGCCACTAATACTATCACCAACACTGCTACTAATACTCTCACCAACACTGTCACTAATGCTATCACCAACACTGTCACTAATACTATCACCAACACTGTCACTAATGCTATCACCAACACTGCTACTAATACTATCACCAACACTGCCACTAATACTATCACCAACACTGTCACTAATACTATCACCAACACTGTCACTAATGCTATCACCAACACTGCTACTAATACTATCACCAACACTGCTACTAATACTATCACCAACACTGCCACTAATACTATCACCAACAATGTCACTAATACTATCACCAACACTGTCACTAATGCTATCACCCACACTGCTACTAATACTATCACCAACACTGCTACTAATACTATCACCAACACTGCCACTAATACTATCACCAACACTGTCACTAATACTATCACCAACACTGTCACTAATACTATCACCAACACTGTCACTAATACTATCACCAACACTGACACTAATACTATCACCAAAACTGTCACTAATACTATCACCAACACTACCACTAATACTATCACCAACACTGTCACTAATACTATCACCAACACTGCCACTAATACTATCACCAACACTGTCACTAATACTATCACCTACACTGTCACTAATACTATCACCAACACTGCTACTAATACTATCACCGACACTGTCACTAATATTATCACCAACACTGCCACTAATACTATCACCAACACTGTCACTAATACTATCACCAACACTGTCACTAATGCTATCACCAACACTTCTACTAATACTATCACCAACACTGCTACTAATACTATCACCAACACTGTCACTAATGCTATCACCAACACTGCTACAAATACTATCACCAACACTGCTACTAATACTATCACCAACACTGTCACTAATACTATCACCAACACTGTTACTAATACTATCACCAACACTGTTACTAATACTATCACCAACACTGTCACTAATGCTATCACCAACACTGTCACTAATGCTATCACCAACACTGCTACAAATACTATCACCAACACTGCTACTAATACTATCACCAACACTACCACTAATACTATCACCAACACTGTCACTAATACTATCACCAACACTGCCACTAATACTATCACCAACACTGTCACTAATACTATCACCTACACTGTCACTAATACTATCACCAACACTGCTACTAATACTATCACCGACACTGTCACTAATATTATCACCAACACTGCCACTAATACTATCACCAACACTGTCACTAATACTATCACCAACACTGTCACTAATGCTATCACCAACACTTCTACTAATACTATCACCAACACTGCTACTAATACTATCACCAACACTGTCACTAATACTATCACCAACACTGTCACTAATACTATCACCAACACTGCCACTAATACTATCACCAACACTGTCACTAATACTATCACCTACACTGTCACTAATGCTATCACCAACACTGCTACTAATACTATCACCAACACTGTCACTAATACTATCACCAACAGTCACTAATGCTATCACCAACACTGCCACTACTACTATCACCAACACTGTCACTAATACTATCACCAACACTGTCACTAATACTAACACCAACACTGCTACTAATACTATCACCAACACTGTCACTAATACTATCACCAACACTGTCACTAATGCTATCACCAACACTGTCACTAATACTATCACCAACACTGCTACTAATACTATCACCAACACTGCCACTAATACTATCACCAACACTGTCACTAATACTATCATCAACACTGTCACTAATACTATCACCAACACTGTCACTAATACTATCACCAACACTGCTACTAATACTATCACCAACACTGCCAATAATACTATCACCAACACTGTCACTAATACTATCACCATCACTGTCACTAATACTATCACCAACACTGCTACTAATACTATCACCAACACTGTCACTAATACTATCACCAACACTGTCACTAATACTATCACCAACACTGCCACTAATACTATCACCAACACTGTCACTAATACTATCACCTACACTGTCACTAATACTATCACCATCACTGTCACTAATACTATCACCAACACTGTCACTAATACTATCACAAACACTGTCACTAATATTATCACCAACACTGCTACTAATACTATCACCAACACTGCCAATAATACTATCTCCAACACTGTCACTAATACAATCACCAACACTGTCACTAATACTATCACCAACACTGCTACTAATACTATCACCAACACTGTCACTAATACTATCACCAACACTGTCACTAATACTATCACCAACACTGTCACTAATACTATCACCAACACTGCTACTAATACTATCACCAACACTGTCACTAATACTATCACCAACACTGTCACTAATACTATCACCAACACTGTCACTAATACTATAACCAACACTGCCACTAATACTATCACCAACACTGTCACTAATACTATCACCAACACTGTCACTAATACTATCACCAACACTGCCACTAATACTATCACCAACACTGCTACTAATACTATCACCAACACTGTCACTAATACTATCACCTACACTGTCACTAATGCTATCACCAACACTGCTACTAATACTATCACCAACACCTAAGTTACTGACGGTGTCATTAAACCTGTTGCCATACCACAGCTCCGTAATTTCTATTGTCGCCAACTCCATCTCTGACACGAACTCCATCATTGTCGGTGGTAAATGCTATAGTGTTGCTGTATTTTTTAGTCACTCAATAATTATGATATGCTATACCCTGTTCCAAATAGGTAGGCCAGAGATCGTTGACTCTAACCTCTATAACTCAAAAAGGGCTAGAGCAAATGAGCTGAAAATTACAACACCCATTTTCTGGCTGACCATTCCCTAATGATAGACATTTTAACTCGATTGCTCTAGTCGTTTGTGAGTTATAGAGGTTTGTGTTCAAGAGTTTTGGCCTACTTATTTGGAATAGGGTATAGTTATTGCAATGAGAAGTCCTAGAACATTATTACAGTACTGAAATAAAGAAGACAGAGGGTGGAAACACAACACCACCAAGAACCAACATTACCACCCTTGCCACCACACCCCCGAGGAAAGAAGTCCCAAGCGCCACACCATCAGAGTACGTCCGAGTCGCCTCCATCACACCTGCACTTCCCCCAACACCAGGAAAGGACATCATAGTCACCATCAGGTATCCTGGCAATGACAAGAACAAGAAGGACCGGAAATCACATCATCACAAACATCCTAGACGAAATAGCTCCTCTGAAAAATATACGAATTAAAGCAAGATCAGACCCATGGCTCAACAATGACATACTACACCATCTGGAACATAGAGACAAACTGTTAAAAAGGCTAGTGAAACATAGACAGGATCAAATGAGTTCAACAGGGTTAGGAATAAACTAAGTAGGAAAATTAAATCAGCGAAATCTAATTATTTCCACAGTAAGGCAGAGGAATATCAGAGTAACCCCAAAAAACTATGGAGGCAATTAAAAACAAGGGCTACAACAACAAGGCAAGGGATTCATCTAACACTAATATTGCTCTCAAAATTAATGATCAGGTTTGCCATGATAAACGACAAATTTCAACCTACTTCAACTCCTTCTTCACCTCCATAGCAAACACATTTTTTTTTTTTTTTTTTTTTTTTCTATATTCCAACTTACTTCCTCTCGGGCATAGGCTGAGAGCCTTAACATTCACCGCTTTACAATGAACAGTGAAGCCCGTGAGGTCTTGTTCCAGTCTAGGGAGTGAGACATGTGAAGCACGTAGAGTACAACGAGCACCTGCCATCTTGCCTTCACATGAGGCACGGTGCTCACTCATGGCCCGAAACGACCCCATCTCTGAAGCCATCTCGTTCCCGTGCTTCACTGTCTCATCCCCTACACTCGGACTCTCATACTTACACACACACAACGCCACCTGTTGAGCAGATAACTCACCAGGCATTGCACCCCTATAGCATATTTTGAATATGGGAATATTCATACACTGCTATTTAATCAGGGAACAATGAGGGTATTTTATTGACGTTTCGGTGGGCTTGTGGTAATGCACTGATACTAGGTACAGCACAAATTCCATCCCAATAATATCTTCCCATTGATACATCGGGATTTGAACCCGGGACCTTTGGATTACCAGGCAAGTGGCAAGACCACTCCACCACACCTCCCCTTGCACAGAACCTACCGCAACCTCTCAATAAATACACCACAACAACTGCCACCTTTCAACATTTCTACAGGGATAAAGGCATACACCCGAACACTTTTGGATTGCAAATTGTTACACCAAAATACACATTTGAGGAGCTCTCTAACCTAAATGTACATAAAAGCACAGGACCAGACAAAATTCCTGCCAAATTTCTACGAGATGGAGCCATTGGTATAGCAGGTCCCCTAACCCACATCATCAACCTGTCAATTAACACCAACACTGTACCTGCTGAACTGAAGGAAGCTATTGTAACCCCTCTATTCAAGAAAGGAAATAAATTAGATGTTAGCAACTACAGACCAGTTAGCATATTATGTATTGTATCAAAAATCCTTGAAAAAGCTGTATACACCCAAATTGAACACTACCTCAAAGAAAATTATCTATTCTATAAGTTTCAATCAGGTTTCAGAGGCATGTACTCGACAGACTCCTGTCTCATCCACTTAACAGATCACATTCGTAAAGAAATGTCTAAAGGTAACTACACCGGTATGGTTCTTCTTGACCTACAGTACAAAAAGCGTTTGATACAGTAGACCATGATATCCTATGTAATAAACTACAAGCAATGGGCATTGGGTCAGTGAACTGGTTTAAATCTTATCTTAGTGGTAGAACACAGAGAGTCAAAATTGATGATAATCTTTCTGATCCTATGCCAATTAACTGTGGGGTCCCGCAGGGAAGCATCCTTGGTCCCTTACTCTTTCTCTGTTATGTGAACGACATGGAACTGAGCGTATCGTGTACATTATTACTGTATGCTGACGACAGTGTGCTTCTGGTTTCAGGAAAAGACCCAATAAGTATTGCCGCCTCACTTTCCAAAGAACTAGAATCGTGTAGTGATTGGCTAGTGGCCAATAGACTATCTCTTCACCTGGGCAAGACAGAAGCCATCTTATGCCAATAATTATTGTCGAAGATGTCACACTACGGCCTTGCATCATTAGTTCCACTAATTTCTTCTTATCTTCATAACAGAAAAATATGTGTAATGGTAGATGGCCTTTATTCTCAATTTCACTCAATAAATGCTGGTGTTCCCCAGGGATCACTTTTGGCCCCAACTCTGTTCCTCATTCATATCAATGATCTCATATCTACCACTCATAATCCAATACATTCCTACACAGATGACTCAACACTCCACAGTTCCTTCACATTTACCAATTCTTTCACCCAACCCGATCTTATAAATTAAAAAATAAACACCATGACCATTCTAGAATTAATGAATGGGGACAAAAGAATCTAGTTTCCTTTAATGCACAGAAAACCAAGTACATTCAATTTTCTAACCGACAGAATCTCACTGACTCCCATATATTTGTTAATTATGTAAATATTCCCACTTCCCCTAGTATTGACATTCTCGGTGTAACATTAACTACTAACTTGAGCTGGACACATTATGTTAGAAGCATTGCTAAGAATGCCTCTAAAAAACTGGGACTCCTGTACAGAGTTCGAGAATTCTTCACTGACGAGCAGTTGGCCGTAATATATAAAAGTCATGTGCGTTCTCAGATGGATTACTGTTCACCTCTGTGGGGTGGAAGTGGAGTGGTTGCATTGAGGCAGTTGGACAAAATTCAAAATAAAGCTATGAGATTAATAAATAACCCTGCAATCACACAGGACCTTCCTACTTTATCCATACGAAGAAACGTTGCATCCCTTGCATTATTCTACAGATATTTTCACAGCAATTGTTCCGAGGAACTTGCTTCAATTGTGCCGCCTCTCCACATCTTTCCCCGTAGAACTAGGGCAGCTGAGAGCGCCCATGAATTTACACTTTCTCCTCCACGATGCAGAACTTCTGCTTATCAAAATTCATTTATCCCTAGAACTACTACTCTTTGGAATTCACTTCCCTCGAATTGCTTTCCACAAACTTACAATCTACAAATGTTTAAATCCAGTTGTTACAAACAAATTATGAATGGAGGATGCCTTTAGGCAAATGAACCTTTTTGTTTTATCTGTGTTTTTCCTTCCTCCGTTCATTGTCTCTTAAAAAAAAAAAAAAAAAAATGTGGAACAAAACGCAAATTGAAAGACATTGAGGGCTTCTCGGTCAACTGTAATATATTCCTATAACAACAGTATCACAAGTGAAATATATTGGACTAAACTGGACTCGACTCTGTCAGGTGAAACAATCCTGGAATCGATCCTGAGTAAATGTAGAGCACGTATAAAATACCTGTATAGACAGGTGGGATGCTTGCCAGCGGCGACCAAAAAGACCCTATGCCAAGTGCTTGTTCAATGTCATTTTGACTATTCTGTGTCATCCTGGTACTCTGCATCATCTAAATCAGCAAAGCACAAACTTCAGGTCACTCAAAATATAATGATTAGGTTCATGCTGAACCTAGGACCCAGATCGCATGTTGGCCAGGAACAACTTCAGTCACTTGGTATGCTCAATGTCTCTGACATGGCCAAACAAATCAGACTCATTAATGCCTTCAAGATATTTAATGATAGGGCTCCAGAGTATTTAAAGAGTAATTTTGTTAAAGCAAATGAGAGGATTGGACACAATACAAGGAATAGGATGTATAATTTTACAGTTCCGAGAATCCAAGGGCAGGGTAAGCTAACATTCTTCTTCACTGCCATCAAAGACTGGAACAACCTACCCCAGTCAGTCTGAGAAAAGAGAATACTGTATTCCTTCAGACTTAGCTTGGAGGAGCACCTGAACCGAACAGCTGGGAGAAGATATAGTGTCACTATCACTTACACATTGTGTTCGGCACTTTGGACTTAGAATATATATTTACACATTGTATTTTTATACATAGTCTTCAATCACGGAAGTGTCTTATATTGCAGTCTTTACACACACTGTTTTAGAAGTGTTCACTGTTCAAGGGTGTGGTATTCTCTGAAACACTTTGGCAAGTATAGCGCCACATCACTCTCTGGGCAGAACCACCTGCTGTCTGCTCTACTTGGGGTCCTCGGTGTCGTGTTCTGGGACATATGACACCGTCTGTATGTTTTTTCCTTGTTAGCGGTGGGAGGAATATCTTGCGGGAAGTGACGTTCAGTTAGTCTCGCAATCCCCTCTGTTGCTGGGCGATGATGTGCAGGGCGTTGTTGATGGTGTGAGCCATTGATGTTCTTGCCCAATATCTCCCTCGACAGCTCAATACAGAGGTTCTCAACCACAAAATAATAGTTTTACCAGTTTGTCTGGTCAACAATCAGTGCCAACAAATACTCTGTGAAAAACTGCAGATAGATGTCAAGTCTTTTCGTCCTGTGACCTGCATTAGGGATCGCGGGGCCAGCCTCCCTCGCGCCCACAAAGCTGTAAACATTGAGCTGATAATTTGCACCATCAACCCACTTCCACGCCCGATCAGCGGCACCTTCGTCGTCGCTACCATCAGCAGGAGGGTCACCCCCAGGGTGGGAGGAGGTTGTCCTGCCTCTTCAACTTGATCTTGATCTTGAAAACAACAAATCTCAAAATGGAGGTTGAGCCAATGCATGCTGGGGCGTCTTATCAGGGCCACCTTCGATGCACGGCCATAGGTGGCATGCCCACTGGAAAGCAAACACCCACATCGTTGACTTGCAGGGCGTCATGGTCGATCGGGGCGATGTGATGACGAAGGTGGTGGTGGGGTGCCGGGGCGACGAGAGGACCCAGCTTGTGGTGGTGATGATGATCTGGTAGTGTTGGGGCTATGGGAGGTCCCAGACTGTGGTGACAAAGATTGCCTGATGGGGAAGTAAAGCAGTGAGCCAGTGGGTGATGGTGGTGGAGACTAGTGAGGCGGTGAATGCGCTGAGTCATCACGCATAAGGGTAGGGGGGTAGGGGGGTAGAGAACAGGCGGCATGGGTGGACACCTGGGGGAGTTTTTGCCCTTACAGACTCTTTGTCATCTGTGTCGGGCCCTTCCTCCTCTTCCACTTGAGCAGCGCCCTTGTATAACCCATAGAATGTCCTAGGGGTTGCGGCTTTCAGTGGAGAAGCAATGGGAGGTGCTGATGAAGGCAGACGTGGAGCATCGTCACTCTCCTCATCCTCTGCTGGTCTTTTCTCCCTCTATCGAGGCTGCCTCGGGATGTTAATAAATCCCATAGGGTCTAGGTCATCAATGTCCTCTTCCTCGCTTGATGATGAGTGAATGGGGTCACTGGGAGCGGTGGGGGTAGGAGACACCTTGCCTCCACGTGGACGTGTTGACGCGACGCGACGAGCCACAGGAACAAGGGGTGTCTCCTCTTCCATCTCCTCTATCTTCCTCACCATTGGCTAGTAATCATCCCCAGGCTCTTCGTCCGATGATTCTGTGTCACTATTCTCGTAATCAGGATCAGCTAACATAGCTAGTGCCTCCTCAACACTCACACCCCGGTGTGGAGGTCAGCGGCGAGAGCTTTGGCGGTCGGACATGCGAGGGAAATCGTGTACTGACGCGCTTCGCCAACACTTATCCTCGAGCCCGCCTCTCTGCCTCCGAGGATCAAGTCAACGCCCAAGTCAATGAGAGGTATGCTCTGCGGTATCGGGAGGATGGTTCCCGGGTCCCGACTCAGGTGCCACCAAGGACCACTTCTCCACCCGTGAACCGGCCCACTCCCGAGCTGGCTACCCCGTGGATACCCAGGCCACCTCCGGGGTGGCACCCAGCCCTCACCCTGCTGAGGGATCCCCCGCAGCATCGCAGAATTCCAAATATAGAAAGAACCAACGAAAAACAAAAAAATACTAAGTATAATATCATGTATGTCTTTTAATTCCCTGTTTAGTGTATACCTCACTACCTTACTTAATTCATGACCTACGACCCTAGCATTTTTCCATTCCATAATCTCTGCAATAACGAATTAAACAATGTTATTAATAACACAATTCATAAATACTCATTAAATGCATTACGTAACCTTAAATTTAACCCATTTATTTTAAATAATGATAATCTCCATGACTGTGACAATAATGAATGAGAATTAATGCCTCAAAACCTAAATGAACCCAAGTGTGATTATATATTTTTTAAATGATGAACGAAATGAAACACTACCAAGAAGCCTCAATCTTTTATCATTTAACATTCGGAGTCTACCACTACATTTAGATGTTTTCACAGATCAGTGTGTTAATGAGTTAAACATTAGTATTAATATTATCGGTCTATGTGAAACTCGACTAAACGATAATATATGTGATCTCTATCATATTAATGGTTTTCATTCTTATTTCAATAACAAGACTACTGGTCAAGGTGGTGTAGCATTATATATATCCGAACAATTTCAAGGAAAAGTACGACCCGACCTTACGAAGCAATATCCACACCTCGTAACTATTTTCGTAGAGGTTCATAATAACAATAAAAGGTTTGTTGTTGGTATGATCTACCGACCCCCCAATTCGCAAGTAAATCTATTTCATGATTCCCTCAGTGAGATATTAGAGATAATTACAAGCAATAATATTCCATACTACATTATGGGCGATTTTAATATAAATGTTCTTAATTATCAAGACAAACAAGTCCATACTTTTATAACCCTAATGTACTCTCACATGTTCCTCCCAACCATAACTAAGCCTACACGAATAACTAGTAATAGTGCCACTTTACTGGATCATATATGGAGTAATAATATTCAAGACTATCATTCTAGCACTATAGTATTTGCGGAAATTAGTGATCACTTACCAGTTCTTGCCACATTCTCATATCAACAGCCACAAAACCTAAATAATAAAATCTTAAAAACTAAAATAATGCTGACTCCTGACAACATAACAACATTTAAAGAAGCACTGAATGAATATGACTGGAATTCATCAATAAATCATGCTGATATAGATTCAGATTTTAATACATACATGCACACATTTGTAACATTGTATAATGAACATTGCCCACTGCGAGAATATACGGTTAAGGCAAAACACATTAATAAGCCATATATTACCCCTGCTATTATTAATTCCATTAAATACAAACATAAATTACAGAAAAAATCGGCGAAATGGCCTATCACCTATGGTGAATATTTTAAGAATTATAGAAATACTTTGTCACAAACCATTAAAAGGGCGAAAAATACCTATTACAAAAATAAATTAAATGCATTTTCTGGTAATGTGAGAAAAACATGGAACCTTGTTAATTCAATACTCAATCGAACGAAACCGAAACCGAATCAAAATCTGCAAAGTTTTATATTCAATAATACAACAACTACTAATCCAGAAAGTATAGCAAATGGTTTTAATGATTACTTTAGCTCAGTAGGAGAACAATTGCGTCGTGATATTTCTACAGAACCTACTGATTTCGAGACATATCTTCCTAACCCTGTGAATATTTCGTTTCACCTTGCCCCTGTATCTGAATCTGAACTAATTTCGGTAATAACGAAATTTAAAAATACTGCTTGTGGATATGATGATGTAAGTGTGTCGGTTGTTAAAGAATGTTCAAGTGTAATTATAGCATTTCTTAAGCATATAATTAATAGGTCATTTAAAATCGGGTGTTTTCCAAATTATCTGCAGATAGCCAAAGTTATTCCGATTTTTAAAAAAGGAGATAAAAGTGTTCCCCAGAATTACAGGCCAATATCTCTACTTTCCATATTTAGTAAAATATTTGAAAAACTTGTGGGATCCAGACTAATAAATTATCTCGAATCACAATCTATATTAACAAAGTGTCAGTTCGGGTTTCGGCCTCGATCTTCTACGGAATGTGCCGTTCATGAGCTAACTAGGGAAATATATAAAGTTTTAGACACAAAACAATACCAGTTAACGGTTTTCTGTGATCTTTCCAAAACATTTGACACCCTACCTCATGATATTTTACTTAAAAAGTTACATAACTATGGAATACGTGGCCCTGCCCTTAAATGGTTCACTAGTTATCTTAGTCAAAGGAAGCAAGTTGTTTTTTATAATAACGTAAGTTCTAAATATAAATCTATGACGTATGGTGTTCCACAGGGCTCTGTGCTTGGCCCTGTTTTGTTTATATTATTCATTAACGATATTGTATTCTCAAGTACCAAACTGAAATTTCTTTTATATGCAGATGATCTATCTATCTATCTATTGCCTGACGCCGCGATCCCCGAAGGGGTGGCCACGAACGAACCGCCCCCATGCACCTCTGTCCCCAGTCAGTCGACGCCCCTCCCCCCAACCAGCACCGCCTTCGTTCATGTAGTTCCTCACTCCATCCTTCCACCTCATATTCGGTCTACCTCTCCCCCTCTGTCCCTCCACCTCGCTCTCGTACACCCTCTTAGTCATTCTCTCACTTTCCATACGTTCCATATGGCCGAACCATCTTAAGTTGTTCCTTTTCACACTTTCCAGCACATCTACCTCCACACCACACCTCCTTCTTACTTCCTCATTAGTCTGTCTATCCCTCCATGTAACTCCGCACGCACTCCTTAAGTAATTCATTTCCACTGCTCTCACTCTTGGTCTGAGTCTCTCAACCAACGTCCATGCAGATGATACAAACATTTATTTACAAGGCAATAATCTAATGGAACTGGTACACCAAATGAACGAAGAAATAGCTAAGGTTTCAACCTGGATTAAATCAAATGGTCTTACACTTAATTTAAATAAAACTCATTATCTTGTGACTCATTTTACTAGCTATCGATTACCAAATATTGAGATTAAAATAAATAACCATGTAATTAATAAAGTTAGATGTTAAATTTCTTGATATTACGATAGATGGTGGAATGACATGGAAACCTCGTATTAATGACATTACCGTAAAATTATCGAAAATTACTGGCATTCTTTACAAAACTAGAGATTCCTTGAATATTGATAACTTAAAGCTACTTTACCTTTCTTTGGCTTACCCTCATATAATTTACTGTTCTGCTATCTGGGGAGGAGCAAACAAGACTTACCTGGACTCTTTATTCTTGGCACAAAAGAAAATACTTCGCATAATGACTTACCAATCTTATAATGCTCATACAGGTCCAATATTTAAAGAAAATGGTTTACTAAATTTAGGTGATATTTTGTTGTTGTTGTTGTTCCCCAAGCTGCCTGGCCGAAGAGCCCCAAGGCCCCGAGCTAGGCCAAGGCCATAGCCGAGCGCCCCCACAGAACCCTCCCTGCCGACCACAATAAAGCCTGGGTGACCGAAGCCACTCCATGGCGGGGAGCTGAGGAGGGTGCGGAAACGCCCGGGAAACCAAAGCCCCACCCAGGGCCCTGTGCCCCTCAGCAATTATGAAGAGAAAGTTAAGGTTATTAAGGTTATAAAGTTAGGTGATATTTTGTTTGCTCAGGCAGTGAACTTTGTGTATAAATCTTTAAATGGTCTTATGTGTTTGGAGGACGATTTTCATATCATGGTCCATAACTTTAATACCAGAGGAGCCCAGGAGTTGCTACGACTCCCATATTGCAGAACATCACATACACAACGTTGTCTTAGCTATAGGGGAGCTAAATTATGGAACACCCTTAACGAACCATTCAGACATGCTGTTTCTATATTTGTGTTCAAAAAGTCTATTAAGAAACACCTTTTAGATCAATACTAAATAGCGATGATTTTATGTAAACCAGTCTATTTAATTTCTCCATTAGTAGTGTTCATGTAACTACTGTCATACCTATTCTTAAAGACTACTGAAAATAATGAACTAAGTTGATTCTTGCTGATTCCATGATAAAGCAGGTAATATACTGTAATGTTTTGTATATATTATATTGTTAAAACCGTGTAACCTAGCATTAAATATTTACTTACGTCTATAAGGCTAGCTACATAGAGCTTTTGCTTAGCTAGCTATATATCCCAATGGTGGGTTATCTGCTCAACAGGTGGCGTTGTGTGTGTGTAAGTGTGAGAGTCCGAGTGTAGGGGGTGAGACAGTCAAGCACGGGAACGAAGTGGCTTCAGAGATGGGGTCGTTTCGGGCCATGAGTGAGCACCGTTCCTCATGTGAAGGCAAGATGGCAGGTGCTCGTTGTACTCTACGTGCTTCACATGTCTCACTCCCTAGACTGGAACAAGACCTCACAGGCTTCACTGTTAATTGTAAAAGCGGTGAATGTTAAGGCTCTCAGCCTATGCCCGAGAGGAAGTAAGTTGGAATATAGAAAAAAAAAAAAAAAAAAAAAAAAAAAAAAAGTCATTCAAATATATGTATTATGATGTATTATTGTATATTATGTATGTACACAATTGGCAATAAAAATCAATCAATCAATCAATCAATCTGTACATGGGGAGCTGCTAAGTACTGCATTTGTTCCATGATATCCTAAAGTAGTTTCCATACGAATATCAACCCTCTACAAGCCCTATAACAGGGATAAATATGGGCGAGAATAGCCGTCGATACGGTATTGACACTGGGGCTGAGCGTTACAAACATAGAAGTTAGGACAGTATTGACGCTTGGGCTGGAGGGGTTAAGAGAAAACAATAATATAGTGAAACAAAAAGAATTGTCGGTAATAGTATATGATGACCCCGACAGTTTGGAGTCCAATTGGGTTATTTGAATTTGAAGGTATTGTATAGTAATTACAATTTTAGCTAATACCTTATTTACTGTAGTAGATTATTAATTGTAAGTTGATTATTAGCTGTAATGCATAAATATGTGTACATCAGCTCTGGATGTATAATGAAACTATGTCACAGGTTCGAAATATTATCTGAACCGGCAGCCATAGTGTATTCCTGGAGCTACGCCTCATGTTTTTTAGTCTCTTATTATCAGCCGTACCTTCAACATTTCCCCCCGGATTTGACTCCACCTAGAGATCACCAACCACTACCACTAGTTATATAAATCTTTAGTCCTACATCATTAGTCCTCAATAAGCTAAGTTCATTATGTATTGATATTGTATTATGTGAAGATTCTTCGATGTCATTCGAGTGAACTAGCTGTGTGAGAGGACAGGAATTCTACCCATCAAAATCATCAGATTTCATATTGGTAATTAACTTATTTTACTTATTGTCGGGATTAATTCGTGTACCAGTGATTGAACAATTTAACCTATATATATATATATATATATATATATATATATATATATATATATTCCCCACAAGAATATTGAATTGGATATTTTGTTTATGGAACTCAAAACACACGACTATAAGCTACTACGCATGCAACCAAGTACAATATACACCTACATAACGGGATATAAATACACATTTAACTACTCACACACTTACAAACACAAACACACAACCACACCGACACATTCACACACATTTTTCTAACGAAAAATTTACAAATTTATCTTGAATCTAGGATGTTTTTTTTAAGTTTGATGGAGATATAGCGAGGAAACTAAGAAATATATTAACCCGTTCAGTACCAGCGACGACAGAGAGCCGTCGGTAGATAAATCACTCCCCAGTCCCAGCGACGGCTGCCAGCCGTCAGTAATATACGATCCTTGTAACTGCCAGTATCAGGCAGTACCTGGTATCACGACGCTTGAGCACTGCTCTAAGACCTTGGCAACACTTCTCAGCTTAAATCTAAGCCCCCACATGCTGGGAGAGGCAGTATTCCTCCATCTTTTGAGGTGGGAGGTTGTTATATCTTGCCTCTGAAGCCATTTTGGCCACATTGCTTGGGACTGGGGGGTACATTTATGCTAGTACCCTAAGGTACAGTAGGGGTTAATAGATTAATATATAAACCCAAAAAACAAGCACTATGCCCTTAACACATTACGAGTGGGTGGGTCGGTAACTTCTAATACCCGCCATGCGGGTGATTTTACCCTAAATGGGGTTGTTTCCGTGCTCTTTTTCATGCATAAAAAAGACCCAGAGCGTAATACAAGTATCTATCCCTGAAAGGGCGTAAACAGAGCTTTCCAATGACACCCGAACCATCCTTCTACGACCACTGGTTCTCTTGCAACGATCGTGCAACACGAGTGCAAAAACCCTAAAATAAGGTAATTTCCTTACATAATTCCCTGTGTAGCGAGTGAGAGAGGGTGGAGGAGGGTGTAATACATTTCAGTCGACCCACGGCGGTGGTGGCGAGCGGTCAGGCGGGAATCTATGCTCCTCACACCGCTGAGCTCTCTCTCAGAGCACATTACGTACTCAAAATTGCACTCGACATCTGTCGAGGCCCGCATATGGGCACGTTTTCTTTAACTTGACATATGTTGCGCGCCGATGGTTAAGGGTTAATGGGTTTGACAATGTGGAATATAGCAAAATGTTTAGCCTCATTATGAATACAACACGCAACCATGGCTGGAGATTTGAATTGAAAAGCTTCAGCACTAGTATTTGTGAAACCTTTTTCACATATAAGATCTGTTCTACCTGGAACAACTTCCCTCCGAAGTTGTAAACAGTTCTTCAGTAGAGCAGTTCAAGAAGAGAGTAGATAGTATTTTGCACACTCTGTAATGAGTGTAGTGCACTAAACAGCCTCTCTCCTTCCACTTCGATTACCTCCTTGTAATGGACCGCAAGGTCTTTGAGATTCTAACTAGTCCTTGAAACTCTCTCTCTCTCTCTCTCTCGATTATGCTGTTCAATTCTGGCCTCCAGCACTCAGGAAAGATATTGAGCGACTAGAAAGAGTACAAGCTAGAGCTACAAAGCTTAATACATTGATTAGAAGAATGAGCTATGAGGACCGGTTGAGAGCTATTGATCTCTTTCAGTTGGAGACACGCAGACTACGAGCTCAGCTCATTGAAGTATTTAATTACTTAATGGGTTTGACAATGTGGATTATAACAAAATGTTTAGCCTAAATACGAATACAACACGCAACCATGGCTGGAAACTAGAATTGAAAAGGTTCAGCACTAGTGTTTGTGGAAACTTTTTCACATATAAGATCTGTTCTACCTGGAACAAACTTCCTTCCGAAGTTGTAAACAGTTCTTTAGTAGAGCAGTTCAAGAAGAGAATTAATAGTATCTTGCACACACTGTAATGAGTGAAGTGCACTAAACAGCCTCTCTCCTTCCACTTCGAGTATCTCCTCGGAATGGACCGCAAGATCTCTGAGATTCTAATTTTTCCTTGTAACTCCTTGTATCTCTCTCTCTCTCTCTCTCTCCCTCTCTCTCTCTCTCTCGCTCTCTCTCAGCAGGTAGTCCTTGTGGTCATCCACCTGCGGGGAACAGCTTGACCAATGCCTTCTCTATACAGCCTGGAACCTTTTTCAACTCATTAACCAAACCAACAAGATAATGATAACCTAAGTGTTCCGACATTTAGGTTCAGGTTTTCATTTATCTATTCTTATTAGTATTTTAGTTTCCTGCCTAGACCTCCATCAAGCTTAAAAAAATACCCTCAAGACCCCCCTTCTAAATAAATATGTACCGTTTTTCTAAATAGCAGGTTGGCTATCGCTCGCCAAGAAGAATTCGACATATAAAGGGAACGAAAGGTCTTAAAATCGCCAAACTAATGTGCCAAATGTCTTAAAATCACAAAGCTAATGGGACTAAACATGAGGGAGAAGGAGGTCTAGAACAAACAAATCCCCTTAAAGCGTTCGTGTGTGGAACGTAACAAATATTTCCTTATGCCTACAACGAAACTCATTCTTAACCCTTTCCAGAACATTACAGTAATATTTTAATGTTCTTCTCGCTACCATTATGCGATATTATACAACTAAGGCAGGGCCTCCATCAATCATAGGGCTCAAATCTATCTCAATTTACCCTTTGGTTCCCACAACCGTTTATAAACTTAATATAATCGCATAATCCTAGCCCTAATAGAATGGCAGAATGGTCTTAGTACACTGAGAAGATTAAGGGGAGGATTTTGTTATTTTCTGGACCCCCTTCTCCCTCATGTTTAGCACCCTTACTTTGTTTTAATACAACGGCCGCCCCATTGGTTTGGCGATTTTAAGGCCTATCGACCCATTTAATTTTCAATGTTATGACATTTATGACATGTAGGTGTCAATTTTTTGCTGGCGAGCGATAGTGAGCGTGCAATTTAGGAGGAATCGACCTTCGGCCAGGACATTTTTGTACCGAAACATTTACAAATTTATCTCTAAGTGGGGTCTTGAGAGTATTTTTCTTAAAATGATAAAGGTCTAGTGAGCAAACTTGAAACATACCCTTAATAAAATCGTCTAATCATAGCCAGAATAAAATGTCAGAATGCTCTTGCTACTCGGAGACGAATACTATAACCTGTTCCAAATAATAGGCCAAAACTCTTGAACATTAACATCTGTATCTCGCAAACAGCTAGAGTAATCGAGCTAATATTTCTAAAATTTGGGAAGGATCAGCCAGGGAATAGGTGTGGAAATCTATAGCCCAATTGCTCTAACCCTTTTTGAGTTACAGGAGGTAGGGTTCCCGATTTCTGGCCTACCTCTTTGTAACAGGGTATAGTATATCCAAGTAGTCTATTATACATTCTCCTCCACTTCTGTGTACTACTTACCATTGCTAATTAACCCTTAGAAGATACGATTACGCATGTCTGTTTTGCTTTATGGCTATTATTAGACGATTATATTCATATGTAGAAGGGTATAATTATGGAAGTCAAAGGTATAATTGAGATAGCCTTTACCCCAATAATGCCCACAGAACCTTCCTAAATTGTATACAATCGTCTAATGATAGCCAGAATAAACAGCCAATATGTGTTATAATCTTAGATGGTTAAGGCATTACACCAGCATTTCATGCGTTCACGAGGGTTAAGGAGGGGGGGGGGGGGCGTCCCTAGACCTCTATCAAGCTTTAAGTACACACACACACACACACACACACACACACACACACACACACACACACACACACACACACACACACAAGACCTACCTTCCACATTTATATACAGTACAGTATGTCCCGGCATTTTAAATTATAGGCTCGCTATTGCTTTCCAGGATAAAGCAGACACCTAATTGGCACACAAGGTCTTAATATTGACACATAAATAGGGCAAAAGATCTTAAAATCTCCAAACTCAAACTAAAGGGGTAAACGTCTTAAAGTCTCAAAGCCAATGGGGCTAAATATGAAGGAGAGGGGGGACCAGAAAAGTCAAACTTCTCTTTACAGTCTAAATAGATAAACTGCAAAACAGTCACAACCAGAATAACCAAAACCAGAATAACCACAACCAGAATAACCACAACCAGAATAACCACAACCAGAAATACCACAACCAGAATAACCACAACCAGAACAGTCACAACCAGAATAACCACAACCAGAATAACCAAAACCAGATAACCACAACCAGAATAACCAAAACCAGAATAACCACAACCGGAATAACCACAACCAGAATAACCACACCCAGAATAACCACAACCAGAACAACCAAAACCAGAATAACCACAACCAAAATAACCACAACCAGAATAACCACAACCAGAATAACCAAAACCAGAATAACCACAACCAGAATAACCACAACCAGAATAACCACAACCAGAATAACCAAAACCAGAATAACCACAACCAGAATAACCACAACCAAAATAACCACAAACAGAACAGTCACAACCAAAATAACCACAACCAGAACAGTTACAACCAAAATAACCACAACCAGAACAGTCACAACCAAAATAACCACAACCAGAACAGTCACAACCAAAATAACCATAACCAGAACAGTCACAACCAAAATAACCACAACCAGAACAGTCACAACCAAAATAACCTCAACCAGAACAGTCACAACCAAAATAACCACAACCAGAACGACCACAACCAGAATAACCACAACCAGAACAGTCACAACCAAAATAACCACAACCAGAACAGTCACAACCAAAATAACCACAACCAGAACAGTCACAACCAAAATAACCACAACCAGAACAGTCACAACCAAAATAACCACAACCAGAACAGTCACAACCAAAATAACCACAACCAGAACAGTCACAACCAAAATAACCACAACCAGAACGACCACAACCAGAATAACCACAACCAGAATAACCACAACCAGAATAACCACAACCAGAATAACCACAACCAGAACGACCACAACCAGAAAAACCACAACCAGAACAGTCATAACCAGAATAACCACAACCAGAACGACCACAACCAGAATAACCACAACCAGAATAACCACAACCAGAATAACCACAACCAAAATGACCACAACCAGAATAACCACAACCAGAATAACCACAACTAGAAGTCACAACCAGAACGGCCACAATCAGAACAGTCACAACCAGAACGGCCACAGCCGGAATAACTGTTATACCAGGGTTTTTAGCAGGTTTTGAGATTGGATTTGGTATGTTCTAATTGACTGGAGATTTCGAAATCACCTAACACATGCATAGAATACAAATAGAGGATACATATATCACCGAGTAAGCTTATGAACAAGTGTTTTTATTTATGTAGCTCTTAATGAATTTAACATGAATGAGTATATCAAGATTATAGTAATTATATATATATATATATATATATATATATATATATATATATATATATATATATATATATATATATATATACTGTCCTAGCACGTTCGAGGATCTGGATGGAAAGCAGGTATACAATAGATATTTAGTTAACCTCTTATTGAACTCAGTAACTATTGATGAAACATTTTAAGTCGTAATATGGGTAGTATAAGTTAACATCTATTTATGACGAAACTCTATACACTTGACGAGGATTTCACTATAGAATCGATGATGACAGGCTCTACTTTTAGATAACACTTATGCACTGGTGAATATAATGTAGAGTAAGTTATTATAGACGCTAAAGATATTTCCACACTTTGAAACACTAGTGGGAAGTTAAGCAGAGTCGATATAGGTGGACTCTACATTTACAAACTGGAGAGTAATTTTAAGAGAGTCACTAGGTATGGATTCTAACTTTGTTTCCACACTTTCTCACTAGTGGGACTATTAGACGGAGGCAATATTTGTGGACTCTGACTTTACAAACTGGAACGTAATTTTAAGAGAGTCACTAGGTATGGATTCTAACTTAGTTTCCGTGCTGTCGCACTAGTGGGACTATTAGGCAGAGTCAATATTTGTGGACTGACTTTATTATATCGTAGAGTAAGTTATTAGAGTCAATAGATGTGGACTCTAATTTTAGTTCCACACTTTTGCACTAGTGGGAATAGAGAGAGAATCAATAATTAAGAATTCTCTCGTACATAATATTATACCTCGTCACTGGTATTGACTTAGTACTGTGTTTCAATGTTTACTCCTATATCAACACTTGTAGTTGGAGTAGCACTGAGTTGAGGGAATAGCTTGTGTCTTCTGCATTTCCGTGGGCTGTCCAGGTTGGCCTATCGTGTGGATCAGCTAGGTGAGTTACAGATGGGTTAATGGGTATGAGGTCTTAAATAAAGTTTGTCTATGTTATGACAATAGGTACTTCATCAGACTAACATGAGTAGGTATAGTAGCGAACTAGGATTACTTGACTGTCCTGACCGTTATATTAACCGGTGATGAAGTTCTGTTCAGTTACTCTTGGGGTGGGGTCTTTAGTATACTGTCTCAGATGCCATGGCAATAAGGACAATACATCGGGCTAACGCGAGCATGTAGTAAGGTCATGACCATTACTACTCTCGACTACCAACTGACCATTGTAAGAGGTTCAGAGAACTCGGGGCGGTGTTTGAACCTTTTAATTGCAAAGGTTCAAGAACATGTCATTGAACAAGTGCACTAAGGACTTCTTTTTGCAGAGTGCCAGTTAAGGTTAACGCAGAGCCCTGAACTATTTCGAGATACTGATATGTCGTGTATCCTGAGATAGTTGTGGAGGTGCAGTTTTAATAGTAATTTTCGGACATGTCCGGAAAGGATACTATTAAAGGAGCAGCCTATTTTGGATCTTAATGTTAATACAATACCATAGTATGTCTAACAATAATTCCTCAATAGGATATTTAACTCCAGCAGACTTTTCAGGGTACTAGACATGCCTTAGTATTTCTAACTTGAAAGGGAGGGTAATTTTAGGACTTTAATGAAAGCCCTAGAATTGCTTGCCTTGTTCAGATTTCTTTGGAGTACTGACGACTTTTGCTGATATATCCCAGTTCAGGTGTTCGGGGGTCAGAAGGTCACAAGGCCAGTAGGGGCGGATCTAGGGGGATTAGGAGTGGCCCCTAGAAATTCGAGAGCAGGTGATTAGGCCTCTGGGTGGAAGAAAGGCGCAAGTAGTTCCTCTCCTGGTGGTGATAGTGGTCCTTCTGTTTCTGGCTGAATAGTATTCTTCTCTTATGCATGGTTTGGGGTGTAGAAATTAGAGGAATATTTTTGCCTGGTGTTGTTGGACGTTCGGGTGTAATGGTAGACATTCTGGAGTCTCGTCGGGTGTGCGTAGAAGGTGTGGGAGAAGTATTTGTTGTTATTTTGTTGCGGGTATTATTTCTGGATTTCGGGTGATGATCTTGTACACGTGTTTTGGCTATGTGCGTGTCTTTTGTTGTTGTTGATGCTCTGGTGTTGTTATTCTTGGCCCTGGTTTGTACGTTCTTTTTCTCGTCCTTCTTTGCAGCAATGTTGGGTAATTTCGGGATACGGGGCATCTTGCTTAGTTTATTGTTTATTCCTTTTGTCCTCGGGGTTATGGCTTTTATTTCAGTTTCTCCTTTGTCTTCTTTGGGGACGAGTTTTCTCTGGTGTTCGGGGCGGCCATTTTGTCTTTGTTGTTGATTATTACTTTTCCTTGACTTTATTATTATTGGTTCTTCTGCTGTTGTTGGTATCTTCTTCATGGATGATTTGGCTTTGTCTTTCCCTTTCTCGTTACTCTGCTTGATGGCGTGTGGGACTGGAATGTGGGGGCTCCTGTTTAATTTCTTCCTTATTCCTTCTTCTTTCCTAGTTATTGTTTTTGGTTGAGTCTCTCCTGTATCTTTGTTCTTAGGTCGCTTTTCTACTTGTTTTGTTTCCTGTTCCTCAGGGGTTTTCCTTTTGTGGATTGTGGGGGTCTTCGTTATTTGTGGTATTTTAATAACCACAACTAGAACAGTCATACCCAGAACGGCCACAATGTATGGTCAATGTTACAATACCCTACTTGTAGTCTACAAGTTCTACAACTCCCCTTACCTAACTTAACGAGAATGGTGGATACGTGTTTGTATGTGTTTTGCAATGTCAGGTTCGTTTGGTGGTGGACAGTGGATTTTGGATTAGTATTTCGAGGGGCGTTGTAGTCGCCGGGGTAAAGTTTGAGCAAGCTAAATCATGGCTTGGTTGTTTAGGGCCCGTTGTAGTCGCCGGTTAATAGTCTAGATGTTCTGCAACTCCCCTGACCTAACCTAAGCAAAGTAACACAGCCTATAAGTGTTACATATATTAGGTAATCGTATGAAATACTACAGAACTCGGTAATGAATGAAAAGAAAAAGGTGGGAAGGATAAACTATCAACTATTTAGACAATAGTTTAAATATATTTGTTTCGTAAAGTATAGTAAGCATTGATATCATGACGTTACGGTACATAATGATACAGACTTTTCGTATTATATTAATGTCTGTAATGATGTATGAATACAGTCATAATACATAATGATGATATTAGAGGACTGTAGTTATAGCCTACAAGAGACATACTTGAGGACAAATTAATTTCAATTATAGGGTCAAACACATGCTTGGCACAGCTTGGGGCCCCTTATATAGGGGCTCTTCACAATGGGGGCCATGCCTGGCATACTCGCATCTCATTCCAAACAAATCCCAGTGATGCTCGGTGATTCCCAGTGACTCTTATCTAATTCCCAGTGATACCTATATTACTCCTATCGACTCGTATATTACAGTAAAAATCAAAATTTTCAAATTTTCAGTCACTCACACTTTATTCCTGGTTTTATCCAGGTGATTCCCAGTGACTCCCAGTGATTCGCAGGTACACTCCCAGTGGTTCCTACGGTGTTGTGAGTATACAGGGAATTGCAGACATTCGTGGTGTATTCCCAGGAATCACCAGGAATCATTACTCCTAGTGATTCTAGCTCGCATTCCTGACTGTGTGATGTACCCTTTACTCTACAATCTTACAAAATTGTGTATGAAGTTTTTCAAATAACAGTTTTATCCTGCAAAATACTTAAACAAATTTTTTTTAATAATAATTAATATTTACGTTTACATATTCATAGCCTCCGATAATGCAGTTGGAATGATTGTACATGCTAAGATTGGTATGCAGGATTCGAAACTGCATAATAATTCGTAGGCTTGTGCAGCATTCTTTATCTGTCTTTGTGGTGCAATGCATAAGTGTGTTGATTTTCGGTGTGAGCGTCCTGGGTTCGAATCCCCGGACTGCCATATGTGTTTGTTAATTTCATTAATCGAGTTTAGGAGTAAAGTTGGTTAGTGGAGAGATCAAAATAATTAATTCTGGTTCAGTAGTAGTTTATCGAGAGGCCTTCCCTAGGGTTAAGTGCCCCATTAATTACTATTTCCATTCACATATTCATAGCCTCCGATGGTGCAGTTGGAATGATTGTACATGCTAAGATTGGTATGCAGGATTCGAAACTGCATAATAAATCGTAGGCTTGTGCAGGATTCTTTAACTGTCTTCGTGGTGCAATACATAAGTGTGTTGATTTTCGGTGTGAGCGTCCTGGGTTCGAATCCCCGGACTGCCACATGTGTTTGTTAATTTCATTAATCGAGTTTAGGAGTAAACTTGGTTAGGAAGGCGCCGACATCATGTTCACTCCGCCGAAGCTCCTCGGCCCTTGGCCATGATCAGGACACAAAGTTGTTGGAAGATCTTGCGAGACCCGTGGGCCGCGGACCTGAGGCTCACACCGTGGGCCCCAGACTCCTGGAGGCCCGCCCACCTTCTTATATACCCCTCCCTCACGGTTGGGCGCTCTGTGATTCGTCGAACCGCGCGCCCGGGAGGAGTTTGACTGACCCGCTCGCTTTGAATTTCTTTCCTTTTTCTCTTGCTCCATTCTATCCTTGAAATATTCCCCTGGAAGCTTGTTGGAGATGTCCTTTAGTGGCTGACGGGAGTGAGAAGGTTGCACCATGGTAATAGGACATCTGCGACCAGGATAGAATATGTGTGAAAGAACTGGGAGCGAAGTTACTGGCGAATATTTGGAAGGAAGTACAGCTTGCTCAAATCGCTGCGTCACGGGAAGCTCCTGATTGGCTGAGAGCGAGGGTGTGGCAGTGTTTCTCTTGTGGCACATTGTAAAGGACAAACCTTACCTCTTTACCTGAGCTAATCCCGTCTTCTGATTGGCGGACGGAATTACCCCTTTATATACTACAATAATAATAATAATATACCGGTATATATAAGTAAAGACTGACTTCTATTCGTCATTGATGATTCGAGACGTATGAGAGACACAGCTGTTGCTCGTCCAAACTGTATTTTTGGCAGTTTAACGAGTTTTTGGACATAGTCTCAATTACTCTTGTCGAATTATCTGCGATTTAACCTAAAATTGTGATATCTTGTGACTCTAACTTTTTTACTGGTGAAGATTTTTCACCAGTTCAGCCCGTTTAGAGGACCATTTCTGACTTAGTTTTTTTTTCAACCTTTGCGACTTGTCGTCGCTAGTTTATCCCAATTTGAGGACCATTCTGACTTAGTTTTTTTTCACTGCAAGAGATTTATCAACTTTGAATTTTTTACTGAAGAAGAATTTTCGACAGTTTAACGTAAATTGAAAACCATTATGGACTTAGACTCTGTTACTGAAGAACATTTTTGGCGAAATTAGCTCCTTTTGTTATCATCTGCTGGACATAGGAAAACAGAATCTTGATTTTTTTATTTTTTTATTTTTTTTTTTTACTAAAGTTGGGAACCATCTTCGAATTTAACTTTTTTATTTCATGACAATATTGGGAACACTATTGTAATCTTGTATTTTGTTTTTTGATTATAGAAGTATTCTTCTCCAGTTGACTTTGCTTTTGATGTTTTTAACTTGTCTTTTGTTCAATTGTTTGAGTTCTTGAATTCAGTTCTGCCCACTCTGCCCAATAGAAGCCTGACCGTAGTACGAAGCCGAACCCTGAAGGCAGTGCCATGAAGGGGGGGTTAGCCCCTGGTTAACTACAAGTAGGGTTAGGAGTACTTCACACAGTCAGGAATGCGAGCTAGAATCACTAGGAGTAATGATTCCTGGTGATTCCTGGGAATACACCGCGAATGTCTGCAATTCGCCGTGGACTCACAACACCGTAGGAACCAGTGGGAGTGTACCTGCGAATAACTGGGAATCACTGGGAATCACCAGGAATCACCTGGTGAATAAAACCAGGAATGAAGTGCGACAGAGGGGGAGAGGTAGACCGAATATGAGGTGGAAGGATGGAGTGAGGAACTACATGAACGAAGGCGGTGCTGGTTGGGGGGAGGGGCGTCGACTGACTGGGGACAGAGGTGCATGGGGGCGGTTCGTTCGTGGCCACCACTTCGGGGATCACGGCGTCAGGCAATAGATAGATAGATAGATGAAGTGCGAGTTATTGAAAATTTGAAAATTTCGGATTACTGTAATATACAAGTCGATAGGAGTAATATAGGAATCACTGGGAATTAGATAGGAGTCACTGGGAGTCACCGAGCATCACTGGGATTTGTTAGGAATGAGATGCGAGTATGCCAGGCATGGTGTGTTTGACCCTATAATTGAAATTAATTTTTCATCAAGTATGTCTCTTGTAGGCTATAACTACAGTCCTCTAATATCATCATTATGTATTATGACTGTATTCATACAGAATTACAGACATTAACCCTTGTCTAGCGGGGGATTTTGGGCTATTTTGGGCTATTTTGGGCATATTCAGGCCCTCCTGAATGATCAATCAAGTATCTGCATGAAAAGAAATGTATTCAGCAAAAAACTAGGCGCTAAAAGCTTCAAAATGAGACCAGAACGAGCTACGTAGCACTCGTCGTTCTCACGCAGTGGTACCACTAACATGGGAGTTTAGCATATAGCGGCATATTTTTTCCCTCTACGCTCACTACTGGCAACAGTGCCGGCCTCTCGAGAACAGAGGGAGCGTGAGTCAGTGGGCGGCGGTAAGCCCTGGGTGTCGGACGTGTGGCCTGAGCGCTCCCGGCCATTTGCACTCGATTTTAACCCTTTAAAAGCCTTAACAATGCTCCTAACTTGCTGCAAATTGGAGCCCGACTTAAGGCGGGCCCCGCCAGTTAAGGGTTAATATAATACAATAAGTCTGTATTATTATGTACCGTAGCGTCATGATATAAATGCTTACTATACTTTACGAAACAAATATATTTAAACTATTGTCTAAATAGTGGATAGTTTATCCTTCCCACCTTCTTCTTTTCATTCGTTACCGAGTTCTGTAATATTTCATACAATTACTTAATATAGGTAACACTTATAGGTTGTGTTAGTTTGCTTAGGTTAGGTCAGGGGAGTTGCAGAACTTCTAGATTATTAACCGGTGACTACAACGGCCCCTAAACAACCAAGCCATGATTACGCTGGCTCAAAGTTTACCCTGGCGACTACAACGCCCCTCGAAGTAGTAATCCAAACTCCACTGTCCACCACCAAACGAACTTGCCATTTCAAAACACATACAAACACGTATCCACCATTCTCGTTATGTTAGGTAAGGGGAGTTGCAGAACTTGTAGACTACAAGTAGGGTATTGTAACATTGACCATACATTGTTCACATTATTTAATTACCTCAACTACCGTAATTTCATTCTCTACACACAATCACTGGGTGAATACAATGTCTTGTGGGAAATTGTACTTACACAGGTTAATACTAGGCCTATTTATAATGTTTGACCAAGAAAAGTTAACTACCCGTATACTGTATATTATACTTTCACGTGAGAAGTATTACAGGCTTATATGAAAAATCTATTTATTAAAGGGTACTTCACACAGTCAGGAATGCGAGCTAGAATCACTAGGAGTAGCTGAAAATTCGGATTCCTGGGCCTATTCGCGTTAAAAAAAAGATGACTCCTAGTGACTCTAGCGATATCCTAGTGATTCCTGTTAGACTCCCAGTGACTCCAAACCACTCGCAGGCGATTGGCCCTGTCCGACAAAATGTTCACCGTGTTTAAAGTTCTCGCCACGAATCGGACCATTCCCAGTGACTCCTAGTTGATTCCCAGTGATCCCCAGTGATTCCCCAGTGACTCCCAGTGAGTCCTGGTGATTCTCGGTGATTCCTATCTGATTCGCGGACAGGTTTCGATTTCAGTTTCAGTTCACACCAGAATCACCAGGACTCACTGGGAGTCACTTGGGAATCACTGGGAATCACTGGGAATGGTCCGATTCGCGGCGAGAACCTTAAACACGGTGAACATTTTGTCGGACAGGGCCAATAGGCTGGGACTGGTTTGGAGTCAACAGGAATCACTTGGATACCGCTAGAGTCACTAGGAGTCATCGATTTTCACCGCGAATAGGCCCAGGAATCCGAATTTTCAGCTACTCCTAGTGATTTTAGCTTGCATTCCTGACTGTGTGAAGTACCCCTTAGTACCCCGGTAGCATAGGTGTCTTGACTCGTGCGACCCCTTTTAGCAGGGGGCGAGGTTCGGGGCACCTGAAGCTCAAGGGGTTAGGTAGGCTTAGTTACAGTGGCACTCGTTAGGGGTGTCACATGGGCCTTTAGACATATACAGTACATAGCTGAATTCAAGAATATAGGACTAGTCAGTAGAGTAATTAATTGATATTATTTACAGCCTTACACTTTGGTTTGCTTGTTCTTTTGTTACAGTTTCCTTAACTATTTAACTTTTTTAAATTCAACATGACTACTAAAGTGCAATTGAAGATAACTGATAAGGAGAAAAATACTTCAATTAAGAAAATAACGGAACTTGCTTATGGAAATTTGAAGGTAGCTTTTGTTAAATTCTATGAGACCCGGGATGGATACAAAGCCGTATGTAAAAACGAGAGAGAGGCTGATACATTGTTGCAAAAGAATGTTCAAAAACTGTTTGAACCAAATGGAATCCAGATAATCATCCCTCTTGAAATTAGAGCTAAAAGGACTATCTCATAAAACAGCTGGATAAACATGTAGGTAGTAGGAGTGTTGAGGATATAAAAGAGGAGTTAGAGGATAAGAATGACTGGCTGAAAATAGATGAGGTGATTAAGATAAAAAATCTCGCACACCTGATTAAAATAAGAGTGAAGGAAACTTCGATGGTGAGTAGAATCCTAATGCACGGTCTACTCGCCTTCAATATGAGTATAACTCCTGAACAGTGTGTACAGGAGTATATCCCAATTTTTACCTGTTTTAAATGCTATGCAATGGAAGACCACATTCAAAGGGACTGCACACAAGTGGAGCCACTATGCTCAGAATGCGGTGAAACCGGACACCTATTTAATAGTTGTCCTAATAACTACAAAGCATGTCTAAACTGTATAAGACAAAAAACCCTAATTATGACCAGAGAACACTAGCTATGTCCTGCCCAATAAGAAAGGAAATAATAAATAAAAAAAGGAGGAAAGGCAGCAAGAAAAAGTCAGAAAGAAGAACACTACCTTGGCTGAAGTTGTGAAGGCAGGTCACAAAAGAAACTAAACAAGAAAAGGCAACTAATATAGAGTTGAGTTCTATTACCCACACTAAAATCCTAATTAGTATAATGCATGCACATGTTCTCAACCTTCAGAGCCCAGGGACTTAACAATGTTAAATTTAATAACATGTTGAAGGAAAATTAATTGCCAGAGATGTGGTTCCCAAGTAGCCCCAATTCAAGTAAGGTTTTAGGGGCCACAATAACAACAACAAATTAGATCAACGAAACTACAGAGGTAGAAGAGATTACCAATGTAGAAGAGGCAGAAGCATTGATAGAAGAAGAAATAGTAGAAAGATAAATTAGACCCAGAAGTAACTCCAGACCAGGTAGTGACAGAACCCAAGAACATGAAATACAAACGGAGCAAGGAGAATGGAAAGCGGACGACATAGGACTCACACTGTACATTACCACTAACAGTAATTTCCCAACCAGAACTCCTGATAATGCTGAAGTTTTCAGAGGCATCCAAAATCAAACTGTGAAATGGACTTATGCTAACAAAGGCTACGAAGAAAGGCTAATCATTGCTCTTCTGGAACAGGGTAGATTCAAAATAAGGAAACACAATTTAAAAAAAACAGACAAAGCCTCATTTAATAAAATAAGGAATGGATTAGATGTTAGGTCACCAGCGCCACAAAGATACAAGAACAGTAAATATCTGTCGTAAGGATGAAGTTAAAAATCGTTCAACATAACGTCAGACACTGGGACACAACTAAACATAATTTGACAAATACCTACCTGGACCTAGATCCGGACATAATACTAATTAATAGTCACGGGAAGAAGAACGATGACCAAATAAAAATATTTAATTATGATACCTATATTAAAAATTCAGGAAATGAAAATAACGACGGAGTAGCAATTGTAATTAAAAAACAATATAAGCACAAAATAATAAACAATTTTACTAGCGAATGTTAAAAATCAATACTACTATGGGTGATATATTAGTTCCTGCCAGTTAATGATATACTGAATCTGATCAACTATAATCTACCAACATATATTTTAGGAGATTCTAACGGTAGGCACCGCGTTTTTGGACACCAAGACCAAAATAACGTAGGTACAGCCTCAAATAACCTAATAAACACAGGCAGATTAAAGTATGTTGGACCATACTTTAAAACGTTTATGGGACATAAAAGCATGACGACGCCAGATAAAATATTCACTAACAATAAAGCCCATCTTAACTATTATGCTGAACCCGGACCACTTACAATTAGTGATCATTTGCCAGTTATACTAACATTGTCAACATCTCCCATACAAATCAAAAGTGAAGAGCGTTTTCTAATGAGCAGAGCCAATTGGACTAAATATAGAGATGATTTATCACAACCTGTAATACAAAACTTAGATAATAAAAACAAAGAAGAAATTGATAACGAAATATAATCTTTAACAGATAAGATTAAAACGGCAATGAAAAGCAATATTCCAAAAAGTAAGTATAGAACTTTGCCACATAATAAATTAAGTGATAGGATGAGAATACTACAAGTACTGTACAATGATATTAAGCAATATATTGACATGCACGGAGTAAACTTAAACTTAATGAGAAATATACGAATAATCCAACAAGAATTACAGGATAAATGTATATAAGGCCAATCGGGAAGAGTGGGATGAGATACTTGCGAATTTAAGTAGAGCAAGTGAACCTCGTGAATTTTTGAATAATGTTAAAAAGATTATGGGTAATTCAGTAGAGCCTATTAAGAACATTAAAGATCAAAATGGAAGGGAGATAACAAATTATTACGAAATAGAGCAAGCATTTAGAAGAGAGTGGAGCAAAATATTTCAAATTAGTGATGAAGAAAATCAAGATTTTGACCAACAGCATGAGCAACAAATACTTAGGGAGATACAATTAATGAGAAATAGAACAATACCTAATGAGATAATATATTTAAATAACATGGAGGTGGGAACCTATAACTGAAGGTGAACTTTTTCATCACATAAGACACTTTAAAGAAAAGGCCCCGGGTATGTCAGGTATAACTCGCAACTGTGTCCTAAATCTACCACAGAATATTATACAAGGCTTTATACATAATCTTAATGCTTCATTATCAGTAGGTTATTATCCAAACCAATTTAAAAATGCTAAAATTATATTTATTCCCAAACAAGATAAAGACAGAACGCAAATAAGTAATTACAGACCGACATCATTACTGGAGATGCTAGGAAAAATTTATGAATAAATATTAAATCATAGGTTACTCAATATTATTGATGGCACTATAAATCATAGACAACACGGGTTTAGACGTAATAGAGGCACCCATACTACCATAGGACTTATTACAGAAATGATTGCAAGATAAAACAAATAAAGGACAACAACCAATAATAGTACTAAGAGACGTTGCCAAAGCCTTTGACAAGGTCTGGCACACAGGTTTAAAATATAAATTGCTAAGACTAAATTTACCATTACAGTATGAAAAACTATTATGCAATTATTTAGATGGAAGATACGCTCAAATAGTAATAAACCCCTTTATGGGACCAAAAGTACCACTACTAAGTGGAGTGCCACAAGGTGGATTTTTATCGCCAACGTTGTACTCTATTTACACCTCGGACTTGCCACCTCATGTACCACATACTGAGTACATACAATTTGCAGATGATATAACTCAGATCATAATGTTGCCTAGTAAATCAAAAAATATAACTCTAAATATAACAAAAAGAGCTATTAACTCAATTAACGATTATGAGCGTAAATGGAAAATTAAAACGAGCATCACGAAATTTAAAGTCATACCACTGAGTAAAATTAAATATCCGACTTGATAATAGACAATAATAAAGTTGAGTATTCCTAAGAAGGAAAACTTTTGGGCTTGCAAATTACGAACATTGGATACAAATCTCTCATTACTAATACATATCTGCGCACAAGAAGCATTTTAACAAATCTAAACAGATTCCGGGATGCTACCCTAGAAGTCAAAATAAAATTATATATGGCGTTAATACGACCCATTTTAACTTATCCGTCAATTCCAATTAATGCAACATCGATACCTACAATATATAAACTACAGATAATACAAAATATATAAAGCCTTGCGATTTAGCTTTGATGTCAGGTATCCAGAACTAGTTACAAATGAAGAACTTCATAATAATGCTGAAATCCTACCAATAAACATAATATTAAATAGACAGGCAAAGGAGGTTTGGAATAACATCTACCGACTTGACATAGGCAATCAAAATGATAGAATAATAAGAAATATGGATGAAGAAAGAATGCCGAGTATCAGTTTTAAGAGCAGCCAAGATTCCATTGACATGGATGACCCTATTCCTTTATATATAAGATAAAGAACATATACAACTAACTAATACAATAAATAAATATAATTTGTGTTGAATTTCCAATTATTATTGGCAGTCACTGCTGGTGGCTGTTGGTGGCCACTGGCAATGAATCTGAGCAATGGCGGAAATATCATTGGGAGGATGCCAAAAAAAAAAAAAAAATAATAATGATAATAATAATTAAAGTTGCAAGCAACGTTGTGCGGGGTTCGAGCGGGGTTGCACGCAGGATATTGTGTTGGATACAAGGGCTGTGCCACATATATCAAAATATCATGTATCTCATCGGGCATGGAGAAAGTACAGAAGGAATATAGTGTAGCCATTTTGGCTATGGCCACTTAGACCATTAAGGAGTGTGACCATTTTGGTTAAAGCTATTAATCATGTACGAGTTGTTGTTGTTGTTGTTGTTCCCTAAGCTGCCTGGCCGAACAGCCCCGAGTCCCTGAGGAAGGCCATGGCCATGATCGGGCTTTCCCACAGAGCTCTCATTGAGTGTAGATTGTGTTGTTGGCGTAAGTGGTTGTGTAAAATGCAGTCTTCTATTATGTGTTTAATGGTATGGGGTGCTGTGTTACATCCCGGGCAGGCATCGACAACGGAGTCATCCAGTCTCTTCTGATAGCTCAGGAGAGCTGGATAGTGTCCGCATCTCAGCCTGGCCAGGTGGACTCTGTCCTCGCGAGGAAGGGAGGATTCGGGAGGTCGTGCTTGCAGCTGCGTGTTGTCTGTGAGTGAGTGGATGGATCGGCGAGAGATATGAGTATGGATGTGCTTCTGGAAGGTGGTTCGGGGTCGGAGAGAGGACAGTAATTGTGTGTGATACCGTTTGCTGGGTGTTGTTTTGATATTTCTTGGTGTCTGTGGGTGTGTTGCCATGTAGTTTAGTGGGTGGTCTTGGTTCGTGGAGGCTACTGCCAGGAATTGAGTGCCTCTCATGATCACTGATCTTATGTATTGTTTATATACTGTGGTGGTAGTTTCTTTGTTGTGTCCAAATTTTGTGTGAGCAAGTGACCTGAGGGCGTTAAGTCTGGGTGTCATTTCTTTTTAATGTTTGTGGTGTGCTGTTTGAATGTCATATGAGTATCATATGTTACTCCTAGGATTTTGTGTGTGTGTGTATGTGTTAGGGGTGTGTTGTTTATGGTGAGTTGAGGGATGTATTTGTGTTCTCCTGTCCAGCTTGTGAGCAGGGTTGCGGTGGATTTGGCTGGGGGTAGATTAAGTCTGTTTGTAGTGCACCAGCCATGTAGTGTGTTGAGATAGGGTTGAAGGAGATCTGTTGCTCTTTTTGGGTCATGATGTGTGCATGTGAGTGTTATGTCATCTGCATAGGAGGCTAAGTTTATTTGGGGCGTATTGGGTGTAGTTATATCGTGCATGTACAGATTGAAGAGTGCGGGCGATAGGACGGATCCTTGTGGGACTCCGTTTGGAAAGTTTCTGATTTTAGATGACTGACCGGCAAAAGATACGTGTGCACATCTGCCTGCTAGGAAGTTGGCCAGCCACCTTTTTGTGTTGTTGTACATGTTTGTGTTGTAGATTTTGTTTGTTAGGTTGTGGCGGGGGATGGCATCGAAGGCTTTACTAATGTCGAGTGTGGCTAATAGTGATCTGTGTGGTGGTCTAGCTGAGTTGATGCCGTCAAAAGCTCTTTATGTAAGGTCTGTGAGAAGAGTGTTTGTGGAGTGCAGTGGCCTAAAGCCATGTTGTGTTGGAGCTAGGGGTAGGTCGGGTGTAATTAGTTGTAACACTAGGCGTTCCATGACTTTGGAGGGGGAGCAAAGGAGTGTGATGGGGCGGTGCGAGGAGGGTAGCGTGGGGTTTTGCTGGGTTTGGGGAATGTGGTGATGAGACCATGCTTCCAAATGTCTGGTATTGTGTTGTGTGAATAACTGTAGTTTGATATGTTAGTGAGTGCTTGTATGCCTTGTGGTCCCAGGTGTCTGAGGTGTATGTTGCTTATGTTGTCTAGGCCACAAGCGGGTGAGTGCTTGAGATTGTTGATGATATGCTTTGTCTGGTGATTGGTGAAGGGTGTATAGTCAGGGTCTGTGGAGAATTGTCTCTTACGTCGGATGACACGTCGGTCGTCTTTGTGAGGTTTTAGGTGACTGACATGTGAGAAGTGATTGATGAGAGTGTTTGCTTGTTGTTTACATGAAGGAGTAGAGTCTGTTGTTGTGATTGCAGCATGTGATTGTGTTGTGTTGCTGTTGGAAAGTGTGATGTTGTTTAGTGTTTTGTAGAGTTTTTTGGAGTTTGTTTTGTGATCAAGTGTTTGTAGGAAGTTATTCCAATTTAGTTTTTGTTGTTCTTGTATTTTGTTGTTAGTTTGGGTGTTGAGTGCTTGGATTTGTTGTGTGATGTCTTGTTTGTGGGGTGCTGGGGAGTGTTTCAGTATGTTGCATTGTCTGATGAGGTTTTGAATTTCTGGTGTGAAGTTGGGGTTGTGTCTTTTTCTGTTACCTCTTGGAATGTGTTTCTTGTCAGTGTTTTGGATAGTTTTATTGAGTATGTGTACAGCATTGTTGATGTTAGTGATGGGTGTACTGTTTAGAGTTGTGAAGTGTTGTTCTGTCTCATTTGTGAATGCTTCCCAGTTAGGTCTTTTATAATTGGTGTATGTGTGTTTGTGGTTAGCTGGGGTGAGTCTGGTTTTGGTGGTGATAATGATCGGGAGGTGGTCAGAGCCTAAGGTTCTGACCACCCTCCAGGATGTTGTGGGGGCGAGTTCTGGGGAGCAAAAGGTGATGTCTGGAGATGATGGGTTATAGAGGGCTTGGTGAGGAATATGGGTATGTTGATGGATGTCGTTAAGGATGATGAGGTTAACAGTTTGGTTTTGTAGTACCAGCCCTCTGTCTGTGTCGGGGTTGTCGATAAACCAGGCCGACGTCTTGGCGTTGAAGTCACCACCCAGGATGATGTGTGGGGTGTTTGTGATGTGTTGTAAGTGTGGTCTGTATTAATTTGGTACTGTAGGGGATGTATGTGTTTATGATGGTTATGTTGGAGTTGTTGCCAGTGCGTATTTTAATTTATTGTATTTCTGTTGTGTTATCATTTGGGGGGAGGAGGGATTTGGTTTGTACACTGGTAACTATGTATGATATTTCTTTGTGTACCAGGGTGATGAGTCCACCGCCTCCGCCGACAGCCCGGTCTTGTCTGATGGTGGTGAAATCATGAAATGTGGGTGTTTTTTGTGTTGTGCAGAGTTTTGTTTCTTGTAAGATGGCAATGTGTATGTTGTGTTGTTTGATGAAGTGTGAGTTTCTTTGTGTTGATGCCATCTATGTTCAATTGGAGAATGTTAATGTTATGTGCACGATGTATGTTGGGTGCTGCTGCACGAGGATGGGGTGGGGGTGAGGGAGGGGGTGGGGGTGGGGGTGAGGGAGGGGCTGGGGGTTGGGATTGGTGAGGTGGGGATTGGGGAGCATGTGGGGGTTGGAATGGATTAGGATGGGGTGTTGTATGTTGAGTTGAGGATGTGGATGGTATGGGAAGGTTAGGGGGGTTAGGGAGGAGAGTTGGACAGGTTTTATGGGGGGGAGTGGATGATATGGGAAGGTTAGGTGGGTTGGGGAGGAGAGGTGGACGGGTTTTAGGCGAGGGATTTGACTGGGAGAGGGAGGAGCATGAGGAACAGGTCCATGTGTTCGTGTAGTGTTTCTTGGAGGCAAGTGTTGTGCAGGTGAAGTGGGTCCAGTTCCTGCATGAATTGCAGAGAACTGAACGATTAGTGTGGCGACTCGAAGCGATGGGTTTTGAGCAAGTTGGACATATGTATGTGTAGGTGGGTCCGGGGTTGCTCTCAATGTCTCCGGCTAGAAGAAGTCTTCGAGAAATGACAGCCGGAGAGTCATTTCTCGGTGTAGGAAAAACTGTTTGATGTGTGTGTGTGGTGCGAGGTGTGGAAATTCCCGGCGCGACCGAAGCCGCTCCAAGGACTCCTGTACGAGTAGGCATAATTACCCGAAATTGCCTTCATTCCCTGCTCATTTTCATGCATAAACAAAAGCCAGAGCATAATACAATTATGTATTCGTGAAAGTACGGTAATAGCTTTCAAATTACTCCTGAATCATCCCTGTACGACGTCTGGTTTTCTTGTAAGGATCTTGCAAACGATGGGCAAAATTGCTAAAAATTACCAAATCCGATAGGCCTAGGCAAAATCGCTAATAATTACCAATTATTTTCTGTTTTCGCTATGTGTGACGCTGCACATGTGAACTCTCTCTCACACAAACCTCAGTGTCGTGGCGGGGCCTGTAGGCTCCGGCTGACGTCCATCCGTGCTGCTTGCAAAAGATGGCCTGGCTCACAGGCTACAAAATAGCCGGAAAATTGTCTCCGTCATATGAGGGGCCCCGC
Source organism: Paralithodes platypus (assembly GCA_032716605.1). NCBI lineage: Eukaryota > Metazoa > Arthropoda > Malacostraca > Decapoda > Lithodidae > Paralithodes > Paralithodes platypus. Next base: position 31,546,769 of record CM064483.1, on the reverse strand, counting down.
GGGAATTGGGTTAAGAAGTGTGGTTGTTTTGATTATTTGATAGGGTCACCATTAGGGTAAAGGTGTGGCATTTGTTCTGTACAGAAGCTTGACCTTTTTGGTTGGGGCTTCTTAGGAATGTGACCTTTTTCGTTAGCCATGGAGAAACTGCAGAGGTACAAATTATTATAAGCAACCTCATGTTAAAAATATTGTATTGATTGTATGCGTGTATGCCCCGACAGAGGATATACTTGAAAGAAAGAAAGAGGAGTTCTGGATGAATGTGGAGGCGTGCCTGGAGAAGTTTGACAAGAACGAAAGAATATTTCTGATTGGGGATATGAATGGTAAGGTGGGTGATAGGAAAGTTGAGGGAGTGGTGGGAGGGTAGGGGGTACCATCAGAGGTGAATGGGAATAGTAGTGCACTTGTGGACGTATGTGTGGGGAGGAGGCTGTGGATAGCCAACACCTTCTTCCGGCACAGAATGATCCACAGGTACACGTGGAAACGGATGTTGACGATGAAGGATAAGACAGTGGTGGAACGAAAGTCATTGATTGATTATGTATGTGTGGATGAACGAATGAAGACATCTGTGATGGATGCTAGGGTGTATAGGGGTATTGGAGGGGGTCTGTCTGATCATTATGTAGTGGTAGCTAAGGTTAGGATACAAAAGAAGTGGGTGAGGAGAGCTGGAGGGAGGCGAGAGGAGGGTGGAATGGTGAGGAGGGTGGAGAGGTTGCAGGAGGAGGAAGTCAGGGAGGAGTACAGGAGAGCAGTGGAAAGACGACTAGGTGGGTTCGACCTGGAAGTTATGGAGGAAGTACATACATACATACATACATAAAATTTTAAGACTGAGTGTTCCACACATAAGTGCAGTTTCAGTCTCTTGTCCTAATGGCGGCGTTCCAGGCAACCCTGTTAAGGGCTGTTTCACTTGTCAAGTTCTTGGATTTGAGATCGGCGCGTATAGTCCGATCCCAGGTCTTCCTCGGTCCACCCCTTGGTGCAGCTCCCTCCACAATCACAGACCTGCATTTTTTCACCCAATTTTGTTCATCCATTCTCTCCACATGTCCAATTGTCCATACCATCCCAGTCTACTTGTACGCATCACCTCGCTAATACTCTTTATACCTAAACCTCTCCTCAGCTCAACATTTGTTATTCTATCCTGTAGCCTGGCCCCACACATCCATCTCACCATTCTCATCTCATTACGCTCCATTCTGTTGACATCCTCTACTTTAACGGCCCATGTTTCTGAGGCATACGTCATTGGACTTCTAACACATGAGGCATACACCTTTCCCTTCAGGGGGAGAGGCATTCTTTTCATGGTCAGGATTGGCATCAATTCTCTGAACTTCCCCCAGCCACACCTAATTCTAGCAACAGTGGCAGCCTCGGCCCCACCACCGGCAGAAATGGTATCTCCTAGGTAACAAAACTTGTTCACCAGCTCCAAAGACTCATTTCCAAAATTCACAGCCACAGGATCATCACTTAACACAAGCTCGCCTTTGCACACTACGCACTCAAATTTCTCTATTTCTGACTTATCCTTCGGCAGGGGCCCCTTTATTCTACTACAGCGCTTACTCCCATGGTGTACCCAACATCGACAGATGCTACATTGAATTGAGTTAACGCCCACTCCCTTTCCACACACTGCACATGGGTATGCACCGCTCTTTTCCACATTGCCTCGTCTCAAACTACAATGCATAACCTTGGTTTTGTTAATATTGACTCTTAAACCCTTGCTCGCCATGCCCTCTCTCCACTGGAGATGAGCAAGGTGTTTAACCCGGGAGCTGCTGGGAGACTCATAAGAGTTCCCCCGGCGCACTGCGGGGAGACTCTTATGAGTGAGTGAAAAAAAAATCAACTTTTGACATCGAATTTTTTTTTTTTTTTTTTTTTTTTTGGCCCCTGGGCCATGCTAAATCTCAGTCCTCTACCTCCCCTCCTTCCGCACTTTCCTCCTCTCCTTCAGTTATCACCTATTTTCCCTGTTATTCCCTTATTCTGAGGTATATTTTCGTGCTAACATTAGCGAGTTGCAAGCAGGGTGTTGTCATCACTGATGGCAAGCGAGTGCAAGAGAGAGAGAGAGAGTATCGATCGACTGTGTCTCAGTGGCCTTGGGGGAAATTGGCGGGAAAGCAGATTGCCTCACCCATACATTATACAACTCGCGGGCTATATCTCCGATTTTGACCATCCAAACGCTGTTTTCACTCGTTTTATTGTTGTTTCAGGTTAATACCTTTATAATCAACCCATAATAGGCGCATATGGATAATTATTAATGCTATTAATGGCACAATGAATATTTTAGTGACGGAAACACCTCAAATACGTCAGCACAGGGGGACGTTTCCAATTACCCCCATGCGCACTTCAGAGGTTAAGGATGAGATCTGTGCAGCATGTGAGGAGGTGTGTGGAGTGAGGAGAAGAGGGAGGGGAGTGAAAGGTACAGCATGGTGGACAGAAGAGGTAAGAATAGCTGTGGCAGAAAAGAAGAAAGCATATAGAGAGTGGTTGGGTAGTAGAGGGAATGAAGATTCCGAGAGACAGAAACGAGCACCTGAGTGTAAAATGGAGGGAGAGTAAGAAACTGTTCTGGGGAGAAGTCAAGAAAGTTAGGGAAGGTAGCAAGGGAAACAGTAAGGGTGTGAAAGATAAGAATGGGAGAATGCTAGCCGAGAAGCAAGAGAGAGTCGAAAGATGGAGGGAGTACTTCAGTGAGTTGCTAAATGTAAGGAATGAAGAGCCAGCAAACATAGCTGGATATGGTATGGAGGGGAGAAGAAGAGAACTAGTGGAGGAGGAGGTGGGGATCAGGAGGTCAGAAGGGTGGGAAGCCATGAAAGAGTGAAGTTGGGGAAAGCACCAGGAACAGATGGAGTGTGTGGGGAAATGTTGAGGTATGGTGGTGAGATAGTGATAGAATGGGTATGGAAAATGTGCAAACTAGCATGGGAGAAGGGGAGTGCACCCGATGACTGGAAGACTGGCATAATAGTCCCCCTATATAAGGGCAAAGGGGAAAGAGGAGTGTGTGGTAACCACCGAGGAATATGTCTTCTAAGCGTAGTAGGGAAGGTATACAGTAGGGTACCGGTAGTGATTGAGAGAGTGAGAATGAGAACGGAGAAATGGATAGGCGACGAGCAGGGAGGTTTTTAGGAAGGGAAGAGGATGTGTAGATCAGATTTTTACCCTGAATTGTGTTGTGGAGAAGTATCTGGAGAAGAAACAAAAGGTGGCGAGTACCCATGAGTGTGGCCTAAATACGTGTAGACTCGTGTACATACGTGTTAACTCGTGTTTGTCTCTGAATAACTCTTCGTTATTCGTGTTAACTCGTGTTGACTCGTGTAAACCCGTGTAACACTCTTTGGTGATTCGTCGCTTTTCGTCATCATTTCGACGTTGATGAAGCAACACGTGTCTACACGCAACAACACGTATGTAACACACATGCAACACTTATCAACAAGAGTAGAAAGCACGAATGTGAGTGCCAAAATTTGGTGCCCCCATGATGCCAGAGTTTACACGATTCAAACACAAGTGAAAACACGAGTAAACAGGAGTAAACACGATCCAATGAGAAAAAAACACGAGTGTAACACGAAAAAGCAAGTGTCATTTGAAATACCGTTATTTCAAAAATGTAGAAAGAATCAACGAGAGTTTACACGGATGTAACACGAGTCAACAAGTGTGCAACAGAGATCCAACGAGCGTCAACGCGTTGTCTTTCGTGTTGATCCGTGTAACAATCGCGTTGACTCGTCCATACTCTTTGTTTACGTGCCCTGGAATGTGGCCATTATTTTTCAAATTTTTGACACTCGTGTTGGGTTCGTGTTACACACGTTTTGACTCTCAGTTACTCGTACAGACTCTTGCATGAACACGTGTTGACTCGTATTGAATCGAGTTAACTCGTGTTACACTCTCCTTGACTCGGGAACAATTGCTACTCGCGGCCGACTCAGCCTCCAGCGACGGCGATAATCGACGAGTGTGACTCGTGTTGGACTCGCGCACCGACTCGTCTATGTGTGAACCAGCCTTTAACCACGGTGATCGACATATGTAAACATTACGGCGGCGGTGTCGGCGTCGGACACTTGCGATAATATTCCCGTCTATTTTGAATGCCATTGGATACAATAATATGTTGAGGGGGGGCTTTGCCCCCATGACGTGTTGTCATCATCATATATATTGCCAGTAGGGGGCAAACAACCAAAAAATTTGCCGCAAAGCCCTCCCCTCAACATATTATTGTATCCAATGGCAGTCAAAATAGACGGGAACATGATGGCAAGCTTCCGTTGCCGCTCTGCGCAGTGTAAACAATGGTGGCGGTACGCCCGAACTCTACATTCTACCCGGCTAGGCCTATTTTATAGGCTACAATAAATAAGTAGGCTAGGCTATTTTTTCTATAGGCTATGCCTAGTCTAATATTACAATTTAAGGTAGCATTCAAGTTGACTACAGCAGGACTTACCCTTGACCAGGTATAGGCTATCCTAGTGTTTAACCCCTAACTAGCGGCCCACAACATAAGTCGAGTATAATAAATTTGGACTATCTGGCGGCGCGCGACATAGGTCGTGTGGCATTTTCAGCACGTAATGTTGCTGAGAGAGAGAGACAAGTGGTGGCAGGAGAGTAACGAGCGTATGACTGCTCCAGACCACCGCGGCGAACCTACTGACACGAATCCCACCTCCTCCCTCCCTCTCTCACTCGCTACATACTGAATTGTATGGGGAAAGTACCGAATTACATGCTTTTTGCACTCGTGTTGTGCGGTTGTTGCAAGAAAACTAGCGGTCATAAAAGGATCGTTGTGGTGTCATTGGAAAGCTCTGTTTATGCCCTTTCAGGGATAGATACTTGTTTTACACTCTGGGTCTTATTTAGGCATGAAAATGATCACGTAAACAGCCCTATTTTGGCTAAAAACACCCCGCTGGGCGGTACATATAAATAGACTGCCTAGCCCGCCAATAAGGTGTTAATAGGCCTATACCCCTTTGAAAGGACATTAGCCTAGTCTAACCTAACAACCTTACCTAACCTATTATAGTAGGTTATTATGGGTGGGGGCTGCTGCACCCACACCCCAATTTTTGGTGTATTTGTCTATTTTGTCTGTGAAGTGGGAATTTTTTCAATTTGTCGATAACGAAAATCCTCCATGCGGACTATAGCTTATGGAGAAAAATATGGCGAATCTATTGTTGCCTATTATCTCTAATAAATTGTTTCTCATAATGCTGCAGTAGTGTCGTTTAAAATACCAACCATTTAATTGTGTGCCTTTAAAAATTACCTAAATTAGGCTATAGGCTACTGGAAGATTATAAGAATCTTTAACACCTTACGAGCGGCCTATGCGGTTTATTTATATGTACCGCCCAGCGGGGTGTTTTTAGCCAAAATAGGGCTGTTTACGTGATCATTTTCATGCCTAAATAAGACCCAGAACGTAAAACAAGTACCTATCCCTGAAAGGGCATAAACAGAGCTTTCGAATGACACCATAACGATCCTTTTATGATGGCTAGTTTTCTTGCAATAACCGTGCAACGCGAGTGCAAAAAGCATGTAATTAGCCACTTTCCCGATACAATTCCTTATATAGTGAGTGAGAGAGGGAGGAGGGAGCTGGGATTCGTGTCAGTATGTTCGCCGCGGTGGTCTGGAGCAGTCATACGCTCGCTACTCTCCTGCCACCACTTGTCTCTCTCTCTCAGCAACATTACGTGCTGAAATTGCCACTCGACCTATGTCGAGCGCCGCCACATAGTCCAGCTTTATTAAATACGACTTATGTGGTGAGCCGCTAATTAAGGGTTAAGAAAGACTAGGTTATGGTTATTGTTGTGCCAAAGCTAGATTATAGCCTAAATATAAAAGGAAGTGAATAAAATGAAATATGCCGAAAAAAATCGACGTCATAATAGACGCGAAGTTAACCGCGACGATCGGCCTATGTAAACATGACGACCGTACACCCGGTAACTACATCCATCCCATTAAAAGTTACTGTGGGACACCAAATATGTTGAGGGGGTCTCTGCGGCTCTGCCCCCCCACGTCGGCCCGTCACGTATTATGATGTACGGTAAGTCATCATCATCTGTGCTAATTCATAGGATCCCCAATTAAGGACAAAGTCAATCAACAGATGAAATAAGCTCCCAAATTACAATAACATAGCGGCCCGCCGTTTATGGGCGACTTTTTACACGTCATTTTAAATGTTACTTTCCTGCCCTGGTCTAGGCCTAATAGATTTTTCCAAAGAATCAAACTTAAATTAAAAGGAAGTAGCCTAGCCTACAGTTTATAGGAAGGCTATTCCAACATGCATTCCAGAACTTAGGCTAGCCTAGGCCTAGGCTATATGAAAATTTGTGGGTGGTCTGCCAAAAAAGAATCACTAGGCCTATTAGGCTATGGGTAGGCTAGTATGGGGTGCATTTTGCAAATTTTCTGAACTCTTAGGCCTAGGCTAGGCTAAATTAAAACTCACAAAATCTGAGTAAAACCAGCACTAGAATTTTGTCTTGTCTTGTCTTGGGGCAACCTCAGGCGAATACTCGCCCACTCCGGCCCTACCGTAGTCGCGGAGATCCTATGTCACAATTAAATTAGTTTATAGTTAAGGTTAAAATTCACCACCGTGTCACTTTCATTCTAGGTCATTCGTAGAACCGTAACACTGTAAAGGCAACAATCCAATAGCAGGTCATCAGGTGGTGAACCAGAGACCTACAAACCACGGTACTAGGGCCAGAGCAATGTCTTGAAGCGAGGTGCCCTTATCAACCAACCCCAGACAATTCAGTAGGAGCTGCCGGAAGGAATCCATCTTTGAAGACAGAAAGGGATGCCCATCCACATGCTCAGTGACGGGACGAGGCGAGGCTTAGGAGGCATATGTAGGACGATCAGATGTAGGATGTGGAGGGGAAGAGGTACCGTACGACGATACATAGGATGCGGAGACTGCGGAGGGAAGAGCTTGTCAAAGTCATACAGTTCCTCAGGACCTCAACAATAACCGGGGGACGGCCGGTGCGGGCAATGGTCGATCGCCGTAGTTAATATAAGTTCGCGGTCACGGAGATCCTATGTCACAATTAAATTAGTTTATAGTTAAGGTTAAAATTCACCACCGTGTCACTTTCATTCTAGGTCATTCGTAGAACCGTAACACTGTAAAGGCAACAACCCAATAGCAGGTCATCAGGTGGTGAACCAGAGACCTACAAACCACGGTACTAGGGCCAGAGCAATGTCTTGAAGCGAGGTGCCCTTATCAACCAACTCCAGACAATCCAGTAGGAGCTGTCGGAAGGAATCCATCTTTGAAGCCAGAAAGGGACGCCCATCCACATGCTCAGTGACGGGACGAGGCGAGGCTTAGGATGCATATGTAGAACGACCAGATGTAGGATGTGGAGGGGAAGGGGTACCGTACGACGATACATGGGATGCGGAGACAGCGGAGGGAAGAGCTCGTCAAAGTCATACGGTTCCTCAGGACCTCAACAATAACCGGGGGACGGCCGGTGCGGGCAATGGTCGATCGCCGTAGTTAATATAAGTTCGCGGTCGCGGAGATCCTATGTCACAATTAAATTAGTTTATAGTTAAGGTTAAAATTCACCACCGTGTCACTTTCATTCTAGGTCATTCGTAGAACCGTAACACTGTAAAGGCAACAACCCAATAGCAGGTCATCAGGTGGTGAACCAGAGACCTACAAACCACGGTACTAGGGCCAGAGCAATGTCTTGAAGCGAGGTGCCCTTATCAACCAACTCCAGACAATCCAGTAGGAGCTGTCGGAAGGAATCCATCTTTGAAGCCAGAAAGGGACGCCCATCCACATGCTCAGTGACGGGACGAGGCGAGGCTTAGGATGCATATGTAGAACGACCAGATGTAGGATGTGGAGGGGAAGGGGTACCGTACGACGATACATGGGATGCGGAGACAGCGGAGGGAAGAGCTCGTCAAAGTCATACGGTTCCTCAGGACCTCAACAATAACCGGGGGACGGCCGGTGCGGGCAATGGTCGATCGCCGTAGTTAATATAAGTTCGCGTCTATTTTGACGGCGATTTTTGTTGTAGTTAGGCTAGGCCTAGGCTATTTGCCCCCTGCTGGCAATATATATGATGATGACAATATGTCATGGGGGGCGATTGACCCCCTCAACATATTATTGTATCCAACGATCTCTAACCTCTGTATCTCAAAAAGGGCTAGAGCAAATTAGCTGTAAATTTCCACATCTAGGCTATTCCTTGACAGATTTGCTCCCTCCAATTAATATTTATTAGCATAAATTCAGCCTAGTTTAGCCTATAAAACAAAAACTAACATTTGTTTAGCCTAGGCCTACATATAAAAAGAAAAAACCCACTCGTACTGCAATTATAAGCATAAATATGAGTATCTAAGTTACAAAGCAAATGTTTTTGTATAGCCTAAAATAAACCATAAAATTGTCATCTGTCAACTGTTGAGGTCATAAATATAAAAAAATCTAATACATTAGGAAAAAATGCGTTAAGAGTTGTGTTAGCGGGTCTATCGTCCTCTTTGTTGACGTAGTCGCACGCTCGCAGTTACATTCGCGTCTAATTTGACTGTGGTTATTTGCCCCTGCTGGTGATATATATGATGATGACATTAAGTCATAGGGGGATAAAGCCCCTTCAACCCATTATTTTATCTCACGGCCAGGCGTTGGGTAAATTGTTTTGTTACCGGCCGGCGGATTGAGGGTGGCTTTACCAAGTTTACCCCAGCAGTTAAATTAGAAGCGAATGTAGGCCTAACTGCGAGCGTGCGACTAGGCTATATAAACAAAGCTTTTGGTATGCCCACAACTACAACTCTTACCAAAACTGCAATTAGCCTATTTTTGTTTTGTTTTTTCAGTCTAGGCTAAATTGGTGAGGCTAGGCTAAATTATTTAGCTGCAATTAGCCTAGCCTATTTTTGTTTGTTATTTCAGTCTAGGCTAAATTGTGGTAGGCTAGGTTAAATTCTTTAACATGTGTACTATTGTGTAGGCCTGTGCTTTCCAATAGAAGTAAAAATATGTAGCATAGCCTAATGCAATTTTACAAAAACCCAAGCCTACCTGAATATAGCCCTATGCAGAGCTCAAAAGCAAAAAAAAAAAAATATATATATTGAGCAGTGAAATAATATTAAGCTAGGCCTAGGCCTGGTTTCTCATAGGCCTAATAACCTAATGAAGTATACTATAGCCTAACCTAATTTAAGTTATTTCACAAAAAACTAATAGGCCTACCCAGCCCTCCTCATGCATTATTTTCCATTGTAAAATAAGTTTGTGATACACTACTAAAGATTATTCAACATGGAATTTGAATGGAATAGAGAAGCTTAGCAACGAAAAGCCAATACTCCCCCCTCCCTGTGATTGTACCAGCTTTTGTAAGCAGTGCAATAACTTAATGAAGGACAGAAAAGCTGCAGGATGCTCTGGCATTCTAGCCGAGATGATTAAGGCCTCAGGTAAAGAAAGGAGTAGGTGTGTTCAATGAGCTAATTAACTTCATCATCAGAGAGGAAGTAATCTCTGATGAATGGCACAAAAGTATATTATATACTGTATACGAGCAAAGGGAACTCATTGGATAGGGAAAATTATAGGGGCCTGAAAATACTTGATCAAGTCATGAAGGTCTGTGAGAAAGTCTTTGAAGGTATGATATTGACGATATGCAGTTTGGTTTCATGCTAGGACACGGCACAATCCAAGTCATGAAGGTATTTGTGTGATAATGAAGATGTATGAGGACTCACAAACGGCAGTGAGGGTGAAAGATGTACCGGTACTGAGTGATGAGTTTTCAGTTCGCGTCGGAGTCCACCAGGGCTCTGTGTTAATGAAGCCCTTTCCTCTTTTTGTTTTATGTTTCTGGAGGCACTATCTGGTGATTTCAGAGTTGGGCTCCCCTGGGAACTGCTATAAGGGTCCTGAAAATGCTTGACTAAGTCATGAAGGTCTGTGAGAGAGTCTTAGAAGGTATGATAAGGGAAAGATACTGTATGTACTGTATGTACTTAAAAGATAGGGATCTGATGTTGTGTTTGCAGACCGGGAGAAGGCCTTTGATAAGGTGGCCAGAGAAGTTGTGCAGTAGGCTAGGAGAAAACTTGGCGTTGAGGAGTGGCTGGTGCATGTGATAATGAAGATGTACGAGGACTCACGAACGGTAGTGAGGGTGAAAGGTGTACAGCTGAGTGAGGGACATATACAGTACTTCTTGTTGAGGATATAGGGTAGTGAAGCTGTGAAGCTTATGTCACCCTATCCGGGCGGAAAGGACCCCAGGATGGAGAGGTTTCACAGGGAGGACGGGGACATCAAAGATTTCAGGGGAGGGCACCCATGCTCCACAGTCGACGGAGACCTCAGGAGCTTCTTCGTTAGCAGGAGGACCTTGGATTGACATATACAGTACGGTACTAGATATTTGGTAAGGGTTAGCTTTATATCCCATGTACTGGTTACTAGGGACATATACTAGGTGTTAGGTGGAGGTTAGTTTTGTATCCAAAGTACTGGGTACTAGGGACATATACTAGGTGTAACGTGAGGGTACTGAGTGATGAGTTTTCAGTTCGCGTCGGAGTCCAACAGGGAAGTGTGTTAATTAAGCCCTCTCCTCTTTTTTATGGTTCTGGAGGCACTATCTAGTGATTTCAGAGTTAGGCTCCCCTTGCAACTGCTATAAGAGGCTTGAAAATGCTTGGCCAAGTCATGAAGGTCTGTGAGTGTGAGAGAGTCTTTGAAGGTATGATAACTTCATAGTCAGGCAGCTGCAGGAAAGATATCTAAGAGGTGTTTTCCGGTCCCGTCTCAAGACCACCGTCGCAAGATCTACCCGAAAAACTGTTTTTCTGGTCCCGTCGCAAGCCCACCTTTAGCAAGCGAGACACCAATATTCTCTTGCGACGGCAAGAGAGCTCCGGAGCTGGGTTGACGGCAAGCTGAAACATCTCACTCAACTTACTGTTTCTCCATTCTAATTTATTTCGGTATATTTGTTTATCCAAACATTATGTTATAATTTAATTGCCTATTATTAGGAAGTAGAGTAATAAGAGCCCACAGTAACGTATATCCAATTGTTGATAATAAATTAATGTGGGACAGTACGCTTGGTTAAATTTTGTCCACGAAACAACAACAAACCCCAGCTTTGACTAGGTCTAGGCTATGCTATTTACCGATTGTTTTTTTCATATCAGAATTGCATTTATATAATCCTTATGATAATTAAATTGGCGGTGAATGTTATTCCGATGAAATGGAAGTTGTATAGCCTAGCCTATATATTTGTAAGATGTGTGCTGGCTTGGAGCAAGCCTGTGTTGTTTTTCCTGTCCTGTGATGATCTTGCGACGGCTCGGTTGAGACGGTGGTCTTGCGACGGGCCCGGAAAATCACGTCTCTACTGAAAGTAAGAAGTTGTGCAGTAGGCTAGGAGAAAATTTGGCGTAGAGGAGTGGCTGGTGCGTGTGATAATGAAGATGTATGAAGACTCACGAACGGTAGTGAGGGTGAAAGGTGTACTGAGTGAGGGACATATGCTAGGTGAAGGTTAGTTTTGTATCCCACGTACTGGGTACTAGGGACATATACTAGGTGTTATGGAGGGGTTAGTATTGTATCCCAAATACTAGGTACTAGGGACATATACTAGGTGTTACGTGAGGGTTAGCTTGGTATCCCACGTACTGGGTACTAGGGACATATACTAGGTGTTACGTGAGGGTTACTTTTGTATCCAACGTACTGGGTCTAGGGGGCGGCAGCCTCCACCCATAATGCTAGGATAGGTTAGGTAAGGTTGTTAGGTTAGGCTAATGGGGATGGATGTAGTTTCCGAGTGTACGGTTGTCATGTTTACATTTGTCGATCGCCGTTGTTAACCTGCCCTTCCCTACCTATCATGTGTTGATTGGTTGTCCATCTTGATCTAATTCTTCAGGCCAGCCCTATTAGACTATTTTGGGGGAACTCAGTGGTGTGGTTAAACTATTTTTAATATATTTGTTTAAATATGTAAGATATGCAATAAATTATGTAAAATATATTGTTTTTACTTTATACCTATACATATAATTGTCATTATTAAGGAAATTCCATTGACTATTTACATCGCTAGGCCTAGCTTCCTTATTTCTATTAATTTCCTCCAGTTCACAATGAAACCTATTGCTAATTTCCTTGTTCTTCAGCAGCCGCGGCGGTGTCGGCGTTGGACGCTTGGGATAATGTTCCTGTCTATTTTGAATGCCATTCGATACAATAATATGTTGAAAGCTCCCCCTCACCCCCCATGACATGTTATCATCATATATATTGCCAGTAGGGGGCAAACAACCAAAAAAATTGCCGCAAAGCCCTTCCCTTAACATATTATTGTATCCAATGGCAGTCAAAATAGACGGGAACATGATCGCAAGCGTCTACCGCCGCCGCCGCCGTCATGTTTACATGGTCGATCGCCGCAGTTTGGTTAGGCCTATTTGCCCCCCTCAACATATTATTGTATCCAACGGCATTCAAAATGGACGGGAACATGATGGCAAGCTTTCGTCGCCGCTCCACCGCCATGTTTACATGTGTCGATCGCCGTGGTTAAGTTCGCGTCTATTTTGACGGCGATTTTTTTCGGTTATTTGCCCCCTGCTGGCAATATATAAGATGATGACAATATGTCATGAGAGGGGGGCCTCAACAATGACCTCTAACCTCTGTATATCAAATAGGGCTAGAGCAAATTGGCTGCAAATTCCACATCTAGGCTATTCCTTGACTGACTCTTCCTAAATGGTCGACATAACAGTCACATATTAGCTTGATCACTCTAGGCCTAGTTGTTTTTTAGTTACAGAGGTTATAGCCTAGGTCATGATTTCTTGCCTACTTACAGCGAATAGACTAGGCCTATTGTAGATTGGTAAAATATTTGCTTAATAGGCCTAGGATATGCAATTGTCTCGATTTGACTAATTTTACCTAATTAGGCCTAAAGCAGCCTCCGTCTATTCCCAAACCCCAAACAGTATCCCATGTTAAGCCCTAGGCTAGGCCTAGGCCTAATCCCCCTCTCAATCAAAATTCAAACTGATAAATTCGTACCTACCAGTAGCGCTGCCTAGGCTAGGCCTATATTTTTCGTGAATAGATATAGAAAATGGTTTAACCCGTACAGCCCCAGCGACGCGCCTGACGCGTCGGCGATGTATGTAACGCACAGCCCCAGAGACGCGCCTGGCGCGTCACCCTAATTGCGCCGACCGTAACCTCAGGTGTAGCCACTCAAGAGGGCTCAGATTTGTATGGGAACTGTGTACGTATCCCACGCAACCGTGCCGATGGTTGAAAACTCTCAAAGTCCATGTGCGTGCGCGCGAGCGCGCAATAACCTGGTTTTTTGGGATAATTGCCTTCAATTTTTTACTCTTGTAAAATCCGTTTTCGGGGGCTCTGTAGGACCATTTTTTAAGCTTTTTGAGCGGTTTTTCGTGGTTTTTCCTTCATTCCTAACCCATTCGCTATTGTTTCTGGAATAAAACCATTTTTTGAAAACCGGCCGGGTTCTGGTGCGCAAACATTACAAAACTAGCCGGGGCTCCACGGGTTAAAGGAAAGAGCATCTTATATTATGTTCAAATAATATGTAATAGCATTGTGTATGGTTGTATTACATTTAAATAGTGATAGATGTGTATATTAATGGGATAAATACTCTGAAGTTCACATACGTTCAGAAAATGTTGTGCAACACTGTTGCCAGATACTAATCAATCCCATTATCATTATATCATAATGGATTTTACTCATTTGCATAATTTCAAATACCTAGGACATTAATATAATATTTTCCTATCTTTTTTGTAGTGATATTTGTCTGATTTAGTGGTATATTGGTGTCTGTCTAGGGTTATAATGCATTGTGAAAGTTACCTCTGCATCTCTGACTTGGCTTAAGTACCCCTGCTTTCTTTGAGTACTACACGGCAAGAGAAGATTTCGGTTCTGTCTCAGAGTGTCAATTACTGTTCAAGGTAAACACAACTGCTAAATTCGACCTCATGTTCAAATAACATGTAATAGCATTATCTATGGTTGTATTAGACAACAATTGTGATAGGTTTCTATTTTATGTGGATAAATAGTATTAAGCTGAATAAACTAAATACCGAAAGTTCACTAGAGTGGTAGTTGATACATATGAGGGAGGAAGAAGATAGGAAGGAAGGGCTAGGCAGTGATGCCAGTTGTATCGCTAGATATTACCGCTAGATGTAGAGCTATTTACTTCAATTTAGTAGCAATTTGTTCATATCTAGAGAGATTTACTAGGGATAATTTAAAAATGTCAGACATTCTAGTCATATTACATTGTAAAATTTGCAAAACAAACAAACCAAAACTCTTTAGAAATTGCAGCATTATTCTAACATTGTTTGACTATGTAGCAACATGCTAGCGACTTTTGAGAAAGGATCTAGCGGTATTTTGTGGAGACATACTGGGTGGTGCTTGCAGTGGTGCCAGTTGTAAAGCTACATATTACCGCTAAATGTAGAGCTATTTACTTCAATCTAGCAGCCATTTCTTTTATATCTAGAGACATTTACTAGGGATAATTTGAAAATTTCAGACATTCTAGTCATACTACATTGTAAAATTTGCAAAACAAACAAACCAAAACTATTTAGAAATTGCAGCATTATCCTAACATTGTTTGGCTATGTAGCAACATGCTAGCGACTTTTGAGAAAGGATCTAGCGGTATTTCGTGGTAACACTTTAGGAGGGTTAAAATACGAGTCACACGGGCAATTGCCAAAACTTTAAAGGTCCATATCATTGTTATTAAACTAAGCATTTGGCAAAGGGAGGAATTGTTAAAAACCTTAGCCAATACTCTGTCATTCACCAAAAATAAATTTGAATTTATCATTATTATTTGGTAGGGTAGGTATGTATAGGTAGGTTGGCTAAATAATTGCTGGAATTCGTAGGGACTCGAACGATTTTGAGAGAGTTAAATACAAAAACAAAAGATAGGACTGAATAATAAAGAGATTATGTTATTAAGCAAAACTGGGGGATGCGTGGAAGCCTATAGACTGTAGACGGTAAACTTTGTGTGTGGTAGCGAATTCGGTTTTAAAGTAATATAAGAATAGACAGTTTTCAATGCTGCGGCCAAACTATTCCACCCCTTTATATTTTTTTGGTATCAAAACGTTCGGAATCGCGAGCCTCACCCAACTACATAAGCATGGCTCTGATCATCGGCGTAGTTTTCAAGATGTGGAATTTTAAGTGGAATTCGAGGTTTTTTCAAGATTGCCGGAAAAAAAACCACGTGCAAAAGCAAAACCTTCTCTATAAAATTTGCGGAGCATTAGTAGGGGAGTGCGTATGCCAAAGCCCAGTCGTTTCCTGTGAGTGGGAGAGACGGTATTTAAGCGTCAAGTTTTTCGGGAAATCGGCTGCCACGGACCTGTTTGGCAACCATGCCGGATGTTTAGCATATCAAAAGTTGCCCAATACAAAAACGCACCTCTTGTGAAAGTTTGATCCCGATCCAAAAAGCGGTTCTGGAGTTATTGCGTCGAAACCGGCGCGTAAGAAGAATTTGGATGAAATTCCAGGTTTAATGATTACAATAGGGGTTCCCCGTAGGGGAAGAACCCCTAATAATAATAATAATTAAAGTTGCAAGCAACGTTGTCCGGGGTTCGACGGTTTTGCAAGCAGGGTATTGTGTTGAATACAAATGCTGTGTCACAGATATCAAAAGATCATATAACTTATCGGGCATAGAGAAACTACAGAAGGAGCAGATTGTGCAAAAAAACAAGAGCGAGAGAGGGAGAGATTGGCTGTAAAAGGGATCTGCCTCTATCCGTTTAGTAACAGAGTTGTAGATATGTGGAATAGGCTACCGAGTGCTATAATGGGATCAAGAACAATAGAGCTTCAACTTGAAATTAGAGAGAACGAGATGGGTTGGATGTGAAAGGGATCTGCCATGTGTAGGTCAATCGGCTCCGGAGAATCCCGTTTTCTTATTTTTGTTATTTTCTCATTTGTGAAGGAGAGAGAGGGAGTATGGCATGAGAGAATAGGATGTAAACGTAAGGAAGATAGCGATAAATATGAGAGAGAGAGAGCGTGGGATGGGTTGGGTGTGAAAGGGATCTGACATGTGTGGGCCAATCGGCTCTCTGCAGACTCCGGTTTTCTTATGTTCTCATTTGTGTGAGAGAGAGAGAGACTAGGATGTCATAAATGTAAGGAAGACAGATAAATGGGAGAGAGCTTTTATGAGATGGGTTGGGTGTGAAAAGGATCTGTCTTGTGTGGGCCAATTGGCCCAATACAGACTCCCATTTTCTTATGTTCCTATTTCTTACAAATGTGTTTTGGTTGCAGGTATATGATAATAGGGGTGTATAGTAAGTAGTGTAAATAACAGGTAACGTATATGAGATGGGTTGAGTATGAAAGGGATCTGCCTTACGTGGATCACTTGGCTCTCTGCAGACTCCCATTTTCATCTTGGTTGCATGTGTAAGGGATCTGCCTCATTTGTACCGGTGTGCAAACAAACAAGAGCGAGAGAGAAAGAGATTGGCTGTGTAAGGGATCTGCCTCTATTCGCTTGGTAAAATAGTTGTAGATATGTGGAATAGGCTACCGAGTGCTATAGTGGGATCAATAACAATAGAGCTTCAACATAACATTTGATAGGACGAGATGGGTTGGGTGTGAATGGGTCTCTCTGCAGGCTCCCATTTTCATCTTGGTTGCATGTGTAAGGGATCTGCCTCACTTGTATACCAGTGTGCAAACAAACATGAGCGAGAGAGAGATTGGCTGTGTAAGGGATTTGCCTCTATTTGTTTGGTAACAGAGTTGTAGATATGTGGAATAGGCTACCGAGTGGGATCAATAACAATAAAGTGGTTGATTAGGTTTGGGTGGTTGATTTGAGTTGGGTGGTTGATATAGGTTGATTTTGATTAAGTGGTTGATTTTTATTGAATGGTTGATTTTACTTGGGTTGATTGGTTTATTTGGGTTCAGTGGTTGATTTGGGTTGATCTGTTGATTTGGGTTGAGTGGTAGATTTTTGTTGATAATTTGATTTGGGTTGATTGGTTAATTTGGGTAGTGCGGTTGATTTTGGGTTAGAGGTTGATTGGTTGATTTAAGTTAATTTGTTGTTGAATTAGGTTGTGAGGTTGATTTTTGGTTGATTGGTTGATTTGGGTTGAGTTGTTGATTTGGGTTGATTGGTTGATTTGGGTAGAGTTGTTGATTTGGACTGGCCTTAAGGAGAGTGGTGTTTTTGGTAGTAGTGGGGCGGATAAGTGCAGATTTTACCTTGAATCGTTCAAATGATGATATAAGCACCACATTTGGCATAAATATTCGCGAGAGGCTATATTTTAAGAAACAATTGTTAGCCACCTGAAAATGCCATTATTCAAGATGGCCGCCAATGCAATAACATTTTGACATAAAATATGACACAGATGTCCAACAGGTTAAGGTGGCAAAAATATGTGTGTGATAACCCGGGTTCGAATCCCGGTGGATCATATATACTTTAATTAATTTCATTGGGGGTGTGGTGGTGAGATTAATAAAAATAATATTATTAGTAGGTTTAGGGATATTTCTTCGAGAGGCCGGTCTATATGATCTGTGCCCCATGAATATTCTTTCCTCTCACTTAAACAGTAGGCTACCATAGTGCGGTTGGGAATATGAACAGGATTAGACTAATATCCAGTATTCGAGAATGGATAATAAGTCGTAGGCGTGTGCATTAACCTTTAACCGTCCTGGTGGTGTAATGGTTAGGTGGCAAAAATATGTGTGATAACCCGGGTTCGAATCCCGGTGGATCATATATACTTTAATTAATTTTGGGTGTGGTGGTGAGATTAATAAAAATAATATTATTAGCAGGTTTAGGGATATTTCTTCGAGAGGCCTGTCTATATGATCTGTGCCCCATGAATATTCTTTCCTCTCACTTAAACAGTAGGCTACCATAGTGCGGTTGAAATATGAACATGATTAGACTAATATCCAGTATTCGAGAATGGATAATAAGTCGTAGGCGTGTGCATAAACCTTTAACCGTCCTGGTGGTGTAATGGTTAAGGTGGCAAAAATATGTGTGTGTGATAACCCGGGTTCGAATCCCGGTGGATCATATATACTTTAATTAATTTCATTGGGGGGGTGGTGGTGAGATTAATAAAAATAATATTATTAGTAGGTTTAGGGATATTTCTTCAAGAGGCCGGTCTATATGATCTGTGCCCCATGAATATTCTTTCCTCTCACTTAAACAGTAGGCTACCATAGTGCGGTTGGGAATATGAACATGATTAGACTAATATCCAGTATTCGAGAATGGATAATAAGTCGTAGGCGTGTGCATAAACCTTTAACCGTCCTGGTGGTGTAATGGTTAAGGTGGCAAAAATATGTGTGTGATAACCCGGGTTCGAATCCCGGTGGATCATATATACTTTAATTAATTTCATTGGGGGTGTGGTGGTGAGATTAATAAAAATAATATTATTAGTAGGTTTAGGGATATTTCTTCGAGAGGCCGGTCTATATGATCTGTGCCCCATGAATATTCTTTCCTCTCACTTAAACAGTAGGCTACCATAGTGCGGTTGGGAATATGAACATGATTAGACTAATATCCAGTATTCGAGAATGGATAGTAAGTCGTAAGCGTGTGCATAAACCTTTAACTGTCCTGGTGGTGTAATGGTTAAGGTGGCAAAAATATGTGTGTGATAACCCGGGTTCGAATCCCGGTGGATCATATACTTTAATTAATTTCATTGGGGGTGTGGTGGTGAGATTAATAAAAATAATATTATTAGTAGGTTTAGGGATATTTCTTCGAGAGGCCGGTCTATATGATCTGTGCCCCATGAATATTCTTTCCTCTCACTTAAACAGTAGGCTACCATAGTGCGGTTGGCAATATGAACATGATTAAACTAATATCCAGTATTCGAGAATGGATAATAAGTCGTAGGCGTGTGCATAAACCTTTAACCGTCCTGGTGGTGTAATGGTTAAGGTGGCAAAAATATGTGTGTGATAACCCGGGTTCGAATCCCGGTGGATCATATATAATTAATTTCATTGGGGGTGTGGTGGTGAGATTAATAAAAATAATATTATTAGTAGGTTTAGGGATATTTCTTCGAGAGGCCGGTCTATATGATCTGTGCCCCATGAATATTCTTTCCTCTCACTTAATCAGTAGGCTACCATAGTGCGGTTGGGAATATGAACATGATTAGACTAATATCCAGTATTCGAGAATGGATTATAAGTCGTAGGCGTGTTCATAAACCTTTAACCGTCCTGGTTGTGTAATGGTTAAGGTGGCAAAAATATGTGTGTGATAACCCGGGTTCGAATCCTGGTGGATCATATATTCTTTAATAAATTTCATTGGGGGTGTGGTGGTGAGATTAATAAAAATAATATTATTAGTAGGTTTAGGGATATTTCTTCGAGAGGCCGGTCTATATGATCTGTGCCCCATGAATATTCTTTCCTCTCACTTAAACAGTAGGCTACCATAGTGCGGTTGGGAATATGAACATGATTAGACTAATATCCAGTATTCGAGAATGGATAATAAGTCGTAGGCGTGTGCATAACCCTTTAACCGTCCTGGTGGTGTAATGGTTAAGGTGGCAAAAATATGTGTGATAACCCGGGTTCGAATCCCGGTGGATCATATATACTTTAATTAATTTCATTGGGGGTGTGGTGGTGAGATTAATAAAAATAATATTATTAGTAGGTTTAGGGATATTTCTTCGAGAGGCCGGTCTATATGATCTGTGCCCCATGAATATTCTTTCCTCTCACTTAAACAGTAGGCTACCATAGTGCGGTTGGGAATATGAACATGATTAGACTAATATCCAGTATTCGAGAATGGATAATAAGTCGTAGGCGTGTGCATAAACCTTTAACCGTCCTGGTGGTGTAATGGTTAAGGTGGCAAAACTATGTGTGTGATAACCCGGGTTCGAATCCCGGTGGATCATATATACTTTAATTAATTTCATTGGGGGTGTGGTGGTGAGATTAATAAAAATAATATTATTAGTAGGTTTAGGGATATTTCTTCGAGAGGCCGGTCAATATGATCTGTGCCCCATGAATATTCTTTCCTCTCACTTAAACAGTAGGCTACCATAGTGCGGTTGGGAATATGAACATGATTAGACTAATATCCAGTATTCGAGAATGGATAATAAGTCGTAGGCGTGTGCATGAAACCTTTAACCGTCCTGGTGGTGTAATGGTTAAGGTGGCAAAAATATGTGTGTAATAACCCGGGTTCGAATCCCGGTGGATCATATATACTTTAATTAATTTCATTGGGGGTGTGGTGGTGAGATTAATAAAAATAATAAAAGATATTGTTACCAATTCTAATGTTATTTACTATGCTGGAAACGATGCCATAATTTTTAAATGTCTCACAATCTTATAAACCACTTAAAAATGCAAGATGGCCGCCATTTTTTCAAGATGGCTGCCAACGAGTTCATGAAAATACACATTGTGATGCACAATTTGATCAGTACGTCCGATATGAATTATAGTGGCCACCATTTTGGATATTATATCAAAAGTTGCCCAATACAAAAATGAACCTTGTGTCAAAGTTTGGTCCCGATCATCCGACAAGCAGTTCCGGAGTTATTGCGTAAAAACCGGACTATATATATTTTTATGGAAGAATGCAATGCTCTTGAACCCCTGAAGACGTTGCTTGTTATTTGAGGGGATACAAAAGCTGTGTCACAGATATCAAAAGATCATTTAAATTATCGGGCATGGAGAAACTACAGAAGGAACAGATTGTGCAAACAAACAAGAGCGAGAGAGGGAGAGATTGGCTGTATAAGGGATCTGCCTCTATCCGTTTAGTAACAGAGTTGTAGATATGTGGAATAGGCTATACCGAGTGCTATAATGGGATCAAGAACAATAGAGCTTCAACTTGAAATTAGATAGAACGAGATGGGTTGGGTGTGATTTGTGAGGGAGAGAGAGTATGGCGAGAGAGAATAAAATTTTGTAAACGTAAGGAAGATAGCGATAAATATGAGAGAGAGAGGGAGAGCGCGGGATGGGTTGGGTGTGAAAGGGATCTGACATGTGTGGGCCAATCGGCTCTCTGCAGACTGGTATATGTTCTCATTTGTGAGAGAGAGAGAGAGAGACTAGGATGTCATAAATGTAAGGAAGACAGAGATAAATGAGAGAGTTGTTATGAGATGGGTTGGGTGTGAAAAGGATCTATCTTGTGTGGGCCAATTGGCTCTCTACAGACTCCCATTTTCTTATGTTCCAATTTCTTACAATTGTGTTTTGGTTGCAGGTATATGATAACGTGGGTGTATAGTAAGTAGTGTAAATAACAGGTAACGTTTATGAGATGGGTTGAGTGTGAAAGAAATCTGCCTTATGTGGGCCACTTGGCTCTCTGCAGACTCCCATTTTCATCTAGGTTGCGTGTGTAAGGGATCTGCCTCATTTGTACCGGTGTGCAAACAAACAAGAGCGAGAGCGAAACAGATTAGCTGTGTAAGGGAGCTGCCTCTATTTGCTTGGTAAAAAGAGATGTAGATATGTGGAATAGGCTACCGAGTGCTATAGTGGGATCAATAACAATAGAGCTTCAACAAAAAATTTGATAGGACGAGATGGATTGGGTGTGAAAGGGATCTGCCGTGTGTGGGCCAATCGGCTCTCTGCAGATTCCCATTTTCATCTTGGTAGCATGTGTAAGGGATCTGCCTCATTTGTACCAGTGTGCAAATAAGAGAGAGAGAGATTGGCTGTGTAAGGGATCTGCCTCTCTCGTAACAGAGTCGTAGATATGTGAAATAGGCTACCTAGTGCTATAGTGGGATGAAGAACAATAGAGAATTTCAAGATAAAATCAGATAGTCATATGGACGAAATGGGTTGGATGTGAAAGGGATCTGCCTTTTGAGGGCCACTTGTCTCTCTGCAGATTCCCATGTTCATCTTAGTTGCATGTGTAAGGGATCTGCCTCGTTTGTACCGGTGTGCAAACAAACGAGCGACAGAGAGACTGGGTGTGTAAGGGAGAGAGAGGCTCCCTATTTCCTATGTTCTCATGCACTAGTATGTCGTAATCGTAAGGAAGACAGCGATAAATAAGAGAGAGAGAGAGAGATAACTAATACTTAGCCTATAGCAACACTCAAACAAGCACACACATAGCTACACAAGACCGTATCACACAAGCACACACACGCCTCATCTAGCGACAATTACTTACACTCTCTCTCGAACTGTCCCGTTAACATAGCATACACACTCCCCCCCCCCCCCCCCCCCTTGCCCCGTCCATCACTTCGTATGTACGATATTATTTCCGTCTTTTTTACTGTGTATGGATTAAGTTATTGGTGTTCACTCTTGACATAGGTGTCCTGCTACTTCTGCATGCATACATAATAGCATGAAAGTGATCAATACACGCATATGAAGCTACGTAACTCGTATATCGGGGTCCCTTCAGAGCTATGACATCCTTGGAGGAAGGATACTAAAGGAGGGAGTGTCAGGGTGAAACAGTGAAACCAATCTCCCGCGCTTCTACCTTCCAGTACTTTGATAATTATTTATTCAATATAAGAGTTAGGGCTACAGATCGTAAAGAGATACTTATATATTAATTGTATGTTACTAGATTACTATAGCCTATCATAATTTTTGCTTATCTATATGATTCAATATGATCAGTTAGCCAGATTCGCCAGTAGCCTACCTGCCAATATTTTATCTGGCTTCACGTTTACATAGGGTACGTTCTAGTGAATCCCTCCCCCTAATATAACCTCCTTGGTGACAAGTTAGTGTGAGTATAGCTACTTTAACGCTACATCTTAAAATGCCACATTTAGCTTGCATTTTTGACATTAGCAATATAATTCCCAGTGATACTCTATAAATATCACACATTCTAGAACCATATTTAATTGTAAAACATGCAAAACAAGCCCTTCCAGAGGTTGTAGCATCATTTATACGAGTTTTTACACTTATTAAATATAGATGATATTCTAGCTGCTTTTGAGAACAGATCTAGCGATACAGTCACTCCCTCTCTAGCTAACTACGCACGCAAGACTACTGAGCATACTCAAACCCAGCTTGTTATATAGTCTATATTTGAGCTACACTTGTCCAAACTAGTTATATTAAGATATGGCAGTGAGTTATGTGTAGGATGGAGTATGATTGAAAACCTAAATCATAATTATTATGGGCAGATAAGATTTATGTCAGCATAAAGTTCGTAATAGCAGGGTCAAGGCAAGGAAAGGAGCATTAGGCAAGGATTGTCCACTTCAATAGGCTTAGTGTAATTTCCCGACACCCAGCGCCGCCAAACAGCTCATAGGTATATACAAAATCTGCCAGGCATTAACTGAATGGGGAGGAGGCGTTTTGTTCTTTAGAATTCCTTATTGTACGTACATTCACATACTATATACATGCAGATGGTCTTCAGAGTATCATCTTAGTTTGTATAAACCATATCAAGAGGGAAACAAATGGCTTGATCAACATGTTATCACCTATTGGCCTCTAGAGGCGCCACCGTCGCTGTAGAACAGATTTATTACATTGAGTGAGCTCTCCTCTTTTACACGTACCAGATTCCTTGGTGAAGGCTGTCACACGGGCAATTGTAAAACTCTGAAGGTCCATATCATTGTTATTAAACAAAGCATTTGGCAAAGGAAGGAATTGTTAAAAACCTTAGCCAATACTCTGCTATTCGCCAAAAATAAATTTGAAATATCATTATTATTTGGTAGGGTAGGTATGTATAGGTAGGTTGGCTAAATAATTGGTGGAACTCGTAGGGACTCGAACTGTTTTGAGAGAGTTAATAAAACAAAAAATAATAGATCTGAATAATTAATCAACTATGTTATTAAGCAAATCTAGGGGATGCGTGGAAGCCTATAGACTGTAAACTTTGTGTGGGTAGCGAATACGGTTTTAAAGTAATTTAAGAATAGAGTTTTCAATGCTGCGGCCAAACTATTCCACCCATTTATATTCTTTTGGTATAAAAACGTTCGGAATCGCGAGCCTCACCCAACTACGTAAACATGGCTTTGATCATCGGCGTAGTTTTCAAGATGTGGAATTTTAAGTGGAATGCGAGTTTTTTTCAAGATTGCCGGAAAAAAACCCACGTGCAAAAGCAAAACCCTTTCTATAACATTTGCGGAGCATTAGTAGTGGAGTCCATATGCCAAAGCCCAATAATTTCCTATGAGTGGGAGAGATGGTATTTAGGTGTCAAATTATTCGGGAAATTGGCTGCCACGGACCTGTTTGGCCACCATGCCGGATGTTTAGCATATCAAAAGTTGCCCAATACAAAAACGCACCTCTTGTGAAAGTTAGATCTCGATCCAAAAAGCGGTTCTGGAGTTATTGCGTCAAAACCGGCGTATAAAAATAATTTGGATGAATAAGTAGGTTTAATGATTACAATAGGGGTTCCCCGTTGGGGTCGTACCCCTAATAATAATAATAATAATAATTAAAGTAGATAAACCCTCCGCCAATCACGGCGCTCCCTTTTACTAACTTGCACAGCCAGCTGATTTTGACAGCTCACGGCTGCAACGTGCCACGCCCCACCCACCAGCCAATCAGCGGCCTCCATTATTGGAGCGCGAAGCTGGACTTCTTACTCCACCTCAAAAGTCACTCTCTTTCTCTGCCCGAAGAGCTCCTTCTGATTATCCCCTAAGTAATACCTCGGTGCCAGTCTTGTACTCCCGTAAGCCGCCAAAAGAGGGTTATAATCAGCTTCCTGGGACTTATTTTGAAGAAGAGAAAGAGGAGGTGAAGCAAGCAAGAATCCAGAGCGAGCGTGTCTCGCCGCGTGCCAGTCAGCCAATCACAGCGCGGGAGAGCGGGAGGCCTGACTATAAAGGCTGCCGCGCGCGGGCTCCAGGGGTCACTCACCCCTCAGAGCCCACCGGGTTAACACACTGCAACCTACTTGCTCTCTCTCGCCCGGGCACAAAGGAGAACCAGGAACCCACCTTTCCAGTTACCTTGCCCTCACCTAAAGTCACAACCCAAACCACCCCTGACCTCTCCTCACTTTCGCCCACTCGGAGGATGCACCATCAGTATCCTGCCGCCTGTCGTCACGTTGCTAGTCTGCACACATACAGTCAAGCGCTTCAAGAGGGACGACAGAAGGTGGACGGAAGTGAGGACTTCCAGAAGAGCTACTGGCCAGCTTTGAGGTGGTAAAGCACAGTTCCAGGCACACACACACCTGATCCAGCATACCAGAATATATTTGTTTAAGGACCCATATTGGGCCCGCATATGATACAGAAAGAAAGAGAGAGTGGTTGACTAACCTGGTGGTTTCTATCAAAATTGATGTGTCCTTCTAGGACAAGACTAAAGGAAAAAGAATTGAGACTCACCTGAATATATAAAGATGATGATGTGTTATTAATTAGTTATCTTTGTTAGCATCGGCGCCATGCCGAAAGAGTTATTATATAGGATATGATAGGAGAGATTAAAGATTAAAAGAGTAAAAGTAAAAAGGGGAGGGAAAGAATACTTTTGTAAATAAATGAGGCAACCAGTAAGTTAAAGAGGGAAACAGTTGTTTAGTTGCCTAATATATTAGCTATAGCTAGGGAAGTACACTTGTCCATATGAATCATTCATTCAGTTGTGTACAAAGGAAACTGTGAAGAAGGACACTAGTCCAATGTGAGTTGCATTATTGTTAAGTCTAAAAGAGCTATTCCGTGTATGCGTTTGAGGCACGGTTCATCTTTTGTTAGAACGATTATTGATTAAGGTGCAAGGTAACATAGCGTGTTTGTAATAGGGTTACTTGAGGGTAAATTCGGAAGGTGTCATTGAGGTAAAGATTGTAAACCTATATTGTGAAGTAACTGGGTGACGAAACCCAATAGTGTCATTGAGATAAATAATGTAAACCTATTTTGTGAAGTAACTGGGCGACGGAACCCAATAGTGTTATTGAGATAAAGATTGTAAACCTAGATTGTGAAGTAACTGGGTGGCGGAACCCATATTATATGTTAGAGAGACCTTGTAATCTCATTCGGTAATTGGTACGATTTTATGTCATTGTGGAGGTACTTGTGTAGTAACGACGGTTGTGTCAAAGGAATAAATAGATTCTATGTATTGAGGAGATAGACTATATGTGTTATAGCCTTGGTATTAAGAAAGGATACAGAAGGCTCAGTAAACGTGGGAAAACCTAAAGAGTAGAGGAAAGAATATAACTTTTGTTTTCGTTAGACAAACAGCAAATGGTTCATTAGGCCCTGGTCTCAATAAAAGACACAGCAGGGTTTTGATTTAATTATTTAGGATTAATCCTAATAACGGGTCGTAGGATCGAAGCCGACTTGAGTCAATACCTGAATAGCGGGGATTCAGTTAGGGAGTAACGGGAACTTTGAGGGTCCAAAGTGCAACCTAGCATGAATCGACGTATTATTCAATCAGCGTCTTGAACTCATCTCGGCCCGAGCCAAGAACCTATTATTAGAGTAGTTAGGAAGTCTGTTAAATAAAATATACGAACTTCTAAATGACTGTCGAATTATCCCCTGTAGTAGTAGTAGCATAACAGATTTAGAAATAAATACTACATTTTGGTGGCAAGCGGTGGGATTCGACAAATCATTTGGATTGAGTATAATTATCTAACAAAACAGATAGGATGACGGGCGCGTTACCAATAAGATTATGGGAAGAGGGGAAGGAAGAAATCGAGCTTTGGATTGAGCAGTTAGAATGTCAGTTCACATTACTTGACGTAGGGGAAAATGGGAAGAAAATCGCCTATGGAAAGGCACACTTAGGTAAGGCCCTGAATGATGTAAGAGTACGTCTGGAAGGACTAGTATCGTGGGCCGAAGTCAAGAGCGCCTTAATCGAAGAATTTGGCCAAGAGACGTCCACCAGAAAAGCCAGAGACAAACTGAAGAGTTTAAAACTTGATGGCCAAAATGTGAGAGCCTGGAGGAGGGAAATCGCTAAGAATGTGAAACTAGCATATCCCCATATGGACCAAGAGAGCCAGGAAATTGAGATCAGGGAGATCATGATCCAAGCCTGCCCGGTAGAAGTTAGGAAACACTGCATCATTCATGAGGTTAACACTACCAAGGAATTGATGGAGGTCATTAAAAAGATTATGGAGGCTAGAGAAGTAAAAGAGGAAAAATAAAAAGGGGAAGAGGAGAACCCAAAGAAAGGGTATCCGAAAGCCCTGATTCGATGCTTCACTTGTAGACAGACCGGACACCTAGCTTGGAACTGTACCAACCGTCCACATGCCCCAACCCCTAGATTTTACCCCAGACTCACACTCCCAAACGATCGACCTCTACCCAGGGGAACCGATCCGGACCGGAGAGGAATGCTTCCGGTAGAATACCGGGAGACAGAAAACCAGCCAAAAGTTACGATGCCGGAAGAGAGAGAACATTTTCTGTGAAACCTCACATAGAAGGGCGGTATAGTAAGGTCAATATCTTAGAGAGACAAACGCCTTGTGAAACTGTAGTCATAAATGGGAAAGCCGCGAACATGTTGATTGATACGGGGGCAAACCGTAGTTGTCTCCTGGAGAATTTTGTAAAACAAAATCAGCGAGAAATGGGCCCATTAAATCAAACCAGTATTCAGTTGTCAGGAGCCGGGGGTCAACCACTGACAATCCTAGGAAAAACTAACGCGACAGTAGTGCAGTGGAAAGGAATTACCTTCACCACCGATTTTTGTGTTTTATCGGGAAAAGCCAGTAGTGGAGTCGATGGGTATCTGGGAATAGATCTCATGAGTCAGTTGGGAGTAACTATTCAGTGTGGGCCGAAAGACACAACGACTACTCTCCAACCCCAAATAATAGCTACCACAGGAAAATTATCTATTCCTCCTAGATCTTGGAGAATGATAGAGATTCCCCCAAACCCAGGCATGACTGCCGGGATTTTTGAACCCGATGCACAGAATGGGGTGAGAATATCTCTCACCTTCATTACTGCCGACCAGAAGAAACTAGTTTTAGCTAATCTTGGTGATGACACGATTAGTTATCAAAAAGGGAAACTGTTAGGACAAGTCACACTCGCTCAACCCACTACTGTTGGAACTGACGGACCCGTGAACTTACCTGAGATCCCGAAAAAATTAACCTCAAGTCAAGCCAGTACCTTACGTGAATTGCTCTGGACGTACCGGGATGTGTTTGCTCAAAACGAAGGGGACCACGGATCGGCTCGAACCCGACACACTCATGAGATACACACGCAAGGGCCTCCTATTAGACAACCCTACCGACGACAAAACCCTATTATGAGACAAAAAGAAAAGGAACAAGTTGAGGACATGATTAAGCAGGGGATAGTAGTGGAATCATACAGTCCGTGGTCATCTCCGGTAGTCCTAGTTAAAAAAAAAGATGGGTCTACTCGGTTCTGTGTAGATTATCGAAAATTAAACGATGTCACCATCAAAGGCGTGCAGCCCCTACCTCGTATTGACGACTCGTTAGAGTCCCTCAATGGGTCGGCCTGGTTCTCTACCCTAGATCTCCAGAGTGGATACTGGCAAGTACCAGTTAGGTCCGAGGATCAAGAGAAAACCGCATTTGCTACGAGCGAAGGCAAACTCTACCAGTTTAATGTCTTGCCGTTTGGAGTTTGCAATGGCCCCGCCAGTTTCACTAGAGTCATGGACGAAGTATTGAGGGGATTAACCTGGAAAACTTGTTTGGCGTACTTAGATGATATCATAATCTTTTCCGCTAGTTGGGAAGAACATATTCACCGACTCCAAGAAGTGTTAGAAAGAATCAGGGGGGCAGGACTTAAACTGAAACCTTCCAAATGCCAATTAGGGGCCCGTGAGGTGGCATATCTAGGGCATGTGGTTTCCAGTAAAGGTATTCAACCGGACCCACATAAAGTGAGATCTATTGCCGAAATCTCACCTCCGTCCTCTGTCAAAGAGATTCGAGCGTTTCTGGGAATGGCCTCCTACTATCGAAGGTTCATACCTAACTTTTCTAAGATTGCTCGGCCCATGACTCAGGGACTAGAAAAAGGGAGGAGGTTCGACTGGGATCAGAGTTGTCAGGTAGCTTTTGATCACATGAAGCAAAAATTAACTTCTAACCCCGTAGTTTGTCATCCGGATTTCACCAAGCCGTTTCAACTATACACCGATGCTTCTGATGAAGGGCTCGGAGCCGTTCTGTCCCAGAAAGTGGACGGAAAGGAAAGCATAGTGGCCTGTGCTAGCCGCACACTGAATAAGGGCGAAAAGAATTATAGCGTTACGAAAAAGGAATGTCTAGCTCTAGTGTGGGCTGTACAATATTTCCGTCCGTATCTAGCCGGGGTCCACTTTGAAGTTATTATGGACCACCATAGCTTACAATGGCTCCGAAAAATGAAACCGGAAGACGGACTGTTTGTCAGGTGAAAGTGGATTTTGGAAGAGTACTAGTTTGAAGTTAGACATAGACCCGGTAAATTACACACTAATGCCGATGGCTTGTCTCGACTACCGGTAGCACCCGTTCAACCCACTGAACCTCACAGGGAAAAACATGAGCCTAGACCTAGTAATAAAGTGAAGTTTTCGGAGGGAGCCTGGAGGGATTCTCAAGATCGGGTCGTACTTGATTATTCAGAGGCAAAACACTTAAATACATGATCCAAATCCTCCACGGACAAAAGGGAAGGGGGGCTCATTTGGGACAGTCTAGGGTTCTCCAACAATTCAATGAAAGGTACTGGACCAAGAGGGCCGACCAGATTGTTAAAGAAGTCGTTCAAAATTGTTTGGGATGCCAGAGGGGCAAATATGAAAGGGGACCTAGACAGTTGCCCGGACATATTACCGCTGGTACACCCTGGGCCAAATTATCAGTGGATATTATGGGACCTCTGCCCAGACAGACAAAGAAAAGGTACATCATGACCTGTGTCGACATTTTCTCTAAATACACGGTTGTTTGCGCTATCCTGGACAAGAAAGCTGAAACGGTAGCCAAGGTTATCCTGGAAAAGATAATTTTTGTGTATGGCACCACTGGAGGTATTCTGAGTGACAGGGGAAAATAATTTAATAATGAGATCTGGTATCGTGGATTCACGATAGTCAGTGGTATAACCTACATTTTCTATGTATCATACCCTAAATACAGTTTGTCCAGTATGTAAGCTTAATATGTTAAATAAGGCCTATTATACGAAAGTATAGTATTAAGAGTCTTTAGGAATGCATATATGATTTATCATATAAACCATGCCGTAATATTATGAAAGCGGTGCGATATTTACTGCTAGATATCCGCTACTAACTTAGCAGTAGCCGCTAGATTCGTAGCGTAAGACGATGACGTCTCGGATTGTGGCGCACCGCGTCAGAGCTCTTTTGTCTATCGTCCTAGCAACAACTCCACTCCTTAGTTCACCGCGATCCTGGTTCTGGTTTCATCCAGCTCTCATCATTAACTTAAACTCAACTTCATCCTACAGACAGACCGACTGACAGCTAAGCCGTATTATCATGATTTAACTTTCTTCAACCTTACTTATATTATTCTTTATTCAGGTGCACCCTCGTTGTCACCTTGAGGTAAACATCCAATGGTGTTCGAATAGTAGCCATTTGCCTACCATCCATCAGCACCTCCATAAGCATTTCCATCTTGCCTGACTGCAATATTCTATGGTGATTTTAATAGTGAGTTACACTCTCGGTATTATTATTAATTTACATTTATATGAGCGAACCTTTTCAGTCTTAGGTAGCCTAGAGTAAACTTATCTTCCTTAACCTAAGATGTGCGCATAGGGGGTATGAGACACCACACTCCTGTGCGCACGTATTTGAGCTGTTCCCATCACTAACATCGTTATTTTACCATAAATAGCATTAATACTTATCCATATGCGCCTATTATAGGTTGATTATAAAGGTATTAACCTGTTACAACAATAAAACAAGTGGAAACAGCGTTTGGATGGTCAAAATCGGCGATGCAGGCCGGGAGTTACATAATGTATGGCTGAGGCAACCTCCCTCCCCTCTACTTTTCCCCACATCTGGAGAGAGACTGTCGATCGATACTCTCTCTCTCTCTCTCTTGCACTCACTTGGTAACAGTGATGACAATGCCCTGCTTGCAACTCGCTAATGTTAGCACGAAAATAGACCACAGAATAAGGGAATAACAGAGAAAATAGGTGATAACTGAAGGAGGTGAGGAAAGTGGGGAAGGAGGGGAGGTGGAGGAGTGATATTTGGCATGGCCCAGGGGCAAAAAAAAAAAAAAAAAAAAAAAAAAAAAATGTTTTGGGGTGTTTTAAATGGATATTTTTCTTTCCCAGACTCTTAACCCGTGGAGCCCCGGCTAGTTTTGTAATGTTTGCGCACCAGAACCCGGCCGATTTTCAAAAAATGGTTTTATTCCAGAAACAATAGCGAATGGGTTAGGAATGAAGGAAAAACCACGAAAAACCGCTCAAAAAGCTTAAAAAATGGTCCTACAGAGCCCCCGAAAACGGATTTTATAAGAGTAAAAAATTGAAGGCAATTATCCCAAAAAAACAGGTTTTTGCGCGCTCGCGCGCACGCACGTGGACTTTGAGAGTTTTCAACCATCGGCACGGTTGCGTGGGATACGTACACAGTTCCCATACAAATCTGAGCCCTCTTGAGTGGCTACACCTGAGGTTACGGTCGGCGCAATTAGGGTGACGCGCCAGGCGCGTCTCTGGGGCTGTGCGTTACATACATCGCCGACGCGTCAGGCGCGTCGCTGGGGCTGTACGGGTTAAGAGTCTTCCCGCAGTCGCCCGGGGAAACTCTTAAGAGTCTTCCCGCAGCTCCTGGGTTAAATCCGCCATATTGGTGCCCAGACCCCGGGACTTTGGCCCACAGTTAAATTTCCGATAAGTTAGGTATTATGAACAAGGGCAATATAGATGGAGGTTGTGGATCAAAGGATCCTAGTAGGGGTAGGTCTCGGCTATCACCATCATACCCTATATTTGTTTCCCTAATTTAATTAATATTTACTATTTTTCTTTGACTCATGACTGACCTACCATCTCATATTTCCTTCATTGTTTAATCATCATATCTCAAGCTCTCGTGGTACTGTATTGTGTAAGGTAAGCGGTTTATATAGTCATTTCTACCTCTTTCCTTTAATTACATTAATCTATGAAGGGTAGGCTAATGTGAAACATTACTGCATATGAGGACTAAAATGTAATTTCATATGACAATTAACAAAAGGGTAGGCCTATATTTCACGATCGAGACTTATTATAGAGGTCCGTATTGGCCGACGAAGGGTTAGGCTAATTCGTGTAAATTATTTAATGGCTAGTAAACCAGAATATAAAAAAAAACATAATTATGTCTATCACAGTCTTGAAAAACCAGAGAGGGGGTTTGAGGGGTCTCATCACTAGGCTAACGTCCGATTTGGAAGACTTTGTAGCTAGTGCAACTCCTGAACAGCTAGAGGCTAGGTTAGAATACCTACAAACTACCCATGATCGTATAGTTACCCTGAATAAAAGTATAGTATTAGGGTTAGAGGAAGAGTCAGATATTCATGCGGAGTACGAGCAGCGCGCTGTCCATGATATCGCCAATTTAGAGGCAATCCATTTACTGCGAAGGGCGGTGAAGAAAATAGAGATAACCTCGACTAGCAGCGCTGTCAAGCAGACAGATCCCCGTCGTGAAGTCAACTTGCCCAAATTAAATTTACCGTAGTTCAGGGGAAACTTGACCGATTGGTTAGCATTTTGGGACGTCTTTAAATCCACAGTGCATGATTCAAAACTTGACGATGTACAAAAGTTCCATTATCTGAAAGGCCAACTCGAGGATGAAGCTTTACATTTGGTAGAAGGTTTTTCCATCGTAGGTGAACATTATGATAGTGTTGTGAGGTTATTGCAGGCGACGTATGGAGACACTGACCAGCTCAAGGTAGCCCACGTGAACGCCCTATTGAACCTAGCACAGCCTAGGTACAGGGTCGATGAACTGACAAAGTTCAGGGCAGATATGGAGTGTCATACAAGATCATTAGATGCATTGGGGGTAACCTCACAAGAAATGCTGGTCATAATTTTAAAACAGAAATTACCTCTAGCTATTCTAGATAAGGTTCGTTGATTTGGAGGAGTTCAAAGAGTCATTTAGCAGGAGATTAGCAACATACAATTGAACAATGGTAGGACGGTGGGAGGGTCAGAAGGGACAACAGCAAGGGGTTCAATTAATATGATGGTAGGTTCTAAAGGGAAGGTTAAAGAGTCACGAAAGAAACCACAAGTGTCATGTAGGCTATGCAACAATTCCAAGCATAAATGGCTAAGCTGTACCAAATATCAAACCAATGAAGCCAAATTAGCTCAAGTAAGGAAGCTAAAATTATGCAAGGATTGTCTGAGTAAGGACCATGGTATGCAGGGTAAATGTACTGCTTCCTATTTGAGGCCCTGTCGCAACTGTGAGGGTCATCACTTTGACAAGTTATGCCCCACAGGTAGTCCAGTCAAGGAGGAAAAAGTAGTGGGTACTGCAACACTAATGTAGGAAGGACACTACCATTTTACCCACAATCAAGGTACCCATAGAGGGTTATGGCAGGACACAAGTCTGTCGGCTACTCCTGGACCAGGGCTCACAACGATCCTTTATAAAGAGATCGGTGCTGGACGGTCTAAAACACCGTGTAGTAGGTAGTAAGACCCTTAGGTTGCAAGGTTTTACAGGAGTGACCGACAATAGAGACTACGAAGTTGTTGAAGTTGCTTACATCTACCGTAAGAAGAAACACTTCTTACAGTGTGTAGTGGTAGACGAACTCCCAGACTATCAATCTGTAGGAATTAACAAAGTAGAGCATGCACTTCGTAGGGAAGGTATTAACCTGTCTGATCCCGTAGGTGACTTGAAGGAGGTGCACATACTGTTAGGAGCAGATTATTATTATGATGTAGTACACCCTGGTTTTAAAGGAGAGAGTGGAGTAATCTTGATCCCCACTAAGTTTGGCTACTGCATAAGCGGTACAGTCCAAACTACCCAGTCAAATGTTCTGGTTGACACGGTATTCATGTTGAGGATGAGCACGACCATGGGAGAAGAGTTCACCGAAGATGATACTCACATTGAGGACCCAAAGTTAGCTGCCGAGTTCAATCTAGAAAGACTGTGGAAACTAGACCACATAGGAATTAAACCTGTGGAGAATGACCAGGAATCAAAATTCGTGATAGAGAAGTTCTCGGAATCTGTGCGTTACTTGACCACGGAAAAACAATACAAAGTTTGTCTACCCTGGAAACATGAGAATATCAGTTTGCCAACCAATTATGGTTTAGCATTGGGTAGGTTACGCGCCTTGCAACGGAAACTAACACAAGAACCTAGCACCACAAGGCTTATGACGAGGTTTTTAAAAATGATCTCAACCGAGGGTTTATCGAGGTCGCCGATGTGGATGAACCAGGGAGTACCAGGAAAGTCCATTACCTCGCACATCATGGGGTGAAGGAGGACAGTGTTACCACTCCCATCCGAGTGGCTCAGCCCACCTAGGCCATAGTCCCAGTCTAAATGATTGTCTATTGACCGGCCCTTCCATGGTGTCGGACCTATCGCAGAAATTACTGCGCTTTAGACTGTGACGTTACGCATTCACCAGCGATATAGAAAAGGCCTTCTTGATGGTGAAATTGCAGAAGGAGAATCGAGACGTCACCCGGTTCCTTTGGTTCAAAAACATCGACGACCCGGAGAGTCCTATAGTAACCTATCGGTTTAAGGTACTCTTGTTTGGCGCTACATGTTCGCAATTTTTATTAAACGCGACCATTAAAAAACATCTTGATGATGCTGAAGAAGACACGACTGAACTCGCTCGCGGATTATACATAGACAATTTACAGGGGTCAAACGATAGTGAAAAGGAACTGGTCGCAAACTATACGCAGGCTAGTAGGTTGTTCACTGAGGCTCATCTGTTTCTCCGCGAGTGGGTTTCAAATTCTGTGTTGCTTCGGGATGGTCTAATAATAGATGGGGTAGCTTCTGAAAACCAAGAATATGACAGAATCTTGGGGATGATATGGCAACCAGGGAAAGACATACTGATGTACCAGAACAGAGATTATACTAAACAGACAGGGACGCACACAAAACGTAGTCTGTTAAGTAAAGTCACGCAAAGTCAGAGCAAAGTCAGAGCTAGGATCCTAATCCAGGAAATATGGAGACGCAACGTGGGGTGGGACGAAAATGTACCCGATGATCTTATTGAACAGGGTAGGTCCTTACTAGAAAATTATAACACCCTATGTACATTAGAGTTACCGCGCCAAGTGGCCGCATTTGGACCCATGTCTTTACATGCATTCTGTGATGCGAGTGCCACAGCGTATGGAGTAGCTATTTATTGTGTTACCTCGTTTGGGTTTACTCACCGCCCGGGCTAAGGTTGCACCGGTAAAGGGGGTCACGATTCCCAAATTTGAACTAACTGCCGTGCTGCTATTGGGACATTTGGTTAATCATGTACGCACTTCATACGATAAGGAACTGCAACTAAGGGCGGTACACGTATGGTGCGATAGCCAAATTGCACTAAGCTGGGTGCATAGTCAAAGGACATTGCCCGTCTATGTGCGCAAAAGGGTGGATGAAATACGATCCCTACTACCAAACGCCTTCTATCATTATGTACCAACCAAGGACAACCCCAGTGACTTAATAAGTAGGGGAGTAACGGCGTCCAAATTGATTAAGTCCGACCTGTGGTGGCAAGGCCCCAGATGGCTGCTCCACGAAGGGAATTGGGCTGTATGGAATGCTGAGGTTGAGCTAGCTTTGCCTTTAGGCACGGTGCCAGCTGTCATTCAACCGACATCAACACCGAGTCCTATGTTAGAGTGGGTAAGGATCGGTGGGTACAATAAATTAGTCAGGGTCATAGGTTGGGTGTTGCGTTATATCACCAACATAAAGGCCAGGCTACAAGGACGACTCTGCAATCTGGGTCAAAGCTTAAATGCAGTAGAAATAAAAGCAGCTGAGGTAACACTAGTTAGATGGGTTCAAAGGGAATCCTTCAGTCAGGAATTAGAGTCCATGAGAAGTTCTGGTAAGATTAAAATGCCTAACATTGTGCGTCAACTAAGGCTACACCTGAAGAATGACATTATTAGATGTGAGGGACGTCTAAAGTGGTCAGGTGTAGACGACTGTGCCAACAATCCTATCCTGATGCCTGCAACACACCATATCACCGATCTACTGGTACAACGCACACACGAGGAAGTAATGCACTACGGGGTCCACCACGTTATTTCTAAATTGCGTCTCAACTGGTGGATACCCAGAGTTCGGCAGGTAGTTCAACGAGTAGTCAAAAGGTGTGTGGTGTGCCGTAGACTAAAGGGAAGACCATTTACGACTGGACCTGCTCCACCCTTGCCAGAGTGTCGCATTAATCATCTAGAACCCTTCAGAGTTACAGGACTAGACTATACCGGCGCACTGAGAACTAGGGAACTGGACAAGGTTTATGTGTTGCTATTTACTTGTGCCACTTCACGTGCAATACATTTAGAACTCTGTGACAATATGTCTTGTGAAGAGTTTATGCTGGCATTCAGGAGATTTTGTGCACGTCGTTCCTTCCCTCATTTGATTCTCAGCGACAATGCTCCCACTTTTCTTCAAGTTTCCAGGTACTTGAAAGATATTAGCGACGATCCAACAGTTGTTGCTTACTTGGGAGAGCAGAAGTGCGAGTGGAAATTCATACCAGTCAAAGCACCGTGGTTTGGTGGAATGTGGGAACGGTGTGTAGGCATCGTGAAGTCAGGCTTATGGGCGGTTGCAAGACGCGCCTTGTTAAAAAGGAGCGAACTAGTAACTGTGCTCAATGAAGTCGAGGCGGTTGTTAACGATCGTCCTCTCACTTATGTATATACCGACCTGCAAGAACCACTGCCACTAACACCAGCGCATTTGCTCTACGGCAAGCCGTTGACTGCATTTCCTACTGACTTGCAGTCACAGGCAGAGTTAGAGGACCCTTCGATGCTCACCGAGGCTGCGGTGTCACGACGGTACCAGTATATTTCTAGGGTTATAGGTGATTTTAGAAAGAGATGGGTGAATGACTACTTATTGGCACTACGTGAGAGGGCAACTAAGACTGCTGGTCAACCATCAGCACCCTCTGTAGGCGAGATAGTGTTCATCCATGATGATAGTCCTAGATTGTATTGGAAGTTGGGCCGCGTAGTGGAGGTGTACGAGGGCAAGGGCTCAGTAGGGCGAGTGGCGCTGCTCAAGACAGCTACTGGGACTACAATTCGTCCGGTCGCACGACTGTACACTATGGAGCTTGGCTCTTTTACACATGAAGAAGCTCCACCTGATGATGCTGGGTCCGAGGACGCTAATTTAGTCGATCCACCACAACCCGTTGGGGATCCGCCTCGGATCGGGACTAGACCCAGACGCGCAGCTCGTGGCGCCGTTGATATGTGGCGACACAAGATTGCTTCTGGGCAACTCTAGATATAAGGTGGGGTTCAGGTATTGTGTTTTGGGGGGGAGTGTATCGTGGATTCACGATAGTCAGTGGTATAACCTACATTTTCTATGTATTATACCCTAAATACAGTTTGTACAGTACGAAAGCTTAATATGCTAAATAAGGCCTATTATAGGAAAGTATAGTATTTAAGAGTCTTTAGGAATGCATATATGATTTATCATATAAATCATGCCGTAATATTATGAAAGCGGTGCGATATTTACCGCTAACTATCCGCTACTAACTTAGCAGTAGCCGCTAGATTCGTAGCGTAAGACGATGACGTCTCGGATTGTGGCGCACTGCGTCAGAGCTCTTTTGTCTATCGTCCTAGCAACAACTCCACTCCTTAGTTCACCGCAATCCTAGTTCCGGTTTCATCCAGCTCTCATCATTAACTTAACCCTCTCCGACATATGACGCGATTTTGAACCTATTGGGGATACTTTAAAGCCTTTGTTACCATCAGGGGCATTTAGAAACCTTTATTTTAGTTACTTAAACCTCTGCAGTTGTCTTTGAGTTAGCTGTGGGCAGAAAACTAATTTTGGAGAGGTAATTATAAGAGTGAGAGAACTCTATTTCTTATTGCTAATCTGGCAACCTCTGCGTCATAAATGCATGCAAGGGTTGAACTCAACTTCATCCTACAGACAGACCGACTGACAGCTAAGCCTTATTATCATGATTTAACTTTCTTCAACCTTACTTATATTATTCTTTATTCAGGTGCACCCTTGTGGTCACCTTGAGGTAAACATCCAATGGTGTTCGAATAGTAGCCATTTGCCTACCATCCATCAGCACCTCCATCAGCATTTCCATCTTGCCTGACTGCAATATTCTATGGTGATTTTAATAGTGATTTACACTCCCGGTATTATTATTAATTTACATTTATATTAGCGGACCTTTTCAGTCTTAGGTAGCCTAGAGTAAACTTGTCTTCCTTTAATCTGCCATATCTGGCAAAACTTGGGAGAAACCTTGGGGTACCAGATGCAGCACACCTCCCCGTATTACCCTCAGGGAAATGCTGTCTGTGAAAGGAATCATAGGGTGTTAGCCAACTGCATCCGGGCTAGTCTGAGCTCACAAGGGGAGAAAATTATCCGGGGTTGGCCGGAACTTTTGCCTGAAATTGTCTGGGGAATAAATACCACGGTCTGTATGACTAAGGGGTATTCTCCCTATGAGATTATCTTTGGCAACATACCGAAATTGCCTCAAGAACGATTACTGCCCTACCCCCGTTCCTACACGCAGTATTCCTAACCGGGAAAATATTGGAAGGAACAAGGGGAGCGACGACAGCAAGTGCATGATCATATTGCTCAGCAACAGCCTAAGAAAGTTTCTCTAAATAATCCTTATTACCGAGGGGAGTATATTTTGGTCAAGAGACATTACCCCACCCGAGCTGGTAAACTGGAGGAGAAATACGAGGGTCCTTTCAGGGTTGTCGAGACAAACGGACCCTATCAAGTGTTTTACTTACATCATGGAGATATCGTGTCAGTTATTCATATTCGTCATACCAAACGATATGAGGGTAACGTTCCCCCAGAGATGGGCGAGGAAGGGAGCGAAGAGGAAACGGAATTCAGGGTCGACGACCCCGATACTTCCTCAGTTCGACCCAACGTTAGAGGTCCTACTCCGACTCGGGACTACCTAGAAGATTCTCCACTCTGGTGGTCACTTAGTCGAAAAAACCGAGAGGGTCTTCCTGAGGTTGAGCCAGAAGGAGACCTAGGAAGCGAAGAGATCGTATCTAGTGGGGAAGATGATTTCTATGAGCTTACTGAGGAGGAAAAGTACGGTCCCAGACAGCGAAGTTTCAGTTTCCCCCCCGAGAGATTAAAATAGGACTTTAAGTAGTGAGGAAGAGTGTCCTCGAGACGAGGTAGAACCGCGAGGCGTATCTGTTGACGGCAACCGGATAAACGGTTCTCCCACAGCTAAAGTGAAAGAATCCAAAGGAACTCCCTTGCTTAACGTTCCTGATAAGACTATCGCGAGAGCGACCAAGTTCACGGGCCCCACCGAAACTCTCACTCGTAGTGGTAGGATTAGCCGCCCACCAATCAGGTACCCGGACGAGGATATAAATAGGACCCCCGGGGCACATGCCTGTCAGTTGCAAGGCACCATGCCTCTCCCCTCTGACCCTCAGTACCGACTCCGTCGAATGGTAGCCATAGTCGACGGACAAGGGCAAAGAATTAATACCACTCAAGCTCTCAGTTTCTCAGCCAGCCCGGGGAAGTTTTAATAACCAAAACTATCGTGGGGAATCAGAATCCTGCACTCCAGTTACATAAATGTCTCTGTGAGCATAGTGGACTGGTGGAGTATCAGCCTGAGGGCATAAACTTTAGGGGAACAGTGTTGCGGCGATCAGGAGCTCGCCAAAATTCAGTAGGGGGTGATAAAGTAGAAAAACCCTCCGCCAATCACGGAGCTCCCTTTCACTTACTTGCACAGCCAGCTGATTTTGACAGCTCACGGCTGCAACGTGCCACGCCACGCCCATCAGCCAATCAGCGGCCTCCTTTATCGGAGTGCGAAGCTGGACTTCTTACTCCACCTCAAAAGTCACTCTCTTTCTCTGCCCGAAGAGCTCCTTCTGATTATCCCCTAAGTAATACCTCGGTGCCAGCGCTGTACTCCCGTAAGCCGCCAAAAGAGGGTTATAATCAGCTTCCTGGGACTTATTTTGAAGAAGAGAAAGAGGAGGTGAAGCAAGCAAGAATCCAGAGCGAGCGTGTCTCGCCGCGTGCCAGTCAGCCAATCACAGCGCGGGAGAGCGGGAGGCCTGACTATAAAGGCTGCCGCGCACGGGCTCCAGGGGTCACTCACCCCTCAGAGCCCACCGGGTTAACACACTGCAACCTACTTGCTCTCTCTCGCCCGGGCACAAAGGAGAACCAGGAACCCACCTTTCCAGTTACCTTGCCCTCACCTAAAGTCACAACCCCGACCACCCCTGACCTCTCCTCACTTTCGCCCACTCGGAGGATGCACCATCAGTATCCTGCCGCCTGTCGTCACGTTGCTAGTCTGCACACATACAGTCAAGCGCTTCAAGAGGGACGACAGAAGGTGAACGGAAGTGAGGACTTCCTGAAGAGCTACTGGCCAGCTCTGAGGTGGTAAAGCACAGTTCCAGACACACACACACCTGATCCTTATTGCCTTATTGGGCTATCCTTAGTTGGAATTATGCAAGGCTGGTACATGTCATATTTGTAACAAACTATGTGGTACTAAATCTGTAAATTACTAACTGAATAAATATTATTATTATTATTATTATTATCCAGCATATCAGAATATATTTGTTTAAGGACCCATATTGGGCCCGCATATGATAAAGAAAGAAAGAGAGAGTGGTTGACTAACCTGGTGGTTTTTATCAAAATTGATGTGTCCTTCTAGGACAAGAGTAAAGGAAAAAGAATGGAGACTCACCTGAATATATAAAGATGATGATGTGTTATTAATTAGTTATCTTTGTTAGCAACGGCGCCATGCCGAAAGAGTTATTATATAGGATATGATAGGAGAGATTAAAGATTAAAAGAGTAAAAGTAAAGAGGGGAGGGAAAGAATACTTTTGTAAATAAATGAGGCAACCAGTAAGTTAAAGAGGGAAACAGTTGTTTAGTTGCCTAATAGATTAGCTACAGCTAGGGAAGGACACTAGTCCATATGAATCATTCATTAAGTTGTGTAAAAAGGAAACTGTGAAGAAGGACACTAGTCCAATGTGAGTTGCGTTATTATTAAGTCTAAAAGAGCTATTCCGTGTATGCGTTTGAGGCACGGTTCATCTTTTGTTAGAACGATTATTGATTAAGGTGCAAGGTAACCTAGCGTGTTTGTAATAGGGTTGCTTGAGGGTAAATTCGGAAGGTGTCATTGAGGTAAATATTGTAAACCTATATTGTGAAGTAACTGGGTGACGGAACCCAATAGTGTCATTGAGATAAATAATGTAAACCTATATTGTGAAGTAACTGGGTGACGGAACCCAATAGTGTTATGGAAATAAAGATTGTAAACCTAGATTGTGAAGTAACTGGGTGGCGGAACCCATATTATATGTTAGAGAGACCTTGTAATCTCATTCGGTAATTGGTACGATTTTATGTCATTGTGGAGGTACTTGTGTAGTAACGACGGTTGTGTCAAAGGAATAAATAGATTCTATGTATTGAGGAGATAGATTATATGTGTTATAGCCTTGGTTTTAAGAAAGGATACAGAAGGCTTAGTAAACGTGGGAAAACCTAAAGAGTAGAGGAAAGAATATCACTTTTGTTTTCGTTAGACAAAGAGCAAATGGTTCATTAGGCCCTGGTCTCAATAAAAGACACAGCAGGGTTTTGATTTAATTATTTAGGATTAATCACTAATAACGGGGGTCGTAGGATCGAAGCCGACTTGAGTCAATACCTGAATAGCGGGGATTCAGTTAGGGAGTAACGGGAACTTTAACCCTTAATTGGCGGCGCACGACATATGTCGAGTGAAATAAATTTGGACTATGTGGCGGTGCACGACATCTGTCGAGTGCCATTTTCAGCACGTAATGTTGCTGAGAGAGAGAGCTGAGCGGTGGGACGAGCGTAGTAACCTTATGACCGCTCCCCACGACCACCGTGGACCTACTGAACTGTATCCCACCCTTCTCCCCCCTTTCTCACTCGCTACACAGGGAATTATGTACGGAAATTACCTTATTATAGTTTTTTTGCACTCGGGTTGCACGATCGTTGCAGGAGAACCAGTGGTCATACAAGGATGGTTCGGGTGTCATTGGAAAGCTCTATTTACGCCCTTTCAGGGATAGATACTTGTTTTACGCTCTGGATCTTATTTAGGCATGAAAATGAGCACGGAAAGAACCCTATTTAGGGTAAAAAAAAAACGCTGGGCGGTACGGTCAAATAAACCACCTAGGCAGCTCGTAAGGGGTTAAGGGTCCAAAGTGCAACCTAGCATGAATCGACGTAATATTCAATCTGCGTCTTGAACTAATCTCGGCCCCCGAGCCAAGAACCTATTATTAGAGTAGTTAGGAAGTCTGTAAAATAAAATATACGTACTTCTAAATGACTGTCGAATTATCCCCTGTAGTA
This sequence comes from Paralithodes platypus, assembly GCA_032716605.1. Taxonomy (NCBI): domain Eukaryota; kingdom Metazoa; phylum Arthropoda; class Malacostraca; order Decapoda; family Lithodidae; genus Paralithodes; species Paralithodes platypus. The sequence continues at coordinate 31,503,691 of CM064483.1, read as the reverse complement.
GTAGTAGTAGCATGACAGATTTAGAAATAAATACTACAATAATAATAATAATAATTAAGGGGGAAATAATAATAATAATAATAATAATAATAAATATATATACAAAATAAAAAAATAAAATATATTAATAAATAAATAAATACAAATAATAATAGGAAATATGTGTATACACAGTGTGTGGGTATGTATAATACAGTATGTGTAAACAAAAAATATACATATATATAATTATATACAATATAATTATACATATATATACAGTATATATATATATATATATATATATATATATATATATATATATATATATATATATATATATATATATATATATATATATATATATATATATATATATATATATATATATATATATATTGTGAGGTGTAGCAGAGAAGTAGCAGAGAAGAAGAGAGAAAAACTAATAAAGTTGGGAAGGAGCAGAGAGTCAAGCAGCGTTTGGTATCTGGCGGTATGGACTACCGAGGAGTCCCGTGTGAAGGGAAATTTTATGGGCATATTGACATCTTGGAGCCGTGAGAAAAGATGTTTCCCACGGAATGAGAGTTATTCTAAGGAGCCCGTGTGACTCTGTTGATAGACTCGTGTGACTCCATTACATTTGCTTGCCGAAAGTTAGAGTGTAGGAAGGAGATGTGTGTTAGGAAACAAAAGTATGGCATCAGTGTTGCCCTGAGCCAGGCGGAGGACGGAGGAGAAAAGAATCTCCCTCGCTCCTGTCTGGGCCTTTCCGTATCTGTTCGTGTTTGCTGACTTCCTAGTTTCGTGAGTTAAGACACTTAGGTGAGTGTAATGTTTGGTATCCTTAGAAGGGAGATGAGACAGCAATTATATATTGTGTATGTGTAACGAGCGCTAGTATGTGCGGTGCTCTATGTATTTGGTGTGTGTTTTGTGTATTTGTCTAGTGGACACTGATTCGTGTCCTTGGGTACATACGTCGTCCGAGCGTTATCTGGCGATAATTATCTAAACACGGTAGCCTGTCAATCAATGTTAATTAAATATCCGTGAGTGGTGTTTGTGTGTTTTACGCCGTGGAGATATTTTATGGTGTCGTGTGTTGATTTGTGATTGAGTTGTGATTCACAGTTTATGTTCAGTGTACTAAGTGTTGATTAACCGTTTGCCTTCGATGTTCTCTTAGTGTGTTTATTCCTTTTAACGAGCGCATTTACTTAAAGCTTTTATTCGGTGTGTTTAGTCAATTCTTATTCACTGTTACTCTGGTGTTTCTTCTGGTGTATTTTGTGTCAAAGATCATTGCTTTGATTAACTGAATTATTGTGCTTGTCAACTTGTTCGTTTACCCTAGTTAATTATAATTTAATTAATAAGAAAATTAGTGGTGTTTGATATCATCCTTTTCTTCATTGTTGTGGTAACAATCACTTTGGAGTTATATACGTAGTCAGATTGTGTGTTTGAATTTTAATCTCTTGGGTTCAACACCGTAGGGCCGTGACAATATATATATATATATATATATATATATATATATATATATATATATATATATATATATATATATATATATACAGTATATATATATAAATAAATAATAATAATATTATTATTATTAATGATAGTGACGGTGATGGTAATAATAATAAATACATATATAGTTATGTAAGTGTGTGTGTATGTAGATGTTGTACGTAATAAAAATGGGAGTGGTGGTATTAATGGAAACTACGAGGGTATTACAAATTTAATAAGTATTATTTTTCGGAAAATAGTAGTATTGAAATTGTTAGCAAAATAAATATTGTAAATATTAACAACTTTGCAGTAAGGGAAATGAACTGGTGAAAATATAAAAATATATTGACGACAAAATATATACAGTATATATGGTATATATACAGCATATGTAGCAGAATACGAGTTGACAACTAATTTGACTAATATACATTATAGCAAAATAATATTTAGTTGGAGAACAGAAAAGATAATTTGTGTAAAAACATAATGGATGCAGCGATGAGCAGGTTGTGTAATAATAACTAATAATTAAGGAAGAATGTGATCAATATGCAAACTAAAATAAAATAAGACAAATGTGATAAATATCAAGACAATGGAGTATTCTGGTTGATCCAAGATGCTTTTATTCTCTAACTGTACTTCATTTTTACTGACTTTGATTTCCACTATCAAACAAAACCCCCAAATCCCTCTACTAAACCCCCAACTACTTCCAATCCAACACCCAAGTCCTCCAATCCATTATAGTTGTATTTTCCTAACTTATCTATAGCCATCTGATCTGATCTTCGGAATAATAAGAAAGTCTCTCGCTCTCTCTTTCTTTCTTTCTTCATGTTTTGTTTCTCTCTCTACCGAGTTTAAACTGGTCACCCAGCCAGCCTACATCACGAATCTGCGCAGAAGGAGGGAAGTGAGTTGACCTTCTCTACTCTATAGATCTTGGGTTTGGTTACATATTAAGACCTAAACCGAACCGGTGCACAGGGTAGAACAGGAATCCAACTAGGGCCATCAAAATTAACACTCTCTCTCTCTCTCTTACTAGTCCTCAGAGTGCAAAACTAGATTTCCGTCGTGCACATTTTGAAGGCCTAAGGGGAGGCTTATCCCAGATCAGACTTGATGGTGAGGATGTGAATGCAATTTGGTGCTCATTCAAAGAGCAGTCTATGGATCGACAAGCTGCATTCGTTCCTACTAAACTTACCAAATCAGGCTCAACCCAACTAAAATGATTCACAAGGGACATAGCTTCAGCAATTAGAGAGAGAAAGGTTGCATACAGAAAGGCCATAAGAATTCAAGACCAAAGATATTTAGATTCCTTCAAAAATATGTGTAGGAGAGTGAAATATCTTATAAAGCAAGCAAAGCGGAATGAAGAACTAAGGCTTACAGCTCTCTGCAAAGAGAGTCCTAAAGAGTTCTTCAGCTATGTGAACAGCAGAAAGCCATTCAAAAGTAGCATCGGACCTCTAAAGGATCCAATATTCCAAGTACAAACCACTGACACTGATATAGCTAACCCCTAAACGACTATTTTGCCTCGGTATTTACAAGGGAAAATACCATTAACATGTCCAGGATTAGTGCATGAGGGTGAAGTTATTAGCAGAATTAGATGTACCCCAGAGGAGGTAGCAAAAAGAATAAATAAGTTAAATAGGTTCAAGTCATCCGGCTCAGATAGCTTTCTTCCCCGAGTTATATGAGAAGTGCGAGATGAAATCCCACCTTTCTTGGCAAAAATATTCAATAAATCATTAGAAAATGGAAAGATCCCTGAAGACTGGAAACTGGCCAAAGTGACCCCAATCGTTAAGAAGGGGGATCATGAGTGTCGCAAGAATTATCGGCCAATTAGCTTGACTTCTGTCATAGTAAAACTCTTAGAAGGGATACAACTAGACAAGAAAGTTGACTGCCTAGAAATCCACAGTTTAATTACAGATTCCCAACATGGATTCAGGCGACACTGATCATGTCTTACAATTTGCTGGAATTTTTCCACAAAATACTGAGTGAGTATGACAAAAGTAGAGCCATAGACATCCTTTACTTAGATTTTCAAAATGCTTTTGATAAAGTGCCTCACTGCAGGCTAATGTTAAAAGTGAGTGCACTAGGTATCAATTCAGAGATCACAAATTGGATAAAAAGTTGGCTAACAGGTAAACAACACCGAGTGGTAATCAATGGTGTTTCCTTTGAGTGGACTCCAGTCACTTCTGGAGTTCCACAAGGATCTGTCCTTGGCCAACTTCTGTTTATGATATATGTCAATGACATCCGATACATGACATATAGAAGATGACAATAATGACAATAATGACAATAGGGAAGATGCATATAAATTTTAAATATAAACTAGCTAATATGGAATTAGAAAACTCAGACTGTGAGAAAGATCTAGGTGTGTTTGTTAGCAATGATTTGAAGCCTAGAAAACAATGTATAAGCGTTCGTAACAAGGCAAACAGGATTCTGGGGTTCATATCTAGGAGTGTGAGTAACAGAACTGCTGGTGTTATCTTAAAACTTTACTTGTCATTAGTGAGACCCCATATGGATTATGCTGTTCAATTTTGGTGTCCTTATTACAGAATGGACATGGATTCATTGGAGAGAGTACAACGTAGAATGACAAAAATGATCCCATAATATTAGAAATCTTCCGTATGAAGAAAGGTTGAAGAATTAGGCTTACATTTGTTAGAGAGACGCAGAGTTAGAGGTGACATGATAGAGGTATTCAAGTGGGTTAGTGGAATTAATAAAGGAGACATGAAAAATGTACTAAAGCTCAGTGATAGCGAAATAACTCGTACAAATGGTTTCAAATTAGACACATTTTGTTTCAGAAAATATATAGACAATTATTGGTTTGGTAACAGAGTTGTAGATGGGTGGAATAGGCTACCAAGTGATATAGTGGGATCAAGAACGATAGGGAGCTTTAAGATAAAATTAGATAGGCATATGGACGAGATGGGTTGGGTGTGAGTGGGATCTACCAGGTGTGGGCAAATCGGCGCTCAGCAGACCCCCGTAATCTTGAGTTAATCTCTGACCGTTTTGGTGGGGTCAGTACTCAAGGTATTAGTGAGATGGGTCTAAAATTGGGCCTTGTAATTGGGGTTGGGTGTGACAGGAATCTGCCTTGTATGGGCCGATCGGCTTTTTGCAGACTCCCATTTTCTTATGTTCTTATGTTCTTATATGGTCTGTTGAGTGTGATCTCCAAGTTTGCAGACAACATAAAGTTTGGAATGAATTTGAAGATGTTGAACAGCTCAGGATGGACCTCAATAGAGTGGGTGAATGGTCGGAGACATGGCAGATGCCTCTAAACTTGGATAAGTGCATGGTGATGCATATTGGCCAAGCAAACCCCAAGTCAAGCTATTCGCTATTGGGAATACCTCTGGAAGTCAACTGACTTGGAAAAAGATTTGGGTGTTCAGATTAGCAGTGACATAAAGTTTTCCAAGCAGTGCATTGAAGTAGAGAAGAAAGCTCAGAAATGATTGGGCTATATTAAGAGGCATTTTACAACTCTCTGACTAGACCTCTCCTAGAGTATGCTGTTCAATTCTGGTCTCCAGAACTCAGGAAAGATATAGAGCGACTGGAAAGAGTACAAGCTAGGGTTACAAAATGTATTCCATTGATTAGAAGACTGAGCTATGAGGACCGGTTGAGAGCTCTTAATCTCTTTCCGTTGGAGACACACAGACTATGAGGTCAGCTCATTGAAGTTTTTAATGGGTTTGACAAAGTGGATTATAGCAACATGTTTAGCCTCCATACGAATACAACATGCAAGCATGGCTGGAAATGAGAAAGTAAAAGGTTCAACACTAGTATTTGTGGAAACTTGTTCACATTTAAGATCTGTTCTACCTGGAACAAACTGCCCTAAGATGTTGTAAAACAAATTTCAGTAGAGCAGTTCAAGAAGAGAGTAGATAGTATTTACCACATTCTGTAATGAGTGTAGTGCACTAAACAGTCTCTCCCCCTTTCACTTCGAGTATCTCATCGGAATGGACCGCAAGGTGTCTGAGATACTAACTATTCCTTCTCTCTCTCTCTCTCTCTCTCTCTCTCTCTCAGGAGGACCAAAACCGAACTGGTGCACAGGGTAGAACCGGTATCCTTGCTGGGCCATAAAAAAGCCCCCCCCCCCCCCCCCCACCACTAACACCATTCCACCCTCTCCTCCCCTAACACGACCTCACCCCACCTCACCTCACCCCACCTACTCCCCCTAAAACAATCCCACCCCACCACACCTTTCCTACCCCTTAACACGCCCCCACCCACTCCCCCTACCCCTAAAAACCCCCACCCCACCCTCCTCCCTCCTTCAATACCCCCTCCCCACTACAGCTCCCCCCTAACATACCACTACCCCACCCTACTTCCCCCCTAACGAGCCCCAAAGCCAAACCCACCTCATCCATCCTCCCCCCTAACGCGCCCCCACCCCACCCCACCTCACCCCTCAATATGCCCCCATCCCACCTCACACCTCCCTACCCCTCACCATCCCCCCACCCAACCTCAACCCTCCTACCCCCCTCATCATGCCCCCACCCCTCCCCACCTACCCTCTCAACATGCCACCATCCCACCTCACCACTCTTACCCCCTCAACATGCCCCCCCCCCCCCCCCCCCACCCTCTCAACCTGCCACCATCCCACCCCCCCCTCCTACCCCCTCAACATGCCCCCACCCGACCCCACCTACCCTCTCAACCTGCCACCATCCCACCTCACCCCTCTTACCCCCTCAACATGCTACTATCCCACCCCACCTACCCTCTCAACATACCACCATCCCACCTCACCCCTCCTACCCCTTCAACATGCCACCATCTACCCCCTCAACATGTCACTATCCCACCTCACCCCTCCTACCCCCTCAATATGCCACCATCCCACCTCACCCCTCCTACCCCCTCAACATGCCCCCACCCCACCCCACCTACCCTCTCAACATGCCACCATCCCACCTCACCCCTCCTACCCCCTCAACATGCCCCCACCCCACCCCCTCTTACCCCCTACCCCCTAAACATGCCCTCACCCCCTACCCCCTCAACATGCTCTTGCCCCACCTCTTTGCACCCCCTACCCCCTCAACTTTCCCCCATCCCCCCCTATTTCACCCCCTCTACCCACTTAACATGCCCTACCCACGGCTGTCTCTATTTACTACATAGAGGAACCTAGAGACGGCCGTGCCACACCCCACCTTACCCATCCTAGCCCCTAACATGCCACCCCCCCCCCCCCCCCCCCCTCCCCCCCCCCAACATCCCCCCCATCCCCTCTCCCACCTTAACATTCCTGGGCTGGGCCCTTATTATCGTTACTTGGGGTTGGGGTACAGAGAGAGAGAGAGAGAGAGAGAGAGAGAGAGCTACATAGAGCTACATAGAGTTACATAGATACACAGACCACACAGACCTCAAGGTCCTTACTAGGCAGTCTGGTCTTACAAACTATATATGTATATATGCATATACAGTATATATATATATATATATATATATTTATATTTATATATATATACACACCGGTACGTACATAATATTATACACACATACACACACACACACACACATACATACATATATATACAGTATATATATACATACTGTACAGTGCACACACATACACATATATACATTTTTTTTTTTTTTTTTTTTTTTTTTTAACATCACCCCAGCCCTCTGCAGATAGAGGTCAAGCCTTCCCTTGAAAGCGTTTATTGTGTCGCTCTCCACCACTCTCGCTGGTAGTTTATTCCACTCTGTCGCCACACTGTAGGTGAAGAAACTCGTTGTGACATCTAGGTTTGCCTTTTTGGTTTTTAATTTCATTCCATTTCCGCGAGTTTGATTAGTATTGTTTAATGTGAATAGTGCATTTACATCGACTTTGTCGAAACCTTTTAGTATCTTAAAGCACTCAATAAGCTGACCCCTCAACCTCCTCTTTTTTAATGAGAACAGGTTCAATCGTTTAAGTCTTTCTTCATATGGTTTATTTCTTAATGAGGGTATCATCTTCGTCGCTCTACGCTGTACTGACTCGAGTCTTACAATGTCCTTGATCAGATAAGGTGACCAGAACTGCACACCATATTCAAGGTGGGGCCTCACCATACTTTTGAACAGTGGCACTATTACGTTTTCATGTTTATATGTAAATTTTCGTTTAATAAAGCCCAATGCTATGTTTGCCTTATTTGCAGCTGCTATACATTGGTCGGAAGTTTTTAGGTTTTCAGATATTAGTACCCCTAGGTCTTTTACTACCGTTGCGGTTTTTATTTGTTTGCCATTCATTTCGTATTTGTATTTCATATTTCTGCTACCAACCTGCAGCACCTAACATATATCGACATTGAAGGGCATCTGCCATTTTTTCGACCACTCTGATATCTTGTTTAAATCAGATTGCAACGCATTTCTATCATCTTCGTTCAGGACTGTATTTCCTATTTTTGTATCGTCGGCGAATTTGGAAATGGTGTTGTTTGCCCCTACATCAATATCGTTAATGTAAATGAGAAACAGGACCGGTCCGAGGACTGAACCCTGTGGAACTCCACTAGTGACAGGGTCCCACTCCGATTCCACTCCATTTATCACCACTCTCTGTCTTCTGTCTGTAAGCCAATTTTGTATCCAAGAATGAATTTCACCTTTGATACCTATCCTCTCCAGTTTAGCCAATAGTTTTCGGTGAGGCACCTTGTCGAAAGCTTTTTGAAAGTCCAAGAAGATTATATCTAGTGATTTCGTCATGTCGTTATATGTGAATAGTTTGTTATAAAATTCAATCAAATTTGTTAGGCATGACTTATTTGATCTAAAGCCGTGTTGACTATTTTTGATTAGGTTGTTTGATTCGAGGTAATCTACTATCTTATCTCTAAGGATTTTTTCCATGATTTTTCCTACAATTGAAGTTAGAATAATTGGTCTGTAATTACTCGCTTTGGCCTTGCTACCCTTCTTGTATATCGGCGTAATGTTCGCATCTTTCCAATCAGTCGGTACAATCCCCTGTAGTAATGATAAGTTAAATAGTTGTGTCAGGGGTTTTGCTATTTCGTCCTTAACATTCTTAATTATTTTCGGGTGGAGCATGTCGGGTCCCGGGGTCTTATTTACATTTAAATTACTCAATTTGCTTTGTACTTCGCTAACACTGATGGTGAAATCTCCTATCACATGAGTTGAGGTGTTATTTTCAAGGGTATGATCGATAATTTCTTCTGTGAAAACTGAGCCAAAATATTTGTTGAGCAGATTTGCCGTGTTTGTGTCACCTGTTATTGTCTGGTCATCTTCTAATAGCGGTCCGATTCCGCTTTTGATCTGTTTATTTTTATTTACGTAACTGTAGAATTTTTTGGGGGTTTGTGGCACTTTCTCTGGCAATAGTCATTTCGTAATTTTGTTTGTTCGCCCTAATTATTTTTTTCACTTCCCTTCTACTATTTTTGTACAAGTTTTTAATTACTTCAGTGTTTGTGTTATTTTTTACAAGTTTGTGGAGTTGATTCCTTTTCCTTATTGCCTTGCCAATGTCTCTACTGTACCAAGGGGGCATACTTGATTTCGTATTACGTTTTGGTTTCATGGGTACAAATTGTTTATGCGCTTCTGTAATTGTAGACTTAAAATGTCCCCATAGTTCATTTACTTCGTTTATATTTATGAGGTTTGAGTGTATGTTTGATAGCGATTCCTTAAGTCCGTCATAATTTGCGTTTTTGAAGTCCGAAACCATTCCTGTTGTTTTTACTGAGGAATATTTGTTTATAACGTTGATTCTTAAGATTTTATGATCGGACGTTGCCAGATGTTCACCTACATCCAGGTTTGATAATAGATTTTCTTGGGTAGTGATTACGAGGTCTAATATATTCCTGTCTCGCGTCGGCTGTTTTACGTGTTGGGTCAAAAAATTGTCCTGGATGAAGCTTGTCATTAGGCGTGACTCAGCATTTTTTTCCGGTCAGGGTATTCCAGTCAATTAGGGGGAGGTTATAGTCACCTAGTAAAACTGTTTCGTCGGAATTAAGGGTTTTCTCTAGTATTTCATAAAAAATTGTATCATCGGCAACAGTTAGTCTCGGTGGTCGGTACGCTGTAGTGATATTTAAGTTCATATTTTTTGTATTTATTTTGACGCACACTATTTCTGCATTACTTTCGGGGAGAGTCACCTCAACTGGGTTTAAGTAGGTTGCAACGTACATTGCAACCCCCCCTCTTTGTTTTCCATTGTTACGGTCTTTATGAACAAATTTATATGGCTCTATGTGATATTCATGAAGTAGATCTTTATTTTTAAGGTTCAGATGTGTTTCCGTTATACAAATAACGTCAACTTTCTCAGAGAGAGAGAGAGAGAGAGAGAGAGAGAGAGATAGTAAAATAAATTTATAGTTAGTAAGAGATAGCGGCATGGTAAGAAAGACAGAATTAGTGAACAGATAAAGGCATAAATATAATTAAATTATATTTGAGATGTAAAACTTGCAAAACAAACAAACCAAAACAGGAACCGCGCAATAGAAAGACAAAAATATTATCAAAATCACAACATGGAAATCACGCATTTAAGATTTATCAAAACAATGCTGCAATTCAATAAATACACAATACAAAGTGCGGGACCAAGCCAATGACAATTGTCCCACCTAATAAAATAGGCCTCCCTCAGCGGTCAAGGTGGCTAAACTTACACTAAAAAACAGTAATTGCAAGTGATAGAGACATTTTAATAAGATATAGAAAACAAAGCTTTAGTATTAGCCAGAGAAAGGAATATTAGGCAACGAGACAAAGCGAGACAGAGATATATAAGAAATGACAGGCACATATTTAGTAAGAGATGCCTGTTTAATAAAAAGAGCCACAATTGGTAAAGAGATAAAGACATAAATTAAATAAAACAGCAAGGGTCCAAGCCACTGACGACTTTCGCACCTAATAAATAGGCCTCCTTCAGCGGTCAAGGTGGCTAAGCATACACTAAACCACATTAATGGCAAGATATATAGAGAGAGTTGTAGTAAGATATAGAAATAGTTTATTTTAGAGAGAGGTGAAGCGATATACAAAGCAGGATAGATATATGTAGAAAAAAGAAAGACATATTTATTAAGATATAAAGTGATAGATAAATCAAATTGGATTATCTTCCTGTTGTGCCGCTATTTTAAAGCTTACAAACTCAGTTCGTTGCAGTATCAACAAAGGGTAAGCATGTAAAAGAGAGGATATGCGGACGATGAGTAGGGTCACAGTTCAAAAGCTATATTTATTTACAGGTATTCACTAGGTACAGTGTGGAGCAGCCAATGTAGCTCTCCTGGTATGACTTGACTTTATACACATAACAAGATACATAGAAACTCTTTGAATATGTTATTACCTATTCTAAGATACACACAAATGTATATATATATTGGCTGAGGTACGAGTACTGGTAATTAAAGAAAAGGGTTAATGACAATGAATGAGGGTGCAAAGGCGTCAGGACGTGTGGAGAATGAACAGAGCGAGTTTTGTTTTATCTGAATGTTGGATTAAAGCAAGGGTGTGTGATTTCCCCATGTGTTTTTTTTTTTTTTCTATGTGAGTGAGGGAGACAAAAGGTAGAACTGCCTGTAGCGAGTGCCTCCTCCATAGTTGAAAGAGTGACAGGGCCAAAATCAAGGGACGTTCGAGCCAAAATGCCTGGACACACGGAGTTTGAAGCAATTTAAGTCATAGGAAGAGGGAAAGACTGATTCTGGGAGAGTTCCAGAGATCAGCTATTGAATAGAAGAAAGACTGAGAGTAACGATTCACTCTTGGGTTGGAGAGTTGCTCAGAGTAGGGGTGGGACTATTTTGCAAGACGGGTACCACATACCCTACGTAGAGGAGGTGGTATACACTGAGGAGCACTGATTATTGTAGTAGCGATAGAATAGCGAGAGATGCAACATTGCGGCGAAGAGAGAGAGATTGCAAGGGTTGGTGGGTGGACGGGAATTAATGATGCGAAAAGCCTTCCTTTCTACTTTGTCTCGGAGTGCGGTGTGAGAGGATCCTCCCCACACATGTGAACAACACTCAATACAAGGACGCACTGTGCCCCTGCAGGAAGCTGTGCAGGGGTAAAAAACCCTTTGAGGCGTTTGAGCACACCCAACTTTTGAGAGGCTGCCTTAGCAAGACTGGTAATATGGTCCTACCAGAGAGCAGAAGAAAAAGAGACACCAAGAATATTGAGAGAAAATGAAGGATTGATTTTTTTATTGTTGAATAATATGGGATAGTCCTCTGGGAGTTCCGGACGGGTAGATAGATGGAGAAATTGGGTTTTGGAAGCACTAAAAGCAACAAGGGTTTCTCTGCCCCAATTGGAAATAGTAGTTAGATCAGAAGATAAGTGTTGTATGGCTTCATTACGTTTGTTCTTGAGGAGGGATTGCTGGCTGGGGCGTTCTGGAAAACTAATTGAGTAGTGTAAGGTAGAGTCGTCTGGCATATGAATGGATGGGACTGGAGGTACAGTTGAGAAGAACATTTATGAAATTTAGAAAGACTACAGGAGATAGGACAGATCCCTGAGGAACATCGGAGTTGATAGGATGAGGAAATGAGCGATGGCCATCCACAACCGCAGCCATGGAATGGCCGGAAAGGAAATTAGAGACAAAGGCCCAGATGGAGGGATAGAAACCAACGGAGGGTAGTTTAGAAATTAAAGATTTGTGCCAGACTCTATCGAAGGCCTTCGATATGTCTAGTGCAATAGAAAAGGTCTCACCGAAGTCCCGAAAGGAGGATAGTAAGTAAGAGTTAGTAAGATATGAAAAAAGATCACCAGTAGAGCAACACTTAAGGAAGCCATAGCAAGAAGGGAAGACGTTAGAGGAGAGACAGAGACGAAAGAGTTTGCCTAGGCAGGGAGTCAGCACGGAAGCACAGTTTTTAGTACAACAGGAGGAACACCGTCCAGACCATACGCCTTCTTAGTATTAATTAAGCCCAGAGAGGGTAGAAAGTACATCTTTAGAAGAGATTAGGATAATAGGCATAAGTAGGAGAGAGGGGGGTGGAGAGGGAGGAATAGCAACCGGAATCATCCAAGGTGGAGATTCTAGCAAAAGTTTGAGTGGAGAGTTCAGCTATGTCAGAGGAAGAAGTGATGGTTGTGCCATCAGAGTGGACAAGGGGAGGGAAAGACAAAGAAGAACAATTGTTGGAGAGGTTTTTGGCTAAATGCCAGAAAGCTTGGGAAGAGCTAGAATTGGATAATTCAGTGCATTTATTATTGATGAAAGAGTGCTTGGCAAGTCGAAGAACAGATTTGCCATGATTCCGGGCAGAAACATAGGAAGAATGAGATTCTTGAGTTTCAAGGTGTCAGTACTGTTTGTATGCTTTCTCCTTAGTAAACCAAGATTTTTTGCATTAGACTGAGAGAAAGAAAATAGAATGTATGCTTCCATACCCGAGAGGATTACATCTGTAATGCGTTCAGCATTCTTCGAGGGTCCTCGGACATGGAAGCAGAAGTCATTTCATGGGAAATCAAAGAAGTACTGCTGAAGAGCCTCCCAGTTGGCAGCGCCAAAGTTCCACAAGCGCCGCCAGCTGGGAGGATTGGGTGGCCATACTGGAGAGATGGGACAGGTAATGGAGCTAAGTTTATGGTCGGAGGAGCCCAAAGGAGAGAAAAGATTGACAGTATAAGAAGAAGGATTAGAAATCAGAAATACAAGAATGTTGGGCCGATCTCCAAAGCGATCCGGGATACGGGTGAGTTGCTGGACCAGCTGCTCTAGGTCATTTAGGATAGAAAAGACAAAGGCTTGTTTAACAGGTTGGTCAGTAGTATGAGAGGAGAGCCATTGGCAGTGGTGAACGTTGAAATCTCCTATGATGGAGATTTTCGAGAAGGGAGAGATAGATAGAATGTGTTCCACTTTAGAGTTTAGATAGTCAAAGAATTTGGGAAAGTCGTAAGAGTTAAGGGAAAGATAGACAGCACAGAAATATTTAGTATGAGAATGACAGGATAGTTTGAGCCATAAAGTTGAGAATTCAGAAGAGTCGAAATCGGTAACACGAGAGCAAGTGATTTTGTCTCCAGATAAGCCCTTTAAAATCATTCACACCTGTACTCTAAGAGATTACCCTTTGAGTGTACCACCCTCTAAATCCTTTTGTTTAACCACCCTCATTGTTCCCTCCATGAAGTTTTGTGTGTACCTTTCTATACATACATTGTGTACATGGGAAGGTCCACACAAGTGGTCGGACTGACAGTAGTCACTAATCCCCCATATTGAGAGTTGTCATTAACTATATACCTATCTATTGCTAGACGTCGTGATCCCCGAAGGGGCGGCCACGAACGAATCGCCCCCATGCAACTCTGTCCCCAGGTAGTTGACGCCCCTCCTCCCATCCAGCACCGATTTCACGCATATACTTCATAACTCCATCCTTCCACCTCTCTCTCTCGGTTTACCTCTCCCTCTTTGTCCTTCCAATTCTCTCTAGTACACTCTCATAGTCATTCTCTCGCTTCCCATACATTCCACATGGCCAAACCATCTTAAGGTGTTCCTTTTCACCCTTTCCAGTACACCTACATCTACACCACACCGCTCTCGTACTTCCTCATTCGTCAGTCTATCTCTCCATGTAATTCCGCACGCACTTCTCAATAACTCATTTCCACCCCTCGCACTCTTAGTTTGTGTCTTTCCAACAACGTCCATGCTTCACTCCTGTACTTCAATGTCGGGATTACCACACTATCATGCAAGGACTTCTTTACGTCCTTACTGACCACCCTATTTCTAGTTACTGCTTTCAGCGTTCCTACAACCCTCCACTGTTGCACCCTCTCCCGCACTTCTTAATCCATACTCCCATCTTTACTCAACACACTGCCCAAATACTTAAATGAACTGATATTCTCCATAGCCTGACCATTCAACCTTACCTTACACTATGTGACTGCACCCCTTTCAAAGACCATAACCTTACTCTTCCCTGCATTTAACTTCAGATTCCGTTTTTCACACACTGTTCCAAACATATTTTCCAGACCCTGCAACTCCCATTCAATATCGCTCATCAGAACTGTATCATCAGCAAATAGCAGTACAGGCAACTTCCACTCATTTCCTTCCCTTGTCAGCGGTACACCAACATCCACTGCTCTTCCTTGTAATTCTTTCATGACTCCATCTATATATATATATATATTGAACAACCATTCCCCCCAGGGGGTAAGGGGGCCTTCATCTTAAGGTGGAGGAAAAAAAGAATATGCCCCACGCATCCTACTGTGTGTTGTACAAGGTGACTAATAAGGGGAATAGGGGTAGATTGTAGGCACCAATCGAACAGGGCTATATCCAGGAGAGGCTGTAGGCGTTCGATAAGGAGTTGCTGGAATTCCTTTTTCGTTTGCTTGGCCTCCCTTACCTCTTAGTCCTATCTACTTCACTACACTTAACATGCACACCACAGTTCCTCCTTCCACAAAAAAAACAAAAAAATATGATGATAAACACGCACTAAGCCTCGGAGTCCCCAGAGGGGGGGGGGGGGGGGGGGGCAGGGGGGGGGACCATAAACGCACCCCACACCCGCCCGACCTTGGAGACTTGCCTTTGTGCACTCTGCATTTTATAGTTGCAATGCAGCATTGTAGTTTTTATTCCTTCTCTTGATACGGGAGCAGGTACTTGAGGATTTTTGGCTTATTCTGGTCGAACTCCGGCACTTCACCATCGCCTTCTATAAAAAAACTTCGCCCTCGAGCTTGTAATAAGTCTGTTTTGGATGACTCAGTGTGGACGTAAGGGGTGAGTAGTGTATGAGAAGGTTTATTGAGGGGAGGTGTGATTGATTTCACTTGGGTTTCGTCGGTAGTTGAGGGTTGGGTCGGTGAGGGATCTGCAGGCGGGCTGCTTGGAGTTGTAGGTGTAGAGAGGTCAGGCGGAAGTGGTGCAGGTGCAGGGTTGGCAGGTATCTGGTGATGCGGGGCAGGTAAGGCAGGTGGCTGTGTGGTGGTGGTAAAACGGCGGCCAGATCTCGTACATTGTGGCTGTGAGATAAGAGGAGGAGAAGGGATTAAAGGAGGGTGATTACATAATTGTGTTGGTTGAGGTTTGGAGAGGTTTGGAGGGGGGATGATTTAGCTGTAGGGTGTTTTACTGGAGAAGGAAGAGCAGATTTGGTTGTTTTTCTCAATAGGTTGGAACCGGCGTACATAGCTGTCTGTATATGTGCATGATTTCCCATTATGCCTTGACTCACCCCGAGTAGAGGCGCGGCAAGTTTCGATGATGGATTTTGCGGTGGCGTAGGGTTTGGATACATCAGGAATTGTTTGTGCTGGGGAAGGAACTTCTTCGTCGTGAGGTGACAGATCTTCGTCATGATATTGTAGTTTGATTATAGTTACTCCTCTTGACAAGGTGGGGGGTGGGGGGGGTCTGAGATGGTAGCTACTGTATCTTCATTTGGTGGAGGTTTTCAGACATAAAATGTTGGAGCGGTAAGGCAATCCTCGTCGGGGGAATTCTGGAGGCTTGGGGTGAAAGTTAATTCTTCTGATAAAGTTGGCCTGATAGGTAGCCACTGTTCGTGGTGTGGTGGTAGCGTAACCGTTTTCTTTGACCTTGTTTGAGAAGTTTTGATGGTGCGAACTTGGTTGAGGAATTTAGGCTCGCTGGGGGAAGTAATTTTGGATGGCCTACGGTCGAAAGTTAGCCCTCCGTTGACGCAGTTGAAGGAAGCATGTAAGGTGGTTAGTAGATCTAATCCTAAATAGCCATCACAATCGGTCTCACCAGATGGACAAACAATGAATGGATGGTGGTGGCCGTGATTCGGAAGGTTAGTGGCTACGTAGAGGGGAGTATTCTGCCCCTGATTAGGAATTAGGGCATTATTAGAGTCAACTGATACAATGAGGGATGGTTGAAGAGGCCCAAAAGTGGCCTGGTGTTGGTCATAGTAAGAGGAGAAAAGAAATGAACGGGATGAACCCGTGGCAATAACAAATCTTGACTTTACACCTTGAATAGTTAGGTGGTGATAAATGGGGGGTTTATCTGTGATTGTCCCACCATGAGCCCCCACCAGTTTGGTGACAGGTGGGCGGGGTCTGATTAAAAATCCGGGTTATCTTGAGTGGTGTATGAGTCCTCCAGTTGCACAGTTTCTTCAGGGGCTTCATAGTTCCCTGCAGTTCCGTCTTCAAGGAGGGTGGCAGATGCTGACGAAGGCATTGAAGAAGGCTGAGGTTGGATGTTGGCACGGTTAATGGCGGCGATCTTGTCATTTTCTCGGCTTTTCTGTAGAGCCAAGATCCTCCGGATAATAGGCAAGTCCTCGTCATAACCCTTGGGCTCTTTGATTGTGAAATAATCTCGTACTGACGTGGGTAATATTCTCACTAAGGCATTGAACACACTCTCTTTTCTGATGACGGCATTGTCGGTGGGGAATGCCGTAACCACCAATTGATTTAACTGGTTGATATTGTGATCGAGGTTACCTGTAAACCTTACACTGTGGAACTGTTGCTTAGCAATTATTTTCCCAAGAGAAAGGTTAATGGCTGCCTTGGTATAGTTTTCAAATTGAGCCCAGGTCAATTGTGGAGTATCACGCACATAACCCGAAACTAGGGACGTATGCTGGCCTAACTTCATAACAACTGTGTGGATTTTTGAAGTATCATCGTCCTTGAACACAATATCAAGGACTCTTTTCACACCTTCAAGATAAGTAGCAATGTCGTGATCTTCTTGCTTAAAACCCGGCAAGCGCGATAGGCCTCACGGAAGGCTTCCTATAGGGAACGCGATAGGCCTCACGGAAGCAGGACCATAAAAAAAGCCTTCCATAAAAAAAAAGGGCCTATCAAAACAAAGGAATTTGTCTCTAGGTGAGATAATTCCCCTCCAGTACTCATCCATGTAAATCTCACCCACCCCCCTCCCCTCCTTCCCCACCTTATTCCCCCCTCCCTCCCCTCCTCAATTATCACCTATTTTTCCTCTTATTATCATCATTTATCGGTTATTTTTCTCTCCCGCGATAATGTAGCACAAGTGGGTTGCATAAAAGATCGTTATGCAACACCCAGACACCGGCACACACCGCCCCGCTCTCCTCAGTTGACTCCCAGACAGCGAGAGGGGAAGGCTGCCTGTCTCTCTCTCTCGCCTGAGATTATGACCGGGTGGCCAATATCTTCGTTTTTCACCACCCAAATGCTTTTCCCACTTATTTTAGCACTCTTGAAGGTTCATATATACATCATATATGTAAAATAAAAGCATACCGAAAACAAATAATGGTTTATATTGTAAATATAACGAATTCTGTCAGAATCCAGGGCTAGAAATGCACAAATAAATACCCTAGCACCTACGTCTATATCGCGCTTGTCAGGTTAAAAGAAATAATTTCGAGCGATTTACCTGCCATGATGAGTTGTGGTATTGGTTATATTGACTGAATTTATAAATCGAAGTTGCTATGCCGAGTTGAGACACCGCTGCCGCCAGTGTTATGCGACGTTATAATTTAACACGCTTTATAGTAGTTCGTTATTTTCACCTTAGGAAAGCTCAGAACTGTAAATACTCAAATGGTACATAACTCACTTCAATATTACAAACCTCATATCAATCATAATCTATGTCACAGAATACGCAATTTCGGTACACATGTTTTATTTCTTATTTAGTTAGGGTACAATCATGGAATGAGGATCGAGTCTCATATATATAGTGATGAGCTCAGATCAATCATACATAAATAATAATATAGATATAAATAATCCTGATCAATATAACTTCAGGAATGGATAATATAACAACATAAAATAGTACATGTAAATACACACAATGTTACTACATTATTCATAATATAAGTAAACACAGAGAGGTTATTCTCAAGACAATAAATAGTATCCTGATGGTAAACTGACAACTGCGAGGTAACTTGCCGATAAAGATAGATATTAGTTACTGCGAAGCATACGTACATAACTGAGGTTTTATAGATAATAGGATACTAAATGAAAGGTGAATAACTTTTACATTAATTCAACATATACAAGAGATAAATCTCAAATAACTAGCAGAGTTACAATAATGAATATAAATTCAATGATAAGGTAAATAAATATAATAGTCAGTATGCGTGACTGAGATTCTCGTCGGGTGAGAAGTTAATGCGACGTGAAACGATAGGAGTTTAAATCATTAACTCAAACAATGCTTAACCTGAGTTTTAAATCAGGAAGCGTAATATTTAGAATACTCTAACTAAGAGACTGACACGTAAACACTCTCTGTGAACGACTTATACACGCAATCACGTACCCAGCTAATAATAATACATATAACAAGACCTGAATGAGCGTCACTGGAATTTACGTATAATGTGCATGTATATAATCCCGAACGAATATATGTATAGTTCTTATACGGAATATAGGAAACTATCTTCCAAGAATTATATATATATATATATATATATCAATTCCATGTATATTGTATGTTTTGTTCTCTAAAAGCGAGCGACGGTAGCTAGAAGAGAGAATTGACAATCTCTAAAATTACGTTATTATGAACACTAACATATCTTGTTTAATCTATCTATCTATCTATTGCCTGGCGCCGTGATCCCCGAAGGTGTGGCCACGAACGAACCGCCCCCATGCACCTCTGTCCCCAGTCAGTCGATGGCCCTCCTCCCAACCAGCACCGCCTTCATTCATATACTTCCTCACTCCATCCTTCCACCTCTCCTTCGGTGCACCTCTCCCTCTCTGTCCTTCCACCTCGCTCTCGTACACCCTCTTAGTCAATCTCTCGCTTTCCATACGTTCCAGTTGGCCGAACCATCTCAAGTTGTTCCTTTTCACACTTTCCAGCACATCTACCTACACACCACATTTTGTTTAACCTTTCGCTAATAATCATCAAAACACTTTATCAAAACAAGAGGCACTTAACTCCCTCCGAATCATATGACGCTATCGCGTCATATGGAACTTATGCCAAAAAACTCATATGACGCTAGAGCGTCATATGACCTTATCTTCATAGCTCTCTAATAAGTTATATGACGCTCTAGCGTCATATGGAGCTCAGTAAGTTAGGTAAGTTAGATGAAAATCTGTCGATTGGTGGCAACCCCAAGTTTCTCCGACTTCTAATGGTCCCACAGTGTGGTTTTGACAGTTGTGGGGTACAGTGGCAATAATACCATGTCTCCCGCCTCCTCGCTAGTAAGTTAACTATTTATGTCTGAAGGAGTTAAATGATTCAGGTAGAGTAGTAGGAGCCCATGAAAGAATCTGGCGACACGTGGTGACTGAGTAAGTTGTCCAATCTTGCTGACACCATGGGGACGTCTTCTTCACACACACTCTCTAGCTCGCTCACACTGCACTTCTTCGGGATCATTTCACACTGTCTTTAGTTATACTTTTTAAGGGGATGATTGGCATAACCCCTACGGAAGTATATCTCCAAATCGAATATCAGCTATTAAGCACGTTCGCCCAGAAGGGAGGTACCCAAAAATTAGTTCAATTTTGCCTACCTAACTTTTGGCTCGGGTAGGTGATATTCCGTTTTAATTAACCCGTTGAGACCCAGCGTCGCACGTGTTGCGTCGGCAGTCTTTGATCACCAACTCCCAGCGACGCATCACGTGCGTCCGACATATAAAAAACACTTACGTGGCTCGTAAGGTAGGAAATGGCGGGAGAATAGGAGGGGGCGGTACCGTAGTGTGTGGGGGAGCCGGGCCAGTAGGTGTGAGCGGGCCGAGACAGCCGCGCGGCTGGTGGTGGTGGGCTTAGTGGGGATAGTTTACACCCCTAGTTTACCGCCACTTTGAACCTTCATTACTCCGGTCGTATGGGAGCTAGAGGCTTGAGATTTATGTGAGATACTCCTTAGGATGTATGCCGTACAATGCCATACTCAGTTTTTACCCTAGTGCTCCCGGGTGGGTGGTCATGCGGGGGACACGAACTATTGAAACCCCCCCCCCCCCGCCCCCCAAATGACCGAAATGAGTTTTTTTTTTTTTGTGTGTTCATTTCTCACCATTCTCTTCCATTTTGGCTCAACACATTTTTTTGAAGCTCCCCCCCCCAACCCCCCACCGGCCCCCCCCCAAAAAAAAAATGTCAGAGGTGATTTTTTTTTGTTTTTTTTTCATTTCTCATCCTTGTCTTCCATTTTAGCAAACAAAAAAAATAAGTGAAAAAGGCTTGGGACTGGGGTGAACAAAATATTATAACTAGCCGGGGCTCAACGGGTTAAGGTGTACAGGTGTGGCGTTTCGGAATATAAGAGGCATGCGTGATACAGTTTTTTATTTATGCTAAGGTTATTAACCCTTAATCAACGGTGACCGTCATATGACGGGCGAGAGATAAATGACCTATCCTCCGGTACCCGTCATGTGACGGGCGGCATTCTGAGCACATTAGGGGCTCTGAGAGAGAGTATGGGCGTTGGGAGGACGATAGGCAGGGTCTGACCGCTCGGCACCACCACTGGGCCGGTTCTATGACCACCGCCGCCTCCCTGCACACACTCGGCCTCGCGATATAATGAAAAAACTGACGAAATTACCTTATTTAGGGCATTTTCACCTCCGGTTGTGCGATCGCTACAGGATAACCAGTGGTCGTACAAGTATGATTCAGGTGTCATTGGAAAGCTCTATTATCGCCGTCTCACAGATACATAATTGTATTACACTCTGGCTCTTGTTTATGCATGAAAAAGAGCATGGAATGAAGCTCGTTTTCAGCAGGTAGTTGATGTTACAAACGGCCCCGTCCTTTGAGTGTTAAGGTTCCTAAAATGATGTTACATATATCATGATAATGGTGAATACATTCTTTATTTATTAATATTAGTTTGAGATATGAAGATGTCTTGATGATTGAATGATAAATGAATTTCTGCTTTGGCTGCAGACAGGTAATTTGGGTATGATAATATTATGGCAGGAATTGATAATGAGGGGGAATAGGAGAATTTCGCTTGTTTGCCCTCTTAGCTGGTGTAATTGTGCATAGGATGATCTGATTGTAAATGAGGAAACTGAGGAGGTTGGTGGCGCATTCTCAAAAACATTTCCTCGCTGTAGTCCAAGTCTAGCTCGGGTAGTGGGAGGCCTCGATGCACAGGGAGCGGCGCGTGTTGGGCAGGTATGTAGAGGCCTTGATGACTGGGGAGCGGCTCGTGTTGTCCCGCACTGGTACTGTGGTGTTGTTTACCTTTCCGCTGGAGGTGGGGAGACTTGCCTTTATGCGCTTTGCATTTTATAGTTGCAATGCAGCATTGTAGTTTGTGTTCCTTCTCTTGATACGGGAGCAGGTACTTGAAGGGATTTGGCTTATTCTGGTCGAACCCCGTCACTTCATACATATATATATATATATATATATATATATATATATATATATACATATATATATATATATATATACGGTATATATATATATATATATATATATATATATATATATATATATATATATATAGTAGAACACCTAAAGGCGGTGTTCACTAAGGAATTTCCCACTATAGTGAACAATGGCCTTCCATAATGATAATAATATCTGTAATCACCAAGGCCTTGGGCTTACAGTTTATTACTTATTAGTACACTGAACATGAGGTAGCTCGTCTTTCCAATTTTATGGTATTTATTCTGTAGTTTCTACAAGGGGGAGTATACTTTTTGATGAAATAATCATCTTAATGGGGACACTCACTAAGTAAGTTACACAAGAATTATGAATCACTCTATGGATGAAATATCTCCCTGGTCAAAATATGATTGTATAAAGTATTCAATCTTCAATCAAATTTGCTGAGCCTTGAGTATGATCAGATACTCTTGCTCTAAGATCACATAACCTATACTGTATATTTAATGTTAAGAACAAGGGGGAAGTGGGTATACGTGAACTCTTGGGTCAACTATAGTCTTACCACTCCAAGTTGGCAGTTTGGGTGGGTCAGTGTACCCTTTACACTACTGCCACGTTTCCAAATGGTCACCCACGCGATAACCTTTATTTATGGTACCCTGCCCCGTGTGTGTGTGTGTGTGTGTGTGGTTACTCTCATTATGGGGGTATGGCCTCGGACAATAGATGGATAGATAGATTATTATTACTGCTATGCGACGTTATAATTTTACACGCTCTATAGGGATTCCGCTTTTTCCACCTTAGGAAAGGATGGGGAATCTTAACACTCTCACTGGAGTGTATCGAGCTTCAAACTTATAAATCATGCACAATAATAATCAATGACACAGAATACACAATTTTGTTTCACACGTTTTATTCCTTATGGCTAGGGTACAATGTAATATTCAACTTAATAATGTGAGACCTTCTATGGTAAGGAATCACTGCAATAACATTTAACATGGATCAGAAAAAATAATAATTAACTTAGGATAGTCAATGTCCTGTGGAAAATTAGATAACCATATATAATAGTACAAATACGTACTGATGGAATGTCCTATCATAAATGTAGAACAAGAGTACACAGAGAGGTCTAGTCTCAAACAATAAATAGCACCGTGAAGGGGTTTGGCGTTGGCGAGGTAGCTGTGCGTTTTAAGGTAAATATTAGTTACTGCGTTGTCATATAGTCAGTACTGAGATTATGGAAGTTAGGGTGCTATTTGAACTGCAATTAACTTTTACATTAAGGCAATGTGGATAAGAGAATTAACTCAAATAACTCGAAGAGTCAAAGGAATGAATCTAGGTTCATAATTGTTTTAATTAAATACAATAGTCATATCTGAGTAACTGAGAATATCCTCGCCGGGTAGATGATTTATACGACGTTAAACATAGAGTTTAGAACTAACTCAAAATAGGACAATACGCAAATGCAGAGTGATAATTAATGATAGTCAAATAAAGAGACTGAGGAGTAAAACTCTCTGTGAACAACTCATCTATTTCTTACGTACCCTGCCGATGATTTAGCATAGAGATAAGATCTACAGTAAGTATAAGAGTTCACTGAGCTTTACGTGTAATGTGCATGTATATATTCCCGAACAAATAACCATATGATCCCTCATAAGAATACAGGAGCCTGTACTCGAAGAATTATATATATATATTTATCCCGTAGATGGAAGTGTAAATGGTCTCTCTAAATCGAGCTAAGAGTGTCTAGGCGGAGTGAAGAATGAAAAATCTTCAGAGTTTACTTTAAGGTGAATCTTAATATATTTTATTAACCCTTATTGCAATCTTCAAAACACTTTACAAACAATAGTCACTTAAAGGATTTGATCAGAGAGGGAAGGAGCCGTAGAGAGCCTGGTGCACACGAGGTCGGGAGGTCAGTTGTCCCTTCCGGTTTGACAAAGGGGCAAGGTCACGGTATCCACACAGTCCAGGTAAGTGACACGCTCTCTCCTATGTCTTCTCTTCGGGATCACAACACAACACACTTATTTGCACTTCTCGATTCAGAGCCTCCAAGGATCCAAGGTTAACCCTGGCAGGTTTCTGATAGCTAGTCTAATTCGATTATAGGGCGAAATCGTACTTCAAGTTTTTAGGAAGAAGTAGTCGACTGTCTAATCGCCCCACTAATTTAATTATAGGCCGAAATCGTACTTCCAGTTTTGAAGAGGAAGTAGTTGACTGTCTAATCGTCACACTGGCAAGTTTTAAGGGGATAATGGCTAACTTCTACGGAAGTCTTGCACCGAACCTTTTTTGGCTACGAGCTAAATGGTTTCACCCTAAGGAGAAGCATTCGACCTTATAACCAAGCAAGTTTTGCCTAACTTTCCCTGATTTGGTTAAGATCTTATTTGCTTTTCGGATGGGGTTAAGTGGCGAGCGTTTCAGGGCAGCTGGGGTCTGGTAAAAAGATTTGTTTTTATTTATTATTCATTTGTTATCGGTATTAAAAATACGAGCTATTTCCCCGGAATGGCTTATATATCTGGTAATTATTATTTAACACTTGAGGCTTGGAGTTCGTCTATTGGATTAATGAAAAAAGGATTCCTGATGTTAGGTCACTTAGATATTTTCCCTCTTGGATGCAAGTACTTTTATAGTTTGGGTGGTCCTTTATTTCTACTTGTTTTATCATCTCTTAGTCATTATTAGGTTCGCTTTGGAAATAACTTATTGATGAATATTGCGGCTGCTGGTGGCAAACTTGCATAAACATCTCTTCTGAGTATTGCAGGTCTGGCTGTAGGCCTAGCCGGGGGTAGGGTAGGTCCTGCTGGGGGTAGTGATTTAATGGTGTTTCAGTTGGTACACCTGGTGCGGGGGTTGGTACCTCTGCGACCTTTCCCCTGCAACGCGTTCCGTTGACAGCGAGCAAAAAATTGCTTCGTGCGAGCGCTTTGCTAGGCTAGCGGAACGACATTGCTTCCTCACTCTGCTAAGCTAGCAAAGCGAGCAGCCAAAAGAGGTTGCTAGGTTGACCTAGCAAAGCGAGCAATGAAGGTGTGAATGATTGTTTTTGTTCTATTTCCACACTAACAGTCCTATTTCATGATTAATATATAGTATTGCATGAGAATAGAGATGTACAGCAGTTACTAATTCTTGATTACAAATATATATTTGACATAATGCCCACCCGGCCATTAGAATGTTGCCACAAATATGTTATGCCTACACTGCAACATGCTCAATTATGACGTCCATTTTTCTTCCTATTTGTATATAATATTACAGTTGGCATCGCCATTAATTGCTTTATTTATATATAGGCTACTATATGAAAGCAACCCTAAAGTAATTACCTATCAACAGAATCATTGTGAATATTAGGCCACATACGCTATATCGGACAATATACAATACCACCCCAGACCACCACGGCACACTCTCAGTTAACAGGCCGCCAGACTGAATATTATGTATTGCCTACTAACAATGTTAAAGTATTCTGAGCCTGTGTGTCAATGGTTGGAAGGTTTGAATAGGCATGCCGGGAGAATTATATTAAGTGTTGAAGCCACTCAAACTTGTCTGTGAGGCACTGAGTCTTGACAGAACGAACTGGCGTAGGACAACCTTTACAATAGCCTATACGTGAAACACAACAAAATATAACCTGCAAGTTGTGTCACTTTTAAAGATATTCTAGTGATTGATTTGTATGACAGATGGCAACATTATCGAAGTGGTGGCTGTGAAATTGTGTATATTGAAATGTGTAAGGGACAAACTTGTAACAAACATTACGTATGCAATGCAGAAATAAAATTAATAAAGACTGGTAGCCTATAGTACAAAAGTAGCCTACCATCACGCCTTAGTTTTCGCCAAATAACTTAAATGAGCGATATCGTCGACATTTAATGTAATCTGTACAATACTATTAATAATTCAAGCACGGAAAATCGTCAGTTACTCAAAATGGTCACCACCATACTTTGAAAGATATGAAACTGTAAATGTTGAATGAAAAACAAATGTGCATAGCCTTGTACTGTGTCTTGACATGTTCACCAACTTTCCCGATATTTTCATTTAAAAGGTATATGTTAAGTCCTCAAATAATATTGTACAGTCAGTATGAAAACAATACATCACATATGCATTTAAAAATATTAATGGTAGCCTACAAGTTCAATGAAAACTCGTAAGTGCTAAACAAATTAATAGTGCGAGGAGCAAGCGATAGGCCTAATATCCATGGCTGTACAGTGTGTAGGCTACACTATTCCTTTAGTATAATATACAAGAGCCATTAGGCTACAGTTATTAGCAAATATATACTGTATATTGGATATTAGTCTCACATCAGTATAGGTCCTATAGCTGTATATAGTTGAGTGTTTTAATAAAGTTTCCACTATTCTTGCATACGTTTTTACGCAGACCGTGGGCTCATACGATATTATAGCCTAATTTCTGGTAGTTACAACATAGCCTATATTTTCAGTGAGTGTGATACATTTCGCAATAATTTCGGTGTTTTATTAAGCGAATACATATATATGAAGACTGTCATTGATGATTGTTATGTGTGGTCACCTGATATGCGAAGCAAAAAAATGCTAGCTGGTATCCCGTTCAGCCTATTGACAGTGCTGCTAGCCTAGCAAAGCGCTCGCACGAAGCAATTTTTTGCTTGCTGTCAACGGAACGCGTTGCTCCCGCGTTTTCCCTCATGGGAAAGGGGTTGTCGCGTGCTCTATGACCCGACCTGTTTTGAGCGGTGTCTGTGATAAAAGGATTTTCGGTGGTCTTAGTCTGCTGGATATCCTGGCGATGTGGCACTGGTTGATTTGATGGTGATCTTGATACGGGAGCACGTTCTTGTTATCCTTTTCTTCTTGTTTTTCAGGCCCCGGTACTTCAATTACTATTTTTATTATTAGGGGTTTGACCCCTACGGGGAACCACTATTGTAATCATTAAACCCACTTATTCCTCCAAATTATTCTTACACGCCGGTTTTTACGCAATACCTCCAGAACCGCTTTTTGGATCGGGATCAAACTTTCACAAGATATGCGTTTTTGTATTGGGCAACTTTTTATTTGATAAACATCCGGCATGGTGGCCAAACAGGTCCGTGGCAGCCAATTTCCCAAAAATGTTTACGCCTAAATACCGTCTCTCTCACTCATAGGGAATGATTGGGCTTTGGCATTATGGACTCCACTACTAATGCTCCGCAAATGTTATAGAGAAGGGTTTGCTTTTGCACGTGGGTTTTTTTCTGGCAATCTTGAAAAAACATTGAATTCCACTTAAAATTCCACATCTTGAAAACTACGCCGATGATCAAAGCCATGTTTGCGTAGTTGGGTGAGGCACGCAATTCAGAACGTTTTGATACCAAAAGAATATAAATGGGTGGAATAGTTTGGCCGCAGCATTGAAAACTGTCTATTCTTAAATGACTTTAAAACCGTATTCGCTACCCACACAAAGTTTACCGTCTACAGTCTATAGGCTTCCACGCATCCCCTAGTTTTGCTTAATAACATAGTCGATTTATTATTCAGATCTATTTTTTTTTTGTATTTAACTCTCTCAAAACAGTTCGAGTCCCTACGAATTCCACCAATTATTTAGCCAACCTACCTATACATACCTACCCTACCATATAATAATGATAATTCAAATTTATTTTTGGTGAATAGCAGAGTATTGGCTAAGGTTTTTAACAATTCTTTCCTTTGCCAAATGCTTTGTTTAATAACAATGATATGGACCTTCAGAGTTTGACAATTGCCCGTGTGACAGCCTTCACCAAGGTGTAAAAGAGGAGAGCCCACTCAATGTAATAAATCTGTTCTACAGCGACGGTGGCGCCTTTAGAGGCCAATAGGTGATAACATGTTGATCAAGCCATTTGTTTCCCTCTTGATATTGTTTATACAAACTAAGATGATACTCTGAAGACCACTTGCATGTATACAGTTTGTGAATGTACGTACAATAAGGAATTCTAAAGAACAAAATGCCTCCTCCCCATTCAGTTAATGCCTGGCAGATTTTGTTTATACCTATGAGCTGCTTGGCGGCGCTGGGTGTCGGGAAATTACACCTAAGCCTATTGAAGTGGACAATCCTTTCCTAATGCTCCTTTCCTTGCCTTGACCCTGCTATTACGAACTTTATGCTGACATAAACCTTATCTGCCCATAATAATTATGAATTAGGCTTTCAATCATACTCCATCCTACACATAACTCACTGCCATAACTTAATATAACTAGTATGGACAAGTGTAGCTCAAATATAGACTATATAACAAGCTTGAATTCGAGTCTGCGCAGTAACAGAGACAGAGTGAGTGGATCGCTAGATCCGTTCTCAAAAGCCGCTAGAATATCGTCTCGACATTGAATAAATGCAAACCATCTCTAGAATGATGACACAACTCTAGAATGTTTTTTGTTAGTTTGTTTTGCATGTTTTACAATGTATAATGGTTCTAGATATTTATAGAGTAAATGGGAGTTATGGGGAAATGGAAGCTAAATTGAAGTATGTAGTGTTTTAAGATGTAGCATTAAAGTAGCTCTACTGGCAACACTGACTTAGACGACAAGCCTATATTTTTCGTGTTCGTGTCTTTGAATATTTCGTATATACTTCACTATTGAATGTAATCGTAGACATAAAGCTTATCTTATTAAACTCAGCGATTCCTCATTCGAAGTATATCCAAATATGATTATCATGGAAATCACGATAGTTAGGCTATAACGGTTATTCCTAGGTGTTTAAGTTAGGAATGTCATATCGTCTGGCACGGGTAGACCAAATGGTGGAAAAATATCTACCGTGATTATCGTAAGTTAGGGTATATTATATTAAAGACCTATTATGTTATATCATAATATTTATGGGGTCATTGTAAGATATATGTAGATTACCATATATATATTAGTACCTTAGACAATCGTATCATCAGTGCGGTACGATATTTTTCCTGGAGCCGGCAGCGTTCTGCTGGTGGCCGTGCTGGGAGACAGCCGGCAGAGCTCACATAGATTTCATCCGAATCAGTACACTTTCGTTAGCTGTGCTTTAGTGCCTACAATAGTCAACAACAACTCATCATATCTTCATCGACGCTCTCACCCGACTTACGACTGACAGCTAAGCTTTTTTTTTTCTTCATGTACATGATTAATTAAAACCATCTATCCTTAAATAAGGATGTGCTATGGTGCCTTCCTCCTATCCCTTGAGTTAGCCTAACCGTCACCTTGTCCACCATTTTAACCGGCTTCGTACCTCATTACTGTGCTGTGTGATTGATTGGTAAGTTAAATCCCAACATTATTTGATTCCCTTTTTATGTGATTGACCTTTAGCTTTGATTTAGTCCAGTAATTCGATAACCTTTACCTGTCATTCATCACATTGGTGCCCAGACCTTGGGAATTTACTTCTAAGCAAGACCACAAATTAAGTAATGAGTAAGGGAAACGAGCCGGCATGCAAGTCCAGGGATTCAGGTGTAGTGGCGGTTGATTTTCGTCCTACCACCGTGGCGCCAGTACCTGACCATATTGCGGTCTTTGGACATTCTTATGTCAATCGCCTACGGGCAGCAGAAAA
Source organism: Paralithodes platypus (assembly GCA_032716605.1). NCBI lineage: Eukaryota > Metazoa > Arthropoda > Malacostraca > Decapoda > Lithodidae > Paralithodes > Paralithodes platypus. Next base: position 31,473,967 of record CM064483.1, on the reverse strand, counting down.
AGGACCTGTCGAGTACCGGGCGTCGGGGGGGGATCGGACTTTAATTTTTTCATTCTTCGGGGTCCCTGGGGCCAACATTGATCGGCTACGTGCATCGGACGAGTGGGGACGACTGACGTTATTCCGACCCCAACTCACATATCTATTCATAGGCGGAAATGACATCTGCCCCGGCGTTCAACCTAGGGAATTAGCCGACCAAATTGGGCGGGTGGCACTGGACCTGGAGCAGGCAACGTTTGAGCAGACACTAAGATAGTGTCATTAGAAAGCCGGACACGAGTACGGGGCCTCAGTGCGGATGAGTATCAGGCAACCCGCAATTCAGTCAACCGCATTCCTGAGGTGCCGGCTCGTAGATACTCGCCACCGTTTTTTGTCCGTGACACTGAATATCAGAGACCTAGACAGGGACGGTGTCCATCTCGACCTAGGCGCGAACCAGCAACTATATAACAAGCTAGCAAGATTGACTAAGCGTTGCCTGGAGCGTGACGCCGGGGTAGTGTCTCTCCGCCTGCCCCAATCGTGTATCCCTTCTATCACCTTTCCTCCTCAATAATGTTTTCTTTCAGACATCAGATCACTGACTGACTTATTTTATTTTATATATTTTTTTTGTTCTCGTTTGTTTGATTGTTGACCTATTGACCCTCTCACGTTCTTGGCGCATATTTGAGCCTATTAGGGATGCTTTGGAGCCTTTGCTACCATTGGGGGTGTTTGGAGTCCTTTAGTTTGGTTGCTTCAACCTCTGCAATTGTCTTTGAGTTGGCTGTGGGCAGGAGTCTGATTTTGGAGAGGTAATTGTAAGAGTGAGAGAGCTCTATTTATTATTGCTAATCTGGCGACCTCTGCGTCATAGGAGCGTGAAAGGGTTAAGTATTGAGTGTTGCCGGGTGAATTTGTGAGTACTGTAATGTATCCTTAACTTTAGTCATATAAGTTTACTATTTAGTGTTTCCCATACTAGGCTAGTCTATAAATAACTTGACGGTTATTCATTTTTCGTTGAGTATTTAGCCACTATTATAGGACCATAATAACCGTTAGGGAAAATGGCAGATAAGGCTTTCAAAAACCAGAGAGCTGGACTAAGAGGGGTTATGAATAGGCTCATATCTGACATGGAAACCTTCACCACTACCGCGGCCCTTGAGGACCTGGGAGCTAGATTGGACAACATCCAAAATACCTATGATCGTATAAGTGCTCTTAACAAAACAATATTGGCAAGTTTGAGTGGGGAGGAAGAGATAACAACCGAATGTGAAAACCGCTCTGTGTATGACGAAACTGTGTTTCGGGCGCGGTGTATAATACAGCGAGCTCTCACGGGTAGACAGGAGGGTGAGCATAACACTGCCAGACGCACGGACCCACGGCGCTCAGTGAATCTCCCCAAGCTGAACTTGCCGAAGTTTGGAGGGCACTTGACAGAATGGTTGGCATTCTGGGACGTGTTTAAGTCTACCGTACATGATTCAGATTTGGATAATGTAAGGAAGTTTCATTATCTTAAGGGTCAATTAGAAGGGGAGGCTTTTCACTTAATAGAAGGATTCGCGGTAGTGAGGGAGAGTTATGAAGAGGCAGTGCAGTTACTAGAATCCACATATGGTGATCGAGAACAACTAAAGGTGGCCCATGTCGTTGCCTTAATGAAATTGGCGGAACCTAGATATAAGGTAGAAGAGTTAGCCAAATTTAGGGCCGAAATGGAGTGTCACACTCGATCTTTGGAGACCTTGTGACGCCTGCAGCTTAGCAGAATGCCACGTGGGCTCAGCCTCTCGCTTAGGCCACTCGCTAACACTCGCCAGGGCAATTAATTTGGCTACAGTCTATCTACAATGTTATACTTTCTTTCTTGTGAATCGTCATGTCACGGGCAGTATAGAAGTGGTATTTATTTTCGTCTGTGACAATGCATTATATTTTATATCATCAGTTATAAGTTTAATGTACAAGACTGAATGATACAGCTAGAGAGTGTGAGTGAGTAAGTGCAGGAGGCAGAGGGTTGTGCGCGTAGTGTTACGCGTAGTGTTACGCGTTGTCTCGGTGATGTCATGCCACGGCCGGGCCCTCTGAGTGGCTGGCCGCTTTGCTGCCCTTCTGCCGCAGCAGAAGGTAGTTCCCCCGCACTCCTTGCTGCCTTTGTGCCTTCCTCACTCAGAGCTTGCTTGACCAGCATAACCTACACATCTCCCTTGCCATCTGTCCCCAACTTCCACCTATAGAACACTTTCTCTCTCTCTCAACTTCTTACCTCTTATTCTTCTAATCTATTTAACATCATAACTCCCCCTTGGTTCTGCACGATTTCATATATCGGCCATCGTATTATATGCTGAAGGTCTCAGATATTTCATGTTTAGTTAGACATTTTGGAGGGGTTAACATTTTCTCTGTAGAGGTTCGACACACTCGCGGTGTCTCCCTACCTATTTCTTGGTTGTCTGCTGGGCTATTTAATGCTAGACTGGGGTGAGGCTATTGATGTTGTGATTTCCGATGTGTACCAGGTTTTGTTGAACTTGTACAATCGCAACGGATGCGTGGGAAGCCTAGGTTGTCTTTCTGACTGTGTACCTTGTGAGTTTAACACTGTGTTGCGAGTGAGGGCTTTTGCCTCTGCCACCCAACACTGTGCTAACTCGTTTTACTTTGACTTGAAGAGGGTCGCCAGGAGAGAACCAGATACTAGCGATCTGGATCTCTCAAGAGAGCACCCCATCATTTAACGTAATTTGGCCGTACAGTCTTAAGGACCTCGCTAGGCTGCGAGCCGCTTGCTCAGCCATTGTTTCCTAGCCTACGACATCCCAGCTAGACTTTATTCGCCTAGCAGACACCCGATTAGGATTATAAACTCTTATGTTATGTATGCAGCATTTTTATTCACGTTGATTGTAAGCCTTGGTTGTTGTTGAGGTGCACAACCTGAGCAGGCTTTTGCGTTGCCTGAGGGAGTACTTCTTTTGTTGTTGGAGATAATACTATTGCGCAGTTATCGTTATTCCCGTGCCAGTTAACACTGTATGTCCCTACACTTGTCATATCTTGTTCCTGCTTTATATAACAGTTCAAAATCCGATTCGATCATCTTAGCAGCATCAGACTTTCTTCAGAAGATTCCTGTTCGATGCTTTAAGACTTTCATTCACTTTCTTTAATATAGGAGTGACAGTTTATTATTGTTTAGAGTAACTTTAATTATACCTTCTTCTTGTTTGCATTAAATCATTCCAGTGATTTAATTAAGCTCTCTATCTTTTTCCTTGTATACATTATTAACGTAATTGTATGTTGTTGTGATCAGGCTGTATCAGAGATCATCAGCCTGTAGTAGTAGTGCATTTATACCGAGTTAGAGGATACCCCGCTATCGCAGATTTAACTCTGGAGGGTATAGGTGTTTTTGTGCACCGGCATTATAAGTTCGAGGGTTGGATCTAGTGTTACCGTTGTGGCTGTGTGCCTTTCTAGTCCAATGATTAAGAGCCCTTGTTTTATACGAGTCCCGGTCGTAACAAATGGCGACCTTGCTCAGGATTTTGTGAACTTAGAGAAATATTGCAGGAGTGTTGTGGTCATTTGTTTTTGTTTGAAGGAATATAGTGGACACGGATTTTTTTTTGGCAAGTAGTATAACACTTAAGAGTCTTCAAGCATTTTTGAGTGAATAGTGCTACATGAGAGTTTAGGTACTCCTTCTTTTTATATAAACGTTGAGAATTTTCGGTGAACACTATGTCGGACGACGGATCAGTGTACAGTGAGGACACAGTACGGGAAACAGGCTCTGAGGTGCAGAGGCTGGGTTTGTTAGATGACATGAGAGTAATAACTAGTGAGGAGGATGCAAGGAAATTTCTGGAAATGCCTATTTCTGTTAACCGGGTGGCGGGGATTGATCGGTATGGTCTCCAGTGTTTGGCCACGGTCATGGGGCATGTTGGCACTAGCAGCATGACGAGAAGTGACCTGGTGGCATGTGTGTTGGGCGGGGTGCGTGGTGCACAGGGTGGAGCGGGTGCTTTGGCACCTTCGGCCAAGCCCCCCCTCCACTCTACTCCCATCGTGCTCTCTAGAACACCGGATCCGACGTTCCCACAGGCCGATAGTCACTGGCAGCGTGGTTTGCCCCCGGGTGGATCACAGGGGGGGTCTCCAATTGTTGCATCTCCTCCTCCTCAAGGTTTAACTGCAGATATGATCTTCCAGCTTGAGATGGCTAAACTTAACCAGCAGGCTGAGCAACGAAGGCATGAGGCTGAGCTCGAGCAACGGCAGCGGGAGGCTGAGCTTAGGATTCAGGCTGAGGAGAGAAAGACCATATACTGTGCAGACATAGATCTTGAGAAGTCTAGGGTGGAGTCGACAGGGCAGCGTCTCGGTTCTGGGAATCGAGGTCTTGATCAGTCTTTATCGCACCTTCTTAAGTTAGTCCCTGTATTTGACGAGTCGGGTGTCACCGAATTTTTCATACGTTTTGAGAAGAAGTGCCGGGAGCACCAATGGCCCGAGGTTAAGTGGGCAGCCCTTGTTTCCTCTAGGTTGGTTGGCAAAGGGCTCAAGGCATATGATGCGTTGCCCTTGGAGTCTTGCGTCAATTATGAGGTATTGAAGGAGGCTGTTCTGCGGGCGTACGAGTTACAACCAGAGACGTACAGATTGAAGTTCCACGGTGTAACGAAGGGTCGTGAGTGCACCTTTCTTGAGCATGCCCGGGATCTGTCCGATGCATTTAGAAACTGACTGCGTTCTGAGAAGGCATCGACGTTTGAGGAGTTGAAACAGCTGATGCTTCTAGAACAATTTTTCAAGTGTACGGGCGGCGATCTGACGTTGAATCTTAAAGAAAAAACCCCGAAAACTCTTCAGGAGGCAGCTGAGATGGCTGACCTTCAGTTATCTTTGATTCGTGGGTGCGGTTCTGCACAGAGCAGTGATGCAGGCAATAAGGAGCGTTACCCTCCCCCTCCCCGAAACACTGATACATATAATTACACTAAGAACAAGAGCAACGACACCAAAACTGACCATAAACCTAGTACAGTCCCGTTTAGAAAGGGTCCGGGTCCTTCCTCACCTCAAGGGAAAGCTAGAGTGCTTCCATTGTCATAAGGAGGGGCATTTTGCAAGAGCCTGTCCAAGCAAGCTACCTAATGCAGTTGTGTCTTTGGCTCTCAACATTGGGGTGTCCCCGAAGTCGTCTGAGTTTGCCCGGGGTATAACGTCAGAGGCTGGGAAACAGCCAGTGGAGAAGAATCCGGAAGGCTCGAACCCTGTCCGGGATGTCTTTTGTGACCATCGAGGGCGTGGCTGCGTGAAGTGGGCTGGTAAGAAGCATGGAGTTGAGCTGTTGCGAGACACGGGTGCCTCTCAGACTTTGATGAAGAACTTTACTGGTAGACCAATAAACGCGGCATGGGTGGTTGTGGTGCAAGGTATCAATGCTACCAGGTCATACCCGTTGGTCAGGATGGAACTGGAGGTAGAAGGTGTGACACGAGAGTTGGATGTTGGAATTGTGGAGAACTTGCCTGTTGGGGGCGTCGACCTCCTTCTCGGCAACGACTTTGCGGTGCCTACTTCTGAGGTTTCACCCTTAGTCGTTGCCGAGAAGCCGGCTGACGTGAGTAGGGAGGAACAGGAGTGGGTAGAGAAGTGTCAAGTAGAACCTATGGCGTGCGTTGTTACAAGATCTCTTGCATCGAAAGTGTCACAGCTTATTCCTCAGTCTTCTGATCAACGGAGGAATGGTTGGAAGAAGACGGCTAATGTTGGTAAAAGTTTGGAGAGTTTAGTACCAGCAGCTCTTCTTGGCGACTCAGTATTGGCACCATTGTTGGAGTCTGGAGAAGCCCCAGGACCTGTCACAGCTAGTGAGGAGGTAGGGCCGGAAGAGACTCCAAGGCAGCAACATTACACACAGAGAGAAAAAAGGGTTGCTCAGTTTGATATTGGGGGAGGACATGGGTTGCTTCGGAAGCATTTAGACAGGTTGGCTCCCTCAGATATCTGTAAACTGCAGTTGGAGGATCCGGAAGTTCAGAAGTGTGGTAATGGCGCTGTTGAGCTCGAAGAGGACGGGGATGCAAAGCCAGGAGATTTGTTTTATATTGAGGGAAAATTGTATCGGCGATTTCAAGACCCGAAGAGAAGTTGGGAGGGTGGGTCATGAGTGGTAGACCACCTGGTTGTGCCGAGGGCGTGCAGGGATAGCCTACTAAGGTTGGCACACTATGTGCCGTTGGCAGGACACTTGGGAGTACGCAAGACGGTAGCGGCTTTGGTTAAGTTGTTTTGGTGGCCAGGTTTAAAAGCACAGGTTGTGTCATGGGTGGCAATGTGCAGTACCTGCCAGAAAGTGGGGAAACCGAACCAATGCATCCCAAAGGCTCCGTTGCAACCTATTCCTGTCATGGGGCCTCCCTTCAGTAAGGTAGTTATAGATATGGTTGGTCCCCTCCCTCCTACTAGTGCCGGTAATAAATTTCTCCTGACGATAATGGATGTAGCGACCCATTATCCTGATGCATACCCCATGAGGAATGGCATGGCAAAGACGGTGGTTAGGAACTTGCTTTTGTACTTTTCCCGGTATGGTTATCCGCAGGAAATACAATCTGACCAGGGGTCTAACTTTACCTCGAACCTATTTACACAGACAATGCAGCAACACAGGATTAATACTGTAGTGTCGTCGGCTTATCACCCTGAGAGCCAAGGGGTGTTAGAGAGGTGGCATTCGACCTTAAAGAGTATGCTCCGTTGTTATTGTCTGGAGAATGGTAAGGACTGGGACCTTGGTCTGCCCTACGTATTGTTCGCTGCGAGAGAGGTACCTGGTGAAAGCTTCGGGTTTAGTCCAAATGAGCTTGTATTTGGTCATCGCATCAGAGGCCCTCGCAACATGGTTAAGGAGATCTGGGAGGGTACTACTTAGCCATGTTCTCTAGTGAAATATGTCCTCGAGAGCAGAGAACGGATGTTGAAGAGCTTGGAGTTGGCTGATCGGAATCTGGTGGGATCCCAGGCCCTAATGAAGGACAGGTACGATGAGAAGGTGAAACTCCGGGAGTTTCAGGTGGGTCAGGAGGTGTTGATCTTGCTACCTTTGGTGGGTCATCCCTTATCTGCTAAGTACACTGGTCCTTATAGGGTGGTGGAGAAGATCTCAGATCTTGACTACCTGGTGGCCACTCCAGACAGAAGGAAGAGAAATCAGTTGTGCCACGTAAATCTGATTAAGGAGTATGTGAGGCGCCCCCCTGAGCCTCTCACTGTCCCGGTGATGAATTGCAGCGGTCAAGGTGGAGAAGGAGGAAAGGACTGTCATGCTCAGGTGGAGGATAACTGGGATTGTCATGTCTCCGCAGACCAGTGGGCGGGGAACTCGAGACAGGTGGCTCACGAGGCTCTAGAGCACCTGCCTGAGCAACAGTGTGTAGCCGTGCAGCACCTGTTCGATTTATACCCTGCTGTGTTTGCGGAGCACCCAGGCCTCACAACTCATGCGGTGCATGATGTGGATGTATATCACCCACCCTTTAAATCGGTGCCATACCGAGTCCCTCCTATCAAACTCCCAGCACTCAGGGACGAGTTAGCGTATATGTTGGATCGGGGCCTGATAGAAAAGGGTGAAGTTAGGTGGACATCTCCCGTCACTCTGCAGCCCAAGTCTGATGGGAAAGTTCGTTTTTGTATTGATTTCCGGCGGTTAAACGGTTTAATCCCCACAAATGCTTACCCCCTTCCTCGTGTGGATGACAGTGTCGACAAGATCGGAAAGGCACAGTATTTGACCAAGGTAGACCTAGTGAAAGGTTACTGGCAAGTGCCGCTGTCGGAGCGAGCGAAGGAGGTTTGCGGGTTTGTGGTGGATGGTAACGTCATGCCCTATGGACTCAAGAATGCACCAGCGACTTTCCAGAATCTGATGAATGATATAGTAGCAGAAATACCTAACTGTACTGTGTATTTAGACGACGTGATAATTTATGACGATGACTTTGAAAGTCACTGTGCACACATTGAAGCCTTGTTTAACAAGCTTAGTGAAGCGGGATTGGTGGTGAATTTGGGAAAGTGTGACTTTGTAAGGGCAACTGTGCAGTATCTAGGATTTGTGGTCGGGAGAGGCCAGGTTTGCCCTCCTCAGAATAAGATACAGGCTATCAATCAGTTCCCTAGACTGACCACCAAGTGGCAGATAATGAGGTTTTTGGACATGATCGGGTACTATCACCGCTTCATTCAAGGATATTCAACTGTGTTAGCACCTCTGACTGACTTATTAGCGAAGGATAAGAAGTTTCTGTGGGCGCCGGAGTGTGAAAAGGCATTTTCCCTTGTTAAACACCTTTTATGCACTCATTCATTACTCAGGGCCCCAGACTTCGACAGGCCGTTTCAGTTGGCAACTGATGCCAGCGGGGTTGGGGTTGGTGCCGTCTTGATGCAGACAGACGAAGAGGGCCTGGAACACCCAGTAAGTTTTTTCTCCAAAAAGTTTAATTCGGCCCAGAAGAATTACTCAGTGGTGGAGAAAGAATTACTGGCGATAGTGCTGGCGCTCAGGCACTTCGAGGTGCATGTTCCGGCCTATGGACCAGTCGTGGTAGTGTATACTGATCACCACCCTCTTAAATTTCTCAATCAGTTTCACAATCGGAATATGAGACTGACACGGTGGTCGTTGATGTTACAGGAGTACAATTTAGACATTCGCCATATTGCCGGTAGTGATAACGTGATTGCTGATTGTTTATCGAGGGTGGAGGATCCGAGTTAGGCTACCACAGGTGTGTGGGTTTGTGTGGAGTAAAATTGGCTTGCCCCTGTAGTGCAGCCGCCATAAACATATTAAAATGAAAAATTCTATAAAAACTCTTTCTTTAACCTAACAAGTGCGCATGGGGGTAATTAGACACCTCTCCCTGTGCGCATGTATTTGAGGTGTTTCCGTCACTAAAATATTCATTGTACCATTAATAGCATTAATACTTATCCATACGCGCCTATTATGGGTTGATTATAAAGGTATTAACCTGAAACAACAATAAAACGAGTGAAAACAGCGTTTGGATGGTCAAAATCGGAGATATAGCCCGAGATTGTATAATGTATGGGTGAGGCAAGCTGCTTTCCCGCCAATTTCCCCCAAGGCCACTGAGACACAGTCGATCGATACTCTCTCTCTCTCTCTTGCACTCGCTTGCCATCAGTGATGACAACGCCCTGCTTGCAACTCGGTAATGTTAGCACGAAAATATACCTCAGAATAAGGGAATAACAGGGAAAATAGGTGATTACTGAAGGAGAGGAGGAAAGTGGGGAAGGAGGGGAGGTAGAGGACTGAGATTTTGCATGGCCCAGGGGCCAAACATTTATTATTTTTTTTTTTTCGATGTCAAAAGTTGATTTTTTTTTTCTCTGACTCTTACGAGTCTTCCCGCAGTCCGCCGGGGGAACTCTTAAGAGTCTCCCCGCAGTTCCCGGTTAATAGTTAAATTTTTAAAGTATGTTATAGCTGAAGTTCTGAGTCGAACCAGTACTTCTCTCAGATGGCTGGGCTAGTAGAAGCTCGCTCTAGGAGCATAGCAGTATGAATTAAGCTATTGTGTTGGGAGGGGTTTTAATTTTGTTGATGAGAACTGAGCTTTGCCTTTCTTTGTCGCGAAGTGGTTAGGGGTGGCGAGTCTTATCGGGGTTCTGCTTGTCAGATATGGAGCTCATGGTTGAGCGTCTAATATCTTGGGTGGGGTGTGATGCCTGCAGCTTAGCAGAACGCCACGTGGGCTCAGCCACTCGCTTAGGCCACTCGCTAACACTCGCCAGGGCAATGAATTTGGCTACAGTCTATCTAAAATGTTGTACTTTCTTTCTTGTGAATCGTCATGTCACGGGCAGTATAGAAGTGGTCTTTATTTTTGTCTGTGACAATGCATTATATTTTATATCATCAGTTATAAGTTTAATGTATAAGACTGAATGATACAGCTAGAGAGTGTGAGTGAGTAAGTGCAGGAGGCAGAGGGTTGTGCGCGTAGTGTTACGCGTTGTCTCGGTGACATCATGCCACGGCCGGGCCCTCTGAGTGGCTGGCCGCTTTGCCGCCCTTCTGCCGCAGCAGAAGGTAGTTCCCCCGCACTCCTTGCTGCCTTTGTGCCTTCCTTGCTCAGAGCTTGCTTGACCAGCATAACCTATACATCTCCCTTGCCATCTGTCCCCGACTTCCACCTATAGAACACTTTCTCTCTCTCTCAACTTCTCACCTCTTATTCTTCTAATCTATTTAACATCATAACTCCCTTTTGGTTCTGCACGATTTCATATATCGGCCATCGTATTATATGCTGAAGCTCTCAGATATTTCATGTTTAGTTAGACATTTTGGAGGGGTTAACATTTTGTCTGTAGAGGTTCGACACACTCGCGGTGTCTCCCTACCTATTTCTTGGTTGTCTGCTGGGCTATTTAATGCTAGACTGGGGTGAGGCTATTGATGTTGTGATTTCCGATGTGTACCAGGTTTTGTTGAACTTGTACAATCGCAACGGATGCGTGGGAAGCCTAGGTTGTCTTTCTGACTGTGTACCTTGTGAGTTCAGCACTGTGTTGCGAGTGAGGGCTTTTGCCTCTGCCACCCAACACTGTGCTAACTCGTTTTGCTTTAACTTGAAGAGGGTCGCCAGGAGAGAACCAGATACTAGCGATCTGGATCTCTCAAGAGAGCACCCCGTCATTTAACGTAATTTGGCCGTACAGTCTTAGGACCTCGCTAGGCTACGAGCCGCTTGCTCAGCCATTGTTTCCTAGCCTACGACATCCCAGCTAGACTTTATTCGCCTAGCAGACACCCGATTAGGATTATAAACTCTTATGTTATGTATGCAGCATTTTTATTCACGTTGATTGTAAGCCTTGGTTGTTGTTGAGGTGCACAACCTGAGCAGGCTTTTGCGTTGCCTGAGGAAGTACTTCTTTTGTTGTTGGAGATAATACTATTGCGCAGTTATCATTATTCCCGTGCCAGTTAACACTGTATGTCCCTACACTTATCATATCTTGTTCCTGCTTTATATAACAGTTCAAAATCCGATTCGATCATCTTAGCAGCATCAGACTTTCTTCAGAAGATTCCTGTTCGATGCTTTAGGACTTCCATTCACTTTCTTTAATATAGGAGTGACAGTTTAGTTTTGTTTAGAGTAACTTTAATTATACCTTCTTCTTGTTTGCATTAAATCATTCCAGTGATTTAATTAAGCTCTCTATCTTTTTCCTTGTATACATTATTAACGTAATTGTATGTTGTTGTGATCAGGCTGTATCAGAGATCATCAGCCTGTAGTAGTAGTGCATTTATACCGAGTTAGAGGATACCCCGCAATCGCAGATTTAACTCTGGAGGGTATAGGTGTTTTTGTGCACCGGCATTATAAGTTCGAGGGTTGGATCTAGTGTTACCGTTGTGGCTGTGTGCCTTTCTAGTCCAATGATTAAAGAGCCCTTGTTTTATACGAGTCCCGGTCGTAACAACCTCAAATGAGATGATAGTGATTATTCTTAGACAGAAGCTTCCACTGGCAATACTGGATAAGGTTAGGTCATTTGACCTGGGTGAGTTTAAAACCTCATTCAGTAAAGAAATTAGCATTTTGCAATTGAACAGTGGGAGATCCTTAAGTCAGTTGGGTGGGGGTGAATCATTAGATCTGAGGGGGATAGTTAGCATGACAGTGGGCACCAAGGGAAAAAAGGAAGGTTCACACGAGAAACCACAAGCTGTATGTAAACTATGAAACAGCGATAAGCATAAGTGGAGTTTTTGTGGGAAATTCCAGACAAATGAAGCTAAAATTGCACAAGCTAAAAGGTTAAAGCTATGTGTAGGTTGTCTGGGTAAAGATCATGGCAAACAAGGACAATGCACTGTCAGCTATTTAAGACCTTGCCGTCACTGTAAAGGACATCACTTTGATAAGTTGTGTCCTGCAGTTGACAAGGGTAAGGATAATAAGTCAGAGGGTACTACAACATTGACACTGGGTAGCGTGATGGACACCACTACTTTACCCACTATAAAGATGCCCATGGAGAGTAGTGACAGTGATACTGTTTGTCGGGTACTGCTAGACCAAGGGTCCCAACGGTCTTTTATTAACAGGGCCGTTTTAAAGGGATTAAAGCATAGTATCGTGGGGGCTGAGACTCTACGATTGCAGGGCTTTACGGGAGTTACCGACAAACAGGAATATGAGGTAGCAGAGGTTTCTTATATCTACCGTAGGCAAAGATACTTCATAAAATGTATCGTAGTAGACATTCTACCGGAATATAAGTCTGTGGGGGTGATGAAAGTAGGACAAGTCCTGCGCCACAAAGGTATTCATCTGTCAGACCCCGTGGGAGATCTATCAGAGGTGCATATTCTGCTCGGTGTTGATTATTATTATGATATAGTATACCCAGGGTTTAAGAAGATGTGTGGAGTAATACTAATCCCCACTAAATTTGGCTATTGTATGAGCGGAAAGGTACATACAACCCAATAAATGTCCTGGTCGACACGGTTTCTATACTGCGGTTGAATATAACCGCGGCAGAAGAGTTGGTGGATAATGAAACCAAACCTAGTGACCCTAAAGTAACTGCCGAGTTCGACCTGGAACGGTTGTGGAAATTGGATCACATAGGTATAAATCCTATGGAGACTGACTATGACTCGGAAATCGCGATTAAAAAGTTTGAGGACTCTGTGAGCTATTGTGCCGCAGAAAAGCAATATGAAGTTAGTTTACCTTGGAGGTCGGAAGAGATAAGCCTGCCCACCAACTACGGTTTGGCGTTGGGTCACCTGCACGCACTACAGCGGAAGTTGGCTAGTGAGCCAAGCACTTGCAAGGCGTACGATGACGCATTTCGCAGTTACCTGGACGTCACCACGCCAATAAGGGTGGTGTACGACTGCTCGGCCCGACAAGGTAATAATCCCAGCCTAAATGATTGCCTTTTGACAGGACCATCACTAGTGTCCGATTTGGCACAGCAACTACTAAGGTTTAGGCTGGGACAGTTCGCTTTTACAAGCGACATAGAGATAGCTTTTTTAATGGTAAAGCTAAATGAGGCTGATAGGGACGTTACTCGGTTTCTCTGGTTCCAGAACATCAACAACCCCGAAGGCCCGGTAGTCACCTATCAATTTAGGGTTGTCCTCTTTGGTGCTACATGCTCCTAATTTTTGCTTAACACCACCATCAAGAAGCATCTGTCCGACACTGTAGAGGACACAGAAAAACTCTCTCGCGGTCTGTATATAGATCATTTGCAGGGGTCTAGCGACGATCAGGATGATCTGCTACAAACCTACTGGCAAGCCCGTAGGTTATTTACAGAGGCACAGCTGCACCTTCGCGAGTGGGTTACTAATAGTGAATCTCTGCAGTGTCTTATTCAGATGGACGGGACGGTGTCTCATGACCAGGAAGAGACCAGAAATTTGGGAATGAACTGGCAACCAAACCAAGACACACTAACCTATCAAACAAAATCTTTTACTCAGCAGGTGCAGACGCATACAAAAAGGAGCTTGTTGAGCAAAGTTTCGCGATTTTTTGATGCCTTGGGTTTAGCATTACCCGTTACAATAAGAGCTCGGATTCTGATGCAGGAAGTTTGGAGACGTAACATACGATGGGATGATAACTTATCCGAAGATCTAAACAATCAAGGTGTATCGTTGTTAAAAGAGTATGACATCCTGTGTACTATACAGTTACCTCGTAAAGTGGCAGCATTCGGCGATGTTACTTTGCACGCATTCTGTGATGCCAGTGCCACTGCATACGGGGTTGCTATCTATGTCGTTACTTCATTTGGGGTATATTTGGTTACCGCCCGGGCTAAAGTAGCACCGGTAAAAAGGGTTACTATCCCCAAAATAGAATTGACTGCCATGCTGCTTCTAGGACGTCTGGTGTCTTATGTACGCACAGCATACGAGAAGGAACTAAGCATAATTGCCATTCAGGTATGGTGTGATAGTCAAATAGCACTGTACTGGGTTCATAGCAAAAAGTCTCTGCCCGTGTATGTGCGAAATAGGGTTGATGAAATTCGGTCCCTACTACCAGATGTCGCTTACCACTATGTTAATACAAAGGATAACCCCAGTGATCTTATAACTAGGGGAGTTACAGCAACCCAGATAGTAAAGTCCGAATTATGGTGGCATGGTCCATCGTGGCTGCTCCATGAAAAAGAATGGACGGAATGGGAAGCTGATAGGGGGGGAACTTCTGCCATTGGAAACCGTGACAGTCGCAACCCAACCGAAAGACACACCGAGTCCGATAGTTGAGTGGGAAAGGGTCGGTGACTACAATAAATTAGTCAGGGTGGTAGCCTGGGTGCTGCGATTTATATCCAACACCAAAAGTAAAGTAGAAGGCACACACTGCAATATGGGTCACATCATCAACGTTGATGAATTTAAAGCAGCTGAAGTAACAATGATTAAATTGGTTCAAGCAGAAACCTTTTTCCAAGAATTAGAATCTTTAAGAAGCTCTGACAGGTTGAAAATACCTAACTTAGTGCGTCAACTGAGGTTGCACTTGGATAGTGACCTCATTTAGGTGTGAGGGACGCCTGAAGTGGTCGGGTGTAAAGGACTCCACGAACAATCCCATCCTTATGCCATCACAACATCATGTCACATATTTGTTGGTAAAACGTACACATGAAGAAGTTAAACACTATGGTGTCCATCATATTATATCGAATTTGCGTCTCCGATGGTGGATCCCAAGGATTCGACAAGTAGCTCGATATATAGTGAAGTATTGTGTGATATGCCAAAGACTGAAAGGTAAACCTTATGTGACTGGACCAGTTCCGCCTTTACCAGAATTCCGCGTGAAACATGTAGAACCCTTTCAATCAGTGGGGTTGGATTACACTGGAGCATTAACCCACTGAGCCCCAGCTAGTTATAAATAAATGTACCACCAGGGACCAGCAGGTTTTGAAGAAAAAAAATGTTTCCAGAAACAATAGCGAATGGGTTAGGAATGAAGGACCGCCCCAAAAAAACGATCAAAAAGGTCAAAAAGGGGTCCTACGGAGCCCTCGAAAGTCGATTTTACAATAGTAAAAAATTGAAGGCAAAAATACCCAAAAAACATGTTTTTGCGCACTCACGCGCACGCGGTTGGACTTTGAGAGTTTTAGCGGCTCGCTTGGTGTAGTGACTAGCGTCTCGGACTTCCACCCAGAAGGCCCGGGTTCGCGCCCACGCTCGGCGCATTAAAGATTTTTCACAAGCACTGAGTCGTTACCATCCCTCATGAGCAAAGGGATGGGGTAGTAGTACAGGACCCCAATGGAAATACGCCTAATCGGCCTTATTGAGCTATCCTTAGCTAGCTTAGCATGCACTAGCTTTAAGAACTATTATTATTATTATTATTATAACCATCGGCATGGTTGCGTGGGATACTTACACAGTTCCCATACAAATCTGAGCCCTCTAGGTGCCATAGGACCGGAGTAATTAAACCCCGACGACATTTGTGCGTCGTGGGGTTTAGCGTTACATACATTACCGACGACACGTTGTCATCGCTGGTACTCAGAGGGTTAAAGACGAAAGAACATGAAAAGGTCTATATCTTATTGTTTACTTGTGCAACGTCTCGAGCGGTGCACCTAGAATTGTGTGACAATATGTCTTGTGAAGAATTCATGCTGGCGTTTAGGAGGTTTTGTGCCCGTAGATCGTTCCTTCAACTTGTGCTGAGTGACAATGTTCCCATGTTTACTCAAGCATCTAGATACCTCAAGAATTTGAGCGATGATCCAACGGTCATTGCTTTTATGGGAGAAAGAAAGTACGAATGGAGGTTCATCCCAGTGAAGGCACCTTGGTTTGGTGGAATGTGGGAACGGTGTGTAGGTATAGTCAAATCAGGACTTAGAGCCGTAGTAGGACGTGCTTTATTGAAGAAAAGTGAGTTGATGACAGTCCTCACTGAGATAGAAGCAGTTTTTAATGACCGCCCACTTACTTATGTTTACACCGACCTACAAGAACCACTGCCACTGACGCCAGCGCACTTACTCTACGGTCGACCATTGACTGGATTTCCATCCAATTTTCATTCACTTGTGGAGCTAGAGGATCCTTCTTTGTATACTGAAGCGGCTGTATCCCGGCGGTACCAGTAGGCTACATATCTAAGATTATCAAGGATTTTAGAAAAAGGTGGGTTCACGAGTATCTACTATCTCTGAGAAAAAGGAATTCTCGACCCACAGGTAAACCTTCGGTACCCTCGGTTAGTGATGTGGTTTTGATCCATGACGAAGGTCCTCGCATGCACTGGAAGTTGGGCCGTGTGCTAGAAGTGTACAAGGGGGGTGATTCAGTGGAGCGAGTAGCGCTGTTACGGACTGCTAATGGGACCACTGTTCGTCCTATCGCACGTTTATATGCCTTGGAGCTTGACTCTGCATCACAATCCAATGCTCCGCCTGATACTGCTGGATCCGAGGATTCTATACAGGCTGATCCACCACTATTGACTGGTGATCAACCTCAGATCGGGACTCATCCTAGACGTGCTGCTGACTGCGCCATCAACATGTGGCGTTAAAGGATAGCCTCTGGGCAACTGTAGGTTAAGGTGGGGTTCAGGTTCTTTTGTGGGGGGGGGAGTGTATCGTGGAAATCACGATAGTTAGGCTATAACGGTTATTCCTAGGTGTTTAAGTTAGGAATGACATGTCGTCTGGCACGGTAGACCAGATGGTGGAAAAATATCATACCGTGATTATCGTAATTATTATGTTCTATCCAACAACCTTGCAACTCTACTCCTAAAATCGATTAATGAAATTTAACACACACATGTGGCAGTCCGTGGATTCGAACCCAGGACGCTCACACCGAAAATCAACACCTTATGCATTGCACCACGAAGACAGTACCTTAGACAATCGTATCATCAGTGCGGTACGATATTTTTCCTGGAGCCGGCAGCATTCTGCTGGTGGCCGTGCTGGGCAGAGTTGCCAAGTCTGCGACTTTGTCGCACAATTGGGCGGCTTTTGGAGAGGATGTGCGACAAATTTCGAGGGGTTGCGCCTTGATTTTTGGGCGACTTTGACTAGAATGTGCGACTTTTTGGGCGATTTTGTATATTTCGTATTTTCGGCATAAAAATTCGTATTTTCGTTTACATTTTCATTAATTAATTATATATAAATGCGCCAATGGTATCAAAATCATATCTATCTAATAAACATGAAATATAGCCTACCATGATGAGGATGAAAATAGGTAGCCTACATAAACTATCTGCTAGCCGTGAGGCAGGCCGCAGGGGACTATGGGACTATAGTCGAACAGGGGAAACTAAGTTTTTTGTGCTATGTGGAATTGGTCGATATTGGCTTGTTCTCTGATCTGGCTTCTTAAGACCGTGGGCGGGACTATACAGCAATTAGCATGCACCTGTTAAAGGTTGGGGGGACTTAGGGAGGGTCCAGAATTCATATTGTTATGTCCTGGGATATATAAACACTGGGCTCTTTCTATTGGACTAGGTATGCGGCAACAAGCAACAACGGAAAACGCTAGATCCCACCCTTATCTATAAACCCAGGCAACAAACCACCCTAAACCGTCAAGAGTCCTGCCTGGACAACAAGGTATCCTATGACTCGGTTACAGGGTGCACGCACTATAGGCTGCTGATAGTCAAGCAGGCTATATAAAAGATCACACAATTAAGTTGACTTAAAGCTTCAAGGAAAAGATAGATAACGGAATTAAATTGCAGAAACAATTTAATAACAAACTAGAAGAAAGTACATTTAACGTTACGTTAATTAATACAACTAATCACCCCTGCGTGAAAGAAGGTGAAAGCAAACAGTCCTCAAAACATCGTACAGGTAGACAAGATGCAGGTTTCTAAACTGCATGCGGCTACTGTAGGATATGATGCTTAGCAAAGAAAGTAAGTTACGGATTTAGAGAACTCTTATCTCATAAGCAGGAATAAATACTAGTGATAGGCCATACAGTGTATAATGGCATAGGTATAATTAAATAAAGGCAGCAACTCGCAACATAACCACATACAAGTGTGCTTCTCACTCTTAGTCAGGCAAGCATGCTCGGACAGAGTCTCTAAGCCACACCCTGACTCACAATGCTCACAAAGACGGTAAACTGTGGCACAATAACAAGCATACAGATATAATAAACCACCAGCTGTTAATCTGCCAGGCGGCAGAGGTCTAGCCGGAAGGATATAGGCTTCGGATACTCGGGCTGAGCCACCTGCTCTAGCCTAGGGACGTTCCCAAGTCTGTGCGCCAAATTACTCTAATTGAAAGGGTGCTCTCTTGAGAGACTCAGATCCCAAGTATCTGACTCTCTCCTGGCGACCCCAAAACAAACGCAAGACGTGCTAGCGCAGTGCCGAGTGGACTAGGCAAGAGCCCTCACACAACACAACACTAGACACACAGGCACACAGACAAGAAAATGCCCCCAGACTCCCACGGGTATCCTAGTAAAGTCGTGCAGGTCCACAGGACTTGCACCAGCAGACTTTACTTAAAGGATCGCAAAAAGCCTCCCCTCCGGTCTAGCCCCTGCTCACCTGCCACAAGAACACACTAGCAAGCATGAAACCACCAAATATGAGACAACAAAAAAGCTTCCTAGGTCTCATTAACAATTATATCTCTGCATAAGGCCCAAAATCCTATCTAGTTATCTGAGAGCTCGTCGTTAATACAATGATAGATATAAGGTCTATCAAGGGGATGGGGTAATTAAATAGACTGGTGAAGTAGTGGAAAGAAGGTATACAAAGTAAGAGAGAAAGTTTCTAAGTGGGGTTGAGAGGGATAGATATCAAGGGGGTCCGAAGGGTACGACAGTGAGGTGAGCTCTAAGTCTTGAATCTGTCTGGACCCCACCCTAGGCATGCAAAATACATCCCATGCTTGGCAACACTCAACACCGTTGCCGGGTCAAAATCCTCTACCCCTAGCGTGAGTCGAAACTAAGCCTAAAATCAAATACACGTGGCAACATCAGGCTCGTCCCAAGCTAGTCTATTCCGCGCCCGCGCAAAGCAACGTCCCCCAGCCGGCCTCTCTCTCCCGCTCGTCTCCTCCCACTCTCACTAGACTTACACCTTATATATTATAATGAAACAATCAACTATCGAGAATAAAATATACTAAGATGTGTTGGTTAAGAATAAGGGCAGCTTCAAGCTGTGAAACAACATAAGAATATCCCAGACATTAGTTACATTGTCGTAGGGCTATATACTATGGAAAAGCCGGCCGGCCGGCTGCCGCCAGCCGGTTTCGAAACGGCTGGGCAGCCGACACTCGCGCATGCCCGCACGTGGCTACTATGCAGGAGCGTCA
This sequence comes from Paralithodes platypus, assembly GCA_032716605.1. Lineage (NCBI taxonomy): Eukaryota > Metazoa > Arthropoda > Malacostraca > Decapoda > Lithodidae > Paralithodes > Paralithodes platypus. Next base: position 31,454,485 of record CM064483.1, on the reverse strand, counting down.
CACCTCCCCCAAGATATAAGACACTTGACTAAGTTCTTCATATCTAACAGAAAGCTTCTCATAGTACCACACACTGTTGCGACACAAGGCACTATATATAAAAAAAATAAAGACTGTTGCACTCCACCGAGCAAGTTCAACTAACTTAGCGACAATAAGCGAAAACATTCAACTTAGATACTGCTACAACATCTTATACAAAATTCTACACGTTATAAAAATAAAGAGTTTTTATAAGGTTTTTTTGCTTTTTTAATTTGTTTTTTTATCGGCTGAACTACAGTGACAGCCTATTTTCCTCCACTCTCAACACACACTGACTGAACGGCGAGGGTTCTCCTGCAAACAAACCCTCCCGTGACCAACAATCAGCCAAAACATTATCAGTGCCCTTAGCATGCCACACATCCAACTTGTGTCCCGGCAGCAAAACAACACCTGGCACTGATAAACTGCCCAGTTCATCACAAGACTGGCATTTCTCTTCGCTCTTTCTGGCAACGGGGCCTGCCAATAACCTTTCACTAGTTCTACCTTCGTGATAGGCGATGCAGCCCTGAGGCAGTCTATGGTGTCGTCAACTCTCGATAAGGTATAGGCGTCTGTCAGGGATAATGCACACACACTCTCGCAATCAACACACTCACTGATCTTGCCACTTAACACAGGTTGCAAAGTTACAGGCAACGACCACTCACGACATTCCTTATCCCTCAGACCCTTCGTCAACATGTAATCCAGCTCTGCTTGCACCACAGGCTGTCGAGCAGGATTTATTCAGTAGGGAATTAAACTGAGCCTTGCACTATCTCCAGCCTGCATGTCGGATTCTACCCCGTACATCAGGCCTGGAGAAGCAACAAACATGCGGATGCACTGCCACAGCCTAGTAAACAACTTATCTCGCAGAATAACAATCCTAGTGCCCTTCCACAACCCAGCCGAGACCGCAGCTTCTAACCTGTAGTCTCCCTCCTTCTCCACCTTCGTCCCTAGAACAGCCAGGTCATGAGAGGGACAATCAGTACCACCTGTGCAGTCACTCCCATAGTTCATTATTGCTAAGGCTTCCCCGCCGATACCGTACATGCACCCCCCCGCATTCCTTACGACTACATCTGCCTGCGCAGCATCACCGCTTTTAGCGACATGGCCAGATACAGTCGGTCTATGGTAGGGCTGTTGCAATTGACTAGAGCAGCATTGGGAGGCTATGCGACGACTGGGCACTTCTATGCCACAGCCAACCTCACCAATCTGCTCAAAGTCCTCCTTTTGACCACCACCCTTGGCAGCCATGGGCCGACCCTGACCTGGCAACCATGCCAAAGCCTCGTCGCCCACCTTGAACCACCGAAACAACGAGGCTAACGGTCTTTCAACATCCACGTGACCTGCCCGCGGAACATCTTGCACCGCCCGAGTTGTGAGGCTCAGGGGCTCGACACGACCAGTGGGGTATGAACCGAGCTGGTGCTGGAGCGCTGCACACTGCTGCTCAGGCAGGTGCTCTAGCGCTTCCACAGCCACCAGACTCGTGTCCCCCGCCCATTACATTGAGCGTATTTATTAATACCAATGTTTTCATGACATGACAATCCCTACTCTCCTCCACCTGTGCCCTACTGCCCCCCTCTCCTTCTCCACCTTGGCCGCGGCAGACCAACGCAGGGACAGTAGGCTGCTCAGGTGGTTGCCTCACAAACTCCTCCAACAGGTTCACATGACATGTTTCCCCGTCCTCGTGTTTGATCTCGACAGCACCATTACCACACTTCTGAACTTCCGGATCCTCCAACTGCAGTTTACAAATATCTGAGGGAACCAACCTGTCTAGATGCTTCCGAAGCAACCCAAGTCCTCCCCCAATATCAAACTGAGCAACCCTTTTTTCTCTCCGTGTGTAACGTTGCTGCCTCGGAGTCTCTTCCTGCCCTACCTCCTCACTAGCTGTGACAGGTCCTGGGGCCTCTCCAGACTCTAACATAGGTGCCAATAATGAGTCACCAAGAAACACTGCCGGCTCAAAACTCTCCAATTGACCAACACTTCCCGTTTTCTTGTGACCTTTCCTTTGATAGACTGAGGTGGTGGCTGCAAGGCTCCGGATGTCTGAGAACGCGTCACAACACTCGCCATGGTTTGTACGCTACACTTCTCAACCAACTCCTGTTCCTCCCTACTAACGTCGGCCGCCTTCTCGGCAACGACCAAGGGTGAAACCTTAGAAGCAGGCACTGCAAAGTCGTTGCCGAGGAGGAGGTCGACGCCCCCAACAGGCAAGTTCTCTACAATTCCGACATCCAGCTCCTTCGCCACACCACCCACCTCTAGCTCCATCCGCACCAGCGGGTAGGACTTCGTAGCATTGATCCCCTGAACTACCACCACCCGAGCAGCGTTAATCGGTCTACCAGTAAAGTTCCTTAACAAGGTCTGAGAAGCCCCAGTATCACGCAATAGCTTAACTCCTCGCCTTTCGCCAGCCCACCTCACAAAACCATGCCCTCTATGACCCCCAAAGACGTCGCGGACAGGGTTCGAGCCTTCCGGACTCTTGAAAACAGGCTGTGTCCCAACCTCTGACGAACTACCCTTGGCAAACTCAGAAGATATAGGCGACACCCCTATGCTGCGGGCCAATGACACAACCTTGTTTGGTGGCTTGTTCGGACAAGCATTTGCAAAGTGACCCTCCTTGTGACATGCAAAGCACTCTTTACTCTTTGGATTCCCTTGGGAGTGGGAGGTACCATTAGACTTCTTATACGGGACGGTATTTGGTTTATGTTCAGTTTTATTGTCAGTGCTACATGGTTTTGTGTATTTATGTGTATCAAAATTCTTGGGAGGGGGAGGGGTACGATCCTTTGCACCCGACTCACTCCTAGCTGCTGCTTCGCACCCTCGAATTAATGACAGTCGGAGGTCAGCCATTTCTGCTGCCTCCTGGAGAGTTCTAGGATTTTTTTCCTTTATATTTAATGTTAAGTCCCCGCCTGTGCACTTAAAGAACTGCTCCAAGAGAATCAGCTCACTCAACTCCTCAAAAGTAGCTGCCCTCTCAGAATGCAGCCAATGTCGTAGTGCATCAGACAAGTCCCGGGCGTGTTCTAGGAAGGTACTATCCTTGCCCTTAGTAACACCCCGAAACTTCAAGCGGTAAGTTTCTGGTTGGAACTCATAGGCCCGTAGCACAGCCTTCTTTAGCTCATCATAAACTACACAGGACTCTAAAGGTAGTGCATCATACGCTTTTAGCCCCTTTCCTAGGAGTCTTGATGAAACTAATGCTGCCCACTTTTCCTGAGGCCACTGGTGTTCCTGACACTTCTTCTCAAATCGCATAAAAAACTCAGTCACACATGATTCATCGAACACAGGAACTAGTTTAAGCAGGTGCGACAATGATTGACCCCCAATATTTCGCCCTGTTACCTCCACTCGAGATCTCTGCAGCTCCCTGTCAGCCCGATACCTAGTAGATTCTGCCTGCAGTTCAGCCTCTCGTATAGCTGTTCTCTCTGCAGCCTCAGCCTGAGCTCTAGCAGCCTCAACCTGAACTCTAACCTGTCTTTCGGCAGCCTCAACCTGAGCTCTAGCAACCTCAACCTTGGCCATCTCAAGCCGAAACAACAAATCTGGAGTCAACCCTTGAGGAAGGGAAGGTGCATTTAATGGAGAGGGTCCCTGTGATTGAATTCCACGCTGCCATTGACCATCAACTTGGGGGTATGTACTAAATTCAGGCACCCTGACGTGTGATATGGGGGTAGAGTGGAGGGGGGGCTGGGGACCGGGGCCCCCAGTCGCCTCTCCACCCAGGTCTCTCCCTTCTAAACCCAATATCAAAGTCCTCAGCTGATCTTTCCTCATGCCACTTAAACCCTGGTGACCCTGAAGACCTGCCACACACTTTAAGCCATACTTATTCAGCTTCAACACCCTGGCAGCGGTAAGGGGCACCTCTAAAAATCTTCTAGCACCCTCCTCGCTATCGACTAGCCACTCCACAGGTCTTTCTCCCTCCGAGCCCGTATCGTGACCTGACCCACCACTGTGTTCTGATGTATTAGACATGTTTGTGCACTGCAGTAATTATCACGGTTATAGAATGTGCCTTATCTCCTATGCAAGTATGTATATACTAATGTTATTTAAAGTCTTTAATGTGTTATATTGGTTGCTCCAAAAAAAAAACTATGTCCACTGTATTCCTCTAATCATAAGGAATCTCAAAACAAATGACCACTATATTCCTTTGTTCAGTAAATCCTATGCAAGGTCGCCATTTGTTACATCCTGGGATATATAAACACTGGGCTCTTTCTATTGGACTAGGTATGCGGCAACAAGCAACAACGGAAAACGCTAGATCCCACCCTTATCTATAAACCCAGGCAACAAACCACCCTAAACCGTCAAGAGTCCTGCCTGGACAACAAGGTATCCTATGACTCGGTTACAGGGTACACACACTATAGACTGCTGATAGTCAAGCAGGCTATATAAAAGATCACACAATTAAGTTGACTTAAAGCTTCAAGGAAAAGATAGATAACGGAATTAAATTGCAGAAACAATTTAATAACAAACTAGAAGAAAGTACATTTAACGTTACGTTAATTAATACAACTAATCACCCCTGCGTGAAAGAAGGTGAAAGCAAACAGTCCTCAAAACATCGTACAGGTAGACAAGATGCAGGTTTCTAAACTGCATGCGGCTACTGTAGGATCTGATGCTTAGCAAAGAAAGTAAGTTACGGATTTAGATAACTCTTATCTCATAAGCAGGAATAAATACTAGTGATAGGCCATACAGTGTATAATGGCATAGGTATAATTAAATAAAGGCAGCAACTCGCAACATAACCACATACAGGTGTGCTTTTCACTCTTAGTCAGGCAAGCATGCTCGGACAGAGTCTCTAAGCCACACCCTGACTCACAATGCTCACAAAGACGGTAAACTGAGGCACAATAACAAGCATACAGATATAATAAACCACTAGCTGTTAATCTGCCAGGCGGCAGAGGTCTAGCCGGAAGGATATAGGCTTCGGATACTCGGGCTGAGCCACCTGCTCTAGCCTAGGGACGTTCCCAAGTCTGTGCGCCAAATTACTCTAATTGAAAGGGTGCTCTCTTGAGAGACTCAGATCCCAAGTATCTGACTCTCTCCTGGCGACCCCAAAACAAACGCAAGACGTGCTAGCGCAGTGCCGAGTGGACTAGGCAAGAGCCCTCACACAACACAACACTAGACACACAGGCATACAGACAAGAAAATGCCCCCAGACTCCCACGGGTATCCTAGTAAAGTCGTGCAGGTCCACAGGACTCGCACCAGCAGACTTTACTTAAAGGATCGCAAAAAGCCTCCCCTCCGGTCTAGCCCCTGCTCACCTGCCACAAGAACACACTAGCAAGCATGAAACCACCAAATATGAGACAACAAAAAAGCTTCCTAGGTCTCATTAACAATTATATCTCTGCATAAGGCCCAAAATCCTATCTAGTTATCTGAGAGCTCGTCGTTAATACAATGATAGATATAAGGTCTATCAAGGGGATGGGGTAATTAAATAGACTGGTGAAGTAGTGGAAAGAAGGTATACAAAGTAAGAGAGAAAGTTTCTAAGTGGGGTTGAGAGGGATAGATATCAAGGGGGTCCGAAGGGTACGACAGTGAGGTGAGCTCTAAGTCTTGAATCTGTCTGGACCCCACCCTAGGCATGCGAAATACATCCCATGCTTGGCAACACTCAACACCGTTGCCGGGTCAAAATCCTCTACCCCTAGCGTGAGTCGAAACTAAGCCTAAAATCAAATGCACGTGGCAACATCAGGCTCGTCCCAAGCTAGTCTATTCCGCGCCCGCGCAAAGCAACGTCCCCCAGCCGGCCTCTCTCTCCCGCTCGTCTCCTCCCACTCTCACTAGACTTACATCTTATATATTATAATGAAACAATCAACTATCGAGAATAAAATATACTAAGATGTGTTGGTTAAGAATAAGGGCAGCTTCAAGCTGTGAAACAACATAAGAATATCCCAGACATTAGTTACATTGTCGTAGGCTATATACTAAGGAAAAGCCGGCCGGCCGGCTGCCGCCAGCCGGTTTCGAAACGGCTGGGCAGCCGACACTCGCGCATGCCCGCACGTGGCTACTATGCAGGAGCGTCACAATATTAATTTAAAACAGTCCAAATCCTACTTCAACGAGGGAGAGAGAGAGTTACAAAGTATAGTTAATATCTCAATGACCTCGCTGGTCCATTTCGGGAGATGCTCAAAGTGGAAGGAGAGCTCGAGATTGCTTAGTGCAGCAGAGAGAGAAAAATAAGAACATATATACGAAAACGGGAGTCTGCAGAGAGCCTATTGTACCATCATGACAGATCCCTTTCACTCCCAACCCATCTCGAGAGAGAGAGAGATTGAATAGGCTACATTTCGTTTTAGAAAATATATAAATATAGGTACGGTAGGCCTATAGGTTAAGTATAATTGACCACTTGCGAGTTTCAGGCTACAAGGAAGTTGGAGCCATAGCCTAAGCATCGATATCAAACAGAAATACAATAATAATGTAGATTTCTAATGGATGAAAAGCATATAGAATTGGGTTTTATGTATTCATAGAAGCACTACAAACGCAATTTAGGTGATAATTTTGTTGATTATCAATGTTTATGGCTCCAACTTCCTTATAGCCTGAAACTCGCAAGTGGTCAATTATAGCCCTGTCATAAAAAAATAAAAAATAAAATAAAATAAAAATAAACAAAACTACAATAATATTTGTCAAGAAAAAGTGGGGTGAAAATGGTAAAAAAAACGAAGGGGTCGGGGGTAGGGGGTACTTTCGACGGATTGGGCGACTTTTGGGCGACTTTTTGGATGGAATTGGGCGAGAAGAGCAATTTGCTTGGAATCCGTGACTATTTTGTTCCTACCTTTTTCTCTCGATGGATTTGACAACCTGAACCATTTTATAGGAAAATTAGCTCCTATGCCCCTCTGAAAAATGACGGCTAACTCTGCTAGAGCCCAATATTCAAAATGGCCGCCAACGCCATCTTGAAAAACATGAAATGTAATATCTCTGGCATCAGATGAGCTACAAGGACGAATGAGGTGTCCTTTTTCACTAATTCTGGCATTACAAATACACTGGCATGGTTATTGTATTGTATTGTATTGTATATTGTATTGTTATTGTATTGTATTATACTAATTGTACATACTAATCTGCCACTTCACTGTCACTACATGATTCACTGTATGAGCCACTATCAGAATCACTGTCCTCACTTTCGCTGCTATCATCACTGTTGTTCTCTGCCTGCGGTGTATATCTAATATTATTTTTTTACTGTTTCAGATGGATCGCATGCCCATCTGATGAAAATCGCCGACTTGTGAAGTGACCGAAATAATGGATAATAGAAGAGAGAGTGAAGAGTTACCAGACAAGACATTAAATGAATACGAGTGCATTTTACTCTGTGGTAAGCGATGTACCGCAGATGATCGTTTGGAAAACATTACACCTGAGAAGTGGGAATCCATCCGGATAAAGTCTTTACAATGGAAAGAACTTGGTAAGTTTCAACATATACATGAAAATGTGGATTGGGAGAAAGGGTCACCACATGCATAGCACTTGTTACGCATCATTATCCAGCAAGCGCAAGCTCTCTCAAGCCGAAAAACGCAAACACAAATCCGAGGAACGTCTTGAAAGAGATGAAGCATCAGATCAACAATACCCTTCCCCAGAGGCCAGTGCACCTAAAAGGCTCCGCTCCAGTATGGGTGTCCTTCACGATAAGACTCTATGTGTGTGGTGCATGAAAGGGGCATACAAGAGTAGTGATCGTGACAAGCAGATTTTACTCCTATCTACAGTAGATGCCTGGACTAAATTCAAGTTACATACTGTCCGTCTGGAAGATGAGGTCATGAGATTGAGACTTGACACTCTGATTGCATCCATCCCAGATAGTCAAACAGCATTGGGGTTGGATATCTGCTACCATCGTGCGTGCTGGCGCAAATATGTAAGAGACCACAAGCCCCTTTCAGATGAAAGCACTCAACATCTGCAGCATGTAAACCTCTGAGAGGCCCAAGCTCTCTTCTTTCATCATATTCGTCAAGTCATCTTCAAAGACCATGAAATTCGCACACTGTAAGGCCTGCTGCAGGACTAGAAGCGCATTATCTCAAATCACGGACATAACTCAGTAGTAAAATCCAGCTACTTAAACAAAATTCTCGTCAATGAATTTGGGGAAGACATCGGATTTCATGAACGCATTCAAAAGAATGTAAGTGCACTGGTATATGATACAACAGCAGCAGGTACATACATCGAGGTGGCAATATCTTCATTGGGTGTGAGCAATGATCAGTTGGTGATGAATGTTGCGGCACGACTCAAAGAGCAAGTCATCAGGACAAATACTATTCCCTGGCTCCCATATATACACGAGTTGGAGAGAGAAGAAGACCTCAGTGAGCTCCTGCTGAAGCTGCTCACATGGCTGAAACACCCAAATAAGTCTGCAATTGATGACAGTCCATCCGTCCGATCGATTGCATCTATCCTCACAAGCTACATCACTGGAAAACGCACTGCATTTGAGATAAATCTCTCTGTCTTGCTACATGGACTGACCAAGAGTAGGGAGATAGTCGACATAATGCACAAAGATGGACTGGGCATCAGTTACAATGACGTACTTATGCTGCGAGATTTTTGGGTGGTCAATGACCTCAAGTGCTCATCTGATTGCCCCTTCGAACTAGCTGAGGGTAAGCCTGCTATCGCTATAGTCGACAACGATGACTTCAAGAGCAACACACTGACCGGTGCTGGCCAGTCACACCGCACTAATGTCATGTTTGTGCAGCCAGAATAATTTGATACAGAACTTCCTTCCGAGAATCACGAGGATAGACCAGTTCCCGGTGCCAACTTTGCATCAAACCTCTCGACAACTCTCAAAGAGCTCGGAAGTGAAATGCAAAAAGTCGACCCATACAAGACAGCGAAGCGTGGGGAACCACCTCTCAGGAAGCCACCAGCTGATCAAAGTACTCCTCCTCCTGACACATCGGTGTAAAGAATTTGTGGTGTGATCCATGCATTGGCCAGGGCGCAAGATGACCGAACGAGACCTAAGCCAGAAGAACAGACTGTGCCTGGGTTTTCAGGGTTTCATGCCAGCATGTCAAATGCAGATGAGAAGAGTCGAGCAATATACCACATGACCTATCCCAACCCACCCAGTAAGACAATTCTCAATGATGTGATGTGTAAGCTTGCAAAATCAATCGAAGACAAAAATATGCCTTTTGCAATAATTGTTGGTGATCATCCTGTCTACGTGCTCATGCTAGAGTTGAAAAGTGAGAATGCTGAGCTGTTCAGCAAAATCTTACCATTCATGGCACCCTTCCAGGAATCCCAGCCTCAGACGCTCTCGCTGCCGACTTGAAATCGGCAAAGGAGGATGGCACAAGCAAACTGAAGCAGTTCTTGAATGAGAGTGTATTCCAAGACCAAGTCTCTCAACGACAGAGTTCCCCGTAGCAAGCGTTTGAACTTTTCAAGTCAGGAATTGAAGAAAGCAGATGGTGAGAACCTGAAGGGAAAGACTGAGGAAATGGAGCGTAATGCCTTGGTTTCTGTTCTCGGACTGGTTGAAACGAGTGGTGCCCTCAAACTTCAAGAAGTCCTGCAGCATCGTTTTACAGCCGAGTGCCTTTCCATCTTCAACTTCAATGGAACCATCCGTAAGGCACAGAAAAGCAAGCTCCAACAAAAACTAACTATGAGTGTCATTCCAGAGCCTGATGTATAGCCTACACGTCTATTATTGATATGGGCCTCATCTGGCGCCTAACAACTCCTACCATTTAAGACAGAGAGAAGGGAGACGGTACCAAGTATACCTGGGGAGATTATGCAGAGAAGTTGGTGCACTTCGTTCTAACGAGACACAAGCATGCTGAGCGCATCATTTGCGTCAATGATTCATATGATCAGAATTACACGATCAAGGACAGTGAGAGAATACTGCGCCAAAAAAAACTGCCAATCAGCAATGTCTTCATGAAGACAGAAGATAAATTTCCTTCTAGTAAAGTTTTCCATGCTCTCCTGGGTAAACCTGAGAACAAAATCCGCCTGAGAGGCGGACACTTATATTCGCGTCTAATTTAACTGCTGTTATTTGCTGTTACAGTATTTGCCCCTGCTGGTAATATATATGATGATGACAATAAGTCATGGGGGCTGAGGATGGCAAAGCTCCCCTCAACCCATTATTGTATCCCACGGGCAGGTGTTGGGTAAATTGTTTTGTTACCGGCCGTGGGATACAATAATGGGTTAAGGGGAGCTAGCCTATATCACAGAAGTTGGAACGTTTTGATTATCGAGCGTGATATCTCTGCTATGCGGTTTTATATAATAGGATAGCCTATATATCTATTTTGTTTGTTAGGCCTATATTATGGTTATATAATGGTTAGCACCTGTTAGGTAAAGGTAGCAACTGTTAGGTAAAGATTAGCAATGTTAGGTAAAGGTTAGTAGGCTAGGGTCTCATAATTTAGTCCACTAAGTTAGGTTAGTTAAGTCAAGTTAGTCTTATAAAAATATTCAATGTGGGTAAATTGTTGGTGGGGGGAGATGGGTTGAGAGAAGGCTCAGTGAGTCAGTTCTGAAGAATTACCAACCATTTAATTTTGTGCCTTTAAAATTACCTAAATTAGGCTATACTGGAAGATTAGAAGAATCTATAAGAAAGACTAGGTTAGGGTCATTGTCGTCACTCATGCCAAAGCTAGATTATAGCCTAAATATAAAAGGCAGTGAATAAAATGAAATATGTAGGCCAAGACTATTATATCCTAATGGTGTTAGTAAGCTAGGTTTATAATTAGGGTCAGGTGTGAGAGGGATCTGCCTTGTGTGGGCCAATCGGCTTTCTGCAGACTCCCATATTCTTCTATCTATCTATCTATTGCCTGACGCCGTGATCCCCGAAGGGGTGGCCACGAACAAACCGCCCCCATGCACCTCTGTCCCCAGTCAGTCGACGCCCCTCCCCCCAACCAGCACTGCCTTCGTTCATGTACTTCCTCACTCCATCCTTCCACCTCTCATTCGGTCTACCTCTCCCTCTCTGTCCCTCCACCTCTCTCTCGTACACCCTCTTAGTCATTCTCTCGCTTTCCATACGTTCCATATGGCCGAACCATCTCAAGTTGTTCCTTTTCACACTTTCATAACCGAAAAAATCACCGTCAAAATAGACGCGAAGTTAACCGCGGCGATCGCCCTATGTAAACATGATATCCTGAATATTATTCCTAGGGGGTAGAGGAGAAACGGATATAAAGTAAATAATTAGATCTGGGAAGATGAAATGGCCTAGGCTATAAATATGATACTGGTCGGCGTTTGACTTACTTGTAAACATGTATGTGTAGGTTATCTGTGGTAGTCCCAGTAATATCTATGAAGTACTTCTAGTATTAAAGGAACTTAGCTGTGATGATAAGAGTGTAGGTTAGGTGATGAACATGTCGGTAGGTGTAGTTCAGTGAAGTTCTGTTGATATGTGGCAGCAACTGGTGTTTGTTGTGTACGGGACAAAGTCTCTGTGTGAAGTGTACTGACTACTGAGATACCCTTTTATCGTAACAATATATATATATTTAAGGTTTCTATATTGTCTCCCGTGATTAAATAATAAGGGAAAATAAACTAAGATATAATTGGTGCAACTACAGTAATATTTATCCACAAAGATAAATAAAGTAATGTGTATAAAAAAAGGGGAACCAGCTCTCGTGAACCCGGGAAATTCAAACTACGGTATATATACCAGCTAGGATTCACGACACATGACGACCGTACACCCGGAAACTACATCCATCCCCATTAGCCTAACCTAACAACCTTACCTAACACAGCACCACATACCATTAAACACATCATAGAAGACTGCATTTCACACAACCACTTACGCCAACAACACAATCTACACTCAATGAGAGCTCTGTGGGAAAGCCCGATCGTGGCCATGGCCTTTCTCAGGGACTCGGGGCTGTTCGGCCAGGCAGCTTAGGGAACAACAACAACAACAAAAACCTTACCTAACCTATCCTAGTATTATGGGTGGGGGCTGCCACCCCCTAGACCCAGTATGTTGGATACAAAACTAACCCACACCTAACACCTAGTATATGTCCCTAGTACCCAGTACGTGGGATACAAAGCTAACCCTCACGTAATACCTAGTATATGTCCCTAGTACCTAGTATTTGGGATACAATACTAACCCTTACATAACACCTAGTATATGCCCCTAGTACCCAGTACGTGGGATACAAAACTAACCTTCACCTAGCATATGTCCCTCACTCAGTACACCTTTCACCCTCACTACCATTCGTGAGTCCTCATACATCTTCATTATCACATGCACCAGCCACTCCTCTACGCCAAATTTTCTCCTAGCCTACTGCACAACTTCTTACTTTCAGTAGATATCTTTCCTGCAGCTGCCTGACTATGAAGTTGTCGATTGTGTCACGTCCTGGCATGAAACCAAACTGCATATTATCGATAGAATGCTTTCCCTTATCATACCTTCAAAGACTCTCTCACAGACCTGCATGACTTGGTCAAGCATTTTCAGGCCTCTTATAGCAGTTGCAAGGGGAGCCTAACTCTGAAATCACTAGATAGTGCCTCCAGAACCATAAAAAAGAGGAGAGGGCTTAATTAACACACTTCCCTGTTCAACTCCGACGCAAACTGAAAACTCATCACTCAGTACCCTCACGTAACACCTAGTATATGTCCCTAGTATATGTCCCTAGTACCCAGTACCCAGTACGTTGGATACAAAACTAACATGGGATACAAAACTAACCTCCACCTAACACCTAGTATATGTCCCTAGTAACCAGTGCGTGGGATATAAGAACATAAGAACATAAGAAAATGGGAGTCTGCAGAAAGCCGATTGGCCTAAGCAAGGCAGATCCCTGTCCCACACAACCCCAATTACAAAGCCCAATTATAGGCTCAACACTCTAATACCCTGAGGATCATCTTACCAAACCGGTTAGAGATTAACGCAGGATTACGGGGGTCTGCAGAGCGCTGATTGGCCCAACCCGGCTGATCCCCCTTCACACCCAACCCTTCTCGTCCATATGCTTATCCAATTTTTTCTTAAAGCTCCCTATCGTTCTTGATCCCACTATATCACTTGGTAGCCTATTCCACCCATCTACAACTCTGTTACCAAACCAATATTTGCCTATATCTTTTCTGAAACGAAATTTATCTAATTTGAAACCATTGGTACGAGTTCTTTCGCTATCACTGAGCTTTAGTACATTTGTCATGTCCCCTTTGTTAATCCCACTAACCCACTTGAACACCTCTATCATATCCCCTCTAACTCTGCGTCTCTCTAACGAATGTAAACCTAATTTCTTCAACCTTTCTTCATACGGAAAATTTCTAATATTATGGATCATTTTTGTCATTCTACGCTGAATTCTCTCCAATGAATCTATGTCCATTCTGTAATAAGGACACCAAAATTGGACAGCATAATCCATATGGGGTCTCACTAATGACAAGTAAAGTTTTAAGATAACATCAGCAGTTCTGTTACTCACACTCCTAGAGATGAACCCGAGAATCCTGTTTGCCTTATTACGAACGCTTATACACTGTTTTCTAGGCTTCAAATCATTGCTAACAAACACACCTAGATCTTTCTCGCAGTCTGAATTTTCTAATTCTAAATTAGCTAGTTTATATTTAACATTTGTTTGCATCTTCCCTATCTTTAATACCTTGCATTTGTCAATGTTAAACTTCATCTGCCAATTTACTGACCATTCATGTAAGGTATCTAGATCCCTTTGGAGGCACTCTATATCGCTATCTGAATCAATTGATCTCCCCATTTTAGTATCGTCTGCGAATTTACTTATCCTACTAGTTATACCTAAATCTAGGTCATTTATGTATATAAGAAACAACAGGGGACCTAATACCGATCCCTGGGGGACACCACTTTTGACTGCTCCCCACTCTGACTTGGTACCATTTATGCTGACTCTCTGTTTCCTACCAATTAGCCATGACCTAATCCATCCCAACAACGACCCTCCTATTCCATGTGCCTCAACCTTTCTCATCAATCTCTCATGAGGGACTCTGTCGAAAGCTTTACTGAAATCTAAATATATAATATCATATGACTTGTCACTATCTACTGCTTCATATACCTCTGAGAAAAAGCTAAGCAAATTAGTAAGGCACGAACGTCCCTGAGTGAATCCATGCTGAGAAGAATTTATTAAGTTAAATTTTACTAAGTGGCTTCTAATTTTCCTAGCAATAATAGACTCTAGCAACTTTCCTATGATTGATGTGAGACTAATGGGACGGTAATTGGATGCTATCGATTTATCACCTTTTTTGAAGATCGGAACTACATTTGCAAGCTTCCAAGCTTCTGGAACTAAACCTGTTTCTAATGACTTGTTAAATATAAATGCTAATGGACTACTTAACTCATCTCTGCATTCTTTTAATACTCTAGCATATACCTCGTCAGGACCAGGCGATTTTTGAGGTTTCAGTCTGTCAATTTCCTTAAGCACATCATTTCTACTTATACTAACTGTACTTAACATATTTTCTATACTATCACTATATACCATATTGACTTCTGGAATCTGTGCCAAATTTTCATTAGTGAAAACGGAAAGAAACTGACTATTTAATGTACTGCACATTTCTAAATCATTTTCTGTTATTTCTCCTATTGAAGTTTTTAGGGGGCCTATTACATCTCTAACTTTAGATTTATATAGTTGGTAAAAAGCTTTAGGGTTATTTTTTGAGTCGCTGGCTATCCTTATTTCATAATTTCTTTTTGCTTTCCTGATTTCCTTTTTGACCTGTCTTGATAGAGTCTGATAGTATATATGTAAATGATTTTCACCTTTCTTTATTTTTCGATATATTCCTTTCTTTTTTCCTATAAGATCTATTAGCTTATTAGTCATCCATTTTGGTTGGTTCTGCGTCGATCTAAATCTTCTTTTAGGGATATATTTATTTTGAGCATTGTGGAGTGAAGCAATAAACTGGTTATATGTAGGTGGCAAGTTTAACTCTGGCATATCCTGACTTAATCGCTTAACAATAGGGTCCACCCTTAAGTCTCTTCTTAGCCCACCATAATCGGCTTTTCTGAAATCTGGGATAAGTGTCGTATTCTCTTTAGCATTTCCTGTCCATTGTATATTAAAATAAATAGATTTATGATCGCTATTTCCTAGGTGGTCACCAATCTCTACATTATTTATCATATGTTCATTGTTACTGAAAACTAAATCAAGAATATTAATACCTCTAGTCGGCGTATCTATGAATTGAAATAAAAAACTATCTTGTACTACCTCTATAAACTCTACTGAATCGGAGTCGCCTATTTGGTGCTGCCAATCAATGTTCGGAAAATTAAAATCCCCCATAATGCACACATTGCTAAACCTTGTTGCTATTTTAATTTCCTCCCATAACGATTTTCCGCCATTTCTACTCATATTAGGCGGTCTATATATAACTCCAATAACTATGGTCTCACTACCTTCGTTAACCTCTACCCAAACACTTTCATTATCATTATTTAGTCTAATACCTGATTTAATACAGCTTTTTAATGTACTCCTGACAAACACTGCTATACCCCCACCCCTCCTACTTGTTCGGTCATATTTAAACAAACTATATCCTGGAATATCAAATTCTGCTAAAAAATGCCTAGATTCTGTATTAATCCACGTTTCAGTTAGCGCTATTATGTCTATATTTTCTGTGCTAACGAGTGCTCTAAGTTCGTTCATTTTGTTACATAAACTCCTACAATTTGTATAATATACCCTCAACCTATTACTTTTATTTGCAACTAATTTTCTATTGTGTTTAGCTAACTTATTATTTCCTGTTGAACTACTAGCTCTAGACGAAAATTCTACTCTATCAGTATTCTCATCTTTACTATCAGTTACATGTGTAGTGTTATCGATACTACTATTACACATCACTATATCCGCACTATCTTGACTGATTATTTCTATTTTACTCACTGGTTTGTCACATGAAGTACCTGTTCCATATGGAGACAGTATTTTACTTACACACCCAGGTTTTTTTAACGAAACCCCGCAACAATCTTGTCGAGTGAGCTGGCCAAGGTCGAAACTCCTAGTCGAGAGAGATGTACTCCATCCTGGGCATACAGTTCATCCTTACCATAAAAGAGGGACCAGTTATCCAGGAATGGAATAGTATTTGCCTTACAATACTTCTCCAGCCGGCTATTTACACCAATAGCCCTGGAGGACCATTCCTTCCTTACCCCTCTTCTAGGCAGGATACTGTTTACCACAGGAACTCCACCTTTTTCCTTGATCCTCTCCAACATTTCCTGATACTTGGAGAGCAACTCCTGATACTTGGAGAGCAACTCCTGATACTTGGAGAGCAACTCCTGATACTTGGAGAGCAACTCCTGATACTTGGAGAGCAACTCCTGATACTTGGAGAGCAACTCCGTGATACTTGGAGAGCAACTCCTAAATACTTGGAGAGCAACTCCTGATACTTGGAGAGCAACTCCTGATACTTGGAGAGCAACTCCTGATACTTGGAGAGCAACTCCTGATACTTGGAGAGCAACTCCTGATACTTGGAGATAAAGCTAACCCTCACCAAATATCTAGTATATGTCCCTCACTCAGCTGTGCACCTTTCACCCTCACTACCGTTCGCGAGTCCTCGTACATCTTCACTATCACATGCACCAGCCACTCCTCAATGCCAAGTTTTCTCATAGCCTACTGCACAACTTCTCTGGCCACCTTATCAAAGGCCTTCTCCCGGTCTGCAAACACAACATCAGATCCCTATCTTTTAACACCTTACGAGCGGCCTATGCGGTTTATTTATATGTACCGCCCAGCGGGGTGTTTTTAGCCAAAATAGGGCTGTTTACGTGATCATTTTCATGCCTAAATAAGACCCAGAACGTAAAACAAGTACCTATCCCTGAAAGGGCATAAACAGAGCTTTCGAATGACACCATAACGATCCTTTTATGATGGCTAGTTTTCTTGCAATAACCGTGCAACGCGAGTGCAAAAAGCATGTAATTAGCCACTTTCCCGATACAATTCCTTATATAGCGAGTGAGAGAGGGAGGAGGGAGCTGGGATTCGTGTAAGTATGTTCTCCGCGGTGGTCTGGAGCAGTCATACGCTCGCTACTCTCCTGCCACCACTTGTCTCTCTCAGCAACATTACGTGCTGAAATTGCCACTCGACCTATGTCGAGCGCCGCCACATAGTCCAGCTTTATTTAACTCGACTTATGTGGTGAGCCTCTAATTAAGGGTTAAGTACATACAGTATCTTTCCCCTATCATACCTTCTAAGACTCTCTCACAGACCTCATGACTTAGTCAATCATTTTCAGGACCCTTATAGCAGTTCCCAGGGGAGCCCAACTCTGAAATTACCAGATAGTGCCTCCAGATCCATAAAAAAAAAGAGGAGAGGGCTTCATTAACACAGAGCCCTGGTGGACTCCGACGCGAACTGAAAACTCATCACTCAGTACCGGTACACCTTTCACTCTCACTGCCGTTTGTGAGTCCTCATACATCTTCATTATCACACAAATACCTTAATGACTTGGATTGTGCCGTGTCCTAGCATGAAACCAAACTGCATATCATCAACATCATACCTTCAAAGACTTTTTCACAGACCTTCATGACTTGATCAAGTATTTTCAGGCCCCCATAATTTTCCCTATCCAATGAGTCCCCTTTGCCCTTATACATTATATAATGTAATGTTGTGCCATTAATCAGGGATTACTTCCTCTCTGATGATGAAGTTAATTAGCTCATTGACCACACCTAGTCCTTTCTCACCTGAGGCTTTAATCATCTCAGCTAGAATGCCAGAACATCCTGCAGCTTTGCTGTCCTTCATTTAAGTAATTGCACTGCTTACAAAAGTTGGCACAATCACAGGGGGGGGGGGGGAGTATTGGCTTTTCGTTGCTAAGCTGCTCTATTCCATTCAAATTCCATGTTGAATAATCTTTCGTAGTGTACGGTATCTTCCAAGAATCTATAATTTCTTTGTCAGTGGAAACAATTGTTCAAGAATATATTTTCCCTGTGAAACCAATTTAACTTCATAATGACAATTATATATAAAGAAAAAACAATATATTTTATATAATTTATTGCATATCTTACTGAAATGCTAGGTTTTTCCAGGTTAAATAGGAATGGGAATTATCCCCAGGCTACCTTTAGGATCAACCTTTCCTGGTACCTGTCGCGGGGTACGAACCTCTGAAGGGAATTTAACCCCCCTAAAAACCCACAGGTTTTGAGATGCCTTGGGTGGGGTTCGAACCCTGGTTAGTGACGCGCCACCATCACCACCAGGCCCGCGCGCTAACCCACTGTACTACCACGGACGTACAAAAGTATAGCAACCTTAGTCCGATTTTTAAGAACCACGGTGATAGTCTCTCGAGATGAGTTTATTGGACTTACCATCTACGACTATTTTTGAACCACGGTGATAGTCTCTCGAGATGAGTTTATTGGACTTACCATCTACGACTATTTTACGCTATACCTGACGTCAACTCGGGTTAGTATTATTGTGGGTGCGGGAAATTTTCGAGGGCATTACACCACATTCCTTTTTAGTTAGGCTAGTCCCTAGCCTCGTAAGATCGTAGGGTATCGTAGCCTTTTTACCTTAGCCATCTCAATTCTTGGTATAGGGTTCGCGTGACGGGTGCTCCAGCACGTAGCTACCAGGTCACGTTCCCTTACTGCCACCAATGAAATGCTAGGTTTTTCCAGGTTAAATAGGAATGGGAATTATCCCCAGGCTACCTTTAGGATCATCCTTTCCTGGTACCTGGCGCGGGATACGAACCTCTGAAGGGAATTTAACCCCCCTAAAAACCCACAGGTTTTGAGATGCCTTGGGTGGGGTTCGAACCCTGGTTAGTGACGCACCACCATCACCACCAGGCCCGCGCGCTAACCCACTGTACTACCACGGACATACAAAAGTATAGCAACCTTAGTCCGATTTTTAAGAACCACGGTGATAGTCTCTCGAGATGAGTTTATTGGACTTACCATCTACGACTATTTTCGAACCATGGTGATAGTCTCTCGAGATGAGTTTATTGGACTTACCATCTACGACTATTTTACGCTATACCTGACGTCAACTCGGGTTAGTATTATTGTGGGTGCGGGACATTTTCGAGGGCATTACACCACATTCCTTTTTAGTTAGGCTAGTCCCTAGCCTCGTAAGGTCGTAGGGTATCGTAGCCTTTTTACCTTAGCCATCTCAATTCTTGGTATAGGGTTCGCGTGACGGGTGCTCCAGCACGTAGCTACCAGGTCACGTTCCCTTACTGCCACCAATGAAATGCTAGGTTTTTCCAGGTTAAATAGGAATGGGAATTATCCCCAGGCTACCTTTAGGATCAACCTTTCCTGGTACCTGGCGCGGGGTACGAACCTCTGAAGGGAATTTAACCCCCCTAAAAACCCACAGGTTTTGAGATGCCTTGGGTGGGGTTCGAACCCTGGTTAGTGACGCACCACCATCACCACCAGGCCCGCGCGCTAACCCACTGTACTACCACGGACGTACAAAAGTATAGCAAGCTTAGTCCGATTTTTAAGAACCACGGTGATAGTCTCTCGAGATGAGTTTATTGGACTTACCATCTACGACTATTTTCGAACCACGGTGATAGTCTCTCGAGATGAGTTTATTGGACTTACCATCTACGACTATTTTACGCTATACCTGACGTCAACTCGGGTTAGTATTATTGTGGGTGCGGGACATTTTCGAGGGCATTACACTTACATATTTAAAAAGATATTTATTAAAATAGTTTAACCAGACCACTGAGTTCCCCCCAAAAACTCTTATAGGGCTGGCCTGAAGGATTAGATAAAGATGGACAACCAATCAAGATATGATAGGTAGGGAAGGGCAAGAGGTGAACAAATCTAGGAAGGTGAAGATACGCAGACATTTCTCACCATTTCACCAATTCAGCCGCACCACATGAGTTCCACAGCAGAACTCTTATAGGGTAGTGCCGAAGGGTGTTTCAAGAACTGCTACACTGCAGCACCAATTAAAAAGTGATCAAGGGCGAAGAATGAGAAATCAGGTCAAAGGAAGAAATAAATCACACCGAGATGCACAAATAATACACCACTGAGGGGAATCGAGTCAGCTTGACTGCACCAGCGACCATAGACACAAATAAAGTCAGGAGCCAATAAACTAGCCAGGTCAGGGTGGCATATGATATAGGCCGTCCAGAGGACAACCGAATTAGACAGAATAAGAATAGAAGGGGAAAAACATACAAAAAGGGGCATTCAAATTTCAATGGAAATTCACTATGATAACTGTAATATGTGGGAATAACTTTCACCTTCATATTTCCTAATCTCTTAGCATAAACATGATCAATTAGTGTGCCATTTTCAGTTGTTGGTTGTGTTACATGTTGAGAGTATCCACGCTTTTCCATTAAATTTGCAATAGAAGAGTTAGTTTGGATGTTTTCACAATGCAACCAATTGGGTATTTGTCTAGTTCATTTATCAAATTACTTAAATTTACTCTAAAATAATTAAGTCCATATGAAATAGGTGTATATATGGACAGGTTTGTCCTATAGAAAAGTAGAGCCAACACTGTTCTCTACCCACTAAAAGCTGAACCAGTGGAAGGTATTACCCGTGTTTGCATACCTTCCCTCAATTTCAGTCAGGCTATATTTGGATGATAATTTGAACTCAATTTGACCTATCTCAGAATAGTAGTATGGGAATTTCCTTATTTTCCTTATTGTGAAGGCAATCATTATTCTAAAAATACACTTACCCTAATAATACATGTACAAGGTTATTCTCTATATTTTAAGATTATACTCTATATAAAAGGCTTGCATGCCTGCATGATAAATGTTTTTCTTTGATTCACTCTTCTTTACTTTTTCTATATTGCAGGCCATGCTTTTGTTCCTCCTAATTCCTTTTCTATTATTTCCACTCCTCAAGTGAGGTACTGTAGAGGTGATTCTCTTGGTCCCATCTGTAGAGGTATTGTAAATGGTGGCCAGACACGCATGTGGCAGCCTTTCACACCCAACCCATCTTGTCCTATCTAATTTTATGTTGAACTCTATTGTTCTTGATCCCACTATAGGACTTGGTAGCCTATTCCACATATCTACAACTCTGTTACTAAACGAATAGAGGCAGATCCCTTACACACCCAGTTTCTCTCTATCGCTCGTTTGCTTGCACATCAGTACAAATGAGGCAGATCCCTTACACATGCAACTAAGATGAACATGGGAATCTGCAGACAAGTGGCCCACAAAAGGCAGATCCCTTTCACATCCAACCCCTTTCGTCCATATATCTATCTGATTTTATCTTGAAATTCTTTATTGTTCTTGATCCCACTATAGCACTAGGTAGCCTATTTCACATATCTACGACTCTGTTACGAGAGAGGCAGATACCTTACACAGCCAATCTCTCTCTCTCTCTCTCTTATTTGCACACTGGTACAAATGAGGCAGATCCCTTACACATGCTACCAAGATGAATATGGGAGTCTGCAGAGAGCCGATTGGCCCACACACGGCAGATCCCTTTCACACCCAACCCCTCTCGTCCTATCAAATTTTATGTTGAAGCTCTATTGTTATTGATCCCACTATAGCACTTGGTAGCCTATTCCACATATCTACAACTCTTTTTACCAAGCAAATCGAGGCAGATCCTTTACACAGCCAATCTCTTTTTCTCTCACTCTTGTTTGTTTTGCACACCGGTACAAATGAGGCAGATCCCTCACACATGCAACCAAGATGAAAATGGGAGTCTGCAGAGAGCCAAGTGGCCCACATAAGGCAGATCCCTTTCACACCCAACCCATCTCATAAACGTTACCTGTTATTTACACTACTTACTATACACCCATGTTATCATATACCTGCAACCAAAACACAATTGTAAGAAATAGGAACATAGGAAAATGGGAGTCTGTAGAGAGCCAATTGGCCCACACGACAGATCCTTTTTACACCCAACCCATCTCATAACAACTCTCTCATTTATCTCTGTCTTCCTTACATTTATGACATCCTAGTCTCTCTCTCTCTCTCTCACAAATGAGAACATAAGAAAACCAGAGTCTGCAGAGAGCCGATTGGCCCACACATGTCAGATCCCTTTCACACCCAACCCATCCCGCCGCTCTCTCTCTCTCATATTTATCGCTATCTTCCTTACGTTTACGACATCCTATTCTATCTTGCCATACTCTCTCACAAATGAGAACAAACAAAATAAGAAAATGGGAGTCTGCAGAGAGCCGATTTATCTACACATGGCAGATCCCTTTCACACCCAACCCATCTCATTCTATCTAATTTCAAGTTGAAGCTCTATTGTTCTTGATCCCATTATAGCACTCGGTAGCCTATTCCACATATCTACAACTCTGTTACTAAACGAATAGAGGCAGATCCCTTATACAGGCAATCTCTCCATCTCTCGCTCTTGTTTGTTTGCACAATCTGTTCCTTCTGTAGTTTCTCCATGCCCATAAGTTAAATGATCTTTTGATATCTGTGACACAACTTTTGTATCCAACACAATACCCTGCTTGCAAAACACCTCGAACCCCGGACAATTTTGCTTGCAACTTTAATTACTATTAATATTATTAGGGGATCGACCCCTACGGGGAACCCCTATTGTAATCATTAAACCTGGTTTTTCATCCAAATTCCTCTTACGCGCCGGTTTCGACGCAATAACTCCAGAACCGCTTTTTGGATCGGGATCAAACTTTCACAGGAGGTGCGTTTTTGTATTGGGCAACTTTTGATATGCTAAACATCCGGCATGGCGGTCAAACAAGTCCGTGGCAGCCGATTTCCCGAAAAACTTGACACCTAAATACCGTCTTTCCCACTCATAGGAAACGACTGGGCTTTGGCATACGGACTCCACTACTAATGCTCCTCAAATGTTATAGAGAAGGTTTTGCTTTTGCACGTGGGTTTTTTTCCGGCAATCTTGAAAAAAACTCTAATTCCACTTAAAATTCCACATCTTAAAAACTGCGCCGATGATCAAAGCCATGCTTGCGTAGTTGGGTGAGGCTCGCGATTCCGAACGTTTTGATACCAAAATAATATAAATGGGTGGAATAGTTTGGCCGCAGCATTGAAAACTGTCTATTCTTAAATGACTTTAAAACCGAATTCGCTACCCACACAAAGTTTACCGTCTGCAGTCTATAGGCTGCCACGCATCCCCCAGTTTTGCTTAATAACATAATCACTTTATTATTCAGATCTATAAAAAAAAAATTATTTAACTCTCTCAAAACAGTTCGAGGCCCTACGAATTCCACCAATTATTTAGCCAACCTACCTATACATACCTACCCTACCAAATAATAATAATTCAAATTTATTTTTGGTGAATAACAGAGTATTGGCTAAGGTTTTTAACAATTCCTCCCTTTGCCAAATGCTTAGTTTATTAACAATGATATGGACCTTTAAAGTTTTGGCAATTGCCCGTGTGACTCGTATTTTAACCCTCCTAAGTGTTACCACAAAATACCGCTAGATCCTTTCTCAAAAGTCGCTAGCATGTTGCTACATAGTCAAACAATGTTAGAATAATGCTGCAATTTCTAAAGAGTATTGGTTTGTTTGTTTTGCAAATTTTACAATGTAGTATGACTAGAATGTCTGAAATTTTCAAATTATCCCTAGTAAATGTCTCTAGATATAAAAGAAATGGCTGCTAGATTGAAGTAAATAGCTCTACATTTAGCGGTAATATGTAGCTTTACAACTGGCAACACTACAACCACCACCTCCCTCCCACCCTCCCAGTATGTCTCCACAAAATATCGCTAGATCCTTTCTCAAAAGTCGCTAGCATGTTGCTACATAGTCAAACAATGTTAGAATAATGCTGCAATTTCTAATGAGTTTTGGTTTGTTTGTTTTGCAAATTTTACAATGTAATATGACAAGAATGTCTGACATTTTCAAATTATCCCTAGTAAATCTCTCTAGATATGAAAACATGGCTGCTAAATTGAAGTAAATAGCTCTACATCTAGCGGTAATATGTAGCGATACAACTGGCAACACTGCCTAAGTGTTTCCCCAAAATACCGCTAGATCCTTATTCAAAAGTCGCTAGCATGTTGCTACATAGTCAAACAATGGTAGAATAATGCTGCAATTCGTAAAGAGTTTTGATTTGTTTGTTTTGCAAATTTTACAATGTAATATAACTAGAATGTCTGAAATTTTCAAATTATCCCGAGTAAATGTCTCTAGATATGAAAAAATGGCTGCTAAACTGAAGTAAATATAGCTCTACATCTAGCGGTTGTTGTTGTTGTTGTTGTTCCCCAGGCTGTCTGGCCGAACAGCCCCAAGGTCTCGAGCAAGGCCAAGGCCATAAACGAGCGCCCCCACAAAATCCTCCCTGCTTACCACTAACAAAGCCCGGGTGACCGAAGCCACTCCAAGGCAGGGAGCTGAGGAGGGTGCGGAAACGCCCGGGAAACCAAAGCCCCACCCAAGGCCCTGTGCCCCTCAGCAATTATGAAGGGAAAGTTGAGGGATAAGGGAAAAATGTGACGCTTTGGCTCCCAATCTGCCAACTTCTAGGTTGGCAGTAGGGAGGTCAATCCACGGAAAAAACGCCGCCACTTGAGATCTAGAAGATATATAAGTAAAAGGAACTGTCAGAGTAAGCTATGGGTATGGCAGAGATCGCTCAGTTCTCACTCGGATAGACCAGCCCATCACCACATGACTAGAACCCAATCCTCTCAGCATCAGCTAGGAAAGGCCCTAGAAAGCCGCCTTTGGCGGGGGGATAGCTCCCCTATTTCAACTCCTTTCGGGGTTGGGCACCCGCCCTATCTAGCGGTAATATGTAGCGGTACAACTGGCAACACTGCCTACAACCACCCTCTGATCGCCAATGATTATGCTCTGAGGTTAGTATTTGCTTATCTTATCCTGTGTATAAATGTAACCCTTACACATGTTTCTATTAAATAATGACATTAAACAGGATTCATGATTTAAATACAAGGCTAGATATTTATCGGAAGTACGTATTTACCTTCGGAAAGCTAAAATATAATGTTTACACATATGGGATAGGGAGGAGGGAGGTATAAGAGGTGGACCGATGGAAGGGAAGAGAACCCTGATATACGAGATACATAGCTTCATATGCGCGTATTGATCACTTTAATGCTATTATGTATGCATACAGAAGTAGCAGGACACATATGTCAAGAGTGAACACCAATAACTTAATCCATACACAGTAAAAAAGACGGAAATAATATCGTACATACGAAGTGATGGAATGGGTATGGGGAGTGTGTGTATGATATGTAAACAGGACAGTTCGTCGCTAGATAGGTGTGTGTGTGTGCTGTGTGATGGTCTTGTGTAGCTATGTGTGTGCTTGTTTGAGTGTTGCTATAGGTTACGCATTAGTTATCTCTCTCTCTCTCTCTCTTATTTATCACTGTCTTCCTTACGATTACGACATACTGTACTAGTGCATGAGAACAGGAAAGAGGGAGCCTCGCTCTCTCTCTCACAAATGAGAACATAAGTAAACAGGAGTCTGCAGAGAGCTGATTGGCTATATGACTCGGTACCCTATTCCACATATCTACAACTCTGTTACTAAACGAATAGAGGCAGATCCCTTACACACCCAGTCTCTCTCTGTCGCTCGTTTGTTTGCACACCGATACAAATGAGGCAGATCCATTACAAGATGAACATGGGAATCTGCAGAGAGACAAGTGGCCCACAAAAAGCAGATCCCTTTCAGATCCAACCCTTTTCGTCCATATGACTATCTGATTTTATCTTGAAATTCTCTATTGTTCTTGATCCCACTATAGCACTAGGTAGCCTATTTCACATATCTACGACTCTGTTACGAGAGGCAGATCCCTTACACAGCCAATCTCTCTCTCTTATTTGCATACTGGTACAAAGGAGGCAGATCCTTACACATGCTACCAAGATGAAAATGGGAGTCTGCAGAGAGCTGATTGGCCCACACACGGCAGATCCCTTTCACACCTAATTTATCTCGTCTTATCAAATTTTATGTTGAAGCTCTATTAATATTGATCCCACTATAGCACTTAGTAGCCTATTCCACATATCTACAACTCTTTTACCAAGCGAATAGAGGCAGATCCCTTACACAGCCAATCTCTTTCTCTCTTGCTCTTGTTTGTTTGCACACCGGTACACATGAGGCAGATCCCTTACACATGCAACCAAGATGAAAATGGGAGTCTGCAGAGAGCCAAGTGGCCCACATAAGGCAGTTCCCTTTCACACTCAACCCATCTCATAAATGTTATCTGTTATTTACACTACTTACTATGCACCCATGTTATCATATACCTGCAACAAAAACACAATTGTAAGAAATAGGAACATAAGAAAATGGGAGTCTGTAGAGAGCCAATTGGCCCACACAAGACAGATCCTTTTCACACCCAACCAATCTCATAAAAACTCATTTATCTCTGTCTTCCTTACATTTATGACATCCTTGTCTCTCTCTCTCTCTCTCACAAATGAGAACATAAGAAAACCGGAGTCTGCAGAGAGCCGATTGGCCCACACATGTCAGATCCCTTTCACACCCAACCCATCCCGCGCGCTCTCTCTCTCTCATATTTATCGCTATCTTCCTTACATTTACGACATCCTATTCTCTCGCCATACTCCCTCTCTCCTTCACAAATGAGAAAATAAAAAAATAAGAAAACGGGAGTCTCCAGAGCCGATTGACGTACACATGGCAGATCCCTTTCACACCCAACCCCTCTCGTTCTATCTAATTTCAAGTTGAAGCTCTATTGTTCTTGATCCCATTATAGCACTCGGTAGCCTATTCCACATATCTACAACTCTGTTACTAAACGGATAGAGGCAGATCCCTTTTACACCCAATCTCTCCCTCTCTCGCTCTTGTTTGTTTGCACAATCTGCTCCTTCTGTAGTTTCTCCATGCCCGATAAGTTAAATGATCTTTTGATATCTGTGACACAGCATTTGTATCCAATACAATACCCTGCTTGCAAAACCGTCGAACCCCGGACAACGTTGCTTGCAACTTTAATTATTATTAGGGGTTCGTCCCCTACGGGGAACCCCTATTGTAATCATTAAACCCGGTTTTTCATCCAAATTCTTCTTACGCGCCGGTTTCGACGCAATAACTCCAGAACCGCTTTTTGGATCGGGATCAAATTTTCACAAGAGGTAAATTTTTGTATTGGGCAACTTTTGATAATTATGCTAAACATCCGGCATGGCGGCCAAACAGGTCCGTGGCAGCCGATTTCCCGAAAAAATTGACGCCTAAATACTGTCTCTCCCACTCATAGGAAACGACTGGGCTTTAGCATACGGACTCCCCTACTAATGCTCCGCAAATGTTATAGAGAAGGTTTTGCGTTTGCACGTGGGTTTTTTTCCGGCAATCTTGAAAAAAAACTCTAATTCCACTTAAAATTCCACATCTTCAAAACTACGCCGATGATCAAAGCCATGCTTGCATAGTTGGGTGAGGCTCGCGATTCCGAACGTTTTGATAACAAAAGAATATAAATGGGTGGAATAGTTTGGCTGCAGCATTGAAAACTGTCTATTCTTAAATTACTTTAAAACCGCATTCGTTACCCACACAAAGTTTACCATCTACATTCTATAGGCTTCCACGCATCCCCCAGTTTTGCTTAATAACATAATCTCTTTATTATTCAGATCTATTATTTTTTCTGTATTTAACTCTCTCAAAACAGTTCGAGTCCCTACGAATTCCAGCAATTATTTAGCCAACCTACCTATACATACCTACCCTACCAAATAATAATGATAATTCAAATTTATTTTTGGTGAATGACAGAGTATTGGCTAAGGTTTTTAACAATTCCTCCCTTTGCCAATTGCTTTGTTTAATAACAATGATATGGACCTTTAACCCTTAAAGAGCGGCACTCGACTTAAGTTGTGCACCAATTTGCAGCAAGTTAGGAGCATTATTAAGGCTTTTAAAGGGTTAAAATCGAGTGCAAATGGCCGGGAGCGCAGCAGGCAACACGTCCGACACCCAGGACTTACCGCCACCCACTGACTCACGCTCCCTCTGTTCTCGAGAGGACGGCACTGTTACCATTAGTGAGCGTAGTGGGAAAAAATATGCCGCTATACGCAAAACTCCCATGTTGGTGGCACCACTGCATGAGAACCACGAGTGCTACGTAGCTCGTTCTGGTCTCATTTTGAAGCTTTTAGCGCCTAGTTTTTTGCTGAATACATTTCTTTTCATGCAGAAACTTGATTGATCATTCAGGAGGGCCTGAATATGCCCAAAATAACCCAAAACACCCCTCTAGACAAGGGTTAAAGTTTTGGCAATTGCCTGTGTGACTTACCCTGCCCTTCCTTCCTACCTCCCTCCTCCCTCATATCTAGCAAATGTATCAACAACCACTCTAGTGAACTTTCGGTATTTAGTTTATTCAGCTTAATACTATTTATCCACATAAAATAGAAACCTATCACGATTTTTGTCTAATACAACCATAGACAGTGCTATTACATATTATTTGAACATGATGTCGAATTTAGCAGTTGCTGTTTACCTTGAACAGTAATGACAGAACCGAAAGCTTCTCTTGCCGTGTAGTACTCAAAGAAAGAAGGGTTACTTAAGCCGGCCAATACCAAACTGTTACCAAGTCAGAGATTCAGAGGTAACTTTCACAATGCATTATAACCCTAGACAGACACCAATATACCACTAAATCAGACAAATATCACTACAAAAAAGATAGGAAAATATTATATTAATGTCCTAGGTATTTGAAATTATGCAAATGAGTAAAATGCATTATGATATAATGATAATGGCATTGATTAGTATCTGGCAACAGTGTTGCACTATAATTTTCTGAACGTATGCGAACTATGGAGTATTTATCCCATTAATATACACATCTATCACTATTTAAATTTAATACAACCATACACCGTGCTATTACATATTATTTGAACATAATATAGGATCCTCTTTCCTTTAAACCATTTTCTATATCTATTCACAAAAAATATAGGCCTAGCCTAGGCAGCGCTACCGGTAGGTACGAATTTAGCAGTTCGAATTTTGATTGAGAATGGGATTAGGCCTAGGCCTAGCCTAGGGCTTAACATGGGATACTGTTTGGGGGTTGGGAATAGGCTCAGGCTGCTTTAGGCCTAATTAGGTAAAAATATTGAAATCGAGACAATTGCACAGCCAACATAGGCTAGCCTATTTATAGGCTACCTTTCATTACTGCAGTTAAGCACAAAGTTATTTTACAATGGAAAATAATGCATGAGGAGGGCTGGGTAGGCCTATTAGTATTTTGTGAAATAACTTAAATTAGGTTAGGCTATAGTATACTTCATTAGGTTATTAGGCTTATGAGAAAACTAGGCCTAGCTTTAATTTTATTTCACTGCTCAACATATTTTGTTTTGTTTTTGCTGTTGAGCTCTGCATATATTCAGGTAGGCTTGGGTTTTAGTAAAATTGCATTAGGCTAGGCTACATATTTTTACTTCTATTGGAAAGCACAGGCCTACACAATAGTACACATGTTAAAGAATTTAGCCTAGCCTACCACAATTTAGCCTAGACTGAAAGAACAAACAAAAATAGGCTAGGCTAATTGCAGCTAAATAATTTAGCCTAGACTGAAAAAAACAAACAAAAATAGACTAATTGAAGTTTTGGTAAGAGTTGTAGTTGTGGGCATACCAAAAGCTTTGTTTATATAGCCTAGTCGCACGCTCGTAGTTAGGCCTACATTCGCTTCTAATTTAACTGCTGGGGTAACCGGTAAAGCCACCCTCAATCCGCCGGCCGGTAACAAAACAATTTACCCAACGCCTGGCCGTGGGATACAATAATGGGTTGTGGAACTTGAGGGGGTTTTATCCCCCTATGACTTATTGTCATCATCGTATATATCACCAGCAGGGGCAAATAACCACAGTCAAATTAGACGCGAATGTAACTGCGAGCGTGCGACTACGTAAATAAAGGGGACGATAGACAACTCTTAACGCATTTTTTCCTAATGTATCAGATTTTTTTATATTTATGACCTCAACAGTTGAAAGATGACAATTTTATGGTTTATTTTATACAAAAACATTTGCTTTGTAACTTAGATACTCATATTTATGCTTATAATTGCAGTACGCGTGGGTTTTTTCTTTTTATATGTAGGCCTAGGCTAAACAAATTTTAGTTTTTGTTTTATAGGCTAAACTAGGCTGAATTAATGCTAATAAATATTAATTGGAGGGAGCAAATCTGTCAAGGAATAGCCTAGATGTGGAAATTTACAGCCAATTTGCTCTAGCCCTTTTTGAGATACAGAGGTTAGAGATCGTTGGATACAATAATATGTTGAGGGGGTCAATCACCCCTCATGACATATTGTCATCATCATATATATTGCCAGCAGGGGGCAAATAGCCTAGGCCTAGCCTAACTAAAACAAAAATCGCCGTCAAAATGGACGCAACCTTATATTAACTACGGCGATCGACCATTGCCCGCACCGGCCGTCCCCCGGTTATTGTTGAGGTCCTGAGGAACCGTATGACTTTGATGAGCTCTTCCCTCCGCAGTCTCCGCATCCCATGTATCGTCGTACGGTACCTCTTCCCCTCCACATCCTACATATGCCTCCTAAGCCTCGCCTCGTCCCGTCACTGAGCATGTGGATGGGCGTCCCTTTCTGGCTTCAAAGATGGATTCCTTCCGACAGCTCCTACTGGATTGTCTGGGGTTGGTTGATAAGGGCACCTCGCTTCAAGACATTGCTCTGGCCCTAGTACCGCGGTTTGTAGGTCTCTGGTTCGCCACCTGATGACCTGCTATTGGGTTGTTGCCTTTACAGTGTTACGGTTCTACGAATGACCTAGAGTGAAAGTGACACGGTGGTGAATTTTAACCTTAACTATAAACTAATTTAATTGTGACATAGGATCTCCGCGACTACGGTAGGGCCGGAGCGGGCGAGTATTCGCCTGAGGTTGCCCTTAACCCCCAAGACAAGACAAGACAAAATTCTAGTGCTGGTTTTACTCAGATTTTGTGAGTTTTAATTTAGCCTAGCCTAGGCCTAAGAGTTCAGAAGATTTGCAAAATGCACCCCATACTAGCCTACCCATAGCCTAATAGGCCTAGTGATTCTTTTTTGGCAGACCACCCACAAATTTTCATATAGCCTAGGCCTAGGCTAGCCTAAGTTCTGGAATGCATGTTGGAATAGCCTTCCTATAAACTGTAGGCTAGGCTACTTCCTTTTAATTTAAGTTTGATTCTTTGGAAAAATCTATTAGGCCTAGACCAGGGCAGGAAAGTAACATTTAAAATGACGTGTAAAAAGTCGCCCATAAACGGCGGGCCGCTATGTTATTGTAATTTGGGAGCTTATTTCGTCTGTTGATTGACTTTGTCCTTAATTGGGGATCCTATGAATTAGCACAGATGATGATGACTTACCGTACATCATAATACGTGACGGGCCGACGTGGGGGGGCAGAGGAGCAGAGACCACCTCAACATATATTGTGTCCCACAGTAACTTTTAATGGGATGGATGTAGTTACCGGGTGTACGGTCGTCATGTTTACATAGGGCGATCGTCGCGGTTAACTTCGCGTCTATTTTGATGGTGATTTTTTCGGCATATTTAATTTTATTCACTTCCTTTTATATTTAGGCTATAATCTAGCTTTGGCGCGACAATAACCCTAACCTAGTCTTTCTTAAAGATTCTTCTAATCTTCCAGTAGCCTATAGCCTAATTTAGGTCATTTTTAAAGGCACACAATTAAATGGTTGGTATTTTAAACGACACTACTGCAGCATTATGAGTAACAATTTATTAGAGAAAATAGGCAACAATAGATTCGCCATATTTTTCTCCATAGGCTATAGTCCGCATGGAGGATTTTCGTTATCGACAAATTGAAAAAATTCCCACTTCACAGACAAAATAGATAAATACACCAAAAATCGGGGTGTGGGGGTGGCAGCCCCCACCCATAATAGCCTACTATAATAGGTTAGGTTAGACTAATGTCCTTTCAAAGGGGTATAGGCCTAGTAAACACTAGGATAGCCTATACCTGGTCAGGGGTAAGTCCTGCTGTAGTCAACTTGAATGCTACCTTAAATTGTAATATTAGACTAGGCCTAGCCTATAGATAAAATAGCCTAGCCTACTTATTTATTGTAGCCTATAATATAGGCCTAGCTGGGTAGAATGTAGAGTTCAGGCGTACCGCCACCATTGTTTACACTGCGCAGAGCGGCGACGGAAGCTTGCCATCATTTTCCCGTCCATTTTGAATGCCGTTGGATACGATAATATGTTGAGGGGACCAAACACCCCCCATGACATATTGTCATCATCATATAATTTGCCAGCAGGGGGCAAATAGGCCTAACCAAACCAAATTGTCGTCAAAAACTCAAAATAAACACGAACTTACAGTAACTGCGGCGATCGACCATGTAAACATGACTGCGGCGGTGGACGCTTGCGATCATGTTCCCGTCTATTTTGACTGCCATTGGATACAATAATATGTTGAGGGGAGGGCTTTGCGGCAATTTTTTTGGTTGTTTGCCCCCCTACTGGCAATATATATGATGATGACAACACGTCATGGGGGCAAAGCCCCCGCTCAACATATTATTGTATCCAATGGCATTCAAAATAGACGGGAACATTATCGCAAGTGTCCGACGCCGACACCACCGCCGTCATGTTTACACATGTCGATCACTGTGGTTAAAGGCTAGTTCACACATAGCCGAGTCGGTGCCCGAGTCCAACACGAGTCACACTCGTCGATTATCGCCGTCGCTGGAGGCTGAGTCGGCCGCGAGTGGCAATTGCTCCGGAGTCAAAGAGAGTGTAACACGAGTTAACTCGAGTCAATACGAGTCAACACGTTTTCATGCAAGAGTCTGTACGAGTAACCGAGAGTCAAAACGAGTGTAACACGAACCCAACACGAGTGTCAAAAATTTGAAAAATAATGGCCACATTCCAGGGCACGTAAACAAAGAGTATGGACGAGTCTAACACAAGTCAACGCGATTGTTACACGGATCAACACGATTGTTATACGGATCAACACGAAAGACAACGCGTTGACTCTCGTTGGATCTCTGTTGCACATGTGTTGACTCGTGTTACATCCGTGTAAACTCGTGTAAACTCTCGTTGATTCGTCCTACATTTTTGAAATAACGGTATTTCAAATGACACTTGCTTTTTCGTGTTACACTCGTGTTTTTTTCTCAGTGGATTGTGTTTACTCTTGTTTACTCATGTTTTCACTCGTGTTTGAATCGTGTAAACTCTGGCATCATGGGGGCACCAAATTTTGGCACTCACATTCGTGCTTTCTACACTTGTTGATACGGGTTGCATGTGTGTTACATACGTGTTGTTGTAGTTGTTGTGTTGTAGTTGCGTGTAGACACGTGTTGCTTCGTCAACGTCGAAATGATGACGAAAAGCGACGAATCACCAAAGAGTGTTACACGGGTTTACACGAGTCAACATGAGTTAACACGAATAACGAAGAGTTATTCAGAATCAAACACGAGTTAACACGTATGTACACGAGTCTACACGTATTTAGGCCACACTCGTGGGTACTCGCCACGGGGCCCAAAAATTTCATGCATGCATGAAATTTTTGGACCCCGTGGCGAGTACCCACGAGTGTGTCGAGTAAACAAAGAGTATACACGAGCGTAGCACGAGTATATACGAGTGTTGAGGAGTATCGACGAGTCATTGCTGAATAACAAAATTTCATCACTCGTGTTGGACTCGCGCACCGACTCGGCTATGTGTGAACCAGCCTTTAGTTCGCGTCTATTTTGAAGGCGTTTTTTTCGGTTATTTGCCTCCTGCTGGCAATATATATGATGATGACAATATGTCATGGGGGGGTGCCTCCCTCAACCTATTATTGTATCCAAAAGCAGTCAAATAGACGGGAACATGATGGCCAGCGTCCGCCGCTGCTCCGCGTAGTGTAAACAAGGCTGGCGGTACACCTGAACTCTACATTCTACCCCACTAATTTTCCAACTAGCATAACCGATGATTATCAATGATCAATCCCAGTCAGAAACGTCCATGCTTCCCTCCCATAAGTCAATGTCGGGATTACCACACTGTCATGCAAGGACTTCTTTACTTCCATGCTGACCACCCTATTTCTTCTTACTGCTTTTAGAGTTCCTACAACGCTCTTCCCCTGTTACACTTTCTCCCACACTTCTTCATCCATAGGCCTACTCACATCTTTACTCAACACACTGCCTAAATACTTAAATGAGCTGACATTCTTCATAGCCGTTCAACCTCACTTCACACTCTATGGTTGTACCCCTTTCAAAGACCATACTATTGCTCTTCCTAGCATTTACCTCCAGATTCCGTTTTTCACACACTGTTCCAAACATATTTACCTGACCCTGCAACTCCCATTCACTATCGCTCATCAGAACTGTGTTGTCAGCAACAGTAGTACCGGTACTGTACTGTTGAGGCAACTTCCACTCGTTTCCTTCCCTTATCAGCGGTACACCAACATCTGCTGCTCTTCCTTGTATTTCTTTCATGACTCCATCCATATACTGTACCGGTATATATTGAACAACCATGGGGTCATCACACACACCCTTGCTTTAACCCAAAATTCAGATTAAAGAACTCCCTCTGTTAATTATCCACACATACTGACACCTTTGCACCCTCATACATGCTCTTCATTGCTTTCAGCAACTTGCCATCTACTCCGTATATTCTCAGTACCGGTACTTTCCACATACCTTCTCTATCAATTCTGTCATAGGCCTTCTCCAACTCCATAAACGCAGCATACAACTTTTGTCGCTTCTCCAGATATTTCTCCACAACACATTTCTGGGCAAAAATCTGAGCTACACATCCTCTTCCCTTCCTAAGATAACTACAGTATGCTAACCGTTTCCCCAGCAATACCTTCTGAAAATGCCCAAATATATTGCATGTCCTCTTCAGATTTATCTAAAATATGTAAAATTACACCAAATACCACTACAGTAGCACTGAAATCAATAAAACTCACTAACAGGATAAATAAATGGAAGAAATACTCCAAAAGATTAATATGTTAACCCTTTACCCTGCAATACTGACTGAAAATGCCTAAATAGATTGCATTTGCTCTTCAGATTTATACATACATACGTACATAACATTTTAAGACTGAGTGCTCCACACAGTTGTACAGTTTCAGTCTCTTTTCCTAATGGCGGCGTTTCAGGCAACCCTGTTAAGGGATGCTTTACTTGTCAAGTTTTTGGATTTGAGATCGGCACGTATAGTCCGATCCCAGGTCTTACTCGGTCCACCCCTTGGTGAAGCTCCCTCCACAATCGCAGACTTGCATCTTTTCACCCAATTTTGTTCATCCATTCTCTCCACATGTCCATACCATCCATGTTTACTTGTACGCATCTCCTCGCTAATACTCTTTATACCTAAACGTCTCTTCAGCTCATCATTTGTTATTCTGTTGACATCCTTTATCTGAAATATGTAAAATTACACCAATTACCAACTACATTACCAAAATTTTTAATAAAGTACACCAACAGGATAAAGAAAATGTAAGAAATAGCCCTAAAGATGAATTTATCTATCTATCTAATGACGGACGCCTTGATCCCCGAAGGATTGGCCACGAACGAAACACCCCTATGCACCTCTGTCCCCAGTCAGTCGACGCCCCTCCTCCCATCCAGCACCGCTTTCATGCATATACTTCTTAACTCCATCCTTCCACCTCTCTCTCGGTTTATTTCTCCCTCTGTCCTTCCACCTTACTCGTACACTCTCTTAGTCATTCTCTCGCTTCCCATACGTTCCACATGGCCGAACCATCTCAAGGTGTTCTTTTTCGCACTTTCCAGTACATTCACACCACACCTCTCTCGTACTTCCTCATTCGTCTGTCTATCCCTCCACGTAACTCTGCACACACTTCTCAAGTAACTCATTTCCATCCCTTTCACTCTTGGTTTGAATCTCTCCAACAACGTCCATGCTTCGCTTCCGTAAGTCAGTGTCGGGATTACCACACTGTCATGCAAGGACTTCTTCAGTTCCATGCTGACCACCCTATTTCATGTTACTGCTTTCAGCATTCCTACAACCCTCTTCCCCTGTTGCACCCTCTCCCACACTTCTTCATCCATACTCCCATCTTTACTCTGTACACTGCCAAGTGTTACGACTGAGGTTTAAATATATCAGGGCTCTTATTCATTGGACTAGTAATGGCATAAATGCTACAACGGAAAGCGCTAGATCCAACCTCTGATGTATATTCCCAGTGAACAAAGAACACAAATACTCTCCAGAGTTCTATATGCAATAATAGGTTATTAACCCTTAAAAAGCGGCTCACCACATAAGTCGTTCTTAATAAAGCTGGACTATGTGGCGGCGCTCGACATAGGTCGAGTGGCAATTTCAGCACATAATGTTGCTGAGAGAGAGAGACAAGTGGTTGCAGGAGACTAGCGAGCGTATGACTGCTCCAGACCACCGCGGCGAACCTACTGACACGAATCTCAGCTCCCTCCTCCCTCTCTCACTCGCTATATACGGAATTGTATCGGGAAAGTGGCTAATTACCTGCTTTTTGCACTCGCATTGCACGGTTATTGCAAGAAAACTAGCCATCATAAAAGGATCGTTATGGTGTCATTCGAAAGCTCTGTTTATGCCCTTTCAGGGATAGATACTTGTTTTACGTTCTGGGTCTTATTTAGGCATGAAAATGATCACGTAAACAGCCCTATTTTGGCTAAAAACACCCCGCTGGGCGGTACATATAAATAAACCGCATAGGCCGCTAAAGAAGGGTTAAACTCTCAATAAATGTGCGTCTACTCTAGGCTTAATGTTATGTGAAAACAGCCTATTACTACCTATAACCGAAGGTGCTTGGTTATGGTATGCAAAGTAAGGTGGTAAGAGAAGTTACAGCTTACGTTACTTTAATCAATAAATGTCAGGCACTCCTGCATGAAAGAAAGTGCACTAAAGTCCTTCAACACCAACAAGGAATCTTCTTTAAATGTTAGATGCTATCAAGATGCTCGAATCGGAAATGGAACCCAAAAAGGCAGGCAGCGGAACAATGCTCGTGCAGGCTATGCACACAAAAAGGCAGGAGATATAATGCAGTCGGAGCTAAGAATATCCTAAACGCCACAACAATAATAATAATCGCCATGACAATGCAGTATTCCTATCAACAAAAAGAGCCTAAGTCGTTTGTGTCTCAATACATCAAACTAGGCTGCGAAATGCTTGTGTAATCATAAACGGGTATGCATAACAAGAGTAATTGGTTTAATATACTTAATGTCTACTGTGACTGATAAAGTCTAGCTAGACACATATTAACACATACAATAGCACTGGATATATCAAAGGCATTTGATAGAGTCTGGCATCAATCCTTATTGTCGAAGATGTCACACTACGGCCTTGCATCATTAGTTCCACTAATTTCTTCTTATCTTCATAACAGAAAAATATGTGTAATGGTAGATGGCCTTTATTCTCAATTTCACTCAATAAATGCTGGTGTTCCCCAGGGATCAGTTTTGGCCCCAACTCTGTACCTCATTCATATCAATGATCTCATATCTACCACTCATAATCCAATACATTCCTACGCAGATGACTCAACACTCCACAGTTCCTTCACATTTACCAATTCTTTCACCCAACCCGATCTTATAAATTCAAAAATAAACACTGCAATTTCTCTGAACCAGGACCTTTCTAGAATTAATGAATGGGGACAAGAGAATCTAGTTTCCTTTAATGCACAGAAAACCAAGTACATTCAATTTCTAACCGACAGAATCTCACTGACTCCCATATTTTTTAATGATGTAAATATTCCCACTTCCCCTAGTATTGACATTCTCGGTGTAACATTAACTACTAACTTGAGCTGGACATATTATGTTAGAAGCATTGCTAAGAATGCCTCTAAAAAACTGGGACTCCTGTACAGAGTTCGAGAATTCTTCACTGACGAGCAGTTGGCCGTAATATATAAAAGTCATGTGCGCTCTCAGATGGATTACTGTTCACCTCTGTGGGGTGGAAGTGGAGTGGTTGCATTGAGGCAGTTGGACAAAATTCAAAATAAAGCTATTAGATTAATCAATAACCCTGCAATCACACAGGACCTTCCTACATTAGCCATACGAAGAAACGTTGCATCCCTTGCATTATTCTACAGATATTTTCACAGCAATTGTTCCGAGGAACTTGCTTCAATTGTGCCGCCTCTCCACATCTTTCCCCGTAGAACTAGGGCAGCTGAGAGCGCCCATGAATTTACACTTTCTCCTCCACTATGCAGAACTTCTGCTTATCAGAATTCATTTATCCCCAGAGCTACTACTCTTTGGAATTCACTTCCCTCGAATTGCTTTCCACAAACTTACAATCAACAAATGTTTAAATCCAGTTGTTACAAACATTTTATGAATGGAGGATGCCTTTAGGCACATGGACCTTTTTGTTTTATCTGTGTTTTTCCTTCCTCCGTTCATTGTCTCTTTAAAAAAAAAAAAAAAAAAAAAAAAAAAAAAAGAGTCAATGATACGAGATACTGGTGCGCATGGCATGCCGCATAGCCTAGTGCAAATCTCAAGTCTGTGTGTCAAATATTACGTTATAATGAAGGGTAGCTCTCTTGAGAAACCTTAATACCGAAGTATTAAGCGTTCTCCTGGCGTACCTCAAAGACAAACAACGAGCTTAGAACAGTGCTGAATGGTATAGGCAAAAAGCCCTCATTCGTGCATGCTCTACTCTCAATGGCACACAGACTAGAATTTACCCAATCAACTCCAGTTCTCAGGTATGTCGTGCAGCTTTTAACTAAAGCCAGCACCCATCGGAAACAATACCTTATAGTATCAGACTCCTAGTCTAGCATTATCTAATCCAGCAGAACACTAATAATTATAGGAAGCGGTACTGAACAATATGAATGCCAACCAATGCTTCGTGATCAACTTATCTTAACAACTAACATACATGGGTTATATAAGACCTTAACGCACAATACAACTGGCCAGCATGAAGCTGATTATGCAGAGTTAACCAGAGGGGGTATAATATTAATAAAAGGTGGTGAAAGATATGGAAAATGAAAGAGATAGGCAGAGGAAAAGATTCTCAGGTGCGGTGAGGGAGACAGACATCAAAGGGATAAGAGGGATGCGTTCTAGAAACCAGATCTGAGGGAGAGAGTGGCAAGAAAGGTGTATATATACTAGCACTAGCTCGCACCGCGTAGTCAAAGCGGTAACAATTCCTTCAGCCAATGACAAAGAAGCCAGCCAAACATGACGTCACCAAGCATGGTAAAAACCTCCTCCAACCAATCCTCAAGAGGCCAGCCAGCTGTGACGTCATCAAGCATGGCAAAAAACACTGCGTGCCTCCTCTCACTCTGTTCTACTCTCTCTCTCTCTCTCTCTCTCAAATCCTATCATTACTACTTAATGATAAAACATATACTTTGCAATTAAATATATAAAGCCTTGACATAGGCGAAAACAAAGAGCCTTTCTGGACTGCCCATGACACGAGCTTTCATATGAAATAAAGCACACAATAATACATCAACTGTAGCCACATCCACTGCCCTGGCGATCCTAGCGAGTCACTGTAGGACAAGCCATGCGGTTCTAACGGAGTGGTTAACGTCACACAAGATACTTAAATGAGCTGACAATCTCCATAGCCTGACCGTTCAACTTCACCTCACACTCTGTGGCTTCACCCCTTTCGAAGACCATAACCTTGCTCTTCCCCGCATTTACCTTCAGATTCCATTTTTCGCACACTGTTCCAAACATATTTACCAGACCCTGCAACTCCCATTCATATCGTCAGCAAACAGCAGTACACAAACATCCACTGCTCTTCCTTGTATTTCTTTTATGACTCCATCCATATACTGTATATATAGAACAACCATCGGGACATCACACACCCTTGCTTTACCAAACATTCAGATCTAAGAACTCCCTCTGTTCATTCTTCACACGTACTGATACCTTTGCACTCTCATACATACTCTTCACTGCTTTCAGCAACTTGCCATCTACTCCATATATTCTCAGTACTTTCCACATACCTTCTCTATCAACTCTGTCATTCCACTCGTTGCCTTCCCTTATTAGTGGTACACCAACATCCACTGCTCATCCTTGCATTTCTTTTATGACTCCATCCATATACAGTACCGTATATATTGAACAACCACGGGGACATCACACACCCTTTCTTTAACCCAAAATTCAGATCAAAGAACTTGCTCTGTTCATTCTCAACACATACTGATACCTTTGCACCCTCATACATGCTTTTCACTACTTTCAGCAACTTGCTATCTGCTCCGTATATTCCAAGTACTTTCTACATACCGGTACCTTCTCTATCAACTCTGTCATAGACCTTCTCCAAGTCCATGAAGGCAGCATACAACTTTTGTCCCTTCTCAAGATATTTCTCCACAACATATTTCAGGGCAAAGATCTGAGCTACACATCCTCTTCCCTTCCTATGATGAATACTGTATGTTAACCGTTTCCCCAGCAATACTGACTGAAAATGCCCAAATATATTGCATGTACCCTTCTGATTTATCTAAAATATGTAAAATTATACCAAATACCAACTACATTAGCACAAAACTCAATCAATCACAGAAACAGGATAAAAACATAGAATAAATACCCCAAAAGATGAATACGTTAACCCTTTCCCCAGCAATACTTACTGAACATGCACAAATAAATTGCATGTGCTCTTCAGATTTAGCTGAAATATGTAAAATTACACCAAATACTAAATACATTAGCACAAAAATCAATCAAACACTTTAACAGGATAAATAAAATGGAAGAAATAGCCCAAAAATGAATTTATCTATAGCCTACCGGTATATATTGCCGGACACCTTGATCCCCGAAGGGGTGACCATGAACGAAACGCCTGCGTATTTCAAGCTCGCTTGAGTTATCACTCGATCGTCTTTTAGAGCTTTTTGGCCCGGGGTAATTACCACACCATCGTGTCATAAGGAGTTTGAGGGGGTTAAATTGCTAGATACATAGAGGAAGAGGAATGCCAAGATAAGCTAAACAAAAATATATAAGATATTTTTAACATGAGGTTGCTTATAATAATTTGTACCTCTGCAGTTTCTCCATGGCTAACGAAAAAGGTCACATTCCTAAGAAGCCCCAACCAAAAAGGCCAAGCTTCTGTACAGAAAAAATGCCACACCATTACCCTTATGGTGACCCTATCAAATAATCAAAACAACCACACTTATTAACCCAAATTCCCGCGGGGCCCCTCATATGACGGAGACTATTCTCCGGCTATTTTGTAGCCTGTGAGCCAGGCCAGCTTTTGCAAGCAGCACGGATGGACGTCAGCCGGAGCCTACAGGCCCCGCCATGACACTGAGGTTTGTGTGAGAGAGAGCTCACTTATGTGCAGCGTCACACATAGCGAAAACAGAAAATAATTGGTAATTTTTAGCGATTTCTCCTTTCGGATTTGGTAATTTTTAGCAATTTTGCCCTTCGTTTGCAAGATCCTTACAAGAAAACCAGACGTAGTACAGGGATGATTCAGGAGTAATTTGAAAGCTATTACCGTACTTTCACGAATATATAATTGTATTACGCTCTGGATTTTGATTATTCATGAAAATGAGCAGGGAATGAAGGCAATTTCGGGCAATTATGCCTACTCGTACAGGAGTCCTTGGAGCGGCTTCGGTCGCGCCGGGAATTTCCACACCTCTCACACCACACACACACATCACACAGTTTTTCCTACACCGAGAAATGACTCTCCGGCTGTCATTTCTCGAAGACTTCTTCTAGCTGGAGACATTGAGAGCAACCCAGGACCCACCTACACATACATATGTCCAACTTGCTCAAAACCCATCACTTCGAGTCGCCACACTAAGGGTTCAGTTCTCTGCAATTCATGCAGGAAATGGACCCACTTCACCTGCACAACACTTGCCTCCAAGAAACACTACACGAACACCTGGACCTGTTCCTCATGCCCCTCCCTCTCCCAGTCAAATCCCTCGCCTAAAACCCGTCCACCTCTCCTCCCCAACCCACCTAACCTTCCCATATCATCCACTCCCCCCCCTAAAACCCGTCCACCTCTCCTCCCTAACCCACCTAACCTTCCCATACCATCCACATCCTCAACTCAACACACCACACCCCCTCCTAATCCATTCCAACCCCCATCTCCTGCTCCCCAATCCCCACCCCCACCTCACCTATCCCAACCCCCAGCCCTCCCTCACCCCCTCCCTCACTCCCACCCCATCCTCGTGCAGCAGCACCCAACATACATCGTGCACATAACATTAACATTCTCCAATTGAACATAGATGGCATCAACACAAAGAAACACGAACTCTCACACTTCATCAAACAACACAACACAATGCCATCTTACAAGAAACAAAACTCTGCACAACACAAAAAACACCCACATTTCATGATTTGACCACCATCAGACAAGACCGGGCTGTTGGCGGAGGCGGTGGACTCATCACCCTGGTACACAAAGAAATATCATACATAGTTACCAGTGTACAAA
This sequence comes from Paralithodes platypus, assembly GCA_032716605.1. NCBI lineage: Eukaryota > Metazoa > Arthropoda > Malacostraca > Decapoda > Lithodidae > Paralithodes > Paralithodes platypus. The sequence continues at coordinate 31,411,322 of CM064483.1, read as the reverse complement.
CCAAATCCCTCCTCCCCCCAAATGATAACACAACAGAAATACAATCAATTAAAATACGCACTGGCAACAACTCCAACATAACCATCATAAACACATACATCCCTCCCCAAACATCCCCTACAGTACCAAATGAATACAGACCACACTTACAACACATCACAAACACCCCACACATCATCCTGGGTGGTGACTTCAACGCCAAGACGTCGGCCTGGTTTGTCAACAACCCCGACACAGACAGAGGGCTGGTACTACAAAACCAAACTGATAACCTCATCATCCCGACATCCATCAACATACCCATATTCCTCACCAAGCCCTCTATAACCCATCATCTCCAGACATCACCTTTTGCTCCCCAAAACTCGCCCCCACAACATCCTGGAGGGTGGTCAGAACCTTAGGCTCTGACCACCTCCCGATCATTATCACCACCAAAACCAGACTCACCTCAGCTAGCCACAAACACACATACACCAATTATAAAAGAGCTAACTGGGAAGCATTCACAAATGAGACAGAACAACACTTCACAACTCTAAACAGTACACCCATCACTAACATCAACAATGCTGTACACATACTCAATAAAACTATCCAAAACGCTGACAAGAAACACATTCCAAGAGGTAACAGAAAAAGACACAACCCCAACTTCACACCAGAAATTCAAAACCTCATCAGACAACGCGACATACTGAAACATTCCCCAGCACCCCACACACAAGACATCACACAACAAATCCAAGCACTCAACACCCAAACTAACAATAAAATACAAGAACATCAAAAACTAAATTGGAATAACTTCCTACAAACACTTGATCACAAAACAAACCCCAAAACACTAAACAGCATCACACTTTCCAACAGCAACACAACACAATCACATGCTGCAATCACAACAACAGAGTCTACTCCTTCATGTAAATAACAAGCAAACACTCTCATCAATCACTTCTCACATGTCAGCCAACTAAAACCTCACAAAGACGACCGACGTGTCATCCGACGTAAGAGGCAATTCCCCGCATATCATTAACCCGTACAGCCCCAGCGACGCGTCTGACGCGTCGGCGATGTATGTAACGCACAGCCCCAGCGACGCGTCTGACGAGTCACCCTAATTGCTCCGACCGTAACCTCAGGTGTAGCCACTCGAGAGGGCTCAGATTTGTATGGGAACTGTGTACGTATCCCACGCAACCGTGCCGATGGTTGAAAACTCTCAAAGTCCACGTGCGTGCGCGTGAGCGCGCAATAACCTGGTTTTTGGGGTAATTGCCTTCAATTTTTTTACTCTTGTAAAATACGTTTTCGGGGCTCTGTAGGACCATTCTTTAAGCTTTTTGAGCGGTTTTTCGTGGTTTTTCCTTCATTCCTAACCCATTCGCTATTGTTTCTGGAATAAAATAATTTTTTGAAAACCGGCCGGGTTCTGGTGAACAAACATTACAAAACTAGCCGGGGCTCCACGGGTTAACAATCTCAAGCACTCACCCGCTTGTGGCCTAGACAACATAAGCAACATACACATCAGACACCTGGGACCACAAGGCATACAAGCACTCACTAACATATCAAACTACAGTTATTCACACAACACAATACCAGACATTTGGAAGCATGGTATCATCATCACATTCCCCAAACCCAACAAAGACCCCACGCTACCCTCCTCGCACCGCCCCATCACACTCCTTTGCTCCCTCTCCAAAGTCATGGAACGCCTAGTATTACAACTAATTACACCCGACCTACCCCTAGCTCCAACACAACATGGCTTTAGGCCACTGCACTCCACAAACACTCTTCTCACAGACTTTACACAAAGAGCTTTTGACGGCATCAACTCAGCTAGACCACCACACAGATCACTATTAGCCACACTCGACATTAGTAAAGCCTTCGATGCCATCCCCGCCACAACCTAACAAACAAAATCTACAATACAAAAATGCACAACACAAAAAGGTGGCTGGCCAACTTCCTAGCAGGCAGATGTGCACACGTATCTTTTGCCGGTCAGTCATCTAAAATCAGAAACTTTCCAAACCGAGTCCCACAAGGATCCGTCCTATCGCCCGCACTCTTCAATCTGTACATGCACGATATAACTACACCCAATACGCCCCAAATAAACTTAGCCTCCTATGCAGATGACATAACACTCACATGCACACACCATGACCCAAAAAGAGAAACAGATCTCCTTCAACCCTATCTCAACATACTACATGGCTTTTGCATTACCAACAGACTTAATCTAGCCCCAACCAAATCCACCGCAACCCTGCTCACAAGCTGGACAGGAGAACATGAATACATCCCTCAACTCACCATAAACAACACACCCCTAACACATACACACACACCCAAAATCCTAGGAGTAACATATGATACTCATATGACATTCAAACAGCACACCACAAACATTAAAAAGAAACTGACACCCAGACTTAACGCCCTCATGTCACTTGCTCACACAAAATTTGGACACAACAAAGAAACTACCACCACAGTATATAAACAATACATAAGATCAGTGATGGAATACGCAAGCCCAGCCTGGGCTTCTAACCTAGCTGAAACACATCATAAGACCTTACAGACTATTCAAAACAAAGCCCTGAAGATCATTACAGGCTGCACAGCTACTGCACCCACAGATCACCTACATCAAGAAACCAAAATCCTCAAAGTCAAAGACCATCTGGACATGAGAGGCACTCAATTCCTGGCAGCAGCCTCCACGAACCAAGACCACCCACTAAACTACATGGCAACACACCCACAGACACCAAGAAATATCAAAACAACACCCAGCACACGGTATCACACACAATTACTGTCCTCTCTCCCTCCCTGCCCACCCCGAACCAACTTCCAGAAGCACATCCATACTCATATCTCTCGCCGATCTATCCACTCACTCACAGACAACACGCAGCTGCAAGCATGACCTCCCGAAATCCATCCTTCCGAATCCTCCCTTCCTCGCGAGGACAGAGTCCACCTGGCCAGGCTGAGATGCGGACACCATCCAGCTCTCCTGAGCTATCAGAAGAGACTGGATGACTCCGTTGTCGACGCCTGCCCGGGATGTAACACAGCACCCCATACCATTAAACACATCATAGAAGACTGCATTTCACACAACCACTTACGCCAACAACACAATCTACACTCAATGAGAGCTCTGTGCGAAAGCCCGATCGTGGCCATGGCCTTCCTCAGGGACTCGGGGCTGTTCAGCCAGGCAGCTTAAGGAACAACAACAACAACAACAACTCGTACAGGATTAATAGCTTTAACCCGTGGAGCCCCGGCTAGTTTTGTAATGTTTGCGCACCAGAACCCGGCCGGTTTCAAAAAATGGTTTTATTCCAGAAACAATAGCGAATGGGTTAGGAATGAAGGAAAAACCACAAAAAACCGCTCAAAAAGCTTAAAAAATGGTCCTACAGAGCCCCCGAAAACGGATTTTACAAGAGTAAAAAATTGAAGGCAATTATCCCCAAAAAACAGGTTATTGCGCGCTCGCGCGCACGCACGTGGACTTTGAGAGTTTTCAACCATCGGCACGGTTGCGTGGGATACGTATACAGTTCCCATACAAATCTGAGCCCTCTTGAGTGGCTACACCTGAGGTTACGGTCGGCGCAATTAGGGTGACGCGTCAGGCGCGTCTCTGGGGCTGTGCGTTACATACATCGCCGACGCGTCAGACGCGTCGCTGGGGCTGGACGGGTTAACCAAAATGGTCACACTCCTTAATGGTCTAAGTGGCCATAGCCAAAATGGCTACACTATATTCCTTCTGTACTTTCTCCATGTCCGATAAGATACATGATATTTTGATATATGTGGCACAGCCCTTGTATCCAACACAATAACCTGCGTGCAACCCCGCTCGAACCCTGCACAACGTTGCTTGCAACTTTAATTATTATTATTATACAATTATATCCCTTTATAGAGATAAGCTTCATATTTTATATATTTGTATATGTTTGAGTTCGCCAAGTCGGACAACAGCCTAGCGAGTGTGTGTGTGTGTATGTGTGTGCGTGCGTGTGTGTGTGTGTATGTGTGTGCGTGCGTGTGTGTGTGTGCGTATATGTATGACCTGACCTGAACTACCCGCGTGACCTACAGACAACGTCGCAAAAAACCTGTGCCAAATCTAAACCAAAATAATTTTTTAGATCCTTAAAAAGCGATATAATTCATAACAAAACATATATCTTTTTCGGAGAATTAGATCTATACTGAATATTTACTATTAATTTAAAGTAGTAAATAGCTAAGAATATAAATTTGTTGTATATAATTATACATTTGGCATTTTCCTCAATGTTTACATTCGTGATCTGACTACACCCAAACCGCCAACTTGGAGTGGTAGGACTACAGCTGTCTCAAGGTGCGGGCACTCCACATGGGCTCCGGGCTACTGGGATATATTGGATAATATTTCTAGTACGCGCACACTGGGATTTACTTCTCAGGAATCAGCATCTATATTATTAAATCAGTTTGTGTGTCTGTTTGTCTGTGTGTTCTTAATAGGCGGCCACAGTGTTGGACCTGGGGAGCTGAAACTTTGCATGTGGGTGTCAATTGACCTGGATCAGCTCATAGAGGAGGCGAGGCCACGATCGGAGGTCGTTTCGAGGCCGAAATTGAAAAAAAACATGAACAAAAAAATGGCCGTTTGGGGTAGAAGGAGGCCTTCGATCGAAAAGGTGTATGGAACGAAAGTTGTTCGCAGCCACACAAAATGGGGGTACGGGATGAGGTCAGATCCAAAATTGGAGGTCATTTAGCGGCCGAAATCGAGGTCGCCGTTTAATGAGGCACAGGGAGGTCGAGGCCGGTGATTATGGTAGTAGTAGTATTGTGATGATTGTGGTAGTAGTGATTGATGATGGTGATTATGGTAGTAGAATTTAAACCCGGGCAATGCCGGGTACCCCTGCTAGTTCATGTTAATAGGCTTAAACGCCCTATGGTTCTTGGCCACACTTCTAGATTGGACGAATATAATTATACACGATATGATAATTAACACTCTGGCTCTGAGTTACGGCTTTACATGTACAGTATATATGTATATGTACTGTATGTGTGTATGTATATACCCAGGCAAATAAAGTTTCAATTCTTAGGGTCCGGGACGCATATTTACCAAGTCGAGACTAGTAGGTGCCATAGGGTAAATTAGGACCAATCACAGCTCGAGTTTACCCTAGGATGACTATTACCAAGTCACAAGACTAACTTCAACCATGCATATAACCCTGGACAGCCAAGATTGTAGCACTAAGTCATGAAAATATAACTACAAAGTAATAGGAAATTCTTATAATAATGCCCTCGGTACTTTGAATTATGCAAATATATATATCCCATTATGTTTTACGATAGTAAGTAAAATGCCCCAGAACGAGAAGCCCACCACAGAAGCCACGAACGAACACCACACAGAAAAACCCGAAAGAAAGGTCCACAGAACGAAAGGACCAGCTGACCGAGCCAGCCAATTCAGACAGGCCCAAGCCCGCAGGGCTAAGCAGCTCCAGGCCGCACCTACCTACCCCTTCTAAACTGACCATTTTTCCACACCTCACGTACACTACCCCCTCGTGTCCTACACTTCTAACTACAATGATGATGAACAGGAATATACATTCATATTAAAAACACCCATGCCCTGTCCCCAGGTTGAGCCAATGCCAACAAAGCAGACAGCCATAATTATATCTATGTATGTTCTTACATCCGAGAAGTAGATGTTATATATCTTAGAAGTTAATACACCCACGCCTGTTCCTAGACCTCGTATATCAATTTCCATGACGAGTATAGATATATGTAACCCGTGCTCAGTCGCCCCTTGCATTGTTCCTCTAGTAACTAAGTGTCTCTATAATATTAACTGCCACCAGTATTGATACGACATAGCGGCACTGTCCTTGTGTCGTATTGTGCCAAGTGCAGATCAACCAGGTTTCATCACCTTATTAGGACGACGACTATAATGTCGTCGTTCATCGATGTATTCAATCCTTAGGTTACGTATTAATATTAACATTCCCTAACCTATCTTGTCTTGCCAGACTAAGTTTCTGAAGACCCATGGCCCCCATAAATTTATGTATTTAATCTTTAGTTTAAGTATTAATGTTAGTGTCTCTATAATATTAACTGCCACCAGTAATGATACGACATAGCGGCACGTCCTAATGTCGTATTGTGCCAAGTGCAGATCAACCAGTTTTCATCACCTTATTAGGACGACGACTATAATGTCGTCGTTCATCTATGTATTCAATCCTTAGTTTATGTACACATGTTAACATTCCCTAACATATCTTGTCTTGCCAGACTAAGTTTCTGAAGAATCATCGCCCATAAAATCTATGTATTCAATCCTTAGGTTAAGTATCTTTATCCGCCATTGTGTTCACCTTTTTCCAGTTACTTCTCCACAATTGTTATACGTCTTCCAATCACCTCCTTCGTATCCACAGTCCACACTACGCCAATTTGCTTCGTGTCCTACACCTCTTACACCAACCAGATTGTATAGATATCCTTAGTACCAGTATCTGTCATAAGTACTTCAAAACAATAACGACGTACCCCTACGAACTGCCGTTTTTCTTGGTATATATTTCATAGAAAACGCAGTTCCCAGGGACAACTAGACGTGCAAAAGCTCGTGCCAACTAATAGTATCCATAACCCCTCGTACTGACGAAGAATAATACACCATGTTTTTCCCCACAGTCAAGCACACACTTACAGTTCACCTCCTTCTTCCCCCCCAGCCCCACAGTCCACATAATTCTATATTTTCCAGACTCATATACCACCCCATAGTTGCACTCCCCGGTAGCATTTGGCTAACGTACTTTCACTGCCTTTTCAAACTCCAATATCAACTGCAGCCTAATGCCATCCCCACGCCCAGAGACCTTAGGGTCAAATTTCCCTATAGCCCCCCCTGAACTCCTCCCCTCTCATTAAAATACCCCGCGCTTCTCGACTCTTGTCCGACCTAGCCTCTCTCTCATACCTCTTGAAGATCCTTGATTTTTCCGTTGCTAACGCTCTCCAACCTTTTATATATATACTCCTATTCAGCCTGCCTTCCCTTAGCAGGCCAGAACAACATTAGAACTTTACTAACCCCTTGCATGCCATCTATTCTCTTACAACCTATTCACAACTCTGCACCCAATGGTCGTCGGTGCGAGGCTAGCCACCTCACCAGTAACTAACTTCTATTGCCATACTTCCAGATAAATGTGGCAGAGTTAGCAACCAGTCTCCACCACATCCAGCAAACCATACGATTAACAACCAACCGATTAAAACCAGCTAGCCAAGGCACCTTCGGTTTGGATATTAAGAAGACCCACATCTGTCTCATAAACAGAGGGTTATTACAAACACTGGTGATATGGCAAGCCCCTAACCACAGCCGCCGGACGACCATCCCAGAGAGAGAGCGCCCGGCTACCCCTTTTTTACCCACCCGAGGAGGGAGACTCCCACCCCCGCGGAGGTATACCTGACCCCTGTTTTGACTTCCGGGTCATTGCCAGGTAGCCTAGGAATTCTTCCTATCCATGAACTAACCATGCATGTCTAACCCCCTTACTCACCTCTCTGTACCCACAATAACCCATTCACCTGTTTTGCATACTCGGATAGTCAAATTAGCACCTCAGCTAGGCAATAGAACGAAGACTGAGCAATATAAGAGAGACGCCCCTATCACAGCTGTCCCAGTCCTCCCCGCAAAGTAGATTCAGTCTCCCTCCCATAAATACTTCCAGTATAGCCAAAATAGTACCTTTTACTAAGGCTCAGTTATATCACAAATTGAAGGCTTCCTATAGCCATGTGCCACAACAGTAATCACCATCTTACCTAGTCCCCATATCTATTGAGAACTCAAATAAGTCCATAAGACTCGAGATCCCTATTGTCTACAGGGTCCAGAACCGAGCCTATAAACCTAGCTCCCGCCCCCAGTCAAATCAGTTGAAAGTTAGACACCAACCAGTAGTCACTACCCTGAAGTTAACCTCTAGCTCTGCCCTTGTATTGTTCCTGAGTTGAGAGATTCCCGAGCCGGCAGACTCCATGGCAGAAGTTAAATAGAAGAGCTGTCCATGTACAAGTCCCAACGTGCACCTTATAACGTTCACACAAATTAGTGGGTAAATAAGTGTGTAGCCAGCACCGATCGTCAAGAGATCCGACTTGAGAACTTCCTACATTTTGGACCACCTGGACGGCCGAGGAACCAGTCGTTAGCCCCCAACATCACCGGAAGCAAGATAACCAGGACCAGACCCACAAATACTGTTCAAGATTCATTTTACTAGTACTAAGTGTTATAGTACCAGTTCGACATTCACTTATTAACTTTTCTATGAAGTGGCTATAACTTGCCCAGTGTAACTCATATTTAACCATTCCATTTGGAACGTACTAAGCGTATCAGTGTTCATTAATTAACAGGCGACATCGACTCTCGTAATTACCTTATTCAGATATTAAAACCCTAGTGATATCTAACGTTCGCCCACTGATTTGTGTTCTACGTATTTCTGTCATAAGAATATAAATCTTAGATCAGTACCCCCTTGAGGTTACTAGAATTGCCGTGTTCAGAAATATACGCGTATCTAATTCTAACTGTGAGCTGCTACTTGGGCACGTGACCTGCCAGAAAGAAATCTAATTAGTGAAATTGAATACATAAATACGTTGAGGTCTTCCAGTATAATAAACCTTGCTAACTAAATCCGTGATCAGAAGAGTATACCTGAACGTTGGAAGTGGGAGACTAGGCTCCATCCAGATCCGCTAATGCTAGCAGTTCCCTTCTATTATTTGTTTTGTACGAGTCTTACTATCTTTCTATGCTCTTTATTCACCTATCTAAATAAAAGTGATCGTGTGTCGTGTTACCGTGTGTTTATTTTGTGTTCTCTATTCCTCATACCTTGCATTGTGCATGCAGCCTTATATACCCAGTCAGATAGAGCCCACATTACCCAAGTTAATCCTGTAGAAAAACAGGGCATAACATTGGCGGCAGCGGTGGTTCTTGATTCGGATAAAAGGTTGCATTACATTGCAAGTTTGGAACAGCCAGAACACGATAACATCATGGCGCACCGTTCTCACATTCCCATCCCCCATTATGATGGAGAAACTTATGAGATCGAAACATTCATGGACATAGTGAAACCCGTACTTGACCTAGTTTATACCACGGACGCAGAAAAAATAGCCGTAACATTAACGCACCTGGGAAAAGCCGTTTCCCTGGTTGCCTATCAAGTGCACCCTGCTCTCACCTGGGACGAATTTCGCCCAATAGTGATAGAAGCCATTAAGCCTTCGTTGGGCGTTTTCGTGGCCCACACCCGTATCCAAGACACTAAATTCGAAGGCGATTTAGATGCCACAGTGAATAAGATTGCCCAACACATAAAAGTTTCTTTCCCCACATTGACCAGAATCCAACAAGAACAGCAAATTCTGGTCAACCTTGTGTCTATATTGCCGGACTCGCGCACCGACTCGGCTATGTGTGAACCAGCCTTTAAATACGGTGATCTACATATGTAAACATGACGGCGGCGGTGTCGGCGTCGGACACTTGCGATAGTGTTCCTGTCTATTTTGAATGCCATTGGATACAATAATATGTTGAGAGGGGGCTTTGCCCCCATGACGTGTTGTCATCATCATATATATTGCCAGTAGGGGGAAAACAACCAAAAAAATTGCCGCAACTCTACATTCTACCCGGCTAGGCCTATATTATAGGCTACAATAAATAAGTAGGCTAGGCTATTTTATCTATAGGCTATGCCTAGTCTAATATTACAATTTAAGGTAGCATTCAAGTTGACTACAGCAGGACTTACCCTTGACCAGGTATAGGCTATCCTAGTGTTTACTAGGCCTATACCCCTTTGAAAGGACATTAGCTTAGCCTAACCTAACAACCTTACCTAACCTATTATAGTAGGCTATTATGGGTGGGGGCTGCCGCCCCCACACCCCGATTTTTGGTGTATTTGTCTATTTTGTCTGTGAAGTGGGAATTTTGTCAATTTGTCGATAACGAAAATCCTCCATGCGGACTATGGAGAAAAATATGGCGAATCTATTGTTGCCTATTATCTCTAATAAATTGTTTCTCATAATGCTGCAGTAGTGTCGTTTAAAATACCAACCATTTAATTGTGTGCCTTTAAAAATGACCTAAATTAGGCTATAGGCTACTGGAAGATTAGAAGAATCTTTAAGAAAGACTAGGTTAGGGTTATTGTCGTGCCAAAGCTAGATTATAGCCTAAATATAAAAGGAAGTGAATAAAATGAAATATGCCGAAAAAAAATCGCCGTCAAAATAGACGCGAAGTTAACCGCGGAGATTGCCCTATGTAAACATGACGACCGTACACCCGGTAACTACATCCATCCCATTAAAAGTTACTGTGGGACAAAAAATATGTTGAGGGGGTTTCTGTGGCTCTGCCCCCCCACGTCGGCCCGTCACGTATTATGATGTACGGTAAGTCATCATCATCTGTGCTAATTCATAGGATCCCCAATTAAGGACAAAGTCAATCAACAGACGAAATAAGCTCCCAAATTACAATAACATAGCGGCCCGCCGTTTATGGGCGACCTTTTACACGTCATTTTAAATGTTACTTACCTGCCCTGGTCTAAGCCTAATAGATTTTTCCAAAGAATCAAACTTAAATTAAAAGAAAGTAGCCTAGCCTACAGTTTATAGGAAGGCTATTCCAACATGCATTCCAGAACTTAGGCTATATGAAAATTTGTGGGTGGTCTGCCAAAAAAGAATCACTAGGCCTATTAGGCTATGGGTAGGCTAGTATGGGGTGCATTTTGCAAATCTTCTGAACTCTTAGGCCTAGGCTAGGCTAAATTAAAACTCACAAAATCTGAGTAAAACCAGCACTAGAATTTTGTCTTGTCTTGTCTTGGGGGTTAAGGGCAACCTCAGGCGAATACTCGCCCGCTCCGGCCCTACCGTAGTCGCGGAGATCCTATGTCACAATTTAAATTAGTTTATAGTTAACCCTCCCACGACCATACAACGCAGAGGTTGCCAGATTAGCAATAAGAAAAAGATTACTCTCACTGTTATAATTACCTCTCCAAAATTAGTTTTCTGCCCACAGCTAACTCAAAGACAACTGCAGAGGTTGAAGTAAACAAACTAAAGGTTTATAGATACCCCTGACGGTAACAAAGGATTTAAAGTATCCCTAATAGGCTCAAAAATTGCGTCCGGATGTGAGAGGGTTAAGGTTAAAATTCACCATCGTGTCACTTTCACTCTAGGTCATTCGTAGAACCGTAACACTGTAAAGGCAACAACCCAATAGCAGGTCATCAGGTGGTAAACCAGAGACCTACAAACCGCGGTACTAGGGCCAGAGCAATGTGTTGAAGCGAGGTGCCCTTATCAACCAACCCCAGACAATCCAGTAGGAGCTGTCGGAAGGAATCCATCTTTGAAGCCAGAAAGGGACGCCCATCCACATGCTCAGTGACGGGACGAGGCGAGGCTTAGGAGGCATATGTAGGACGACCAGATGTAGGATGTGGAGGAGAAGAGGTACCGTACGACGATACATGGGATGCGGAGACTGCGGAGGGAAGAGCTCGTCAAAGTCATACGGTTCCTCAGGACCTCAACAATAACCGGGGGACGGCCGGTGCGGGCAATGGTCGATCGCCGTAGTTAATATAAGTTCGCATCTATTTTGACGACGATTTTTGTTGTAGTTAGGCTAGGCCTAGGCTATTTGCCCCCTGCTGGCAATATATATGATGACAATATGTCATGGGGGGTGTTTGACCCCCTCAACATATTATTGTATCCAACGACCTCTAACCTCTGTATCTCAAAAAGGGCTAGAGCAAATTGGCTGTAAATTTCCACATCTAGGCTATTCCTTGACAGATTTGCGCCCTCCAAGTAATATTTATTAGCATAAATTCAGCCTAGTTTAGCCTATAAAACAAAAAATAACATTAGTTTAGCCTAGGCCTACATATAAAAAGAAAAAACCCACTCGTACTGCAATTATAAGCATAAATATGAGTACCGTATCTAAGTTACCGGTACAAAGCAAATGTTTTTGTATAGCCTAAAATAAACCATAAAATTGTCATCTTTTAATTGTTGAGGTCATAAATATAAAAAAATCTAATACATTAGGAAAAAATGCGTTAAGAGTTGTGTTAGCGGGTCTATCGTCCCCTTTACTTACGTAGTCGCACGCTCGTAGTTACATTTGCGTCTAATTTGACTGTGGTTATTTGCCCCTGCTGGTGATATATATGATGATGACAATAAGTCATAGGGGGATAAAGCCCCTTCAACCCATTATTGTATCCCACGGCCAGGCGATGGGTAAATTGTTTTGTTACCGGCCGGCGGATTGAGGGTGGCTTTACCAAGTTTACCCCAGCAGTTAAATTAGAAGCGAATGTAGGCCTAACTGCGAGCGTGCGACTAGGCTATATAAACAAAGCTTTTGGTATGCCCACAAGTACAACTCTTGCCAAAACTGCAATTAACCTATTTTTGTTTGCTTTTTCAGTCTAGGCTAAATTGTGGAGGCTAGGCTAAATTATTTAGCTGCAATTTGCCTAGCCTATTTTTGTTTGTTCTTTCAGTCTAGGCTAAATTGTGGTAGGCTAGGCTAAATTCTTTAACATGTGTACTATTGTGTAGGCCTGTGCTTTCCAATAGAAGTAAAAATATGTAGCCTAGCCTAATGCAATTTTATTAAAACCCAAGCCTACCTGAATATAGCCCTATGCAGAGCTCAACAGCAAAAACAAACAAAAATATATTGAGCAGTGAAATAAAATTAAGCTAGGCCTGTTTTCTCATAGGTCTAATAACCTAATGAAGTATACTATAGCCTAACCTAATTTAAGTTATTTCACAAAATACTAATAGGCCTACCCCGCCCTCCTCCTGCATTATTTTCCATTGTAAAATAAGTTTGTGCTTAACTGCAGTAATGAAAGGTAGCCTATAAATAGGCTAGCCTATGTTGGCTGTGCAATTGTCTCGATTTGACTATTTTTACCTAATTAGGCCTAAAGCAGCCTGAGCCTATTCCCAACCCCCAAACAGTATCCCATGTTAAGCCAAGCTAGGCCTAGTCTAATATTACAATTTAAGGTAGCATTCAAGGAGACTACAGCAGGACTTACCTTTGACCGGGTATAGGCTATCCTAGTGTTTACTAGGCCTACCCCTTTACCCCTTTGAAAGGACATTAGCCTAGCCTAACCTAACAACCTTACCTAACCTATCATAGTAGGCTATTATGGGTGGGGGCTGCCGCCCCCACACCCCGATTTTTGGTGTATTTGTCAATTTTGCCCCCTGCTGGCAATATGACGATGACATGACAAGTTTTTCATTCCTCTTTCTATGTTTTTCCCCTTCTGTTCTTATTCTGTCTCATTCGGTTGTCCTCCGGACGGCCTATATCATATGCCACCCTGGCCTGGCCTAGCGGCTCGCTTGGTGTAGTGACTAGCGTCTCGGACTTCCACCCAGAAGGCCCAGGTTCGCGCCCACGCTCGGCGCATTAAAGATTTTTCACAAGCACTGAGTCGTTACCATCCCTCATGAGCAAAGGGATGGGGTAGTAGTACAGGACCCCAATGGAAATACGCCTAATCGGCCTTATTGAGCTATCCTTAGCTATCTTAGCATGCGCTAGCTTTAAGAACTATTATGTTATTAGCTCCTGACCTGATTTGTGTTGGTCGCTGATGTGGTCGAGCCGACTCTATTTCCCTCGGTGTGTGTATTTTTTGTGCATTTCGGTGCGATATATTTTTTCCATAGACCTGATCTCTCATTCTTCGCTTTTGATCACTTCTTAATTGGTGCTGTGCTGCAGTGTAGCAGTTCTTGCCTCATCTTTCGGCTCTACCCTATAAGAGTTCTGCTGTGGAACTCATGTGGTGCGGCTGAATTGCTGAAATGGCGAGAAATGTCTGCGTATCTTCACCGTCCTAGATTTGTTCACCTGCCCTTCCCTACCTATCATGTCTTGATTGGTTGTCCATCTTGATCTAATTCTTCAGGCCAGCCCTATTAGAGTATTTTGGGGGAACTCAGTGGTGTGGTTAAACTATTTTTAATATATATTTGTTTAAATATGTAAGATATGCAATAAATTATGTAAAATATATAGTTTTTACTTTATACCTATACATATAATTGTCATTATTAAGGAAATTTCATTGACTATTTACATCGCTAGGCCTAGCTTCCTTATTTCTATTAATTTCCTCCAGTTCACAATGAAACCTATTGCTAACTTCCTTGTTCTTCAGCAGCCGCGGCGGTGTCGGCGTTGGACGCTTGGGATAATGTTCCCATCTATTTTGAATGCCATTGGATACAATAATATGTTGAAAGCCCCCCTCACCCCCCCCACCCCCCCATGACATGTTATCATCATCATATATTATATTGCCAGTAGGGGGCAAACAACCAAAAAAAAATTGCCGCAAAGCCCTTCCCTCAACATATTATTGTATCCAATGTCAGTCAAAATAGAAGGGAACATGATCGCAAGCGTCCACCGCCGCCGTCATGTTTACATGGTCGATCGCCGCAGTTTGGTTAGGCCTATTTGCCCCCTGCTGGCAAATTATATGATGATGACAATATGTCATGGGGGTGTTTGCCCCCCTCAACATATTATTGTATCCAACGTCATTCAATATGGACGGGAACATGATGGCATGCTTTCGTCGCCGCTCTGCGTAGTGTAAACATTGGTGGTGGTACGCCCGAACTCTACATTCTGCCCGGCTAGGCCTATATTATAGGCTACAATAAATGAATAGGCTAAGCTATTTTATCTATAGGCTAGACCTAGTCTAATATTACAATTTAAGGTAGCATTCAAGGAGACTACAGCAGGACTTACCTTTGACCGGGTATAGGCTATCCTAGTGTTTACTAGGCCTATACCCCTTTGAAAGGACATTAGCCTAGCCTAACCTAACAACCTTACCTAACCTATCATAGTAGGCTATTATGGGTGGGGGCTGCCGCCCCCACACCCAATTTTTGGTGTATTTGTCTATTTTGCCCCCTGCTGGCATCCTCAACATATTATTGTATCCATTGGCATTCAAAATAGACGGGAACATGATTGCAGACATCCGCCGCCTCCGTCATGTTTACATTTGTCGATCGGCGTTGTTAAGTTCGTGTCTATTTTGACGGAGATTTATTTTGGTTATTTGCCCCCTGCTGGAAATATATATTATGATGACAATATATCATGGGTGGGTGAAGGGGGGCAAAGCCCATCCTCAACATATTATTGAATCCAAAGGCAGTCTAAATAAACAGGAAAAGGATGGCAAGCGTCCGACGCCACTACGCGTACGCTTAGTGTAAACAAGGCTGGCGATACACCCGGTAACTACATCCTACCCCGCTAATGTCCTTTCAAAGGGGTAGCCTATAAATTAGTAAACACTAGGATAGCCTATACAACGCAACTCTTGCCAATAGGCCTAGCCTAAAGGCTAACCTATTCATAAAGGTGTCTATTTTGACGGCAATTTTTTCGGTTATTTGCCCCCTGCTGGCAATATATATGATGGTGAAAATATGTCATGGGGGGGGGGGGGAATGCCCCCCTCAACATATTATTGTATCCGATGGCATTCAAAATAGACAGGAACTTTATTGCAAACATCCGACACCTCCTCCGCCACCGCCATGTTTACATGTGTCGATCGCCGTGGTTAAGTTCGCGTCTATTTTGACGGCAATTTTTGTCGGTTATTTGCCCCCTGCTGGCAATATATAAGATGATAACAATATGTCATGAGGGGGGGCCTCAACAATGACCTTTAACCTCTGTATCTCAAATAGGGCTAGAGCAAATTGGCTGCAAATTTCCATTCTAGGCTATTCCTTGACTGACTCTTCCCAAATGGTAGACATATTAGCTTGATCACTCTATGCCTAGTTGTTTTTTAGTTACAGAGGTTATAGCCTAGGTCATGATTGCTTGCCTACTTACAGCGAATAGACTAGGCCTATTGTAGATTGGTAAAAATATTTGCTTAATAGGCCTAGGCTATGTTGGCTGTGCAATTGTCTCGATTTGACTATTTTTACCTAATTAGGCCTAAAGCAGCCTCAGTCTATTCCCAAACCCCAAACAGTATCCCATATATATATTTGTTTAAATATGTAAGATATGCAATAAATTATGTAAAATATATTGTTTTTACTTTATACCTATACATATAATTGTCATTATTAAGGAAATCCATTGACTATTTACATTGCTAGGCCTAGCTTCCTTATTTCTATTAATTTCCTCCAGTTCACAATGAAACCTATTGCTAACTTCCTTGTTCTTCAGCAGCCGCGGCGGTGTCGGCGTTGGACGCTTGGGATAATGTTCCCGTCTATTTTGAATGCCATTGGATACAATAATATGTTGAAAGCCCCCCCTCACCCCCCCCATGACATGTTATCATCATCATATATTATATTGCCAGTAGGGGCCAAACAACCACAAAAATTGCCGCAAAGCCCTTCCCTCAACATATTATTGTATCCAATGGCAGTCAAAATAGACGGGAACATGATCGCAAGCGTCCACCGCCGCCGCCACCGTCATGTTTACATGGTTGATCGCCGCAGTTTGGTTAGGTCTATTTGCCCCCTGCTGGCAAATTATATGATGATGACAATATGTCATGGGGGTGTTTGCCCCCCTCAACATATAATTGTATCCAACGTCATTCAAAATGGACGGGAACATGATGGCAAGCTTTCGTCGCCGCTCTGCGTAGTGTAAACATTGGTGGTGGTACGCCCGAACTCTACATTCTGCCCGGCTAGGCCTATATTATAGGCTACAATAAATGAATAGGCTAAGCTATTTTATCTATAGGCTAGACCTAGTCTAATATTACAATTTAAGGTAGCATTCAAGGAGACTACAGCAGGACTTACCTTTGACCGGGTATAGGCTATCCTAGTGTTTACTAGGCCTATACCACTTTGAAAGGATATTAGCCTAGCCTAACCTAACAACCTTACCTAACCTATCATAGTAGGCTATTATGGGTGGGGGCTGCCGCACCCACACCCAATTTTTGGTGTATTTGTCTATTTTGCCCCCTGCTGGCACCCTCAACATATTATTGTATCCATTGGCATTCAAAATAGATGGGAACATGATTGCAGACATCCGCCGCCTCCGTCATGTTTACATTTGTCGATCGGCGTTTTTAAGTTCGTGTCTATTTTGACGGAGATTTATTTTGGTTATTTGCCCCCTGCTGGATATATATTATGATGACAATATGTCATGGGTGGGTGAAGGGGGGCAAAGCCCAACCTCAACATATTATTGTATCCAAAGGCAGTCTAAATAGACAGGAAAAGGATGGCAAGCGTCCGACGCCACTACGCGTACGCGTAGTGTAAACAAGGCTGGCGATACACCCGGTAACTACATCCTACCCGGCTAATGTCCTTTCAAAGGGGTAGCCTATAAATTAGTAAACAATAGGATAGCCTATACAACGCAACTCTTGCCGATAGGCCTAGCCTAAAGGCTAACCTATTCATAAAGGTGTCTATTTTGACGGCAATTTTTTCGGTTATTTGCCCCCTGCTGGCAATATATATGATGGTGAAAATATGTCATGGGGGGGGGGGGGCAAAGCCCCCCTCAACATATTATTGTATCCAATGGCATTCAAAATAGACAGGAACTTTATTGCAAACGTCCGACACCTCCCCCGCCACCGCCATGTTTACATGTGTCGATCGCTGTGGTTAAGTTCGCGTCTATTTTGACGGCGATTTTTTTTTAGGTTATTTGCCCCCTGCTGGCAATATATAAGATGATAACAATATGTCATGAGGGGGGGGGGGGGGCCTCAACAATGACCTCTAACCTCTGTATCTCAAATAGGGCTAGAGCCAATTGGCTTCAAATTTCCACATCTCGGCTATTCCTTGACTGACTCTTCCCAAATGGAAGACATATTAGCTTGATCACTCTAGGCCTAGTTGTTTTTTAGTTAGAGGTTATAGCCTAGGTCATGATTTCTTGCCTACTTACAGCGAATAGACTAGGCCTAGGGGCCTATTGTAGATTGGTAAAATATTTGCTTAATAGGCCTAGGCTATGTTGGCTGTGCAATTGTCTCGATTTGACTATTTTTACCTAATTAGGCCTAAAGCAGCCTCAGTCTATTCCCAAACCCCAAACAGTATCCCATGTTAAGCCCTAGGCTAGGCCTAGGCCTAATCCCACTCTCAATCAAAATTCGAACTGATAAATTCGTACCTACCGGTAGCGGTGCTAGGCTAGGCCTATATTTTTCGTGAATAGATATAGAAAATGGTTTAAAGGAAAGAGGATCCTATATTATGTTCAAATAATATGTAATAGCACGGTGTATGGTTGTATTAAATTTAAATAGTGATAGATGTGTATATTAATGGGATAAATACTCCGAAGTTCGCATACGTTCAGAAAATTATAGTCCAACACTGTTGCCAGATACTAATCAATCCCATTATCATTATATCATAATGGATTTTACTCATTTGCATAATTTCAAATACCTAGGACATTAATATAATATTTTCCTATCTTTTTTGTAGTTATATTTGTCTGATTTAGTGGTATATTGGTGTCTGTCTAGGGTTATAATGCATTGTGAAAGTTACCTCTGCATCTCTGACTTGGTATAACAGTTCGGTATGGGCCGGCTTAAGTGCCCCTGCTTTCTTTGAGTACTACACGGCAAGAGAAGCTTTCGGTTCTGTCATAGACTGTCATTACTGTTCAAGGTAAACAGCAACTGCTAAATTCGACATCATGTTCAAATAAAATATAATAGCATTATCTATGGTTGTATTAGACAACAATCGTGATAGGTTTCTATTTTATGTGGATAAATAGTATTAAGCTGAATAAACTAAATACCGAAAGTTCACTAGAGTGGTTGTTGATACATATTTTGCTAGATGAGGGAGGTGGGAGGTAGGAAGGAAGGGCTAGGCAGTGTTGCCAGTTGTATCGCTACATATTACCGCTAGATGTAGAGTCATTTACTTCAATTTAGCAGCCATGTTTTCATATCTAGAGAGATTTACTAGGGATAATTTAAAAATTTCAGACATTCTAGTCATATTACATTGTAAAATTTGCAAAACAAACCAAAACTCTTTAGAAATTGCAGCATTATTCTAACATTGTTTGACTATGCAGCAACATGCTAGCGACTTTTGAGAAAGGATCTAGCGGTAATTTGTGGAGACATACTTGGAGGGTGGGAGGGAGGTGGTGGTTGCAGTGTTGCCAGTTGTAAAGCTACATATTACCGCTAAATGTAGAGCTATTTACTTCAATCTAGCAGCCATTTCTTTTATATCTAGAGACATTTACTAGGGATAATTTGAAAATTTCAGACATTCTAGTCATACTACATTGTAAAATTTGCAAAACAAACAACCCCAAACTCTTTAGAAATTGCAGCATTATCCTAACATTGTTTGGCTATGTAGCAATATGCTAGCGACTTTTGAGAAAGGATCTAGCGGTATTTCGTGGTAGCGGTATTTTAGGAGGGTTAAAATACGAGTCACACGGGCAATTGCCAAAACTTTAAAGGTCCATATCATTGTTATTAAACTAAGCATTTGGCAAAGGGAGGAATTGTTAAAAACCTTAGCCAATACTCTGTCATTCACCAAAAATATATTTGAATTTATCATTATTTGGTAGGGTAGGTATGTATAGGTAGGTTGGCTAAATAATTGCTGGAATTCGTAGGGACTCAAACTGTTTTGAGAGAGTTAAATAAACAAAAAATATAGAT